>OY979705.1:50868394-51527095 GCA_963855925.1 Inga laurina
GCTTGCCTCACCTAATAATTAAGGTTATCAAATCCAGACTGACCACTGAACCAGTCGGAATACTGAGTTAAGGGTCAGTGAGTCAGATTACAGCTAACTCGAGGTCAAACCGGTGAGAAATTAAAGATTTTAGAGTTATTAATATGAAATTCTAAAAATTTTTTTTAAAGAAATCGATTTAAAAAAAAAGTAAACTGGGTTTATGTCCAGACCAAACCAGTTTACTGACCAGTTCACCGGTTTTTGGGCCGAGCTGGCCTGTCCGGTTCAGTTTCAAAACCCTACCAATAATAGATATAGCAATATACACAAGATTGTCTGTACCCTTTAATTGCAGATGGGTCACAGTCTAAGTCACCAGCACACCATTTTTCACTGTAACAAGCTTCACAACCATGGTTCTCAGGCTCGGACCGGACCGGCCGGTCCGACCACGAAACCGTCGGACCACCGGTCCAATCTGGCTACTAACTCCGGTTTGACCGGGTTTTTTAATATTTTATTCAAAATTTCATATAAATAATTCTAAAATCTTCCCTTCCTCACCAGTTTAACCCCGGTTTGACTCCAATCTGACTCACTGACCTTTGACCCAGTACCTCGACCGGTTCAGTGACCGGTCCGGGTTTCAGAACCTTGTTCACAACACACTCACATCTATCCCTCTCTCTATCAGTCATACTTAATTATGATCCAAAACCCATTAATTAACTCAACAATTATTCATGATGACTTTTTCAGATAAGCTTCATCAAGGTTTTAATGTATACATCATCTTCCAAATTCAAGTGCACGTCTGAGTTACAAGAACACAAATTAAACCTTCTCAGAGATTATTAACCTAAATGCATTTAGAGTATCTGAAACATTACAAATGTTGGAATGTGTCTCTGTGTATGACTTCAAAATTACAACTCAGCAGCATTTCATATATATATATATGGTAATGTCTGATGCAGTAGTGTGCTTTGTTCACAGTTTGAGGGACAAGTCAAGTTTGTGAAGCTGATCCCCTGTGGCAGGCGTTGGAGAAAACCTTGGAATCCCAGAAGCTAATAAAGAAGAAGAAGATGACGACGATGATTCAGTTAATTCTGTCCAAACATGAGAGTCTCCGAATAATGGAATATTCTTCTGGAAACGAGGTGGTTGAAAAGAAGAAGAAGAAGAGGTGGGCTTGTGAATCGTGGAATGAAGCTGAATCCCAAGTGGTCTGTTGTAGGAGGAGCCATGAAGAGGAAGAGAAGCCATACATGAATAATAATAATACCTTAGTCGGTCCAAATCTGCAGAACCATTACCAACATTGTTGTTGGTGTTGTTGTGAGGTCTTTTTGCAAGAGTTCTCTCTCGCTTGTGCGCGTTCTGGTGACCCCCAAGTGCCTGCGAGCTGTAGAACTTTCTGTGACAGTAGTTGCAGGAGAAGATCCTGCCGCCATGGAGAGATTCAGAAGATGGTGAGGAGTGGTAGTTAGAGAGACTTAGATCTAGACAAGCACGAGGGGGCGAAGAAGATGAAGATGAACAACGTTGTTGTTGTTGTTGTTGTTGATCCTCTGTTTCTGTCGGTTTCTGGGTTGCCCTGTCTGGTTGGTTGCTGTCCATTGAACGAGCTAGTCTCTGCAAAATCAAACGGAATATGATGTAGAACTTGGTTGAAGAGGAAGAAATGAAAGATGAAGAAGAAAGGTACTTGTGCTGAGATGAATGGATGGATGTGATGATAATATTAAATGTATGAATTGGATATATATCACTATTTTTACATTTTCAAGGCCATTTTATAGACACGCTTAATAACAACGTCATTGTCTCAGTATCTAATGTCTTAGATCAAGTGTTCCTCCTTAAGCCTCTGTTTGGTACTGATTCCTCCAGGTCGTTCTTTTTCTTTTTTTTGAGGGAAAAAATGTAGAGAAAGAAGATGAAAGATAAAAGAGTGGGATACTTTCTTAAAAACTCTTAACCTCATTTCTTTTTTTTTTTTTTAATTCAACTTAAAAAAATTTTCTCCGCTCCCCTCCAAATTTTTCATAACCAAACTACCACTACAAAAAAAAAGGTATTTTATAGCGGTGCAATTGTAGCGGTTATATTAAACCGCTACAAATTATAGTATTTGTAGCGGTTCTTACCTAAACCGCTACAAATTTGTAGCGACAACGTTTTTTGTAGCGGTTTAGTTCAAAAAACCGCTACAAATTTGGCGCGAAATTCCCGCCAAAATTTGTAGCGGTGATTTTGTAGCGATTAATGCACAGAAACCGCTACAATATTCCCGCCAGTTGGCGCGCCAACAGTGTAGCGGTTACAACCACGAAACCGCTATAAAATACCAAAGGTCAGAATTTTGTAGCGGTTCTGCCCCTATAACCGCTACAGAATTTCAAGAGTCTCGCCATTTGTAGCGGTTCTGAGCAATAACCGCTACAGAATTTCAAACGTTGTGAACTTTTGTAGCGGTTATTGTAGAATCGCTACAAATTTAATTATTTGTAGCGGTTAGAGTAGCGGTTATTTGAATAAACGCTACTAAAATCTGGCCTATTTAAACCCCCCGCATCCTTCATTTCTCCTTTTGCTTATTTTGTTTCCTGAGGTTTCTCTGAGTGATTTCTTCAAGATTTGAACGTTCAGACGTCCGTATAGGAGTTTTTGCTCAGTATTTCTCAGTATTTGCATTTGAGGTACGTATATAACACGTATTTTATTTATATTTATATTTTTATTATATTTTTTTTATAATAATGTGACTAATTTTTTTTGTAATTTGTACAATGGATATGACTTCAGGATAGGATAAGGGGAAGGCCCCTGAGGTCCCCAGACCGATTTTACGGGGTGGCAGCAGCCGGGCAGGGGGCAGAGGAAGGGGGCAGCGCGCAGGCAGGGGTACCGCGGCATCTCAGCCCATTCCCCCACAGGCACCGCAGACGATCCTACAGGCGATGACCGTACCAGAGGTGCCTGAGGTGGAGAGGCCAGATATTAGCGTTGAGGACTTCCTCAACGAGGAGGAATTCGAGATCCCGATGGGGTTCAGGGAGGTGGAGCAGTTCCTCGATGAGGAGGACGCTCGGGACCAGAACAACCCACGAGGGTCGTCTTCGCGGTCCACTGGGTTTGAGGTGCAGGTCGAAGGTAAATTAATTTTTTAATTTAGTAAATTATTTATTTAAATTAGAAATATTAACTTTGAATTACAATTTATCTAACGTGCGGTAAACTGTGCAGACGAGCAGGGGAACGTTTCGACGAGGAGGCTAGACGTGGCCGGTTTGAACTAGATGGATCGGAGCCTCCGAGTTATAGTGCCGTGGAATGAGGGCACTGACCAGCCGATCCACAATGGGGGTCACCTGCTCAACCGCTTCTTGAACGACCTGGGCTCGAATTGGATGCGGTTTCCCCTTCACTTCCAGACGTGGAGGCACGTTCCGAAGGGGCCGAAAGACCTGGCTTGGGAGGAGGTGGTTCAGGTAATTAAAATTATTTAATTAATATTTTTTGTAATTAATTCTATTTAATTAATATTTTATTTATTATGTTTTTTGTAATTATTAATATTTAAATAATCTTTTTTCAGCTGCGGTTTGCCGTTCGGGCCAACCGGAAGAGGTACGCCCTCATGAAGATGGGTGACGCCTGGAGGAACAGGAGGAACCGTCTCTTCCACAAGGTGGATCAGGACGGGACGATGCCTCTAGAGCAGCTGACCCAGAGCGTCCCGGACGGCGTGCCGCCGAACGACTGGGCGCATTTCGTCCAGTGGAGGAGGAGTGCTGAGGCGCAGGTAATGTATTTATTAGATTTTTGATATATAATTTTGTAATTGTTAAATATTAAATTATAATTTCAATTTAATTTGTATTTAATTTTAAATTATAATACATTTAATATGTTTTTCCAGGAGCTTTCTCAGAGGAACACCGAGATTCGGGTGCAGCAGATGATCCACCACACAGCAGGATCGAAGACCTTTGCTGTGACCTACAGCGAGCTGGTAAATTTTCAAACAATCACTTACTTTTAGCTGATTATTTCATAATACTAATTATTGTTTTGTATTTGTTTCAGGAGGTGAAGGCACAGCAGGAGAATCGTCAGACGGACTATGGGGAGTTGTACGCCATCACACATAGACACCGTGACAGGACTGCGACCTCTCAGCAGGCAGAGGCGGCCATTGTAAGTAATTTTATTATTATATTTTTTATAAAACCAAGTTAATAATGAAAATTGCTAATTAGTAATTGTTTCATAAAATGGCAGGAGCGGATGCAGCAGTCGCAGGCTGAGCTGCGACAGACACAGCCTGAGGAGTCACAGGGGTCTGAGCACCCGACGCGTGCGGGGGATGGGGATAGGCGCCAGACCCAGCATGGTCTACGGCAGGAGCGCCGCCTCTGAGGCTGGCAGCTCTAGAGGGGTCAGACGTCGGAGGGACGAGTCTATTGACCAGCTGCGGTCAGATTTGGAGCAGCAGATGCAGGTGCAGCAGCAGCATCACCTGCAGATGCACGCTGATATGATGTACGCTCAGCAGACGCAGTGGCGTGAGATCGCGAACAACATGCTCGAGGGAGCATGGAGTCACCTGTTCCCGGACGAGCAGCATCCAGCGGTTCCCCCTGTCCCTCGCTACGTCGTCCCGAGTACGACTCGTCCTCCTCCTCCTCCTCCTCCCCCTGCTGATGACGATGGTGCGGTTCACTCTGCGCAGCAGCCCGATCCAGCGGTCCCTGAGGGAGCACCAGATGATCAGCCCCCAGCTACTTAGTTCAGGACTTTTTTTTTGTTTAAACATTTGTAAATATATATATATATATATGAGTTTTTATTGAGTAATTGTTTCTTATTGTGTTTTATGTAATTATATTTCTTATTGTGTTTAATTTATGAATTATTTACATCTAAATTTAAAAAAAAATAAAGTATATATATTTGTAGCGGTTTTAACTTAAAACCGCTACAAATATATATATTTGTAGCGGTTAATATTTCAAAACCGCTACAATCATATATGTTAGTAGCGGTTTTAAAATATTAACTGCTACCAATATATATATATCGTTGTAGCGGTTTATCTTAAGAAACCGCTACAACCATATATGTTAGTAGCGGTTTTAAAATATTAACCGCTACAAATATATATATATCATTGTAGCGGTTTATTTTAAGAAACCGCTACAACTATATACGTTAGTAGCGGTTTTAAAATAATAACTGCTACAAACTGCTCATCATTTGAATTTTGAAATTTGCCGCCTTTCTGCACATTTGTAGCGGTTATGTTATGTATAACCGCTACAAATTGAAAATTATTTTTAAATCTACTGTCCAACGGCTTTAATATTCGTAGCGGTTTTCTATATATAATCGCTACAAATACTCAACAAGTAAATTTTGAATTTCCCACCAACGTGTAACGGCTTGAATATTAGTAGCGGTGTTATATAGATAACCGCTACAAATACTCAACAAATAAATTTTGAATTTTCCACCAACTTGTAACGGCTTGAATATTAGTAGCGGTTTTATATATATAACCGCTACAAATACTTAACAAATAAATTTTGAATTTCCCCAAGGTGTAACTGCTTGAATATTAGTAGCGGTTTTATATATATAACCGCTACTAATATTTTACTATTGTAGCGGTTGGTGTAGCGGTTTAAGAACCGCTACAAAATTATAAACGTTGGAATTTCAAAATATAAGGTTCTAGGCATTCGTCATTGTCATTCTCTTCTCACTCATCTTCTTCTCTATACTTTCTTCTCTCTCACTTGTAGCTATGGATAAATCATGGATCAGGTTGCCGCGCAATTCTCCTGAATATTTGTATGGATTAAACAGTTTCTTGGATTTCGCATTCACTCACGCCAGCTATAACGACAAGATCGTCTGTCCGTGTCGGAAATGCAAGTTCAAGAAGTGGCATGCACGAAATGTTGTGAAGGAACATTTGCTTGTGAAGCCTTTCCCTGAGGATTATACGTTCTGGGCAGTTCATGGTGAGAAGGCCGGCATTAGATATGACGATGCTCTTCCTCGAAGTTCTTAAGTAGGCGTTCAAGTAGATGAAGATGATCCTGTGAATGATGCTGTGCGTGATGCGTTTGGATTTCAAAGCGATAACTTCAACGAAGAAGTGCACGGCTCTGAGCCGGCTTTTATGGGGAATGAAGCAGCTCGGGATATTTTCATCTTGATGGATGAAGCAGATCGTCCTTTATATTAAGGTTGTCGCAAATATTCTAAATTATCTTTCTTGATCAAATTGTATCATATCAAATGCTTGTGTGGGATCACAGATAAGGGAATGTCGATGTTGCTCGACTTATTATAAGATGCATTCCCCGACGCCAAGATTCCGACAACATTCTACGAGGCCAAGAAGATTATCAACAGGTTGGGGTTGAATTATCAAAAGATTGATGCGTGCCCAAATGATTGTATGCTGTATTGGGGAGACGATTCCACCAGGGAGACGTGTAAGGGATGTCGTACATCGAGGTACAAGACAATTCAGAAGGGGAAAAAGCAGAAGAAGAAACCTGCAAAGATTCTCAGGTACTTCCCTTTGAAACCTCGTCTACAAAGATTATTTATGTCGTCTAAAACTGCTGAGCACATGAGGTGGCATGCCGTTGATAAAAACGAAGACGGTAAATTAAGACATCTGCGGGATGCAGCTGCTTGAAAAATGTTTGACAACGACTTTCCAAATTTTGCGACTAACCCCAGAAATGTTCGGCTTGTGTTGGCGACCGACGATTTCAATCCTTTCGGGAATCTTAGCACAAGTTACAGTATTTGGCCGGTAGTCTTAGTTCCCTACAACTTACCCCCTGGATGTGTATGAAACAAAGCTCTTTCATTATGTCTATGATCATTCCAGGCAAAAAGGCACCGGGCAATGACATCGATGTGTATCTCCAACCGCTTATTGCGGAATTGCTTGACCTGTGGAATGTCGGCTTGGAGACGTACGACGCTTACAGCAAGACTTTGTTCAACATGCGTGCAGCCTTGATGTGGACGATTAGTGACTTTCCTGGCCTTGGCACATTATCTGGTTGGAATGTGCATACTGGGTCGGCGTGTCCAACTTGCAATTTTGACTCTGACGCATTGCACCTTCCCCACAGCCGAAAGTGGTGCTTCATGGGGCATCGGAGGTTTCTCGATGGAACGCATAAGTTCAGATTGCAACGGAATCGCTTCAATGGGAAACCAGAGAAAAGAGGACCACCTCAGACTTTGTCCGGTACAGATATCTTACAGCAGCTTGAGCATGTTGACTTCGAGTTTGGAAAAAGCGACGATTCAGCACAAACTCGCCAAAAGACGCGCAGGACTTCGGCGCCTCATCAGTGGAAGAAGATAAGTATTTTCTTCACGCTTCCATATTGGAGATCTAATTTACTTCGCCACAGTCTTGATGTAATGCACATTGAAAAGAATGTTTGCGACAATGTGCTGTATACGCTGCTTAACGAACTCGGCAAGACAAAAGATCACCTTCAAGCGAGGAAAGATTTACGCGACATAGGAGTTCGTGAAGACGCTTGGCCTGATGAGCATGACAGATTTACACTGACAAAGTTTATCCTCACAAAACAGAACAAGGATGTGTTCCTCGCGACGTTGAAGAAATTAAAAGTTCCTGATAGGTATTCAAGCAACATTTCTCGATGTGTCGACTTGCAGGCTCGAAAGGTTGCTGGCCTGAAGAGTCACGACTCACATGTTCTTATGCAGCAGTTACTCCCTCTGGCTATAAAGAATATACTTCCTCCCGATGTTTCCATCGTTTTGGTGGAACTTTGTTCTTTCTTTCGGAAGTTGTATTCTAAGGTTTTGATCGTTGAGGAGCTCGATCAGCTGCAGTCGAAAATCATTCTTACGCTTTGTCATTTGGAGATGATCTTTCCTCCGTCCTTTTTTACTGTGATAGCACTATGAATATTAAACCGCTACAAAAATATAAATAACCGCTACTAATTATAACTGCTACAAATAGTACGTGGATCCCTATAAATACCCTTACCACAACTCATTTCAAACACTCCCCAATTTCTTTTCACCTTACCTTTCTTTCATTTTCTCTCATTTACAACTTCTTTCGTATGAGTAGAGGAGCTGAATAATACGATCAAATATGGTAACAAGATTTTTAATTTCTTTTAGAATACTTCTTTCCTTTCTATAAAATTTATTCTAATCATTTTTTTTAGATATATCATAACTGTATCTCATTTTCATACACAATTATATTATATTAGATAACATAATAATTCTTTATTACCTACCTATCTTAATATTACTATAAATATAAATTTTATACTACTCCTATTCAATTACATATTTCCTTTTTATTTATTAATAAGTTAAACTATTGAATAATAAACTAATTGAAAAAGATAAAATAATAACAAAATAAACGATTTAATTTAATATTGAAAAAACAGAAAAAAAAATAATTATATATTTTTTAAAAAATTTAAATATTTCTAGCGGTTATGAAACCGCTACTAAATAACGCGCTTTTTTTTCTGCTCAATTTAAATTTTTTGGCGCCAATTTTGAATTTCATGAAATTAGTAGCGGTTTTTGAGAACTGCTACTAATTTCAAGAAATTCAAAATTAGTAGCGGTTTTTAAGAACCGCTACTAATTTCATGAGATTCAAACTTAGTAGCGGTTCGTTAACCGCTACAAAATAAAAAAATGTCATTTTTTTCGCGCCAACAAATTTTCAATTTTTTATATTTGTAGCGGTTTCTTAACCGCTACAAAATTAAAAATTCTTTTTTTAGCTCTTTATATAATTTTTTATATTTGTAGCGGTTATATAACCGCTACAAATATCTCTGGATGTTGTAGCGGTTATGCTTAACCACTACAAACTATGTAGCGGTTATTTTTATTGAGTAGCGGTTTTATAGAACCGCTACAAAACTGCTTGCAACGCACGATTTAGTAGCGGTTTTATTAACCGCTACTAACATAGTTTGTAGCGGTTAGAACCGCTACTAATACCCATTTTTAACCGCTACTAAATCACGTTTTTTTTGTAGTGTACCTCTAAGAAAAACCAACACATATATAATTTTTATGAATTATCGATTTAACTAGTTTTTTAAATATATGTAAATTAGTTATGTAGTTGCTAGTTTAGACCCAATAAAGTATTATTACCCTCGATCATTAATATAAGAGTTAGATAATTAATTTATATATATATATATATTAAAGTAATTAATTATATTAATTATTTGTAATAAATGTGTGATAATTTTTCTAAAATATCCTTCCTAAAAAATGTGCATTATAATCACCTCTTGAAGGAAACACATTACTATTTGCAATTAATAAGGATAATTTGAGGACAAAATTAAAAATTAGAAAAATAAAAAAGAAAATTTCAAAAAAATACCACTTGAACTTCAAAATTTTAAATTAGTTATTTAATAAGAACTTGCGTTGTCAATCTCATTACTCTTTTTATCAATCTCATTATGCTTTTTATTAACAAGATTTTAAAGTTCAAATGGTATTTTTTTTAGAATTCTCCCGAAATAAAATGTATTGAATTTTTATATTTAAAATCAAACTCTTCGTCTAATTCTTAGAAAGGAAACATTTATTTTTCTCTCTCAATGAAAATAATATATTTTTATACAAAACAATACTATATTTTACCAGTGAGACCTCTATTTTCTCTTTTTTTGATATTGTGGGAGACAAGAAAGTACTCAAAAGTGACATCTTTGAAACTTGAAAGAAAAGAAACACTATTATGCATAGTGATTTAATTGATTGGGAACTCAACGTACATTCAATTCGCCAATGTAATTCCAATATTAATAATGATGAATTGAGTTAAATAATTCAGTTAGTTGAGTTCAATTATTCAATTACACTACCCCCATTTCAAAATTTAAGTCATCTTCTATTAAAAAAAGTTATAGTTCATACTATAAGTCACTTATACAATAATTAATATTTTTTATCAATTTTTCTAAATAATTAATGCTTAAATGTGGCTCATTGTATTTTTTACTCTCCTTAAACCTCATTTAATAATGGCAAATTTGAAATTTTTTTTCAATTTAAGACAAATTAAATATGTTAATCAATCTTCTTTGATTTCATGAGGTAATCGAAAGTGATTTATATTTTAAACGTGATAAGTATTCGGTGCTTACTTTAGCTGCCTAAAGAACTTGGTTTTGACTTCTCTCTTATACCCCTTTTCATCCTTTTCTCTCCTTTTTCCTTTCTTATTATTAAATTAAGATATCAATGATCTAAATTTATCATATTATGAAAATGTTATCATAATTTTATCTAAAAGATACAAACATAATTTTAACAGTTTAAATTTATTTTACATCTTATATAAAAAAATTATTTTTGTATCTTTAAAATAAAATTATAATAATATTTTTATATATTAAATTTAGATCATTGAAACCTTAATTTAACGATGATAAAAAAAAATGATAGGAAAGGTTTAAGAGAGAACCCAAATCCAAAGAACCTAGGCGGAACCACAATGTACTACGGCTTTTCAATTTTGGCAGCCGCATACTTTAATGTTTCCTTCAAATTTTCACTTTTATGTTTGTCTTTTACATTTCATATTATTTTATCAGGTCGCACGTCTTTTCCTTGTATGCTGCATGTCTTCAATTTATTCATCACGTTGCCTCCTTTTCAATGTTAGGCTTGTCTTTGTAGAAGTATAGGACTCTCACCGTACTCTCACTTTGATGGCAAGAAAAAAAAAAGTATAGTACTCTCACTTTGGACCTTTTCTTAACATGATTTTTAAAAAAAATTTTTTTATTAGTCTACATGACAAGATAATTTTGCAATTTGTTATAGCATTAATAATTTTTAATAAACTTTTTAAAAGTAATTTAAAGAATAATTTTTTGACTAATATAAAATATTAATTAATTTTAAATTAATTCATTTATATTGTTGACAAATCCTCATAATAAGAATCAAAAGGAGTGTTTTGTTAGCACTATATTAACCTTTGTTATCAGGGGATTTAATTACAATTATCTTCAACTATTCCAAGTGTTCAATTAATTTTTTTTCATTGTTGAAAAAAAAATTAATTTTTTTTCCAAGTTTAGGGAGGAAGTTAGGGCTATGTTTGGAATAGTGTTTTTTTGAATATATGTGCTTATTATATAAGTTAAGATAAAACTCCTCTCACATACTTATCTCGTATACTGTAAATCACGATTTATAAGCACTTATAAGTCAAAAATAAGCTATCTCAAATGAGCACTAGAATGAGATTTCAACCAATTTTTTTCCAAAATAATTATTTTCATTTTTAGGTTTGGCCCTTTATTTAAGGGATAATAACACCTACGTCCCAAATAAAAAAATAATATCCGAAAAGTCATATAACTAATCAATAACAAGTGAAAGTGACACTATTAATGAGAAAAAGTGGCAACATTGACATATTATGTAAATTTTTAGATATTATTTTTCTTAATTAGAACTTTGATATGGTTTTTATCAGAGAACAAAAAACCAGACCAAATCGGCTGGTTCAACCGGTTGGACCGTGAACCGGTCAGTGGTATGATCTGATTTACCCATCGAACTGTGAACCGGTTTGGACTGGGTTGAACTGAAGCTGTTAAAATCGAGAAAATCGGTGGTTCTACCAGTTGGACCGGTTTCATTTTTTTTATTCTCCTACATATTATCTCGCGCTATTTTTGAAGGAAAAATGGAAGGTTGAAGACCAAGATGAAGAGAAAAGTAGATAAATGAATAAATAAATCTAAAAAAGAAGAAGATGATGATGAAAAAAATTATTTACAATGATATAATAATTAGAGAAAAGGAGATAGCATTGCATAAGTATAGGCATCATAACTAATACTAATATATTTTAAGCATTTTTTTCTAAATATCTTCATTTTTATCTATAAAATTTTAAAAATATATTAATATATACATTGTCACTAATAAATTATAATATTTTAATATGGCCGGTTTAATCACCGGTTAGATCCCGGTTGATTCATTAACCATTAAACCTGTATCGTGACTAGTTCATTGCCCGGTCCGGTTTTTTGTTCCTTGGTTTTTATTTTATGTTAATGCCACATTAATGCTTCTATTTAACAAGAGTATAATTAGAAACAATTAATAACTATATCTTGAAATTTGAAATTGGACATATATTTAAGAACAAAATGAAAATCCAAATTTTTTTTGGACTGAAAAAATGAAAATCCAAATTAGAACAGATAAATTGGGGCGAAAAGTTTTTTTGGCCAAAAAAAATCGGATGGAAAATTTTACAAAGTTTAAAGAGTAATGTAACACCCCAAATTTTATTCACAAAAAATGTATTGTAATTATTTTAAGTAACTCAATAAACTGGTGAATATTCATGAATTTGGATTTTGTGAATTTTAAAATATTCATATTTATAAGGAAATAGGCAAATTAATTCAAGAATTTAATTAAATTACAAAGGTGATAGCAAAATCATGATTTTGCCAATTTAGTCCAAGATTAATTATTTTCCAATTAATTGGACTTAATTTCAATTAATCAAGGAAAATAAAGGAAAATGCATAATGAGATTATTCTTGATGGAATAAACCAAGAATTTGTGAAATTAAGGGGGGATTATACATAATTCAATTATGTGAATTATGGAATTGTGAAAAACAATTTTCTTCCCTTCCTTTCTTTAATTTCGTCCAAGTACGAAGAATAAGGAGAAAAATTGACTTCATGATCACATGCTACATAAATGAAGCTATACTACATGAACCTCTCAATGATGATAAAGATGGAGTGAACACCAAGTGAAGACATGGACATGGTGGTCATGATGAGAGGTTATGGCATAAAGCAAGAGGGTATAGTGAATGCATGAAGGGAAAAACTTGAGTGAAAGAAGAGGTAAACTTGATTGCATGAAAGAGAGCTTTCTTGTCTTGTAAGAGGAGAGGGGGGACGTTTTCTTGCCAAAATAAGGGAAGAAAATTAATTTAATTTAATGGAAATTAGGTGGAGAAAGTATGAGGAAGAAGGGAGTGTGACAAGTGTCACTTTGGGAACTCTTGATTAAATAAATGGTTAGGAAGAAAGATGAATAAGTCAATAAAACATCTTTCCTCCCCTCTCATACACACATTTCATCCAAACACAAGGAAAAAAAAGAGAGAGTGAGTTTGTTAAGTACTTGGGAGTTAGAGAGAAGAAGGGGCAAGAAGATTAAGAATGCACATTCTTAGCTCAAGGGGGGAGAGAGGAGACGCATTGAGTAAGAGGATCCAAGGAGTTTAAGAGGTAATTATACCAATCTCAACTTTATGTTAATATGAAGTTGTTGCTAGTAATTGTTGTTTGGTTTATGTGATTTTTGGTTGAGTTATGAAATTTGAAAAGCTATAACCCTAAGGGGTTATGCTGTCCAAAATCCTTTAAATCATTATTATGAAATGTTTAAATGAGTTAACCAAGAATTAGAAGTGGAAAAGTACAAGTTTTGGAAGCTAAAACACAAAGCTCCATTTTTCTATTTTTCCTACAATATTTCGACCAGGACTAGAACTGGTATTAGGAGTTGGATTTTTATGAAATAAATGGTTCCATTGAACTCAGTGGGAAAAAATAGGTGGGGTTACAGTTGGGCACTTTTTCGGTAGAGGTCGAAAAAGCATAATTACGAAAACACCACTGAAATCCCTAAATAGGGGTTGTCAAGGGTATTTTTGTAATTTGACAATCAATTTGGTGATTTTGAGCCCAGAAATGAATTACTTGGGCAAAAATAAGTCAGCATAGCCTTAGTCAAAATTTTAGGAAAACGTGCCATCAGGCCGAGTACAGCTGGACAGGGATAGGCAGGGTCTCGGGGGCATTTTAGTAAATTTTCACCATAGACTAATATAATCACAAGAAACACTAGAAGAGTCTAAAATGATAAATGGATAGGTTATGATCTATTTCTTGTACATTTAATATTTTAAGACCGAGTCGAGAGCCGAAACGATATGCTTTACGAGATACTGTTAAACAGAGGATTATAAAGCGTTGAGGTAAGGACATTATCCTTCATACATTATGCCATAGTTATATGATTGTGTGGATGCCAATTTTTGTAAATGCGCTTTATTAATCAACACGATTTGCCCAGAGAGGGGCCAGAAGTGTCAGATGCACTTACACTGGAGTTGGTGAAAACCCAACCGGCGCAGAATAATGGGGTTGCGTCCTACTCATGTATACATGCAGATAATATGTTTATAATGTTCATTAATAGGTGCATACATGGCATATACCATATTTATTTTTCGCATTCTCTATGAACGATAGCATGTTTCTACTAAGGTTCTGCGGAATCTCACCCTATTTTTAAATAAACACCTCAGCGGTAGATGTCGGAAAGTGAGCGGCACAAGTTTCGAGGCAAGGATATGAACGTAGTTATACCTTAGTCTATGTCTTAATATTTTGGAAAATTTGTAAATATTAAATTTCTAATGTATTTTCTATATTTAGCCAATGAACGACGACATGATTGTAAATAAATATTTTTATCAGTATAATTATACTTTTCTGTATATCCATAGAATTCTGTTTTTATTACTCTTTGAATTTCGAGATGGAAACCAGCATTGACAAGTAATACTTTTTTTCCTGAAATGTCCCAAATGAATTAATAAAATAACCTAGCCAAATGCTTACTAAAGGAGCAAAACTGAAAAGAAGTGATATGTTTTTAGACATTTAATTGACGGCGAATTTTAAGGAAGTAAATTTTTAGACATAGACTAAATTTTCTTGATATATGTGATCAGGTAAATTGTGTTTTTATAATTAAGGAGCAATAAAAAGAGAATATTATTTCAATGTTGACCAATATAAAAAAGAATTTTGATAATAAATATAAGATTGTTTTTTTATTTTATCTCTTATATTATCATTTTTCTCTAAACTAATTTGTCTGACTTATAAACAGAAACATAATCTCATAATACTTAAAAATAATTTTAGAAAAATCATGTTACATATACTATAATTAAATAAATTATTTAACTTCTTTAGTCTCCATAAATTATATAAATAGGTATTACATAGAAAATTACTTAGATCAACTTCCTTATAATCCCTTCAGTATTAAATATAAGACAAAGTTAACTTTTTTAAAGAGATTAATGAAACTAGTTAAACTACTTTGAAGTATTTATATTTGTCATTTTTTCTCCAAATTATTTTCCTTACTTATAAACTGATACATAATTCAAGGATACATAACATATGATATGATTAAGTAACTTATTTAATTTTTTTAATTTCTTCAAAAAAAATCAACTATGTTTTATATTCAAAATTGGAGACAGTATTTATTACATCAAGTTCTCCAATTATATGTGACCATATGTTCCATTTTTTAAATATAATCATTTAACAATAAACCCACACACAAATAGGACACATCGGCAGGCAAGCGTAATTGGAAAACTCGACATAATGTATACAACATAAGCATGCTCCCATTACATATATTCAATTTTGTATACTGAAAAGTCAAATCGTTTCTTAATCTCTAAGCAAGGTGTTAGTCTTGATCTAGTGATGTATAAATAATTCAACGAGGGACCATGAAGAAGGCATGAGGAGAACCAAGAAATTTCAAAGAATACTAACAAATTTGTATATCTCTTCGTGAATCTTTTGGCATAAGTAACCCTTGCATCTCTACAAACCATTACACTTTCAGCTACTAATGGGTTGATCAACAACACACTACTTACCAAAAAAATTAAGAGCAAAAAAGATAATACAAACCATTGATCCCCAAGTGGATCAGGTGAATTTCAGACACAGTTATAACACAAGAAACCACCAAAAGAACAACACTCACCCTCATTTGGTCAACCAGTAGATGAAGATGAGGAATGTGCATACTGATGCAACAAGGGAAAGTATGATCGTGTCCATCGACTTCTTTCGCTTTATTGCCGACAGAATGTTATTTACCTGAAACATTGGTGTGACGGGCACATCAAACAGCCTTAAAAAACATGGATATGGACACAAATTGCAACACAACAAAATCCTAAACCTTCATGTTATGCCCTAATGCAAGTATTTGACGAAGGTCAGGTTATAATCACAGCTTTGTTTGTAAGCATTTTGTACTTCATAGATTCTCTGTTCTTTGCCTAGGTAAAAAGCTTTAGAAGAGAAAATTTCAAAATGATTAGAACACCAAAAACAAAATCGCTCAGACATACCGTTGGAAGGCGACCGCTAACATTACTGAGCTTTGAATTGATTCCGCCAAAAGTCGAGCGCTGGGTGACAAGTGCACCGAATGTTGCTTGTGCTTGTGAAATAACATTGTCTATCTAAAGCACAGGAATAAGCAGCACAATTCAAAACAAGACCATACAGGTTGAAAATACCAAGAAATATCAGGGGGAAAAATGAGTGTTTTCATAGAAGCATTTTCATATGCCTCAAAAAAAAATTTAAAATATCCATCAGCACACAAAAGAAAAGGCCTTACTATTTTATTTCCAGATGAAAGACTTAAAGTTACTAGCTCATTCTCCACAAAAATCTTAAAAGGCTGGATTATTGTTTCCCCTTCAACTAAAGATACAATAGCATTCATTTTTCCTTTTTGAACATTGAAGGGGGAAAAGACCATACAGCGTTGATGAAGAGTTTAATTTCATAGCCAGTACCGTATAACACTGAATTTTCACTATTTGTCAAACCAGAAAACATCCACATAAGCAGCTCTTTCTCCTTAGTCCTTACAAGAAAAATAGAGTTATTACATATAGGTAAAAAAACTTCCTATAAAGAGGAAGATCACTTGCCATTCCTTACAGATGAAATTTCAACATAAGCGTTGCTATACCATGTCTTCTCATATAATTTTTCAACATCTGACCACACAAATAATCATATTACCTTTTTTATTTTTGTGCATAGTGGGGCTGAAACAAATTTTTCTTAGTTCTTATCTAACCCTCAATCTTGCAACAAAAATCTGTGGCTTGTGTAATTGTATCAAATCCCTAGGCCAACTTCCTCACAACTCCCTAGGCCAACTTCCTAAACAAATACATATACAGTACTAAGGCCAAAAAGGAAGAACCACACATCATATAAGGTTTAAGAATTCCACTGAGAAGACCTAATTACAAAATAAGATAATGGCACTTAACATCAGAAAAGCTATGTAACTGTTTCATAAGACAGACCTGTCCTGTACTTCTGCTGATAGAGGCATGCTCCTTTAGTAGTGCTTGCTCAGCAGAACCTCCACCCTCTTCCAAGTCCAATCTTGTCCGATCAAACTCTTTAAAATCCTCAAGGAGTGAAGCATGTTCCTGCTTAGCTCTGAGGCTAGACCGGAGACGATAAAACTCCTGCACTTGAAAATATCTAACAACAGGTTGGTACAAAGCAGGCCCACACCCAGTAAAAAATCTTCATATGCTTGAAAAAAATGAATGAGAGGCGGATAAATAGAAACAAAAAATAAGAAAATAAAAATACAAAGGAACAAGATGGATCAGACTTTATGTACAAAGTATAACTGTGATAAATAATAAGAGTTACAAAATCAATTTCACCTATCCTATATCATAACAAACACCCCCCCAACCCAAAAGAAAAAAAGAAAAGGACAGGCTCGAAAAGATCAGAAACTCAGCACTCAGAACTGGGCTGAATATTTACTTGATCGCAAGTTTAAGATTCTTGCATGAAATAACCACCTGCACGTTGAGTGTTTGATTGTAGGAAACAAAATCACCTCTCAATGCGTTTCGCAAAACTTTGATTGTTTATTACCCCGTGGTGACAAATTTAATTACGTTACCCTTTAATTTCATTTCATTCCACGTGTGAGAATGAAACCTTTGCACCGGGGTGCATCAAATATCTATCCCATGTTTAGAAACCTACTTCAATGAAGCAACTGAAACTTAAAACACCATACAAGGATAACTCCACATAAACTAACACTGTAGCTTACCTGGGTGAGATCTTGAAGAATTTCTTGGTGCCTAGTCAAGGTATGAGAAACCATTTCTGACCCACCAGACGATACCCAAGCTTGCATCTGTGAGTTCACTTGTTGCAGTTGTTTTAGTAACCGCTCAATCCAAGACTCCATGTCACTCTCTGCATTATCAGCTTTCGAAGAAGCTTTAGCAGAAACCAACTTACGATAAGAATTCATTTGCTCATCCAACTGAGCTTCAAGTTTTCTCGCCTACAAAGGATTGAAAAGAGTCACACTTCTGTCATCAACCATCGGTTTAAAAATGCATAAAATTCCTAAACAAGATAACCACATCAAATTCTCTTTGCAAAATCAATGAAAGAACCCTTCTTAAGATATTTGACAACATCAAATTCCCAAAACCTTTTTGTTCTCGACATCAATAATGTGATATGATGATTAGAGTAGAAAAACCAACCAGCTCCAAGGGAACTTAATTGGCTATCTGAATTATTCAATCTATACCCAGATCACCGTCAAAAGAATCAATTCCCTAAGCAAATTAGGCATCCTTCTAATTTGTCTGTCCTAAATCCGATGAAAACCGATAGTTAACTAATCGTGAACCGAAATCTAGGAGCAAAATAGCCGGACGCATTTCACCCAACAAAATGAGCACGATCTACCACAATAACAAGAGTTTCAGAGTCCAGTTCATCAACAGAAGCTTCCCTCAGGACCCAGAAATAGTTTTCCACTATTGGAAATCAAAATTCTACAAACCAGACCAAGTCGTCGGGTACAAGCTGATCTCGCAAATTCAATCACCGACAAGATTAAAAAACCTTAACAATGGAAATTGCGAATCTGGGGTCTCCGAATTGCAGAAATTCAAATTATTTCTCTAACTCTAATGCAAGAAAAAATAACACCGAATTCAAAGGTGAAGAGATTGAACCTGTTTGCGAAGGGCGTCCCACGAACTTGGCACCTCCATGGATAACAAAAGATGGGGGCGAAAAAAACCACTGCGGAAATTTCTTAACACTGAGAATTTGGGAATTTTATGTGTCCTCCTGGGGATTCCGATCAGGGAGTCGTTTAGCGATTGATGACGGGCCGCCTGCTCCCCCCAGACGGCTAAACACAATTTTCAGATCCAACAAATATTAAAGGCTTTGGTGAGAAAAGATTTGTTTCGGTGGGTGCCAAATTATTATACGTACAAATTATATTATTTTTTGGGAAAATTGAATTAAAATCCCAGACAAAAAAACAAATGACAACTGGTTTCTTAAAATTTTAAAATTGTATTTGAGTTCAATGGTACTTTTTGTAATATATTCTAATTTCACTGATAAGTCTATGGGTGTTTACACTGAGAAGTCAAAGGGCATCTATTGACAGGTCTATCAGCATTTGACAATTAAAATTTATCGTAAAAAAGTTTCATGAAACTTAAATGTAAGTTTAAAGATTTCAATGGATCATTTGTCTTATTTTCTCTTGCTCGGGGACCTAAATGCAATTTGTCCTTATATTCTTGACCTGAAATATTATATTTTTATTTACAATTTATAATAAAATCTAGGGGAAATTCCAGACAAATAAAATTAAAAATGTGAAAAGATAAATTTGTGTTGCTAATTTATCAAATCTCAAGTCAAAACTAAAGTAAGAACCTGGAATTTCCAATTTTGACCAAATGACCAAAATTTCCTTAGTTCAATTCATAAGTTTCAGGAATCAATAATAATATTTGTATCTATATTAACAACATCATATTTTACATTAATGACTGTTCTTTCATATTTGACAACTTCATATCCTAAAAACAAGAAATAATTTTGGGAGTACAAGTCTCAAAAGTTAATAACAACATCTATATTTGTACTAACAATATCATATTTTACATTAATGACTTTACTTTCATATTTCAAAACTTCATATCCCAAAAATCAAGAATAATTTTGAGGATTCAAGTTTCAGGGGTAATAACAACACATGTATTTATATTAACAACATCAGATTTTACATTAACGAGTTCATTTTCATGTTTCATAACTGAATTACAGGTCATTTTATCATTTGGTCAGAATTATAAATCCCATATTTTTACTTCATTTCTTACATGGGATTTTATAAATTCGCAGCACCTATTTATCTTTTTCTATTTTTAAATATATTTTTTCTGAAAATTTTCCTAAAATCTAGAGTAAATATGCTGCCAGTCTTTTAATTTTGTCTTAATTATAAAATCTGATTTATTTTGTTTTTTTGGGCAGGACCCTATTCTTTTTTAAGTTTAAAATGTTAAGCCATTAGCCCATTAGGATTTAGGAATAAGTATGCCAAAAAATCTTAAAATATATAAATTAATTAATCTAAATATATATTTAGTAATTTACCTCTCACTGTATTAAAGCCCTAATTTATCAAAATATCTTGGCAGTTGCAATAATTCCTAATATGATGAAATTTAAATGACATTATTTTTACAATTTGGTAAACAAAATTAAAAATAAGAAAATTTAAAAGATTTGTTGGCTAACATTTGACTTTAAAATGTTGTGAAATAAATAAGTTTAAATGAATGTGCAAAAAAAATTTGAAGATATACAACAACAACAAGCTTTATACATGAACAACATCTAATGAATCCCATAACAATAAGCAAGAGCCCCCCCCCCCCCCAAAAAAAAAAATCCTTTAACACAATTATACAATCCCATGTTATCAACTTCTATTAGCTCACGGCACTTGAAAGTCATCAAATAACAACTTTAATTGCATAAGTTTCTAAATTAACAAGAGTATTTTGAGAAAATTACACTCAATTTCTAAGAAAGAAGGGAAATAAAAAAATGGTCCCTTTGAATTGTAAGATGAAAAAATGGTTTCATCAACAACTCTACTAGAGGTCCATTGACAACTCCAGAAGTGGGTATTGACAACTTTATGGGATCATTTTTTCATTTTATAATTTTAAGGGATCATTTTTTTATTTCCCTTCTTTCTTAGGACTTGGGTGCAATTTTCTGATGTATTTTTCACTTTGCAGCATTACCGTACAAAGGCTTTTTAGAAGGTGTAAAATTGATAGAATATCAATTTCGTGTTTGTGACTTGGTTTTCATTTTGCTGTTAGAAGCAGGCCCTTTTACTTTTTACACGTGTTGAGGTTTTAATTCGGTTGTCAGTTAGAATGGGTATAGTAGCCGTGTTTGCTTTCATGTTTAGTTTTGTTAAACTTTCTGTAAGTTGTTGTATGGTGTGTTGTGTATCTCTAGTCTTTTTATGTTGTTTTTTTTTAAAAAAAAAATTTGATAATTTTATGAAAAGAAATACAATGAATAGTTATATCAATTAAGAAAAACAATACCTAGAAACTGTAAGCAAGGTTGGTGCATAAGCTTCCCTCCATGATCAACCTCTTATCGCTGATACATGACATGCCACTTAAGTAAGATGTGTGTTTGGATTAGTTTTTAGAGAATAGCTTTTACGATTTATCAGATAATATGTGAGAGAGGTTTTATCTTGACTTACGGTAAAAAGGCTTCTGAAACTATAATTTTAGAGTTACCCAAACACTTTTCTTGAAAAATATATAGGGGAGGGGCCCATAATAATCTCTTAATGATTATTATTTATAGTATTGGTGGGCCATAAAATGCATTGGTTGAGCCCAATAATAAAGGAGATAGCCCAAGAAAAATAAAAAAATGTAGCTAGAGAAGGTTCGGAAAATTTTTGGACAAGTGGGCCTAAGCATATCAAAATCAAATACTTCATAGGACATCTCAAATTTAATATAAGACTGGTTAACAAATTTGAGAGGATTAAAAAAGATAAGTTAATTAATTAATTAATTAATTATAGCATATATTACATTATCTCTCTAAAATAATTATGTATATCATTAAATAATATATAATTTTATAAGTCAAGAAAATTAGTTTAGAAAAAATATAAATATAAATACTTTAAAATAATTCTTTTAATTTCCTTAAATTAATATATTAAAGATACAAGGTAGCGTATGGGAGACTGTAAAGTGGCCAACATACACACACATATAATATTAACAATATTTATTTATTTTACATTCTTAAAGTATCTTCTATTCTCTCTCTGTCTTTTTTTTTTTTTTTATTTGCCCGTAAAAATATCTTCTATTCTCTTAATTTTATTATATGTACAAAAATATTGTAAGCATGGGAAACCAAATTTGAGAGAAATTTTAACTTTCTCATTAAGGAATTCTCTGGTTCATGGCGACGCAAAAACTTGTTATTCCTATCACTCTATCCCAAAAAGATAATTGGTCCTAATTCTTCACAGAAACAATTATCTATCTATCATGTAATCGTGCGAGACTCTATTTATCTATTAATATTGAGACACCCGTTAAAACTGTCATCATGTCATGTTGGAATTAATCTTTATTAACTGGGTATTTAGCTAAAGGCATTTTTCTCCTTTTTTATTGATTTTAAAATGAATTGGCCTACTATAGACTTTATATTTTACATAGAACTAATGATTTAGGACGGACAAATAAGCTAAAAAACAAATAAAGCTTGCAAAACCAAAGTATTCCTAGAATAATCTTTCAATAATAATCCTTGTTTTTTGGTCCAAAAAAATGATAATAGTCCTTGTTTTTTGTTTGTTTTGCCCTGTTTTCGTTTTCTTCTTAGTACATAAAGTTTGAGCTAAGCAAATTGGATTTCAAGAATTTACCAACAAAAGCAATTAGGACTTGTTTAGATTAATATTTACAAAAGTGACTTTTTTCCCAGCTGATTTTTACAAATTGAATTTGATATAAAATTCAATTAGTGTAATATAATTTATGTTTAGATGGATTTTTATTTTTTTAAAAAAAAAAGTTAATTAGATAGAATCTTATTTAAATGATATATTAAAAAATTAGTTTTAAGAGATTTGAGTCCGAGTAAAAGTTAAAAGTCAAAAGCTAGGGGGGAAAAAGAAAAAAAAAAAAAGATACCCCAATGCATGAGGCTCTTACTATATGAGTTTTGGGAAAATCAGATATACATAGTCGTACCCTTATAAATAGAGAGGCTGCTTTTAAAATTTAAATTCTTGATTTCTAAATCATATGATGAAAACCTTTACCCTTTTTTTAAAAGTCAAAAGCAATAAACAATTACTTTAATTTAAAGATGCTTTTAGCCCATAAATCGTTTTCCCAAAAAAAGATCTATCCTAAAAATAACTTTATGCTTAAATTGACTTTTTTGGCGTAGGAACTCAATTGGGTTGAGTTAAACTTGATGCCAAACACTCACATATACACTACTCATTGATGAGATTTTCACTATGGTGTCAGTGAGATTTAAACCTATATTTTCCTCATCACTGGCCACATGAATTTCCATTTCTTGCAGATCTTCATTCATTTATCACAGAAAGGAAAAGACAATATCGAGTATATATATATATATACACATGTATCACACATCACTCTTTTTAGGCTTAGAACATCTCTCACACACACACATACACATTCAAAGACTAGTAATTCTTCTTCTTGATCACTCTATTATTATTGGGTGGCATGTTGAGAATGATCAGATTCAGAGTCATCTTCTGAAGCTGCCTGGGGTTGAAGTAGTAGTTGCCTTGGCCTCTTCTTCTTGTTCATCACTGAGCTTCACTAAAGTGTAAATGCCTGCTCCACTCAGAGCTCCAAGTATGGGAGCTATGAGATATACCCATATGGCTCTATAGTTGTTTGCTGCTATTGCTGGCCCTAATGTTCTCACGGGGTTCATTGATGCTCCTGTTGCTGGCCTGTCCCATACAAACACCAATTCACTCAAAATTTAAATGATTAAAATTATAAGGATTAGGTTGCATTAAGTCAAAATTCTTTTTTTTTGCATTAAGTCAAAATTCAAGTATTGAGTTTCAACCAAATGAAAATTATAAGGACTAATTGATTAATTTTTCCTATAAATTAAGTAGTAGACTTAATACGGACCTAATAAGGTGAAACTATAAACCCATGATATGATAAAAAAGAAAATACAAAGACCTCATTAAAAACTAGTGAAATTATAAGGACCTAATAAAAATTAAAAAATACAAGGACACGTCATTAAAACCTGTAGAGATATGATAAAAATAAATTAGATGCACCTCATAAAAAAATAAAATAAGATAAAAATATAACCACTTGCAAATTAACTAATTTATATAAACAGACATTTGAAGAAACGTGGAGAAACTGATTTGTCTATAAATTAAGAATATCAACATCATATGAATTAGATTAATGTTTGTGACATACCCTGCGATGAGAATGTTGAGCATGACAGTGGCTCCCACTGCGATTCCTGCAAGCTCTCCCACCTGTATGATTCTCAGATTAGATCAGCAGAAATCTCCACTTTCATTATAATACTAATATCATTATCATTTTATAAACTCTTCTTTTCACTATTCAATAACAAGTCTACTTCAATTCCTAGGATGAATCAACCTATGTTGCTTTCCATCCTGGAACTTCTAATTTATATTATCTCTGATCTTAAATATAAGACTCAGTTGATTTTTTTAAGAAGATTAATAAAGATAACTAAATTACTTTAAAATATTTACATTTCTCGTTTTTTTTTCCAAACTAATTTTTTTAACTTGTAAACTAATATATAACTTAATCTTATATAACATATGATATGATTAAATAACTTATTTAGCTTTCTTAATCTCTCTAAAAAAAGTTAAATAGATCTTCTATTTAGTACTGGAGGTAATATACACACACACTTACGGCTCTAGTGTCGGTGGCTACAGCAGTCACGACGAACATGAGGTTAAAACTGATGATGAGCTCCAAAGCAAAGGCTTGGCCATATCCTCCTGAAGGAACTGTGACTCCTCCATCCATGAACGGATGAAATATGCCCTTCAGTGCAAATGCTGCACATATTGACGCCATTATTTGTGCTCCAATGTACACTGGAACCTGCAAGTTAATTAATACATACGTTCACAAAATCACACTTAATCAAGATCACTCAAAGCTAGTTAAGATATGTGACTAATAAGCAGAGTCAACCAACATAGAGTTGGTCTGGTGTCTCGTTAGATCCTCTGGTCTCGAGTTCGAATCCCAGCCGAACTAGATACTGATGATAATATCAATATATATATATATATATATATAAGCAGAGTCATTAATTACATGTTTCCATGGGAAGTGCTTTAGTGCAGCAAAGGAGATGGTGACGGCGGGGTTAAGATGAGCGCCGGAGATGTGGCCGGTGGAGAGTATGACGATCATGACGGCGAGACCGGTGGTGCCGGCACAGCCGATGAGAGTCTCAGCTCCGTGAGTCTTTTGGTTCACTATGGCAGCGGCTGTGGCAGCAAACATTAGAATCAGAGTGCCTATGAACTCAGCTCCTACCTGTTACAAAAAAAAAAAAAAAATAAATAATAATAACGAACAAATGATGATGGATTCAAAATTTTCTCATCAAAATTTGATCTTTCTCTGATTTTGAAACCAACCCAATAAAATTAACACATGAAGAAAAAATGGGTATGTGTTAGATGACCAATTCCCTCATAAAAAATTGATCTTTTTCTCTCCGCACCTTTCTTGCAAGAGGGATAGGAGGGGGAGGCAATGAGCAAGAGACTCTGGGCAAAGCTCCTTCTTCTACATTCCATTCTTTAACACTGAAACACTTACACTTATTGAGAATTGACTTCTTCATTCCATAGCCATTCCCATTACTTCTCTCAGATTTAAAACCTCCAAACAGAGGTCCACCAGGAGTACCTGGTGTTGTAGGTGCTGAAGGAATTTCCTCATTATCCATCTCTCCAAACACCACACAACACCAATGTTATAGAAAGAGGGAGAGATTGGGGGGGAGAGGGAGAGAGAGAGATGGCTGGGAGGTTTTGGAATCTATTATTTGTCTCTATGCAATGACAATGCTTGAAGGGTATGGTATATATAATGGAGTGTGGTTGACTTGTTGAATCACAATGGAAGAGAGAGAAAGGAAAATTAGTGGTTGAGAGTTGAAGAGAATGAGAGAGGCATGAAAAAAGGAAAAAGAAATAGAAAACAGTCTCAGCTTTTTGGAGTGGACAGTGGGACATTGCAAGGAAGGAGCCATGACTATGGGATTTGAGAAAGAAGCTTTAATAAACGTTTTATCATCAATCATGCTTCTTTATTTGTAGTTTTCTAACATCCCCTGCATTTCCTTCAAATTGTCATCTGCAACTTCTAATCTAGATTCCTCACCTTTATAAAAGTGCCTGTGTGTGTCTACTATCTCCTATTAACAGATTCAATTACTTAGCCAAAATAATTAGGGAAGTTAGTTAGCCTTTTTAACTATTTAGTTTTGCTATTTAGTTTGTTTATTTTAATAGACTTAGTTATCTCCATTAGTTATCTCCAATTGTCAAGTTGAGTTGTCTGATATATATAAATATAAGACACAGTGTACAAAATTTAATCAATGAATAAGATTCATTCTTTCCAAACTAATTTGCGTATCATGGTATTAGAGCAATTACCAAAAGCTCTCTCACTCTGATTTTTGAACTTAACTCTCTCCTTTGTCAACGTTAGTACTGCTTTCTGTTTCCCTCTTTCCTTGCAACTACACGCGTTGCCTCTTCTGAAATCGTCTTCTTCGTCTTTCAGTTTTCACTAGATCTAGCTTGACGAAGCTCCTTCCTCTCACTTCTCCAAATATGTCGATTGCTGCCAAAACTTCATCTGCATCCTCAGCACTTGCTTTGATTCAAAATCCCTCCAGCTATTATTATTTGCATCCTAATGAAAATCAGGAGCTCATCCTTGTCTCACCTTCGTTGTCTGGATCAAATTATCACCATTGGTCATGATCCATGATGATTGCGTTGATGAGCAAAAACAAATACCAGTTTATTGATGGATCGTTGCAGATTCCGGAGAAGACTATTCCTCTATTTCCGGCGTGGCAACGTTGCAACACGATGGTGTTGACTTAGCTCACCCGTTCAATTTCTCCTTCAATCGGTCAGAGTGTGATTTGGCTTTACCTAGCCATTGATGTCTGGAATGATTTGAAGGAAAGATTCAGTCAGAATGATGCTTTCAGAGTTGCAGAACTATAAGACGAACTCTTCTAAATCAAGCAAGGTGAACTTTCGGTTTCCGACTATTTTACCAAAATCAAGATAATTTGGGATGAGTTGCTTAATTTCTGTCTTATTGTTGAGTGTTTTTGTTCTTGCCAAGAGTATTTCTGGCAAGACTATGTCATTCATTTCTTGAAGGGGGCTTAATGATCAATTTTCTACTATGCAGTCCCAGATTATGCTAATGGATCTGCTTCCTTCCATTACCAAAGCCTTTTCCCTAGTTATTCAACAGGTACGAGAACTCACAAGTTCAATTGAACCAAATATTTGCTTCACTCGTACTACTGCTAATCAGAAGCCTTCTATTCAATATAAACCTAACAATAGTACCAAAATGTGCACCTATTGTGATAAACCACGACATACAGTTGAAACGTGCTACAAGAAGCATGGCTTCCCTCTTGGCTACAAGACTCATTCCAAGGCTTCGGTGAATAGCATGACTGTCTCTGCTTCTAGTCCTGTCACTGGTTTTTTGTCTTCTGAACCTTCTTTAACTAATCAATTTATCAGTCAAGCTCAATATAATCAACTCATTGCTCTATTGCAACCTAAGTCTTCTGTTACTCAATATACAATTGCTTATTCTTCTATGCCAAAACCGATTCCACTGCTTACGTAAATCAGATTTCATCTGTCACTTTACTGCCCAATGTTAATACTATTGGTATCTATACTGCTTTAGCTTCTACTTCAATTGATTCCTGGATTATAGACAGTTGTGCTACTGCACATGCTTGTTATTCTCTTGATTCTTTCATTTCATATTCTACCATTGTTCCTATCAAAGTTTCACTCCCGACTAATTCTTCTGTAGTTACTAGCATTTTCTGGTACTATATAGATTAATGATCATATTCGTCTCTCAAATGTGCTTTACATTCTAGAATTCTATTTTAATATAATTTCTCTCTCTCAAATTACTACTTAGCTCTCTTGTCAACTTGTTTTCTCTGCTTCTCAATGTATCGTACAGGACATGAGGACATGGAAAACGATTGGTGTTACTAATCTCCATCAAGGATTATACAAGCTTGATAGTCACTCCTCTAAGTCTGTTGCTTCTGTTAGTACGATTGATTCTGTTAAATCCTGCAACCCTTCTCTGGCTTCTGTTGCACCTTGTCACTCACAACCTCACTTTTAACTATGGCATTTTCGCCTTGGCCACTCTTCTTCACATGTTTTACATGTTTTAAAACAACAATTTCCTTTCATTTCTTGTACTTCTTTTGCAACATGTGATGTTTGTCACTTTGCTAAATAGAGAAAAATTCCCTTTCCAATTAGCAATACAAAGACTAATTTGCCTTTACAATTGTTGTATGTTGATATATGGGGTCCATATAAGCTTTCTTCAATTCATGGACATCGTTATTTCTTAATTATAGTTGATGATTTTTCCCACTTTACTTGGATATGTCTTTTGAAAAAAAAATCTGAGGTGCGATCTTCTTTTCAATCACTTATAATTTTTCTTGAAAATCAGTTTTCTCACTATGTTAAAAGTGTTAGGACTGACAATGGAGTTGAGTTCCAAATGCTTTCTTTTTACTCTTCTAAAGGCATTTTACACGAAACATCTTGTGTGGAGACACCGAAACAAAATAGTGTTGTGAAACGCAAACACCAACATATTTTGAACGTAGCTAGAACATTAATGTTTCAATCTCATCTGCCTTTGGTGTAACACCCCAAATTTTATTCACCAAAAATATATTGTAATTATTTGAATAATTCAATAAAATGGTGAATATTCATGAATTTGGATCTTGTGAATTTTGAAATATTCATATTCATAAGGAAATGGGCAAATTAATTCAAAAATTGAATTAAATTACAAAAGGGATAGCAAAATCATAATTTTGCCAATTTGGCCCAAGATTAATTATTTTCCAATTAATTGGAGTTAATTTCAATTAATCAAGGAAAATAAAGGAAAATGCATAAAAGGGATTATTCTCAATGGAATAAAATCAAGAATTTGGGGAATTAGGGGGAATTATACATAGTTCAATTAGATAAATTGTGGAATATATGAAAAACATTTTTTTTCTCCTCTACCTTTCCTCAAATTCGTTCAATACATGGAAAAATAAGGGAAAAAGTTAGTCAAACCCATTGGACATAAATGATAGGAAGGTATGGCATAAAGTTGAATGAGTATGGCCTAAACCAAGGGAGTGTGGTGGGAGGTATGGTGGAGGGATGGTGTACATGAAAGGTGGAGAGATCTCATCCATTGGCTAGATCAAGGGCTAGGATGAAACATGAAGACTAAAATATTAAAACACATATTCTCCCTCCCCTTGTGCATATTTCGTCCAAGCCATAGAGAAAAGGAAGAGAAGTGAGTTTGTGAAGCTCTTGAAGCTAGAGAGAAAGAGGAAGGAAAATCAAGGTAAGAGCTTGTGTTCTAAGGTGATTTAAGCTTCTTATTTTGTGTATTCATCCTCTAATCTCTTATTCTTCATGAAAATCATGGATTAGCAAGCTAATCTTCAAGGTTGAGAAGAGAGAGAGGATGTCCTAGAGAGAAAAACACCAAGGATCAAGAGGTAATCTCCAAAATCTCAACTTCTTTGTGTATTGAAGTTGTTGTTTGGTTTATATGATTTTTGGTTAAGTTGTAAAATCTGAAAAGCCATAACCCTAAGGGGTTATGCTGCCCAAAATCCTTTAAATTATGATTATGAAGTGTTTAAATGAGTTAATCAAGGATTAGAAGTGAAAAAGTACAAGTTTTGGAAGCTAAAACACAAAGCTTCATTTTTCTATTTTTCTCTCAATATTTCGGCCAGACCAGATCTGGTAGTAGGAGTTGGATTTTCATGAAATAAATAGTTCCATTGGACTCAGTGGGCAAAAATAGGTGGGGTTACAGTTGGGCACTTTTTCGGTAGAGGCTGAAAAAGCATAATTATGAAAACGCCACTGAAATCCCTAAATAAGGGCTGTCAAGGGTATTTTCATAATTTGACAGTGAATTTAGTGATTTCGAGCCTAGAAATGGATTCCTTGGGTGAAAATAAGTCAGAATAGCCTTAGTCAAAATTTTGGGAAAACGTGCCATCGGGCCGAGTACGGCGGGGCCTACTCGGCCCGAGGTCCCGGGGGCATTTTTGTAAAATTTCACCATAGACTAATATAACCACAATAAATACTATGGGATAGTCTAAAATGATACTTGGATAGGTTATGACCTATTTCTGGTACATTTAATATTTTAGGACCAATTTGGAGGCCGGATATGACACGTTCTTCGAGGCACATTTAGAAAGGGGATATTAAAGCTTTGAGGTAGGGACATTATCCTTCATACACTATGCCATAAGTTATGTGATTGTGTGGATGCCATTGTTTTGTAAATGCACTTTATTAATCAACATGATTTGCCTAGAGAGGGGTCGTTAGTGCCATAGGTGCACTTACACTGGGAGTTGGCAGAAGTCCAACCGGTGTAGATTGTGGGGTTAGGCCCTACTCATGTATACATGACGATGATGTATTTATATTGTTCATTAATTTGTGTATACCTTGGCGCATGTCATATTTACTTTTCGCATTTTCTATGAACGATATTATGTCTCTACGGGGATTCTTCGGAATCTCACCCTATTTTTAAATAAACATCTCAGTGGGTACTAATGGACAAAAGGGAAAATATGTAGACGCCGGTAAGTGAGCGGCACGTGTCTCGAGGCGCAGACAAGTTCGTGGTCATAATTAGTCTATTTTGTGATATTTTGGTGAAATTTGTAAATATTCAAACTTCCGCTGTATTTTCCGTTTCCGTCGATGAACAATATCGGAATTGTAAACAAACGACATTGGGATCGTAAACGAATATTTTTATCAATATAATTGTACTTTTCTGTATGCCCATTGAATTTTGTCTTTATTACTCTTCGGTTATCAAAATGGAAACTGGTGTTGACATTTGGCTTATTGGAATTATGTCATTTCTCATGCCGTTTTTCTTATTAATCGCTTACCAACTCCAGTTTTGGGGAATCAAACTTCATTTCAGTCCTTACATGCAACATCTCCTAATTATACCCTTTTCAAAGAATTTGATTCCCTATGTTTTGCTTGCACATCCACTGCACATCGCACCAAGTTTGATGCTAGGGATAGAAAATGTGTTTTCCTTGGTTATAAGAATGGCACCAAAGGCTATGTTTTGCTTAATCTTTCTAATCATCAAATTGTTGTTTCTAGACATGTTATTTTTTATGTATCAATATTTCCTTATGCTACTGGTTCTGTTTCCACACCTCCCGTGCCTATGCCCCAATCTCCCTCTAATTCCCTTGATGTTTTTTATTCCACTTTTTAGCCCATATCCACTGCTTCTCACTCACATCCGTTTGTTCTTCCTTCTTCTTCTAACCTCTCTCCTGTCTCTCCTTCCTCTACTACTGCTACTCCTTCCACAGTTTCTACATCTCCTGATTCTCCCACCTCCCTTTTTGTCCCTTCTGATTTTAGTTCTACCTCTTCCCATAATCCCATCTCTTCTCCTATTCGTAAATCAACAAGAATACATAAACAACCTACTTACTTGCGTGACTATCATTGCTCCTTCCTTACTTCTACACCATCGGTTTCCATGTCCCATTCTTGTAGATATCCTCTTTCTTCGGTTCTTTCCTATGGTAATCTCTCTCCCTTACACAAGCATTTCATTTGTTCCATTTCCATTCCAACTGAACCTCATAATTACCGAGAGGCAATTAAATATCCTAAATGGCAACAGGCTATGCAAGCTGAAATAGATGCTTTAAAGTAGAATAATACATGGGTTTTGACTTACTTACCTAAGGATAAGTCTCCTATTGGTTGTAAGTGGGTTTTTAGGACAAAGTTTCATGTTGATGGGACTTTAGAACGCTATAAAGCCCGATTAGTGGCAAAGGGCTATACACAAACTGAGGGGTTGATTATTTTGATACTTTCTCACCGGTTGCTAAAACGACAACTGTACATTTATTGCTTGTTGTGGCTGCTTCTTCTAATTGGCATCTTGAGCAATTAGATGTCAATAATGCTTTTTTTGCATGGAGATTTACATGAGGATGTTTATATGTCTCTTCTCCCGGGTTTTTCCACTCCTAATCCAGGGTTGGTTTGTAAGTTGCAAAAATCACTTTATGGATTATAACAAGCCTCTTGTCAATTGTTGTTTTGTGCTAATATAACGACTAGTTGAAGGTTAGATTTGATCATAAATACAAAATTTTAATCTATTTTTTTGATATTGGTTGAGGGTATAATCTGTTCGAGACTTAAAGCATAAAGAGTTTTCGCTTTTCCTAATAAATGCACTTCCTAAAATTTAAATTTATGTTCTCTTCCTTATAGGATGAATTTACTGATCAACTCATGACCTCAACCAACAACTTATTGGTAGGTTTTAATCTACTTTAATTTATTCTCTATACTTATCATTTTTCTAAATTATCTCTATTGATTGCATATGTTAAGGGAGTTTGCAACTTTGTATCAAAGGGTAGTTTCAATAAAAAATGATTTAAGAGGATATTTTAATATACCCAAATTAATTAAATAGATCTTATCTTAAGAATCATAGTGTAGTATATTGTATATTTGAAGAGAGATATGATCAAGGAGTGGATGAATATAATAACAATATGATGGAAAATTGAAATAATTTTGTGTGTAGTCATTTTTCTTATTATAATGACTTTTTACCAACCAACTACCATGACTTGTCGGTAACGACAAAATATGCAGTCGCTTATGGAAGGCATACGAGTTAAAAAGAATGACAAACTTTACTCAGCAGCTTTAATCAACAACTATTTTATCATACAATTCTCTTTGGAATCGAATACGTGATTGGTTTCCAATATTATTAATGAACTTGATCTCTGTACGTTTCATCTCTGAGAGTTTAAACCAAGAAAAATTCAGCTAATTTGTTGCGTATTGACTAATAATTAACAACAAAACCTACATGTATGATATATACCATACCTATGATAGTTTCACCTGTATGAGTTGGGTGAGTTATGAGTAGAAAGTCTAGATTTCAAACCTTTCGTTCAGAAGGAAAAAGAAATCGCGTATGAGGACATTTTGGAGCACTTTGCCGGAAAATAAGATCTATTTTAATGCATGCAATTTAATTATCAATCAATCATCAATTGTTATATGACTCTATCATTTTGTTATACCAACAATGTTATATAGTAGTGAATATAGGGTAGATGAGTCGTAGATGTTGAAATTGATTCGTGGTCATATAAGAAAAGATAAGCTTTATAATAAACATATACGTGAAAAAGTTGAAATGACATTTATTAAAGAAAAAATGTTAAAATAATCGTTTGAGTTGGTTTGGACACATACAAAAAATATTATTGGGTGAGCAGATGATGAATGATAGATCAAGCAGTATGGAATTAAAAAGAGTAAAGGAAGATCAAATAGATCATACTCAACAAAGTTATTAAACATAACTTCTTGGTCAACAATTTATTCAAAAATTTGATTGTTGATAAAGAATAATAACATTGTGTGATCCCTATAGCCGACTCCCCCTGATATGTAAGTTATGACTTGTCTTTAACTATCAAAATTGAGGTATGAAGAAATGACTATATATTTTTTTTTTGGGAAAAAGTACAATTGTAGAGTATATTAAATGAGTTTCTTTAACTATCTTCACATATTTGTATGGTATTGAACAATGGAAAACATAATAGGAAGGGAATATAATAACCATCTGGCCATCCACCTGCTGTTCTTCCAACTTGCATAGCTATATTTCTTAAAGCAGAAAAAAAGAGAGCATATTTTGTATTCACAATCTGCACATTTACTAATACTTAAAAGGGCCATTTGTATTATCTTTAACATATAAAGTATCCATCAGAAAAATATATATCATGATGTTGTACAAAAAAATTTTCACCTTATGCTGATTCTACTCACAATCTGGGACACTCTAAAGTTCAGGATGCATATGACATTGTATTTTGATCATACTCTAAAAATACATAAATAAAAAATAAATCTCGTAAAAATGCTTTCTTTTATAAAATAGAAAAATATATTTAAGAGGTTTAATTTGGTTCTAAATTAATAGGCCTCAATTCAAGTTATCTCCTAAATTTATAATTTTTTTTAAAATTATCCATATTGACTACGCATATTTAGGTGGTTTCTATCAAAGTTGGTTCCAATGCAAATAATTAAAAAAGGCATTTTAAGAAAATCAACAAACATATTTTATAAATAACTAGCTTAATTAATTTACTCAATATGTACAAATCAATTATTTAACTTTTATATTAAGGAGAAAGACACAGAGCACATGGAGAAAAAAGTTGGTGCTGATAGATCATCACGGACAAGAAAGTTCACCAAACAAAAGATAGGGACACAGGACAAACAAATATATATATATATATATATATATATATATATATATGAACAAACCAGAACATGTGAAACAACAGTTTTGAATTGGAGGAATATATGGAACCAAGAACTTAAGTCTCATTATAGGCCGAACATTCATGAACTTTAACTAATTAAAGTTTTGGCCTCGGAAACAAACACACAAAGAACCAAACTTGATTTAATTGATCAAGTGATTATATATGACGTGTGATTTGTCTACTCAATATGCCCACCATCCCTCCAAGAAATTTCCCAATCTCATCATAACAAATTAAATATAGGGGCCTATGCTCTCTAAATGAAATTATATATATACTACCTCTTATCATTAACATAAGAGTACATAGCTCATTTAGATAGATTACGAAAATAAAATAAATTATTTAATTATAATAAATGTGATTTAATGTTCCTAATTAAAACAACATGTGCGAATAAGTTTTTAAGTTAGGTAAATTAGTTTAAAAAAGAATAATAAATATTAGAAATAAAATGGATTGAGATTTTACATTTAAGACCAAATCCAACCACTTAAATAACTCTTATATTAGGATCTAGATGGGGTATTATATATTATTAATGACTTTATTTGAAGTGATTTTTATTTACAAACTTTTACCAAACGTAAAGATTTCAAAACTTTTGTTCATCAGGAGATGAAATTTTAGTTCACAATTGGTTGGAAAAAAAAATTTCCTTGCTATTTAATTTAATTTTATCAATCAATCATTATATTGATTTTGGTTAACTTATCGATAAAATAAATTTGAGCTGCATGAGGGAGTACATTTGTAAGAAATGTTTGTAATTGATTTCAGTAAAATACCCTCTTTAATTGTTTGTCTTGAAACTACTCCTTGATAAAACCCCCTAATATATGCCATCAATAGGGATAGAGTGAGAAAAATTATAAATTTAGGAGACAATAAATAAATTAAGATTTTATATTTAAGACTTGATCAAGTATATGAATGGAAAAAGGTTAGTACCGCACATGAATCATCGCGCACAAAATTTCACATAACAAAATATAGAGAATACAACCAGCCAAACAAATAAACAAATGAAGGAATATATATGAAATCAAAGAATCTCATTATAAGATGAACATTATTAATATACTTTAACTAAAGTTTTGGAACCCAAGAAAACAAACAAACAAAGAACCAAACTTGATTTAATCGATCGAGTGACTATATATATGTCATGTGTGATTTGTCCACTCGATGCCTATCATCCTCCAAGAAATTTCCCAAAATATTATCATCACAAATTAAATATAGGGGCCTATACAGAGATTAATCATTATATATGACAAAAGATAAATGACTTTAATTTATTTGAAGTCATTTTGCAAACTTATTAAGTTTATGTGCTTCCCAGCCATTCATAGAAATGAAATTAAAGTAATGTTTAACAGCTAAGGAACACAGAGAGAACCATATTTTTTTCTGTGTGTGTACATTGCTTCTTCACTAATATAATCTTACATGCATATAAGTGTTCTTCTCTACCAAACGCAAACACTACTCTTTACAACTCTGCGATACCAAAATTCTGTGTGCTGTGTCATTCACTTGTATATACATAAATGGATGATACATGCCTACTTTAGCTAGCAAATAAAAAATATTTCACTACCAAAAAACAAATAATACTCCTTCCAATCATTAATACCAGCCCCACTTTAATAAAAAAATTAAACTACAAAGTGTATTTTATATTAAGGACTTGGGGAAGTATTTGATAGAATTATAGTAACAATATGATTTTTTTTTTCGGGTTTTTGAGATGCATGGGGTCTACTTAATTTTTAGATGAATTATGTGCAGCATGAGAAAGTTCTCCATATTCTATATGTCAAAAACATATTTTTAATCAAATTCACTCCTTATATATATATATATATATATCCATCTTAGCATAACCTATATATTTATGGCTAATGGAGTTTACTATACTTGAAATTACGCAAAAAAAAAAAAAATGTTGATTTAATTTCATCTTGTAATGGGAAAATATATTCCTATATTAACATATTTACATGCTTATTAAAATAATGTGCAAATATATATTTATATATATGTATGTACACACCCACACACACACACACACACACACACATATATATATATATATATATAAAGCTCCGCTGCATGCATGTTAAAGAAAAGTTTCTGTGAAATTACAGGTGCGGAATATGTTCTCTAACAGGTATGTATAAATTAATATTGATAAAAAGAAATACAGTATTAGATACATTGTATATCATTGGTATTCATAATTATTCTTTATCTATTTGATGAGAAAGACGCTACTATTCCATGAAAACGTAGCCGAAATGATTAAGAGTAAACACTACGAGCATTAATATGCTTTTTTTTTTTTTAATACAATCGCCAATATCAAATCACTACTATAAAAAACGCTTTTAACATCCCTTTTTTAGGCCTTTTAACATCTGAAAATAGGGAGACATTTATGTGAGCGATGTAGTAAAAAATGGCAACAACATTCGTAAATAAAAAGACGCACAAAGTCTGAACTTTAGACGTCCCTATTTTAAAATGGGGACATCTAAAGTGCTTTAGACATCCTTATTTTAAAATGAGGACGCCTAAAGTGCTTTTTAAAAAAAAAACGTTTATATTACAGATCTAGATTAAACAGTATTTAAAACTAGAAATTGCATATCATCATCAATAAAATTATAGATATAGTATTTGAACTCCAAATCCAAAATCTACACAATAATAACTCTAAAGCTAAAATCTCATAGGCAGAAGATGATAACAATACGAGGAATCAGTTGCAAAAAACATACCTCCTTCCATTATTGAAATTCATTTTCTTGTAATAATAAAAAGAGAAGAGCGACAGGGAGAGATGAACCTCATTTTCTCGTCAGGAACATGTTCATGAAGCATGTTTCAGAGTCTCGATCTACAAGCCATAACAACACGAGTTAGAAGATAAAATAGAAGGAAAACCAAAAAAAAAAAATAAATAAAATAATAAAAAATGGTAAAAAAGCATAACAAACCTAGAAGTGAAAAAAAGAGAGAGAAAGGAAGAAGCAAAAGTAAAAAGAATATATAAAGAAGAAGAAGAAGAAGAAAGAGTTAAAAGGCGTAGTGGTAGTGGTTCTTCTTGTGATTGCGGCAATAGGAAGGGTCTTCCATTTAAATCAAGAAGAAGATAAAGATGAGTGTAAGAGTATAAAACTGATAAATAAAGACTGTCAGTTTAAATTTGAATTGTTTTTAATGTTCCAAATTTAATTTAGGGTCATCTAAAGTAGTCAAGTTAACTTTTTTTTTTTTTTACACTTTAGACATCCCCAATTCAAATAAGAACGTCTAAAATATGACTTTAAACATCTCCAATGCATATAGAGATATTTAAAGTATGACTTTAGAGACTTTAGACATCTCTGATGCATATAGGGACGTCTAAAGTATGACTTTAGAGATTTTAGACGTTCCTATTTAAATTAGGGGACGTCTAAAAACAAGAGTTTTTTTTTTTTTTTTTTTTTACTTTAGGCGTCTCCAATTTAAATTGGGAATACCTAAAGTTATCTGGTTCTCATTCAGAATTACAAAAATGTCACCGTCTTTATTTTTTATTTTCCTTTTTTAAAAAATGACGTCATTAAGATAATAGAATCTATATTCCATATTCATAGTAAATGAAAAAAAGAGGAAAAAAAACTTCCACTTTGTTGAATTAAAAACCAAACTATCATATAAAGATAAAGTTGATCGAAGAAAAGGAATAGAGGGTTCTACCACTAACGATTGGTCAAGATATGCTATAATTAATTTGCACACAATTTAATGCAGAGCCTCTGAAAATGTGTGGAAGATAAGGTACTTGTGGATCTTAATAAGCTAAAGTGCATTGAAGATGGGATCTCTTGAGTGAGATATATACATCAATGTTGGAAACTCCATAATTCTGCCTTTGAAACATCAAATCATACGTAACACCTCAAACTTTTATTTAGTAAAAATATATTGTAATTAATTAAAAAATTCAATAAAATAGTGAATATTTATAAATTTGGATCTTATGAATTTTAAAATATATATTCATATTTATGAGGAAATAGGTAAATTAATTCAAGAAAGGAATTAAATTACAAAGATGATAGCAGAATCATAATTTTGCCAATTTTGCCCAAGATTAATTATTTTCTAATTAATTAAAGTTAATTTCAATTAATCAAGAAAAATAAAGGGAAATGTATAATTGGATTATTCTAGATGGAATAAATCAAGAATTGTGAAATTAGAGGGAATTATACATAATTTATTTAATTGAATTATGGAATTAATGAAATACATATTATTCCCTTTCTTTTCCATAATTTCACCCAACACATGAAAGTAAGGGAGAAAAATTATATTCCAAGAGCACATGTTAAAAAGCTACATGAAGTTAAGTGCTAGTTTGGTTAGTTGGGAGAAGAAATGGACTCGGTTAGAGTAAAGAGGAGGGGGGATGGTTTTTGTAACAAAAAGGAAATCTAGTCCAATTCCAATTGAAGCTAAATGATGAGGGGGTATGGCATAAAGTAGATAAGGCATGGGTGAAAGTATGGGAGGAGGGATGGTGGAGGAATGGGTTGTGACAAGTGTCAACCCAAGGATGCATCTTGAAATCAAGGGCTAGAATGAAAGAAGAGAGAAATGGGATATTTAATTAAAAGTCTTCATCATCTCTTTCCTCATTTCATTTTCACACATGACTCAAAAGAAATAGAGAGAGAGAGAGCGCTTCAACAACCGAGAGAACAAGAGAGAAGCAAAAGGGATGAAGAGTAAAAATTAAAATAAGTTAGGTAGGAAATTCAAGAGTTTATGCTTCCAATTTCATGGCAAACCCTCCCTAACCTCTATGCCTTCTTGAAATACATGTTTAGCAAGCTCAAAGTCAAGAGGAAGAGAGAGGAAGTGGGATGGTTCTAGAGAAAGAAAGTTAAGAGAAATCAAGGTAAGCTTGAGAATTTTTTATCTCTTGATGAATATAGCTTGTTGTTGGTGTTTGGTTAGATTGTTTGGCTTGTATTCATGATTTTATAATTTTGGGAATGGCAAACCCTAAGGGGAGGTGCTGTCCAAATTTAGTCTAATCATGTTTAGAATGTGATTAAATGGTTAAACAAGTGATTAAAGGTTATAAGAAGATGTTTTATGAATTGAAATAATCATAAAACTCCATTTTCTCCAATTATTAAAGAATTTCGTTCAAATCTATGTTGGACAGTGTTGGGACTTGATTTTGGTGTTTTTGATTATTCCATTATGTTTAGAATGGAAAATTGTGTAGAGTTCATGCTATGTGCGAAGTGAGAAAAGTCTTAGAAAGTGAAATGACAAAAATAGCCTTAAAACACTCACATAGGGGCTGCCAGGGGTAAATATGTAATTGGAGCTGGATTTTTATAAAATAGATGATTCCATTGGATTCAATGGGTAAAAATAGGTGGGGTTATAGTAGGTCACTTTTTTGGTAGAGGCCAAAAACATAATTATGAAAACGCCCCTAAAATCCCTAAATCGGGGCTGTCAAGAGTATTTTCATAATTTGATACTGAATTTGGTAATTTCGAGCCTGGAAATTGATTCTTTGGGTGAAAATAATTCAGAATAGCCTTAGTCAACATTTTGAGAAAACGTGCCATCGGGCCAGATACGAAGGGGCCTAGCTGGGGTCCCAGGGGCATTTTGGGAAAATTTCACCATAGACTAATATAACCACCAAAAACACTATGGAAGTATCTAAACTATACATTTGACGTGTTAGGACTAAGTAGATAGCCCAAGGGATTGGCACACAAATCGAGACGCGTTATTAGAGGATCAGGGAAGGGAGATTAAGGTAGGGAACTTACCTCTCCTGCATGTATTTGATATTTGTGCTAGTGTATTGATGCATGTTGTTGCTTTGCTTGATTATGTGAAACATACATGAATAATTGAAGCTCTGTTCCTGTTTATGCTATGGTCATAGATATGTTGATTGAAACATTGAGCACACATATATGTCATTATGTGAGCATGAGTTATGTAATGCAAGTATGTCGTGCATTAAGCACATATCTTGAATGCATATTGGTATTGCTTTTCTACTGAGATTCCTCAGAATCTCACCCTCCTCTACCAACAATTTAGATAGGAGAAGACAGAACGTATGCTGAGAACAAAAAAGAGAACCGTATGAAGGGATTGCAGTGGTGGAACAAAAACTGGAAGATGTCTTCGTTTCACTGGGATGGGTGTACACACCCACATAGCGTTGTGATAATACATTAATTGTAATTATCAAGTACAAACCCCTATGAGAAATTTTTGTAATTGTGCATATAATATCAATGTATTTATGTTATTTCTGTGTTGCCCACTGAACTGCATATCTTTTTCTATAAATACTCTGAAATAGCTGAAAATAAGATGAGGGTGTAACATCATATATATATATATATATATATAGTACGAAGACTTACACCTTGAAAATGATATCTTTAAAAAGATTTGGTTTCTCTTCACTCTTAACATTATTAGATCAAATTTAATTTAGAAGCACAAATTAATTTATATTTTTAAAAGTTTCTAAATAAAGCAAAAAATTTTTTGGAAAACCCTTCATTACAAAATGTAGAGTCTAAAGGTGCGTAAGGACTTGTGTCCTTGAGCAGATGCAACTCTTTTGTACTTGTATGCAACATATTTTCAATTGTGTACAAAATTAAATGTTTTCAATTGTTTTTGCACAATTTGTTACCCAAAGTTACCTAAGCACCCAGGTCCCTTTTTTTAAATTAAAGGGATACAGGAATTAATGGCATGAGGTGTAACATCCCAAATTTTATTCACCAAGAATATATTATAATTATTATATATATTCAATGAAATGGTGAATATTTAAGGCCAAAAGAATTAAATATTGAAAATTGAAGGTGGAATAGGGTTTTCAGTGAAATCGCCTGCGAGGCAGTGAGATTATCATATAGTTTTGGAAGATCAAATGTTGACCAAAAATTATGAAATTTTATAGGGTGAAATTAGACATCCTAAGCTTTAATTTGATAGGTCATATGACTCAATTGAAGCTATAGAAAAAAAGACATGAATTTTTGAATTTAATCCAGAAAATCTGGAAAGTTTCTGGAGCAGCGGTTAAAGATTGAAAATATGGGAATAATATGATCATTTCCAGTAAAATTCCATATTTTTCCTCGAAACTAGACTCAATGAGGGTTCCATAGGCTTTGGAATCGACTCGAAACGATGTCTACAAAATTAGTTATGATTTTTCAAAGTTAAGGCAGAAAATCTGCCAGAATTGGCATTATTCCGAAAATTTGAGAAATAAAGTAATCTTCCTTTTTCTCTTAATTGTTTTAGAAATTTAGGGATGAAGGAGGAGAAGATAAGTGTCAAAATCCAATGAGGCCAAGTGCCAACACCACATGAAAGATGATGGAGATAATTGTTGTGTCATAAGTCCTTACTTATGTCATAAGGTTAGGTGGCCAACTTTTACACCAATTGACTTGAGTAAATGGAAGGAACACTTGATTTAGTTGGAGCATAAGAGGGAGCACGTTTTTGACTAACCAAGGGAGAAGGAAATGATAATTGAGGTTGAGTGTACACAAAAGGGAAGCATGGCAAGGTTGAGTGTACACAAAAATGGAATGATGGTGTACATGAAAGGTGTTGCAATCTCAACCATTGATGAAATCAAGGGCTAGGAAGAAAGATGACAAGGTTAATAAAATATCTTCCCTTCCCCTTCATACACACATTTCGTTCAAGGCACAAGGGAAAGAGGAAGAGAGAAAGCTTGAGAAATAGAGAGAAGAGGAGAGCTCAAGGAGGAAGAAGTCTAAGGTAGGTATTGTTGTTCTTATGTTCAAAGCTTCCTCTCTTGCATAATAGCTTCTCTAATCTCTTTTTCTCTATGGATCACCATGTTAGCAAGCTAATCTCAAGGTTGAGGGGAGAGAGAGGACGTTCTAGAGAGAGAAACACCAAGGATCAAGAGGTAATCTCCAAAATCTCAACTTCTTTGTGTATTGAAGTTGTTGTTGGTGATTGTTGTTTGATTTATGTGATTTTTGGTTAAGTTGTAAAATTGGAAAAGACATAATCCTAAGGGGTTATGCTGCCCAAAATCCTTTAAATCATGATTATGAAGTTTTTAAATGAATTAATCAAGGATTAGAAGTGGAAAAGTACAAGTTTTAGAAGCTAAAACACAAAGCTCCATTTTTCCAAATTGTGACCAATATTTCGGCCAGACCAGATCTGGTAGTAGGAGTTGGATTTTCATAAAATAAATGGTTCCATTGGACTCAGTTGGCAAAAATAGGTGGGGTTACAGTTGGACACTTTTTCGGTAGAGGCCGAAAAAGCACATTTACGAAAACGCCATTGAAATCACTAAATAGGGGCTGTCAAGGGTATTTTCGTAATTTGACCATGAATTTGGCAAATTCGAGGCCGGAAATGGATTCCTTGGGCAAAAATAAGTCAGAATAGCCCTAGTCAAAATTTTGGGAAAACGTGCCATCGGGCCGGGTACGGCCGGGCCGGGCCGGGTTCCCGGGGGCATTTTTGTAAATTTTCACCATAGACTAATATAACCACAATAAACACTATGGAATAGTCTAAAATGATACTTGGATAGGTTATGACCTATTTCTGGTACATTTAATATTTTAGGACCGAGTCGGACGCCGGGACAGCACGCTTTTCGAGACACTACTAAATAGGGAATATCACAGCTTTGAGGTAGGGACATTATCCTTCATACACTATGCCATAAGTTATGTGATTGTGTGGATGCCATTGTTTTGTAAATGCACTTTATTAATAACATGATTTGCCTAGAGAGAGGCTGTTAGTGCCAGAGGTGCACTTACACTGGGAGTTGGCGGAAGTCCAACCGGTGTAGATTGTGGGGCTGGGCCCTACTCATGTATACATGACGATGATGTGTTTATATTGTTCATTAATTTGTGCATACCTTGGCGCATGACATATTTACTTTTCGCATTTTCTATGAACGATATTATGTCTCTACGGGGATTCTTCGGAATCTCACCCTATTTTTAAACAAATACCTCAGTGGGTACCAGTGGGTCAAAGGACAAAGACGTTGACGCTGAAAAGTGAGTGGCACGTGTCTCGAGGCGAGGATATGAACGTGGTTATGCCTTAGTCTATGCCTTGATATTTTGGTGAAATTGTAAATATTAAGTTTCCGCTGTATTTTCTATTTCCGTTAGCGAACAAGAACGGAGTTGTAAATGAATATTTTTATCAGTATAATCGTACCTTTCTGTATGCCCATTGAATTCCGTCTTTATTACTCTTTGATTATCGAAATGGAAACGGGTGTTGACATGAGGCACTTATAAGTAGGATTGAATTTGCGACTTCCCACTTACAAGGACTCTCTCATGTCACTATGTTATAAAATCATTAACTAAATACTCAAGTCATTGAGCGAGTGCAACTCACCTTTGATAGATGTAACTCTTGAGCTATATGCGATATAATGTCTTCAGTTATATACAAATGTTTTTGTTTTACACATAGTTGAATATAAGCTGCATAGATAGCAAAAGAAGAGTTGCAATTGGGTCCTTAAACGAATTTCAAATATTTTAGGTACTAAATTTTGTAACGCGGGGATTTTTCAAACCATTTTTCCAATTTAAATTATTAAATTCAATCTAACAATTTGTCATCATTCATACAGAGAAAGAAGCTATAATTTGTAATAAGAGTAATTAAGTCATCATATAAATGAAAACATTTACAACAAAATGAGTAGTAATGATATGCGTCTTTGAACCTCTATCAATTATAAAGCATGTTATAGAATATCATTTGAAATTATTCCCTACATATACTTTTGAGAATTCATCCATGTAGTCACCTATAAATAAAATGGGACAAGAATTTGAAATTAATTACAAAATGACCATATAAGAGATATGCATGGCCAATCTACGTACTCTCCTATATATGCACATACGGATGCATATGCTAGGAATGAAATAATTAAAATGCTTGAGAAACCCTATAGAAATTCACATACGTGAAATTAATATAGTAGTTGATTTAATTGTTGGACTTAAATATGAGTAAAATAGTGAAAAGAAGTCAGAATATACAAATTAAGAAAACTCATAAGTCGACTTAATATCATATATCTAATGTTAAAAAAAATGATCAGTCAACGATCCGTTTATATGTTTCTTACTTTCTTTTCAAAATCTAAGGCCCAGCAGATCTCTCTGATATTGTTTAAAACTCTCAAACCCCAACAAGCCTAACTTTATAAGTTGATATTTTGATGCCAATTTGTTGGATACACGCGCGCGCGCGCGCGCGAAAGAATCTATTAATTCTCTCATTATATAACAAGTACGTGTATATAATATATATGTGCGAGTGTATTCATTTTTCATTAATATTCACGAATTCTATTATTACAATCTTTGTCTTTATTAGTGTCTGAGAATGACACACGTAGGGAAGGTAGCAAGTGGGGAAGTGAAGTGTGAAGAAAATTGGAACCACACAATAAAATGAGCTCTCATGCGGATGGATGCTGAAAAGCTGGACTACTCCAAAGAAAATAATGAAATAAAAAAAAAAAAGGTCAAAATGGGTTGGCATTTTGCATCATTTTGTCTTCCACTTCAAGAGGTCAACTTTCTTTTACATATATGTAGAATTCTGCTTTCACAGGCAAAATAATATAAACCCTTCCTTTTAATTTTTATTCTGTCATAATCTCTGTGGTTTCAATAATGTGATCTCAGTATCCACTTTGGATTTTTCTAATTATGTTTGAGGCTTAAAGGTCAGCACCAGGGTGTGGGGGTATATCATATCTTGCAAGACATGCGGATAGTTCCTGCTAGTGATATAATAGAAGCTGATAATAACTTATTAATTGATGCATATAGTGACAATGTGTGATGTGTACCAAGTTCATTGATTGTTATAATGAGAATAACCTTATGTCTGTTTTCTTGTCAAATAATATTTTAGCTTGGTGAGTTGAATCTCAAGAATTTAGGCAGAGGTAATGATTTAAGAGGCGGTTACATAAATATTTATAAATCGATTACTTATCAATAGAGTCTTCACATTACAGCAGGATAGAAACTCCTGTACGTTTATATGAAGCATGAGAGAATGATCCTTACTAATAATTAGAACAATTTTAATTCATTGAAAGAAATCACATGTCTTTGAATAGTTATAATGCACCTAGTTGATTGTTGGTTATAATAAAAACCACTTCTTTCTGGGATAAGTTGTTCCAAGTTAAGAATTGATCGGGATTGAGTTATACTAATAAATCAAACTTCAAAAATTAAATTGATGATTGAGTGTGTGTGTGTGTGTGTGTGTGTGTTCCCTTTTAATTTTTGATCATGTCAAGTTTTAGTTGAGTAATTGAATCCTGGCTAAAACTTTAAGGGAACCAACGTTTATAACTTAAAAGAGTGCTTCAAAAGTACTTATGAATTATTCATTGTTAGCATCAAAATTCATATCAAAATTTTTGTGAAATATAAGACCAAAGTATTCACTAATTTAACCAATATTTATTGAAGAAAATCACATTCATGTCATTAGTCATAACATATATATATATATATATTAATCTGAGATAAAGTGATTATAAACCAGAAGAAATCTGTTAATTGGCCATCTGTCAAAATGGCCCATAGAAAGAAAGAGAGAGCATATACATAATTATTTTGTTATGTGTTTTGTAGTGCACTTGAAGGAAACTTCAATGTCATTCCATTCACATTCCCTTGTAATTATTATGACATATACTTTCATTTCACTCACTTGTACAAAAAAGATAAAAAAGAGGAGAATTAAAGTACTGGTTCTGATTTCTTGGCCCTCATAAATTCTTATGAATTATGATTAATTTTATTCCCTTGTGTGCTCTGCTTTCTCACTGAATAATGCATTCCCGAAAATGACAAGTTTTAAGCACATGTCATGCCAACCATATGACCTAATCAAGACTCATGAATAGTACCACTCTGATCTCATCCTATATGAGGCCAATATATGCCTAACATATGGAGTAAATTATTTTTTTTTCTTGAATAAAAAATGTAATAATTTCTTTTTTCTTGAATTTGGACTCAAATAAATTTTTCTTTTATAAAAAATAATTTGATTTCAAGTACTAAAAGTAAGCCATATTGAGAGTTGAAGAGAAAAAATCTTTTATTTTCTTTTTATTGATTTGCAATGCTTGAACCCAATACCTTATTATTAATTAAACGAAAAAACTACTCATAGATCGCAAATAAAATTTAAATATATATAGGTTCCCTGAATTTCATTTAATATTAATGTCTAAAAGATCCAATATTTACAAATTTGGCTTATAAATTGTGCAACTCAACCTGTAAATATCAAATCTTCTTATATCTATTTATATATTAAATAAAACTTGGGAAACATATTTGTATTTATTTTCTTATTGGAAACTACTTATAATAACTTATTTTTTCTTATTTAAAGGCAAAATGACATAAAAAGAACTTTAAAAATAGTAAAGGATACAATGGTATTTTGAATATTCATAATATTAGAGAGATGTGAGTATATTTGTTCTTTTTGAAATTATAAGGAAATGACACAAATGTCTTTATATATTTTTTTAAAAAAAATATTACCCACCACCACTGTCAACACCCGTTTCCATTTTGATATGCGCAGGGCAATAATGAACAAGTTCCATAGGCAAACAGAAAAGTACAGTTATACTGATAATAAGTATTTGTTTACAGACAGTCATTAACAGAGCAGAAGTCGATAATAATGACAAATATGTACAATATGTTCCCAAAACTATTTCACATACAGACTATACAACCACTGTATTCATCTTGGGAAACGTGTCCGTCAGTTTCCCTTCTCTGCATCCTTGGCTTTCGAGCCACTGGCACCTGCTGAGACATTTTGATTAGAAAAGGGGTGAGATTCCAAGGAATCTCAGTAGAAACATACGATCAACATATAAAATGCGAAAATTAAATATGCAATGCACCGTATCAAGTAAAATGAAAATTCATATCATCCGTGTGTGTACACAAAAATTCAGGGCCAACTAACCCGTTGAAACCCCTGCATGTACCTCAGCCGAGTCCTTGACTACATCTAGGTAAAATCAGTGTACCTCAGCTAGGTTCTAGACCACAGCTAGGTAATGTGCCTCCAGCACGTGTTCAGATCACAAAATACAGTAACATGCATCATACAAATAGTCACATAGTATATGAGAGATAGTAGTCCCTACCTTAACCTCTTTCCTGTCTCAAAGGGTCCGCCTCGTAAAACGTGTCAACTATAGGCGTCCAACTCGGTCCTAAAACATCAAATGTACAAGAAATAGGTCATAACCTATCCAAGTATCATTTTAGACACTTCCATAGTGTATCTTGTGGTTATATTAGCCTATGGTGAAAATTTACCAAAATGCCCCCGGGACCCCGGCCCCGCCGTACCCGGCCCGATGGCACGTTTTTCCAAATTTTTGACTATGGCTATCCTGACGTATTTTCATCCAAGGAATCCATTTCCGGACTCAAAATTACCAAATTCAATGTCAAATTACGAAATTGCCCTTGGCAGCCCTACTTTTAGGGTTTTAGGGGCGTTTCCGTAATTATGCTTTCTCAGCCTTTTCTGAAAAAGTGCCCAACTGTAACCCCACCTATTTTCGCCCACTGAATCCAATGGAACCATAAAATCATTGAAAATCCAACTCTAAGGCCCTCAAACATCCCTGGCCGAAATAATTGTGTTTTCCGGGAAAAATCGGGGTTTTACGATTTCGGCTCTGTAAACACGTTCCTCTTTACTCCTAACCATTTTATTAACAATCTAATTGAGTTATAACAACCATTTGAACTAAAATTGGGCAGCATAACCCTTAGATATACACTTTTCCAAAATTTAAAACCAATGGCAATCCGGCGAAATTTCACCGATTAAATTGCCCACAGCAGCCAGAATAGTTATTATACGAAGGTTTGGAAGTTACCTCAAGCTCCCACAAGCTTTTCCCAAAAATGGCAGCAAACCCTAACTTTTAGAATACCAAATTTGAGCTTTCCAAACCTTAAAGAACAAAGAGGAGTAGCTTAGAGTCGGAGTTATACGCGTTAGGAGCGAAATCGTTGGAGAAATCAGCTTACCTTGTGATTTTTCTTCTCTTTCTCTCTCTAAACTCTCTCAACTTTCTCACACTTGGTTTCAGGCTGCTGAGCACGAAAATGGCTGAAGAAGATGATGATATATTTATTTATCATATGTTTTACAATATTTTATTTATTTGTTTTATTTTCCAAAATTTCAAAAATGAACTTATGTACATAAATCCTTATGTACATATAACCATGCTCATTAAGCCCAATAAATATTTCCTTATTTATGCCACATGTAGGAGACACCTAGGGGTCCCTTCCTATGGTCTCAATTGGCTTCACAACTTGTCCAGGTTACGTATACACGTAAAGTCGCAATTTTGGTCAAAATTGCACTTTTTGCTCAAATTTTCCATAAATTCATATTAAATTGACCAAAATATTATAAATATATTTTTAACCTTTATTTTCCTTAATTAATTGAAATTAACTTCAATTAATTGAAAAATAATTAATTTTGTGATATTTTGGCAAAATTACGATTTTGCCATTACCTTTCTAATCCAATTTCTTTTCTTATTTTTCTTTGGCCAATTTCCATCTATTTTTGGACCAAATATTTTCTCTGATATTCCTTCATTTTTGGACCTTAATATTGGGCTTTTTAAATTACCCATATTAATTCCATAATTATTTTTTGCCCAATTTCCCATGAAATTGAACATTTATAAATTCATAAATTCCAAATTCATGAATATTCACCATTTTATTGAATTTCTCAAATAATTACAATATATTTGGTGAATATAAAATTTGGGGTGTTACAACCACCCACTGCGATCGATGCAGACAACCACCCTTGCCAGCTCTTGTAATGCCCCAAATTTTGATTAAGGGCTAATGATAATTATTGAGAATGTTGTTGTGAATCAAAGTTGATTTAAGACCTGAATTAATTATTGGAAAGGCTCAACACCTTGTATTTTAACATAATTATATGACAAAGTAATTTTAGGAGCTAAAATAATGGCGCATGGAAGAAGGAAAAGAATTTAATTATTGTTATGTGGCAATTTAAGTTAATATGTCATAATTAGTGAAAAAATTGAAAAAATGGAAAATTATCGGCTAATTAGTCAGTAATTAATAGAGAAATTAATTACTAACTAAGAGAAATGAGAAGGGGTAATTAAATGGCTAATGGAATAATTAGAGTAACTAATTAGTTACTTACTTTATGAGAGCCAATGAAAATGGAACAAGTGGTAAGTTAAGAGGATAAGAGAGTTGGTATGAAGAGAGAGTTGTTAAGAAAAGTCAAAGCCCATCATCATTTATTATTTTTCTTCTCTCTTCCTCCCTTGAATTCGGCTGAAATGTTATGGCATGAGGAGTGCACTTATTTCATCTCCTTCTTCACACTCTCATCTCTCTCATTCTCTCTCCCATTTTCGCTGCCATTGAGGATCAAAGAAAGGAGAAGAGCTCTTGCAAAAGGTAAGCATTTTGACCCTCCAAATAACCTCCAATGTAAAAGCTCCCTTCTTCAATCTTGTTCCTTGTGTTGAGAGCTTCAATTTTATGATTTTAGATTTTCCATTGGTGGTGTTTTGAGCACTCAAGGAAATCTAGAGGTTGGAGAAGCAAGGAATTCCTTTGAAAATGTTAAAGAGGTGAGTGAGTTGAATACTTTGATATAGGTTTTGTGACCATTTGGTTAAGTTTTGGAATTCTTGAATATTGCCCTATTTTCAAAAATTAGGGTATTGGTGTGTTTGAGTTGTTGTGGTCATGGATATGATGGTTTGAGATGTAGTTTGGTTGGATAGAATTTGATTGAAGCTTAAATGTCAAGTTTGACAATTTTGGGATTTTTGTTGAATATATGCCAAAGATAGAACACATAGATGGGGTGGGAATTTGGTTGTTTTGATGTTTCCATTAGTTTCCTTGTGGAAAATTGTGTGGGAGTAGTGTTGGATGTGAATTTTGAACCATTGGAAACTTAGGTCTAAAAGTTGTAAGTTTTGGTTAGTGAGAACCCTGTGTAGGCAGTCAGTTTGCATGGACGTTTTAAGTGGGTAAATGGTGATGAAAAATTATGAAATTTTCCAATATTAAATTTCACATTCCAAGCTTCAAAAAGGATATATAATTTATGTCATTTCAATTTGTGAACTAGGAGTTATGATTTTTCAAAGTTTGGAGTTGAAACTGGAAGCAATTCTGGAATAGCAAGGAGAATTGTTGAATTCTGTATTTTTGTGGTTATAGAAGTCAATGATTCATATTTTTATGGTAAATAGGACTTAAAAATATTTAATTAGGACTTAGGATCACCTCATTTCAATTTTTCTAGAATTAGTTATGATTTTTGGAAGCTAAAACACAAAAGTCTAATTTCTCCAATTTTTGCCTAAACTTTTGGCCAGCATTTCTCTGAGGGGTAGGAGCTGGATTTTCATAAAATAGATAGTTCCATTGGATTCAGTGGGCAAAAATAGGTGGGGTTATAGTTGGTCACTTTTTTAGAAAAGGCTGAAAAAGCATAATTATGAAGACACCCCTAAAATCCCTAAAGCGGGGTTGTCAAGGGTATTTTCATAATTTGACACTGAATTGGTGATTTTGAGCCTAGAAATGGATTCCTTGGGTGAAAATATATCAGGATAGCCTTAGTCAAAATTTTGAAAAAATGTGCCTTTAGGCCGGGTACGACGGGGCCGGGTCGGGGTCCCGGGGGCATTTTGGTAAATTTTCACCATAGACTAATAAAACCACAAGAAACACTATGGAAGAGTCTAAAATGATACTTGGATAAGTTATGACCTATTTCTTGTACATTTAATATTTTAGGACCGAGTCGGAAGCCGGAAACGGTACGTTTTACGAGGCACACTAAAAAGGTGGTATTTGAGATAGTACTTCACAACTCTGTAGGCAGTTGTGTGGCCTTCTAGTAGCCACCTAAGGGACTTTAATGATAACCAAATCTAAGTGTTTTTGAAGTCATTTGAGTATTGGGATAAGTGATAACTTGTCGTCCTTAATTATGACTTTAGGATTTGATATTTGCCCGAAGCGTAAAAGGCATGTGCCTACTCAAGAACGAAAAGACCAAGGTAGTGACACTTTATCCTATATCATGTTTAATGCATTGCTTGTTTGTATTTATCATTAAATGAGCAAGGGGACGTGGCGGTTAGCCCAGCCTTGAATGATTGAGGGAATGTGGCAGTTAGCCCGGCCTTGAATATTGAGATTGCTACATTGTGATATATGCTTATTTGCTTTGTTTAATTATGCATCATATATGTAAACTATTGCTACTAAGATTCTTTTGAATCTCACTCTTTCCAATTCACCATTTTAGCCAGGGCAAGCAGGTCAAGGGACAAGCAAGTGAACAAGAGCGACTATAATTGCCAGCGGTAGTCTTAGCTTCTGGTTTTTTGTTATCATTTTGGCCAATTGTATAAACAAGTTGACCATAGAATTGTAATTATTGTGTAATCCCTAGTAAGGGGAATTGAGATGGGCTAAGATGCCTTATACACTACAAAAAAAATGTGATTTAGTAGCGGTTAAAAATGGGTATTAGTAGCGGTTCTAACCGCTACAAACTATGTTAGTAGCGGTTAATCAAACCGCTACTAAATCGTGCGTTGCAAGCAGTTTTGTAGCGGTTCTATAAAACCGCTACTCAATCAAAAATAACCGCTACATAGTTTGTAGCGGCTAAGCATAACCGCTACAACATCCAGAGATATTTGTAGCGGTTATATAACCGCTACAAATATAAAAAATTATATTAAGAGCTAAAAAAAGAATTTTTAATTTTGTAGCGGTTAAGAAACCGCTACAAATATAAAAAATTGAAAATTTGTTGGCGCGAAAAAAATGACATTTTTTTATTTTGTAGCGGTTAACGAACCACTACTAATTTTGAATTTCATGAAATTAGTAGCGGTTCTTAAAAACCGCTACTAATTTCATGAAATTCAAAATTGGCGCCAAAAAATTTAAATTGAGTCGTAAAAAAACGCGTTATTTAGTAGCGGTTTCATAACCGCTACAAATATTTAAAATTTTTTAAAAAATATATATAATTATTTTTTTCTGTTTTTTCAATATTAAATTAAATAGTTTATTTTTTTATTATTTTATCTTTTTCAATTAGTTTTTTATTCAATAGTTTAACTTATTAATAAATAAAAAGGAAATATGTAATTGAATAGGAGTAGTATAAAATTTATATTTATAGTAATATTAAGGATAGGTAGGTAATAAGGAATTATTATGTTATCTAATATAATGTAATTGTGTATGAAAATGAGATACAGTTATGATATATCTAGAAAAAAAATGATTAGAATAAATTTTATAGAAAGGAAAGAAGTATTCTAAAAGAAATTAAAAATCTTGTTACCATATTTGATCGTATTATTCAGCTCCTCTACTCATACGAAAAAAGTTGTAAATGAGAGAAAATGAAAGAAAGGTAAGGTGAAAAGAAATTGGGGAGTGTTTGAAATGAGTTGTGGTAAGGGTATTTATAGGAATCCACGTACTATTTGTAGCGGTTAATGTAGCGGTTAATGTTAGTAGCGGTTATTTATATTTTTGTAGCGGTTTAATATTCATAGTGCTATTTGTAGCGGTTATTTATATTTTTGTAGCGGTTTAATAACCGCTACAAATATTATTTTAATTTTTTTTTTAAATTTTTTTTTTTACATTTTATTTTAACAAATTTTTTGCATTTTTTGTAAAGACAAAAGCATAATTTGAATTTGATCACTCATCGTCGCCATCCCTACAGAAATTTTGTAGAAAAATTATTGTTATTGATGTATTATTAATTAAATTTAAAAAATTTAATTCAAATGACGTGGACTTAAAAAAAACTCACCATAGTAGAGGTAAATTGTCATCGCCTTCAGGGAAGTAGTTTTCAAAATCAGCTGGTTGAAATGGCTCACTCTCGTAGACGATGTTATCACCTTCACCCATGTCGTAAAGGTCTCTTGGCTTTAAATGAACGACCATGTGCCAATCTCTATGCCTCTCGTCCTCGACATAATAAACCTGATGTGCCTCTGAAGCTAGAATATACGGCTCATCATCTTGAGAAATATCGGTATGAATCGGCCGTGAGAAATTGACTGATGTGATCCCTAGGTCGTCAGTTGTCAGTCCCTGAGAAGTAGTGGTATTTGCCCACAAACACTTGAACAGCGTCACGGTGAAACGGCCTTGATAATTAAGCTCGACCACATCAAGAAGCTTGCCATAGTAGGGGACGCCTCCGAACTGCATGTTGGCGTCACTGCTGCTCACATAACTCCTTGTCCCAAATGTGCCATAAACACCCGAATTCTGTGTTTGCAATCATTGATCCCGTGAAACAGTGCAAAACTTAAAACCATTGACATTGTATGTTGTAAACCGCTTTGCATGATCAAGAGGGCCGATTGCGAGAGCTCTGAAATCTGGTGAGTGTGGGTTGTGGTCATTTAGTATTCTGTGCGCAAACCAGCTCGGGAATTCTCTGTGGACCCTCCTATCAACTTCCGAGGATGTCTGTGTACGGATCCTGAGCTGACGCTTCACATGACTTCTGAATTCCCTGCAATTAATAATGGAAAGGCGTTAGTGAAATGAAAGTGAGAAATGTTACGAAAGATATAGATCGAATAACATGTGAGTGTACAATTCTTACCGTATGAAAGGTTCAACTTGAGTGCAATTAATCAAGACATGTCTATGTGCTTGGAACTTCTCAATTGCCGTTAGTTTGAAGTTCTCAGTTGCTCCAACTGGTTTACCAACACGAGGGATAAATTCTCCTGATGTCGGCGCAGGTTCAGGACAATCGTCAACACGAGGCGGGCGGTTGAAAGCCGTCTCAAGATCATCAAAATACCTTGAGCAAAAATATAGCACCTCATCCCCTATATAGCCTTCAGCTATAGAACCTTCTGGCCACGCCTTATTCCTCACGTAAGATTTTAATTTCCCAAGGAACCTACGAAGTACAGAAGAGAAAATTGATATAAAATGATGAAAAGGACAACTAGCAAACATTAAATACGGACAATAAATTAAAGTACATGTTGAAAATGAGTACCTCTCAATCGGATACATCCAATGATATTGTACTGGTCGAGCGAGCTTTGTTTCATGAACGAGGTGGACTGTGAGGTGAACCATCACAGTAAAAAAGGACGGAGGAAAGATCATCTCCAAATGACAAAGCGTAAGAATGATTTTCGACTGCAGCTGATCGAGCTCCTCAACGATCAAAACCTTAGAACACAACTTCTGAAAGAAAGAACAAAGTTCCACCAAAACGATGGAAACATCGGGAGGAAGTGTATTCTTTATAGCCAGAGGGAGTAACTGCTGCATAAGAACATGTGAGTCGTGACTCTTCAGGCCAGCAACCTTTCGAGCCTGCAAGTCGACACATCGAGAAATGTTGCTTGAATACCCATCAGGAACTTTTAATTTCTGCAACGTCACGAGGAACACATCCTTGTTCGGTTTTGTGAGGGTAAACTTTGCTGGTGTAAATCTGTCATGCTCATCTGGCCAAGCATTTTCACGAACTCCCATGTCGCGTAAATCTTTCCTCGCTTGAAGGTGATCTTTTGTCTTGCCGGGTTCATTAAGCAACGTATACAGCACATTGTCGCAAACATTCTTTTCAATGTGCATTACATCAAGACTGTGGCGAAGTAAATTAGATCTCTAATATGGAAGCGTGAAGAAAATACTTATCTTCTTCCACTGCTGAGGCGCCGAAGTCCTGCTCTTCTTTTGGCGAGTTTATGTTGAATCGTCGCTTTTTCCAAACTTGAAGTCAACATGCTCAAGCTGCTGTAAGATATCTGTACCGGACAAAGTCTGAGGTGGTCCTCTTTTCTCTGGTTTCCCATTGAAGCGATTCCATTGCAATCTGAACTTATGCGTTCCATCGAGAAACCTCCGATGCCCCATGAAGCACCACTTTCGGCTGTGGGGAAGGCGCAATGTGCAGAGTCAAAATTGCAAGCTGGACACGCCGACCCAGTATGCACATTCCAACCAGATAATGTGCCAAGGCCAGGAAAGTCACTAATCGTCCACATCAAGGCTGCACGCATGTTGAACAAAGTCTTGCTATAAGCGTCGTACGTCTCCAAGCTGACATTTCACAGGTCAAGCAATTTCGCAATAAGCGGTTGGAGATACACATCGATGTCATTGCCCGGTGCCTTTTTGCCTGGAATGATCATAGACATAATGAAAGAGCTTTGTTTCATACACAGCCAGGGGGTAAGTTGTAGGGAACTAAGACTACCGGCCAAATACTGTAACTTGTGCTAAGATTCCCGAAAGGATTGAAACCGTCGGTCGCCAACGCAAGCCGGACATTTCTGGGGTCATTCGCAAAATCTGGAAAGTCGTTGTCAAACGTTTTCCAAGCAGCTGCATCCCGTAGATGTCTTAATTTACCGTCTTCGTTTTTATCAACGGCATGCCACCTCATGTGCTCAGCAGTTTTAGACGACATAAATAATCTTTGTAGACGAGGTTTCAAAGGGAAGTACCTGATAATCTTTGCAGGTTTCTTCTTCTGCTTTTTCCCCTTCCGAATTGTCTTGTACCTCGATGTGTGACATCTCTTACACATCTCCCTGGTGGAATCGTCTCCCCAATACATCATACAATCATTTAGGCACGCATCAATCTTTTGATAATTCAACCCCAACCTGTTGATAATCTTCTTGGCCTCGTAGAATGTTGTAGGAATCTTGGCGTCGGGGAATGCATCTTGTAATAAGTCGAGCAACATCGACATTCCCTTATCTGTGATCCCACACAAGCACTTGATATGATACAATTTGATCAAGAAAGATAATTTAGAATATTTGCGACAACCTTGATATAAAGGACGATCTGCTTCATCCATCAAGCTGAAAAAATCCCGAGCTACTTCATTCCCCATAAAAGCCGGCTCAGAGCCGTGCACTTCTTCGTTGAAGTTGTCACCTTGAAATCCAAACGCATCACGCACAGCATCATTCACAGGATCATCTTCATCTACTTGAACGCCTACTTGAGAACTTCGAGGAAGAGCATCGTCATATCTAATGCCGGCCTTCTCACTATGAACTGCCCAGAACGTATAGTCCTCAGGGAAAGGCTTCACAAGCAAATGTTCCTTCACAACATTTCATGCATGCCACTTCTTGAACTTGCATTTCCGACACGGATAGACGATCTTGTCGTTACAGCTGGCGTGAGTGAATGCGAAATCCAAGAAACTATTTAATCCGTACAAATATTCAGGAGAATTGCGCAGCAACCTGATCCATGATTTATCCATAGCTACAAGTGAGAGAGAAGAAAGTATAGAGAAGAAGATGAGTGAGAAGAGAATGACGAATGCCTAGAACCTTATATTTTGAAATTCCAACGTTTATAATTTTGTAGCGGTTCTTAAACCGCTACACCAACCACTACAGTAGTAAAATATTAGTAGCGGTTATATATATAAAACCGCTACTAATATTCAAGCCGTTACACCTTGGTGGGAAATTCAAAATTTACTTGTTGAGTATTTGTAGCGGTTATATACATAAAACCGCTACTAATATTCAAGCCATTACACCTTGGTGGGAAATTCAAAATTTACTTGTTGAGTATTTGTAGCGGTTATATATATAAAACCGCTACTAATATTCAAGCCGTTACACCTTGGTGGGAAATTCAAAATTTACTTGTTGAGTATTTGTAGCGGTTATATATATAAAACTACTACTAATATTAAAGCCGTTGGACAGCAGATTTAAAAATAATTTTTAATTTGTAGCGGTTATACATAACATAACCACTACAAATGTGCAGAAATGCGGCAAATTTCAAAATTCAAATGATGAGCATTTGTAGCGGTTATTATTTTAAAACCGCTACTAACGTATATGGTTGTAGCGGTTTCTTAAGATAAACCGTTACAACTATATATATATATATATATTTGTAGCGGTTATTATTTTAAAACCGCTACTAACATATATGGTTGTAGCGGTTTTAAGTTAAAACCGCTACAAATATATATACTTTATTTTTTTTAAAATTTAGATATAAATAATTCATAAATTAAACACAATAAGAAATATAATTATATAAAACACAATAAGAAACAATTACTCAATAAAAACTCATATATATATATATATTTACAAATGTTTAAACAAAAAAAAAGTCCTAAACTAAGTAGCTGGGGGCTGATCATCTGGTGCTCCCTCAGGGACCGCTGGATCGGGCCGCTGCGCAGAGTAAACCGCACCATCGTACTCGGGCCGACGTAGCGAGGGACAGGAGGAACCGCTGGATGCTGCTTGTCTTGGAACAGGCGACTCCATGCTCCCTCGAGCATGTTGTTCGCGATCTCATGCCACTGCGTCTGCTGAGCATACATCATATCAGTTTGCATCTACAGGTGATGCTGCTGCTGCACCTGCATCTGCTGCTGCTGCTGCTGTAGCTGCTGCTGCAGCGCTATCTACTGCTCCAAATCTGACCGCAGTTGGTCAATAGACTCCTCCCTCCGACGTCTGACCCCTCTAGAGCTGCCAGCCTCAGAGGCGGCGCTCCTGTCGTAGACCATGCTGGGTCTGGCGCCTATCCCCATCCCCCGCACGCGTTCGGGGTGCTCAGCCTGAGGCAGACCCGCCTTCAAAGGAGCCGTCGGGTCCACTGACCCCTGTGACTCCTCAGGCTGGGTTTGTCACAACTCAGCCTGCGACTGCTGCATCCGCTCCTGCCATTTTATGAAACAATTACTAATTAGCATTTTTCATTATTAACTTGGTTTTATAAAAAAATATAATAATAAAATTACTTACAATGGCCGCCTCTGCCTGCTGAGAGGTCGCAGTCCCGTCACGGTGTCTATGTGTGATGGCGTACAGCTCCCCATAGTCCGTCTGACGGTTCTCCTGCTGTGCCTTCGTCTCCTGAAACAAATACAAAACAATAATTAGTATTATGAAATAATCAACTAAAAGTAAGTGATTGTTTGAAAATTTACTAGCTCGTTGTAGGTCACAGCAAAGGTCTTCGATCCTACTGTGTTGTGGATCGTCTGCTGCGCCCGAATCTCGGTGTTCCTCTGAGAAAGCTCCTGGAAAAAAATATTAAATGTATTATAATTTAAAATTAAATACAAATTAAATTGAAATTATAATTTAATATTTAACAATTACAAAATTATATATCAAAAATCTAATAAATACATTACCTGCGCCTCAGCACTCCTCCTCCACTGGACGAAACGAGCCCAGTCGTTCGGCAACACGCCGTCCGGGACGCTCTCGGTCAGCTGCTCTAGAGGCATCGTCCCGTCCTTATCCACCTTGTGGAAGAGACGGTTCCTCCTGTTCCTCCAGGCGTCACCCATCTTCATGAGGGCGTACCTTTTCCGGTTGGCCCGGACGGCAAACCGCAGCTGAAAAAAGATTATTTAAATATTAATAATTATAAAAAACATAATAAATAAAATATTAATTAAATAGAATTAATTACAAAAAATATTAATTAAATAATTTTAATTACCTGAACCACCTCCTCCCAAGCCAGGTCCTTCGGCCCCTTCGAAACGTGCCTCCACGTCTGGAAGTAAAGGGGGAACCGCATCCAATTTGCGCCCAGGTCGTTCAGGAAGCGGTTGAGCAGGTGACCCCCATTGTGGATCGACTGGTCAGTGCCCTCATTCCACGGCACTATAACTCAGAGGCTCCGGTCCATCTGGTTCAAACTGGCCACGTCTAGCCTCCTCGTCGAAACATTCCCCTGCTCGTCTACACAGTTGACCGCACGTTAGATAAATTGTAATTAAAAGTTAATATTTCTAATTTAAATAAATAATTTACTAAATTAAAAAATTAATTTATCTTCGACCTGCACCTCAAACCCAGTGGACCGCGAAGACGACCCTCGTGGGTTGTTCTGCTCCCGAGCGTCCTCCTCATCGAGGAACTGCTCCATCTCCCTAAACCCAATCGGGATCTCGAACTCCTCCTCGTTGAGGAAGTCCTCAACACTAATATCTGGCCTCTCCACCTCAGGCACCTCTGGTACGGTCGTCGCCTGTGGGATCGTCTGCGGTGCCTGTGGGGGGATGGGCTGAGATGCCGCGGTACCCCTGCCTGCGCGCTGCCCCCTCCCTCTGCCCCCTGCCCGGCTGCTGCCACCCCGTAAAATCGGTCTGGGGACCTCAGGGGCCTTCCCCTTATCCTGTCCTGAAGCCATATCCACTGTACAAATTACAAAAAAATTAGTCACATTATTATAAAAAAAATATAATATAAATATAAATATAAATAAAATACGTGTTATATACGTACCTCAAATGCAAATACTGAGAAATACTGAGCAAAAACTCTTATACAGAAGTCTGAACGCTCAAATCTCGAAGAAATCACTCAGAGAAACCTCAGGAAACAAAATGAGCAAAAGGAAAAATGAAGGACGCGGGGGGTTTAAATAGGCCAGATTTTAGTAGCGGTTATTCAAATAACCGCTACTCTAACCGCTACAAATAATTAAATTTGTAGCGGTTTTACAATAACCGCTACAAAAGTTCACAACGTTTGAAATTCTATAGCGGTTATTGCTCAGAACTGCTACAAATGGCAAGACTCTTGAAATTCTGTCGCGGTTATAGGGGCAGACCGCTACAAAATTCTGACCTTTGGTATTTTGTAGCGGTTCTGTTGTTGCAACCGCTACAAATAACAGCTACACTGTTGGCACGCCAACTGGCGAGAATATTGTAGCGGTTTCTGTGCATTAACCGCTACAAAATCACCGCTACAAGTTTTGGCGGGAATTTCGCGCCAAATTTGTAGCGGTTTTTTGAAGTAAACCGCTACAAAAAACGTTGCCGCTACAAATTTGTAGCGGTTTAGGTAAGAACCGCTACAAATACTATAATTTGTAGCGGTTTAATATAACCGCTACAATTGCACCGCTACAAAATACCTTTTTTTTTTTGTAGTGATAAAACCCTTTGGTTATCAAATATATCCCGAGTGAATATCGGGAAATTGGCTAGTACTCTGACATTGTGTATGTGACAGACCGAACAGGCCAAATGTTTTTATTTAAAAATGAATGGAGATCGTATAATACGAGTTTTGTAAAAAGTTTTAGATTATTCTTGATCTATTATTCAATTATAAAATATGTTTAAACACTAATTACGACCTTAATGACGGCGAGGGTTACAACTCTGATAGCCGACCAGCCGGCCGCCGGAGATGGAGTTCCGACAAGATTAATTATTTGGCACTTGTTTGCAAAAATATTTTCAATATATATTTAGCAAACAAATATATATATATATATATATATATATATATAAGTTAACTCTTTATTTTTTTACTCATGCTTATCCACAAGTTTTGCTATAGAATTCACCTAATTTCATGAAGTTTTAAAATCTTTCATTTATTCAGTAAAAAAAATTCACACTATAAGCTCATTCATAAATTTTGTTAAAAACTTCACCACATTTCATTAGGTTTTAACAACTTTCATGGTGAATTTCTTAAAAGTTGTTAAAATCTAATGAAATATGGTGAATTCCTTAATAAAACTTGTAAATGACCTGATAGTGTGAATTTTTTATTCGGCAAATAAAAGTTGTTAAAACCTAATAAAATGTGGAGAATTCCTTAACAAAACTTATGAATAAGCTTATCGTATGAATTTTTTGCTGGGTAAATGAAAGTTGTTAAGACCTAATAAAATGTGGTGAATTCATTAACAAAATTTGTAAATGCGTTTTGTAATACCCCGAAATTTGGGATTGAAGGCTTGAGAATAAGCCTAAATTAAGTGGACTGCTAAGCCCCGATTTAGCAGAAGCCCAAATTTATCCCCTAATGATTCTAATATCTTTGGGGTATTAAGAAAGTAAAATGATGAATTTTGGAGAAAGTAATTATGTTTTTGCTGAAATCGCTTATGAGGTAGTAAGCTTGTCATATTCATTTAAATAATCAAATGATGAGAAAAAATTATGAGATTTTATAGGATGAAATTAGACATCCTAAGCTTTAATTTGATAGGTCATATGAATCAATTAGAGCTATACACAAAAAGATATGAATTTTTGAAGTCAGCACAGAAAAACTGTGAAATTTCTGGAACAATATGCAAAGATTGAAATTCTGGGAATTTTGTGATCCCAGAAAGCAAAATTCTATATTTTTCCTTGAAACTAGACTCAATAAGGGTTCTATAGGCTTTGGAATCACTCCATTTCGATATTTCTAGAATTAGTTATGATTTTTCAAAGTTTGGGCAGAAATCTGCCAGAATTTTGTAAAATCCGAAATTTTTGGAAAATTAAAGTAAAATATGATATAATAATATATCATCATCCTCTTCCTCTTGAGACCATTTCAGACGTGCTGCAGCCAAGGAGAGAGAGAGTTGTGCTCTTTTAGAGAGAGAAGGAGAGGAGAAAACTCACAAGATAGGTCGATTTCTTTGGTGAATTCGTACCTAACGTGTATAATCCTTCTCCTAAGCTTATCTCCTATGTTGTTTGAGGTGTTTGAAGCAAGATTTTGGAGTTTGGAGGACTAGGGTTTTCAGCCATATTTGGGAAAAGTCAGAAGGAGCTTGAGGTAACTTCCAAACTTTCATATATTGCTTATTCTGGCTGCTGTGGGCATTTTAATCGGTGAAATTTCGCCGGATTGCCATTGGTTTTAATTTCTGGAAATGGGTATGTGGGGCTGTTATGCTGCCCAAATTGATACTAAATGGTAGTTGTAACCTAATGGAATAGTCAATAAAGTGGTTAGGAGTAGAAAGGAACGTGTTTACGGAGCCGAAACCGAAAAAACCCCAATTTTCCCCTTAAAACCTATATATTTCGGCCAGCATTGTAAATGGGTCTTAGAGTTGGATTTTCAATGATTTGATGATTCCATTGGATTCAGTGGGCGAAAATAGGTGGGGTTACAGTTGGTCACTTTTTCGGAAAAGGCCGAGAAAGCATAATTACGGAAAGGCCCCTAAAACCCTAAAAGTAGGGCTGCCAAGGGCAATTTCGTAATTTTACATTGAATTTGATAATTCCGAGTCCGGAAATGGATTCCTTGGGCGAAAATATGTCAGGATAACCCAGGTTAGAATTTCGAGAAAAGTACAGCCGGACCGAGTATGATGGGGCCGGGTCCCCGGGGGTATTTTAGTAATTTTTCAAGATAGACTCATACAAGCCCCAGAAACACTATGGAAGTATCTAAATAGTACATTTGACATTGTAGGATGGAATATGGAGGTCAAGCTGTTTGCACGTAGATCGAGGCACGCGTTTCGAGACGGAAAAGGGTTAAGGTAGGGGACTTACCTTACTTGCATGTATTTGATATCTTTGCTTGTGTAATGATGTATGTGATTGCTTTACTTGATTGTGTAGAGCATATTTGAATAAATGAAGCTCTGTTTCTGTTTTCGCTGTGGCCATAGTCTTGTTGTATGAAACGTTGAGCATGCAGAAATGTCATTATGGTGCATACATCTAGATAAAGCTAACATGTCATACACATAGCATCAATCATGCATGCATTATGGTATCTGTTTCCTACTGAGATTCTCTCGAATCTCACCCTCCCCTACCAACAATTTAGACAGGAGACGACAGAAGATATGGAAACAACAATGCAGAGTACCGTACGAGGGGATTACAGTAATGAAACGAAGACGGGAAGAAGTCTCTGTTTCACTGGGACGAGTTTAGAAACCCTAGTAGCCTTGTGCGGCTACCTTAATTGTAAGTATCATGTACAAAACCCTATGGGGAATTTATGTAATCATGTACATATTATCAGTATAGTTATACTATTCCTGTGTTGCCTACCGAACCGCATGTCATTTTCCGCGAATACTCTGGTAAAGGTGAAATTAAAATAAGGGCGTGACATTTTGGTATCAGAGCAAGGATTCTGGCCACATAATTTTCTGCTCAGAGTAAGTGCGGTGGTTCTGGCAACAGGATAGTATACTGATATACTTGGTTACACAGTGGTAGGAACAGCGAAGTAAATTACTTCAGCTTGTTCACAAGCCCCTGAAAGGTACAGACATGCCTCAAGGAAACAGTAGAAGCCGGTATCCACATTTGGGCATGGGTACAAAAGAGTTAAGCGTGCTCAACCCAGGGAAATGCCATGATGGGTGACCCCCTGGGAAGTTATTGCACATGTTATGTCATATTATGAAAAAAGAGTAAGACATGTTGTACAGTAGTTCAGAGGTTGTATGTTGTTGCAGGCTTTCCTTGACTACTGTAAACATCTGTGATATGTTGTTTTTGGGGTACCTATAAACCCAAAACTTTTTGAAATGATAGATAAGCCCATGTGTTTATGTGTAATTTACCTCTTTCTTGCTTCATATAGTGAAACATAAAGGTGGTAAGACTAAGAGGTTTAGATGCTGGGCAAGGTCAGGAAGTTAGACCTAGCCTAATACAGCAAACACAGGGCAAGAGAATAGAATAGCAAACAATGATCAACGATCATCAAGAAGGTTATCCAAGAAAGGCCAATGTAGTAACTATAATCTCTCATACACTATGTGATAGTTAATATGTTGTGTGTTCTGTATTCTGTGATATGAACTAGTGCCTAGGGCACATTACCTAGCTGTGGTCTGGGACTCAGCTGAGATACACGAACATTACCTGGTTGTGGTTGGTGCCCAGCCGAGGTACACGAATATTATCTAGCTGTGGTGCGGGAAGTGTATATGTACCGTCCGATGGGAAGTGTATATGTACCATTCGGCCTAGTAAGGACCCAGCTATGATACACGATTTACCTAGCTGTAGTCGGTGACTCGGCTGAGGTACACGTAAGGGTTTCAACTGGATGGTTGGCCCTGAATTTTGTGTACATACACGGATTGTTGTTTTAACTGGGTGTTTGGCCCTGAACTTTATATACACACACGGATTGATGTAATTTTCATTTTACACTATATGTTGCATGACATATTTATCTATCACATTTTCTATGGATGATTGTGGGTTACTATATAGGGCTATGTGGTGTGAATAAAAAGGCACCCTACCTGACGAGGCTCCTAGCCACGTCCTAAGGGACTCGGGTACGAGGCCAAGAAGGGCTATGGGTGTGGCAATAATAAAAAAAAAGGGATGAGATGTTTATATCGAAATTTCCCAGAACTCAACATTATGCATGGGATGATGATTGGGAGAGGAGCTTCGGAGAGCTGATGATGAAAATTTATTAAAGTACCAACATTGATAATCCCAGATCCATAGGAGGCCTTTGTTGTCTTCACTGATGCCAGATGGCATGGATTGGGAAGGGAATTGAATCCCCAGATGCGAGCAGGCATAGATCGAGATGAGAATTGAGCCGAGTGAGGGCATACGCATCTCGTCAGCTGAAGCTTCAGGAATTAAACTATCTCATCCATAATCTTGAGTTGATGATAAGAATGTTTGTATTGAATCAGGAAACGTTGCCTTTATGGCATAATTGTGGAGTTGTACTGCGACCACAAAGATTGAAAGTTCTGATCGGAAAGGGCTACCAACGGTGAAATCTGATCGGAGAGGGCTACCTACGGTGAAATCTGATCGGAGAGGGCTACCTAAGGAAAGTTCTGACCGGAAGGGAGCTGACCAGGTGTATGGCGCCTGTGTGAAGCATCGAGTATAGAACCCTAGAGTGCAACCACTGTGACGATGAACCCTAGAGTGCAGCCACCGTGATGATAAACCTTAGAGTGCAGCCGCCATGAAGTTGAATCGTAGAGTAGACCTACGGAAACGTTAGTCCTCAGTGATGGTGTATTGTAATGAATTCCACATTGAATGGGTTTTCTTGAGATAAGGGTTTATATGGATCAGAATGATTCAAGTTCAAACGGGTAAAGAGTGGGCACAGAGGAATATAGATTGTGGGTGCTGTTAGGTGTCATGGGAGGTTCCTGTAGGACTCCTATTAAATCATCTTGATATTATTAAAGCTCATATGAGGAGATAAACCTCAAAGTGGGCAGCGGAAGTGTGGTGAATCTAGGTGCAATTTCGAAACTTACAAAAAGGGGTTGATGTTCGCACTAGTGTTGATCATCCCAAAACACAATATGGCCTTGATGTCAATAGTGTTACGATATATGTGATGAACCGTATTACACCCTGCTTGGTGTACAGTATTATACCCTGAGTGGTGTAGAGTATTACATCCTGTGTGGTGTACAGTATGATGACCTATATGGTCAACAGTCACACAACCTTTGTAGTTTGTGGTGACACATGTGAACTGGAATTGGGATGAACCCTAGTATAGTAGGGCAGAATGGTGGCGAATACCTCTAAACAGCACCGGTGATAACAATCCCAGATCCACAGTCGAGCTTTATGGTCTACACAGATGCAAGTAGGCATGGATTGGGATGTGTTCTGATGCAACAAGATCGAGTAGAGGCATGAGCATCTCTATAGCTATAGCCTCACAGAATGAATCATCCACTTGTGATATAGTGCAAACAGTGGATGGTCACATAGTGAATAATGCACACAGTACGGCCAATAAGGGTCAAATAGTCATTTGATCCTGAACACCGAATAGATAGGCATAAATTACATGAAGTGTACAGGTTTGTACAAGGCGGTAAGACCCGATGTGCAAGGTTGCATAGGGCGGTGTCTCTGGGCCGTAAGACCTGTGTGTCTAGCACTGTGGTTGATGCCTAGTGCAATGACATTGGACCAATGTGTCTAAGGTAATGTTTTGAGGTTGGCAGAACATCCAAACTGTACCAATTTATAGCGGAGGCAGTAAGACCAGAGTGACCAAGCGTTTTGGTGTCCAATGGAACAGTCTCACATGAGGTGCGATATTCTACCATGGGAGGAACCTAGCGAAGTGAATCATGGCTGGCTCACTAGCCCAACCTCGTAGACTCGGGGTGTGGGACATCCAATAGGCCTCGTTAAGGGGGTGAGGATTGGGCCGTTACAAAAAAAAGATTGTGTGAATTCAGGTGAAGTCCCAAAGAGGCTTAAGGCCTTTGGAACCAAGCGTTGTAGGTACTTGTGTTTGATTACACGCTACATACTTTGTACAAAATGGATGATGAATGATGAATGCTGAATGCTATTTGAGATTAGTAATGGAAGTACAACTACAGTGTTACATGGCTTTTGAGCCTGCACGTGATAATAGAATGAGATAGAATTAATCCCTAAACTGTAGAAGTTCAAATTTCGAGGACGAAATTTATTGAACGGGGGGAGAAATGTAATACCCCGAAATTTGGGATTGAAGGCTTGAGAATAAGCCTAAATTAAGTGGACTGCTAAGCCCCGATTTAGCAGAAGCCCAAATTTATCCCCTAATGATTCTAATATCTTTGGGGTATTAAGAAAGTAAAATGATGAATTTTGGAGAAAGTAATTATGTTTTTGCTGAAATCGCTTATGAGGTAGTAAGCTTGTCATATTCATTTAAATAATCAAATGATTAGAAAAAATTATGAGATTTTATAGGATGAAATTAGACATCCTAAGCTTTAATTTGATAGGTCATATGAATCAATTAGAGCTATACACAAAAAGATATGAATTTTTGAAGTCAGCACAGAAAAACTGTGAAATTTCTGGAACAATATGCAAAGATTGAAATTCTGGGAATTTTGTGATTCCAGAAAGCAAAATTCTATATTTTTCCTTGAAACTAGACTCAATAAGGGTTCTATAGGCTTTGGAATCACTCCATTTCGATTTTTCTAGAATTAGTTATGATTTTTCAAAGTTTGGGCAGAAATCTGCCAGAATTTTGTAAAATCCGAAATTTTTGGAAAATTAAAGTAAAATATGATATAATAATATATCATCATCCTCTTCCTCTTGAGACCATTTCAGACGTGCTGCAGCCAAGGAGAGAGAGAGTTTTGCTCTTTTAGAGAGAGAAGGAGAGGAGAAAACTCACAAGATAGGTCGATTTCTTTGGTGAATTCGTACCTAACGTGTATAATCCTTCTCCTAAGCTTATCTCCTATGTTGTTTGAGGTGTTTGAAGCAAGATTTTGGAGTTTGGAGGACTAGGGTTTTCAGCCATATTTGGGAAAAGTCAGAAGGAGCTTGAGGTAACTTCCAAACTTTCATATATTGCTTATTCTGGCTGCTGTGGGCATTTTAATCGGTGAAATTTCGCCGGATTGCCATTGGTTTTAATTTCTGGAAATGGGTATGTGGGGCTGTTATGCTGCCCAAATTGATACTAAATGGTAGTTGTAACCTAATGGAATAGTCAATAAAGTGGTTAGGAGTAGAAAGGAACGTGTTTACGGAGCCGAAACCGAAAAACCCCAATTTTCCCCTTAAAACCTATATATTTCGGCCAGAATTGTAAATGGGTCTTAGAGTTGGATTTTCAATGATTTGATGATTCCATTGGATTCAGTGGGCGAAAATAGGTGGGGTTACAGTTGGTCACTTTTTCGGAAAAGGCCGAGAAAGCATAATTACGGAAACGCCCCTAAAACCCTAAAAGTAGGGCTGCCAAGGGCAATTTCGTAATTTTACATTGAATTTGATAATTCCGAGTCTGGAAATGGATTCCTTGGGCGAAAATATGTCAGGATAGCCCAGGTTAGAATTTCGAGAAAAGTACAGCCGGACCGAGTATGATGGGGCCGGGTCCCCGGGGGTATTTTAGTAATTTTTCAAGATAGACTCATACAAGCCCCAGAAACACTATGGAAGTATCTAAATAGTACATTTGACATTGTAGGATGGAATATGGAGGTCAAGCTGTTTGCACGTAGATCGAGGCACGCGTTTCGAGACGGAAAAGGGTTAAGGTAGGGGACTTACCTTACTTGCATGTATTTGATATCTTTGCTTGTGTAATGATGTATGTGATTGCTTTACTTGATTGTGTAGAGCATATTTGAATAAATGAAGCTCTGTTTCTGTTTTCGCTGTGGCCATAGTCTTGTTGTATGAAACGTTGAGCATGCAGAAATGTCATTATGGTGCATACATCTAGATAAAGCTAACATGTCATACACATAGCATCAATCATGCATGCATTATGGTATCTGTTTCCTACTGAGATTCTCTCGAATCTCACCCTCCCCTACCAACAATTTAGACAGGAGACGACAGAAGATATGGAAACAACAATGCAGAGTACCGTACGAGGGGATTACAGTAATGAAACGAAGACGGGAAGAAGTCTCTGTTTCACTGGGACGAGTTTAGAAACCCTAGTAGCCTTGTGCGGCTACCTTAATTGTAAGTATCATGTACAAAACCCTATGGGGAATTTATGTAATCATGTACATATTATCAGTATAGTTATACTATTCCTGTGTTGCCTACCGAACCGCATGTCATTTTCCGCGAATACTCTGGTAAAGGTGAAATTAAAATAAGGGCGTGACAAGTTTATAGTGTGAATTTGTCACTAGGTAAACGAAAGTTTTTGAAAATTAATGAAATTTGGTGAATTCCTTAACAAAACTTACGAATTAGGTTGAATAAGCTTGAGTCAAAGATAAAAAACTAACCTCTCTCTCTATATATATAGATAATATTTGTTTGCTTAATATAAATTGAAAAGCATTGGACCACCAATGTTTTATACAAACAAGTGGTGGGTTCAAATCTCACCCCCACCACTCTGCCAAATAATTATTCTTGTCAGTACTCTGGTGCCCATCGGCGACTTGCTAGTTAGCTACTAAAGCTTCAACGCAAGCAGGGGTATTCTCAGGACGGGGATGGGATCAGGAAACCTCATTACTGATCTCGTCTCGAAGAAAGGCTCAAAAAGAGAAATCAATCTTGATCTCGATCCCAAAAATTTTCCATCCCAATAGGGATCGAATTTCCTGAAAAATTTTGCTTTTTTTCTCTCTCTAATGATTTTGACTCAATTTTGACTTGAATATGGCCCAATTTCATGTATTACTATTAGAATAGCTAAGATATAAATATCATATTGTACCACTTAGTTCAATATATATAGGCCCAATTTCATGTATTTCCTTTAGAATGGCTAAGATGTAAATATCATATTATACCAATTAGTTCATTATAAATATTTAAAGCAAATTAAAATTACAAATTTATCAAAATTCTAAAAAAATATAATATATATTCAGGATAATTTTAGATATTAGGGAATTTAAAGAAATATAATATATATACACACTCATAATTCAGGATGAGAGTTTTAGCTATTAGGGAATATAATATAAAATATAATCTTCTCATTTCCGATCTTGATCCCAATTCTAAATATGATTTTTCCCCATCCCAAATTTTCCCATCCCGAAGGTTTCGGGATAGCATTTTTCCGTCCCAATTTACTCAAGATCAAGACGGGGAAATATTAAACACCCCTTTTCTCAAGTAATGATTTTGTGGTTGTGTGTGCACTCAAATTGAAAGGGATGGAAGCAAATTTTTTTTTTCCTCTTTTTCGCTTTCTTTGTAATTTTTTAAACTGGAAGATTCCATTTTAAAGCGAAAAAAGATTAGGGAAACCAATAATTAATTGAGGCGGAAAAAAAAATCATATCATAACACAAAAGAGAAAAAGAAGCAATGTCTACCGCACAAATTTTAGAAAGGGAGGGCGTGGCAGTTCACATTATTGGTTTTGTTGGCAAGCATTTTTCACTAAAGTTTGACTTAATCTAATTAATAAGGAGATTATTATCTAAAGCCAACAATAAAAAATTAATTAATTAATGGAGCTAATGGCCATGGGTTGGGATATATGTAGCTAATGCTTTGTACTTTAAGCACATGCACTTTCGTGATAAAATATTTTGTCCATGTTATTGTATTTAAAGTCGGATTATTGGTAGAAGTATACTTTATTATTTTATTAATCTTTATGAAAAGTATAAGTAAACTCTAATTTCTTACGTGAGTAACCGAGTTTTTGCATGTCTATTCATTTTATTGGCAAAGAAATAACTTTAGATTACATGTACACACACATTGATTTGTAAGATTAATTATATGGTGAGTTTCAATGCATCATAATATGCATTAAGGGAATTTTTATTTATTTTTATTTTTTTTCCATGGCATTAAGGGCATTAAAATCAATGGCGGAACGCAAATATATTTTACATAGAAAGATTTTTTTTAGAAAAAATCTTATGAATTGGTAACATCAAAATATCTTGTAAGTGAGAGTCAAACAAAATATATGCATCACAATTTTGATAAGAGATAAGTTAGGGATGCTTTAGAAGTTAAAATGGGAGATCAAACCATTTTAGAAGTGGCAAAGTTCAAATATTTTGGGATCAATTATACATACAAAAATAACGTGTCAATTGGTGGGGATACTATTCAAAGAATTCAAGTTGGGGTTGTCTAAATGAAAAAAAGTTACTAGGGTTTATTGTGATAGACAAGTCACAAGTAATTAATAAGGTAAAATTAAACATCGAATTGTTATAAGACCAATAATAGTATATACTAATGGATGTTGAGTTATAAATTAACAACAAGAGCATAATGTGGGTAGATGAGATAAAGATATTGATATGGATGTAAGATCATATATATATATATATATATATATATAAACAAGATTTGTAATGAACATAGGGTTAAAGTGCAAAAATATACATGTGATTTTTCTCAAAGTGCACCCAAAACCAAATATTTTTTTTAGGCGCAACAGTGACTATGTGGTTACAAAATATGTGCAAAACTACTCTTTGACTATTAGTTTGACTTTTTGACCTTGAAAGTGATGATATGTACGATGACATGGACGTTGAAATGACATTTTGGGAAAAAAAAAAAACTTGCTGACCGGTGAAACTTTGCAATTAATATTACCCACATTTAACTATTTCAGTACCACATTCGCTGAAGTAAATTCAAATCTAAATGCATAGTGCTTAACTCATATAGCAGAGCTGCTACCCTAAAAAACATACTGATTGCTCAATTTTTCCCAACCCTAGATTCCCAATATTATTAAATTAAAATCATTATAATACATATATTATATTACTAATTTTTATTAAATTATATTATTTATTAGGAAAATTTGATTTTCAGCAAGGTTTTTTTTTTCCAGAATGTCACTCCAGCGTCCATGTCATCGTACACATTATCACTTTCAGGATAAAAAAAGTCAAACTAACGGTCAAAGGGTAATTTTACACCTATTTTGTAACCACATAGTCATTGTTGCATTTAAAAAAATATTTGGTATTGGGTACGCTTTGAGAAAAATCATATGTGTATTTTTGCACCTTAACCCATAAACATATATGTATATATATTTATAAGGAGAAGTTGGCATGCGTCTAAAGAGAACATAGTGAAAAGAAAATTATTTAAAATGGTTTGGACATGTACAATAAAAAGTCATTGAAGGTGTCGATAATAATGAAAGTAGATCAAGTAATATAGAGTTCTCTTAAAAAAGGTGGAGGAAATCCAAAAAAAATATTTAATGAGGTTTTTTTTTGGTGCCGGCAATGAGGTTATTAAGTGGGACCTTTTGGCTAACAATTTATCTAAATGTTTAGTTGTTGATAGAGCACAATAACACATACATTGTAATACTCCATCTAGTCCCTAATATAAGACCCAATAGACTTTTTGAAAAAATTAAGGAAACTAAATAAATTTCTTAATCATATTATATATTATGTATCACTTATATCAGTTTATAAGTCATATATACAAATTAGTTTAAAAGAAAACGATAAATATAAATATTTTAAAATAATTTATTTAGCTTCCTTAACCTTTTCAAAAAAAAAAAAGTTAATTAGATTTTATATTAAGGCTTGTAGTAATATAATATATGTAGATGACACCACATGGTAAAATAAAGCTTATTGTTGTGGTATAAATTTGCATCATATTCAATTATTCATCTAAAAATGCTCAAAATTAACCCCAAAAAAGTTGTTCGCCATGAATTACTAAACTTTAACTATCTTTATAAATGTTGAAAAGTTGTGTCCTTTTAGTGTCTATTTGTTTTAACTTTTTATAAGTATTTTTATGATTTATAAGATAAGTATGTGAGAAAAATTTGATCTCGATTTATAAAATTTTTTTTCAAAAACTATGGTTTAGGCGGTTTTCAAGCAAAAACTTACACTCTTAGGACTTAAATATTAGCTTGAGGCATCTTCTATGCTCTTTCTTATCTTGAAAAGGCACCCACGTTCGTCCAATGTTCTTGAACCGATAACCCTTTTTTTATTACCCTATCATACTTCATCCCTCGGGATCATCAAAAGGAACGAATATATAGCAATATTCACCTGTTGCCTATAACTATGCCTTTCGGCTTGATTTTAAGCCTTGACTCACCCTTCATGCACGAACCTTGTGGATGAACCTTTAGGTAAAGAGATCTCTTAGGATCGAATAAAGTGCTAATTTCACAATCAAGATTATTGAGAAACCGCAGAGAAAGGTGTGAATCATGAGTCAGCAAGACTAGCTTCCAACAAAGGATTTCGCATGTCTTCTTGAGGGCTTAACATTTCTTTCCTTTTGTTTTCTGTTTTCATTTTCATTTCATGAATATGGCAAAAGACATCAAAACGAGCAGTGAATGTGATTAAAATGGTTTAGTAAGTTATAATAAGGCATGTCTTTAAAATATTAAAAGTTTGTCTCTGAAGTACTAGGTTTTACTTTAATTCATTAACCTTGATAAAAAGTTTCCCTATCCCTAACACTATTAATGATATTAATTAAAAAAATGTTGACGGAAAATTACTATTAAATACTGGCAAAACATTTTTAACTGTTAGCTAACACGTTAATTCAACTCAATTTTTATGGGAAAAATAGAGCAACTCATTTTGAGAAAAAAAAAAGTATATATTTTTCTCATGAACGAAAAATAAATTATACTTCTTTAGTTTCAAAATATAAGAGACAGATAACTAATTTATAAAGTTTAAGAAAATTAATCAAATTTTCAATAAAAATAAGAAATTAGTTAAATTAGTTGTTTATAAAAAAAATGTGTACCTCTTTAATTATTCTCAATGGAAATTATCCACATATAAAAACCTTTCTTTGATATGTACAATTAACGAGGATAATATGAGAGAAAAATTATAAAATTATAAAGTAAAGTGAACTGGGTCTTACAAATAGAACCCAAACAAACCTCTCAATTAGCTGATACATTTAGCATCGATGACTATTATGTACAACTCATGAATAAGACTACTCGTTATAAATTTTTTATATATTAATATCTTATATATTTATTAGTTTTTCAAAAACAAATTAGTCAAATTATGTTAGGTTATATATAAGTCCAATTAAAAGCATAACCCAGAGGAAACGAAGCTTAAAATAATTTTTTGTCCATGAAGCTTATACGTTTAAATCACCCCTTTGTGCTTTAACAAATGTTTTGTCCGAATTATAGATTAAGTTGCACGAGGTAAATTTTTTTTTCTTTAGCTACAATAAATTTGCATGAATTTGTTACATCGAAGAAGGAAAAATCAATACAGAGGTGGTTTAACAATATAAGGCCCGTTAGCTTCCTTTGGGTTTCTAGTTTGAATTCAAGAGGAGATACTTGTGGTTAGAGGGGTGGCTACGAACTCCAAACCGAACATCGGATGATAATATAAAATAAAAAAAAAAAAGGAAAAAAATCAAACATCATCTGTAAAAAAAAAAAATTTCTCACTAAACCAGGAAAGTTCATAAATTCTCATCTCCCCAACTATTTTATTTTTTGGGAAGAAAAAGAGTTCAGATCTTTTCCATTAAAGATGAATTGGGTTATTGTGTCATTTTCTGTGCACTACAAAATATTTTGTAAGCATCTGAGAATATCTAACGAACAATTTCTGTTAATATATCATAAATGGTGTCGATGACGAAGAAACTTTTCAAAATAATAACGAAGAAGCTTTTGATTATATTTTAAAACTTAGTATTAGAAGAAAATGACAGACCAAAATGAAACTTAGTATTAGTAGAAGTTAACAGATCAAAATTCCATTGTGACAACAATTCCAAAAACCCAAGTGATCCCATGGTTTGCCAAGCCCAAGGGTATTGGTGACTAGAGTGGGCCTGAAAATTTTTTACTTATTTCACTCCTTAATATAAAAATTAGTGGCTAATAACTTGGGTTAAGTCTCTTGGAAAAGGTTAATCTCTCACAATACAATGAATTAAGATTCAAATACCTACTAGGAGATATGCTCACATTTAGTACTCGACAGTGTTTCAAACAATATTGCTTAGCAAAAAATAAAAAAACTAATTGAAATGCTTATTTTGATCCTCAATATAATATCTCAGTCTATTTTATCCCAAATATATATTTTTTTAAAAATTATTCTTATTGGTTACATTTATTAAAGAAGATATTTTAGAAAAATTAACACATCTTTGTTGCAAATATTAATTAATTTAACTAATATTTTTTTAATATGTGTGTGTAAATTAGTTGTGTAGTTCTTACATTTAAAATGGAAGGGGGTAAAATTTTTGTCCTTCATTAACCAAAACTGTATGTATGCTAGTACATATTATAGCATTGAGATAATGTTTGACCAAACATGCAGATTTTGGTTAGTAGGTGTGTACATCTCATCTTCATGGCTAGGTTTGTATTCAACCACGGGACACTTCTAAAGTTGGGTTCTCAACATTTAGAAGTGTCGATATAAAGCGCTCATGGTTTATATGATGCATTAGTTGCGTTGTTTTGCTTGATAAGTAGGTTTGACGTACCAAACATAGAGTAATGAGCTGGTATGTTCGTAATAGAGTAAGAAGTCACACAACAATTGAAAACAACGAATCAAATTATTGTTTAAAAATTAACCTTGTTTTATAACCAAAACATACCACAAATATAAAGTTTTAGCAAGCAACCTTGTTTTCCATGAGATTGCAACATTGTGTTAAGTATGTCACAAAAGACTTTCAACTAACCAACAACAATTGAACTATTGAGGAGTGAGGGCTTATGATGACCCGCTTAACATGAACTTACAATCAATTGATCCCATCACTTTTGTGTATGTAACTTGAGACTGATGCTACACTAGGTAATCCAATTTGCCTCATCATTCGGTGCATCTTTGAATTGCATCTTCAATCTTTTTTTTTAGTTACTCTTGCTACAAAAGTGATATACTCCTAACTCCTTCTTCCATATATCCTGCTATTCCAACTTTACTATATACTTATTTTTTTTATATAATTGATCATTATATGAAAAATATAAGAAATGTGCATTGATACAATGTGAATGCTCAACAGTCAACAAATCACCAAATTAACTTTATGTCTTTTCAAGCTAAGATTTGATTTCAATTTTGATGCTAGCAGCCAATAAGCTTTAATTATTTCTCAATTGCAAGTTGGCTCAGTCTTAAAGCCTGTTTGGTTAGAGGGGAGGAGATGGAAGTGGAGGAAAATGAGTCTCTCCCATTATTTTGAAAATTTGGAGGTGAGGGAGCCAAAATTTGGCTCTCCCCCCCCCCCTCCCTCCCTTTTTCTTAGTCCCCTCTAAATTGGGATTTTTTGAAAGGGGGCAAAATATCTTGACTAATCTATCCCATGATATTTTTCATATCCTACCAATGCCCATGCTCCTTTTTTGGCCCTATGTTCTTCCTCTTCCTTTTTTGTTGATGAATTTTTTTTCCCCGATGGTGAAGTACGTTCTTCCTTTCCCATATGCTATCTGTTTTTCCCCCTTTGCCCAGGTTTTCCATGTGCTATCTGACAACATATATTAGATCACTTTTATATATATTTTTTATCTTCAAAGTAAAATTGTTAATTTAATTTTTAAAATATATTATTTTACGAATTAAAAATATCATTATAGTAGTATATTTATATCCCATATTAACATATAAATAAACATATTTTTACTAACAAGTATAAATAAAAATATAAAATTAAGATGAAAAATAAAATGGTAAATTGATTAACATCACCCCTCCCCTCCCCTCTTAGACCAATAAGGGATTATTAAAAATCCATTACATCCCCTCCATACTAACCAAACTAAACAAAGTAACCCCTTACCCTTCCATCCCCCCTCCACCATCCCCTCCCTTCAAATCAAACATGTTCATGTGCATATGTTTAAAATGTATAAAATAAAATAAAAAAATACTCCCACCAAGGTATTAATACGATCATTATTTTTTATTTTTAAGATCATTTTCATTTTCTTGTAAATTTTATTTTCGATCAATTTTTTTCCATTAATAAAAAAATAGGTGCTAATTACCACTTGAGCCAAAGTTAATGCATATCAAAGTTTTAGCCTATATGAAATGGGGAAAATGAGCATAAATGAAAAGGGGAAAATGAGGCCAAATAAGAATTATAAAGGAAAAAGGACCCCCAAAAAATGCTGTCAAAATTGGTAAAAAATAAATAAGCATTTTGAATTTCAATAATTATAAATAGACTGATTTGAAATTTTGAAATGTTGCTAAATGTGGGAAATTACCAAACCACCCTTCATTTTTTATTTTTTAAAAAATCTTCAAATCCCCTTGCCGGTCGTTAGAGCTCAAGCCGTATAATATATATATATATATATATGTATATATTGAATTTCTCAAGCAAAAGACGTCAATATGTATACTTAAATTGTTAATATATATATTTGAGTTGTTAATATGTATACTAAAGTAGTAAAAAGAGTACTTATTGAATACTTCCTAATAACTACTTTTGTTTCGCTATTATACATATTAACAATTTTTTCTTGAGAGATTTAAAAAAAAAAAAAGATATCATATCGTTAAAGTGAAATTAAAGTAGTTATAAGGAAATATTCAACAAGTACCTTATTTACTACTTTAATATATATAATAACAACTCAAGTATATATATCAACGACTTTTGCTTGAGAAATAAACAAAAATATTAGATTGCCGGAGCTCCGGCGGCTGATCGCCGACTATCACCGATGCTGGAGCTCTGGTGGTTAGAGGATTTTTTTAAAAAAAAAAAACTAAAGGTAATTAGGTAATTTTTATATTTGGCAAAATTTCAAAATTCCAAACCATCTTATTTAGAATTATTAAAATTCATCATACTTATTTATCTTTTACCAATTTTTACAATATTTTTCTCCCTTTTCTAGGTATAAATCACAAGGACTCCTTTCATTTTTTTTTCCCCAAATAAGAAGAAAAGCAAGTATTTTCTGTATGTGTCCGTGCCAGTACACTTTAAACGGATGGTGGAAAATCGCCGTAGAAATCTCTGGTACTTTTTGTTTGTTTTTTTTTTTTTTTTTTGGTTTGATACAAGAAATTTCCACCTAAGTTTAGTAACAAACCAAGAAGGAAAGTATTGGAGAAACCATCTTGGCTTTTCGGAAATTTATTAATCTTGAAACAATAAAAACCCAAAAAAAAAGTGCGGCTGACTTAGTGAGTGTTTGGTAAATTGTCAAATCTAGGTTTATGTAACCCGAGACAAAACTCCTCTTATACACTTACCTCGTAAATCATTAAAACTATTCTCAAAAACTAATCCGAATACACACTTAGAGTCAAAAAGAGTTCTTAGCCAAAGTTTTTATTATTTCATGAAAATTTCGTGCTATTTTAACTTTAAGTCTTCAGCCTCGATTTGATTGTCCCACTACCACCCATGTTAATATATGGTCAAAATTTGTCCGGATCCATCCATTTTTAATGTACAGTGGAAGATCCTGCTTCACAGAAGAATGAAAAAATTGATTTCCATGGAAATTTCTACGTATTTTTCCTTTTTTTTTGGGTTGGTACAAAAATAAGGAAAAATTTCATTTAAACATCATTTAAATTCAGAAAATTCCAAAAGATTTCTTAAAAAATGGAAATGATAGAAAGGTAATGTGATGAGAATCTGGAATTTTAAAGTTTGTGTGCTTTTTATCAAAATGTCGCTCATATTTTTTTTAAGGGTTAAAAGGCTAAAATATCCCGGGAGATTTCAGGGATGGGCATTGAGTACCGGAAGATTTTGGGAGGGCAAATATCTCCCGGAAGTATAAAAAATGAGGCAACGTCACCCCGTCGTTAAAGACTCAAACAGTCAACCATATTAGTTGATAACGTATGATGAGGTGGCTCTGCCATGTAGAATTGCTAACCACCTTAATGCCACATCATCACCCTTACTGTTTAAAAAAAAGAAAAGAAAGAAACCTCTCCTCCTCCGGCTATCGTGACCAGCGCACTGTGCAAGCAATGAGGCTGCACCCATTGCAATAAACAGAAAGGAAGAGACTTTTTTTGAGTTATTTATAGAAAAAAAAATAATAGAAATTCTATAGCAAATTTCAGAAGAGAAGAAGAGGATTTTGAATCAACAAAATAACAAATTCCTCCAATCAGCACATTCACCCCAATTTGCAGATCTCTCAAATCAACCAAAACAAATTAAAGAACAGAGGAAGAGGAGAAAGCATTGACACAAACCAGAGAAAGAGCTTCATCCTTCAAGCCATAAACAAGGGGAAAAAGTTCGTAGTGGCAGAGCTTTCAATGTTTGTGGACATTTTTAATTCTTTAACCAATAAAAAGCGTGAAGGTCATTTGAAAATTTCCAATTCTTTGAACAAGAAATTTCCACCGTTGATCTATGTAATTATTTTGGAAGGCAAAAAATAAAATCTATATAATTATTTTCATTTTATATAATTAATCATTTTATTAAAAACAAAAAGAAATGTCCACCGAGAGTCCAAGACACAATGTGAATGCTCCATGATTGCTTTGGTTATATTCTCAGAAGATTATGCTTCCTCAAGATGGTGTTTGGAAGAGCTTGTCAAAATCATGGAATGTAAGGAAGCTGGTCAACAGATTGTGATACCAGTTTTCTACGGTGTAGATCCATCAGACGTCAGGCATCAAAAAGGCGCTTATGCAAAGGCAACTCTTCATGATGAAGAGAAGTTCAAGGATAAGGTGGAAATTTGGAGATCTGTCTTGAAAAAATCTGCTAACTTAGCTGGTTATGATTCATCAAAATTTCAGTAAGTTTGTTTCTATTATTCAATTCACCATTTTATAGAGTCTCAATTGTGTTAAGCTTTTCCTTAGTTTGCCTTAAATCTAGTGAAGTTATATCAATTTATGCCTGTGGATCTATTATTTTATCATGGGCAGCCAGTAATTTTTTTTTTGTCCTTTTATATGTTAGAGATGAATCCAAACTCATTGATGGTATAGTCGGCGATGTCTTGAAAAAGCTAGAAGATGATAGCCGAATTGTGCCAAATTCTCATCTCATTGGATTGCGTCAAAATTTTACTAGTGTTGAATCATTAATGGAAATTAAGTCAGAAGAAGCTCAAAGTATTGGGATATGGGGTATGGGAGGGATAGGGAAAACAACCCTTGCTCATGCTATATTTTACAAATTCTTCCCTAAATTTGAAAGTCATTGCTTCTTAGAAAACGTGAGAGAAAAATCAACAAAGGTTGATGGTTTGAGTTCTTTGCGTGAAGAGCTTTTTTCTAATTTATTAGACCGAAAGGATAGCATAAAGATGAACCATGAAATGAGATGGCTGCAATGGAAAAAAGTCTTAATTGTGCTTGATGATGTGGATAATTCAAAGCAACTAAAAGATTTGGTAGGACAACAATGTCTTTACTTGGGACCAGGCAGCAGGGTCATTGTAACAAGTAGGGACAAGCATGTTCTTAGGAGTTGTGGGATTCATGACCAATTCATACATGGAGTCAATGAATTGAGTTTAGAAAAATCACTTGAACTCTTTAGTATATATGCCTTCAATCAAAGTCATCCTAAAATGGAATATCAAGAGCTATCAAAAATGACCGTGGCCATTGCTAAAGGAATTCCTTTAGTTTTAGAAGTTTTGGGTTCCCATTTCCATTCTAGAGATAAAGCATATTGGGAAAGTGAGCTTAGCAAACTCAAGAGGTATCCCCATGAGCATATTCAAAATACATTGAAGGTTAGTTATGATGGATTGGATCCTATGGATAAGGAAATATTTTTAGACATTCCATTTTTTTTCATGGGTGACAAAAAGGATAATGTTACTTGTCGGCTAGAGGCTTGTGGTTTCACAGCGGTTAGTGGAATACAAAATCTTATAGATAAAGCTCTCATAAAGGTAGATCGGTATGGCCGTATTGTAATGCACGATTTGATACGAGAAATGGCTGAGCAAATAGTTCATGGAGAAAGTATGAGACATCCTGAAAGACGTAGCCGATTAAAAGATGCAGATGAAATCTATGATGTATTGAAAAGTAACATGGTATGGGAAAAACATACATCAATTTATTTCTTTCATTATTATTTTTGAAAGTATTTTTTAAAATTTTAATATTTATTTCATTTTATTTTTTTCTAGGGAACGGATGAAATTGAAGGCATTATATTGGATATGGCTCAAATAAAATATGTACAAGTGAGAGCTGACATTTTTGTAAAGATGAAAAATTTAAGATTCCTCAAATTTTTCTCTTCTGCATTAGGGTGGTCTTACAGCAGGACATATATAGATCTTCTTTCTGATCTTGACTCTTTTTCTAATAAATTGAGGCATCTTCATTAGGATCATTATCCATTGGAGTCTCTTCCATCAGGCATTTATCTTGAAAACCTTGTTGAACTTCACATGCAAAACAACAATGTTAAAAGGCTTTGGGATGGAAAATCGGTACGTATATGCTAATGTATATTTTATATGTCTTCAACCTGATTAAATTTATTATGGCTTTTTAATTTAGGTAATTGTTTTCTTTTCATTGTGAACTTAGGATCTTGGAAACCTAAAGACAATAAATTTGAGGTTGTCCAAACAATTGATAGAGTTGCCTGATCTCTCGATGGCACACAAGCTTGAAAGTATAGATCTCAATTGTTGTCAAAGTTTGAGGAGTATTCATCCATCTATTTTATCTCTCCCTAGTATTATTAAAATGGCAGTATGTTGTTGCTCAAAATTAGAGAGTATTGAAAGTGAGACTCATTTAGAATCTTTCTCTAAGCTTAGAGCTGACAATTGTTGCCTCAAGAAATTATGCTTATCATCAAACAAATTGAGTGATATATTTCTTGAAGGCACTAAAATTGAATCATTGCATTTATTGAGTGCTATATTTCTTGAAGGCACTAAAATTGAATCATTGCATTTCCCAATCGGTCGTTCCACAGAACTTACAGATATTATAATGTTGGATGGTATGGTAGGGAGTCTTTCAATAGATGAGCTGTGTTGCTTGACAAATCTTGAGGTGTTTGACATTCCCAATTTGAAGCAAGCAATTGACATAAAACAGCTACACTCCCTTTTTGATGCTTGGCGTTATTTAAGAGGACTATGTTTGGATGGGTGGAGTTGTTTGTCAGAAATCCCTGACAATATCAAGGCGTTGACAAGGTTAGAAATTTTATCATTGGATGAGTCTGTTGTGGAGACAATGCCAGCCTGCGTCAACCATCTTTCAAGCTTGAAATACATTAACCTGAGAAGGTGCAAAAGGCTTACATCTATTCTTGGACTTCCTCCCTTCCTTCAAAGTTTAGAGGCCGCCGAATGCACATTATTGGAGACTGTATCCTCCGACTCTCTTGTTCGGAATCAATGTGTCTTCAACTTCTGTAACTGTGAAAGCTTGGATAAGTGTTCACTTCGCTTTATTCGGGAATTAACTCTTTCCTCAATGACTTCATCCGGTGATTATGATGATGCTATAACTTGTTACCCAGGAAGTAGAGTTCCAGAGTGGATGGAATATAAATCTATGACGGAGGCTTTCAGTGCAACCGAATTTACTTGCAATCTTGAATGATCACAGGATTTATTATTTTGCTGCATTGCTCCTCCTCTTCTCGTCTCAAATCTATCATATGAAGTTCATTGTTATTACTCTTATGATGATAACAACAAATTCCATAGTCATCGCCGGTTATATTGTCCTACATTGAATCGGGATCATGTGTTGCTGTGGCCTGTGAGAATGCGCTCATATGATGCTGGGATAGGTAATGATGCTAAGATTTCATGTGAATTCTTTCTGAAATATGCGGATGCTAAGGAGAGAGACTATTGCGAAGTCCCTGCAAAAGCATGTGGAGCACACCAAATATATTATCCAAAGAGAAAGAGGGTTGCAGATATTTGGGTTGAAGATGGAATCCGTCCCACAAAGCAACTCAAGAATTCTGGTGTCTCTCAACCTTCTCCCATGGAGTTGGTTACTACTAATTTCAAGAATCTCATGATATGATGACTTCATCTGTCACACCTTACAACTCAAATTTCTACACATTATCAAACAAAAAAACCTCTCTCACTAAAACACTTCCTTTCATATTTTTACAGGTATCTCTTGCTTCTTACTCTTATGTTTTACAGATACTGTGTATGAAAATTTTTAAAGAACAAAGTGGTTGGTGCGTAAAATATATATATATTCATATAATTCTATTGCTATGCTTCATATTTCTTCTCCCTAGTCTGATGATCATGCCTCATATTATCTATGGGATCCATTTGGGAAATATGTCTCAAATTTTATGTCATGGCAGTGAATTTGTGGTTCTCTTTTTTTTTTTTTTTTTGCAATATTGTATAGATTTTGATGATTATTATTGCACTACTTACTTCTATTGGCTGTCATTTATGTCACAAATATGTTTCTCTTAAAAAAACAAAAAAATAAAAAAGCAAAAGGGCACGTGTGGCTGAAAATTGATGAGGTGATGAATTAAGTGGTGTTTCAATTTGATGTGGGCAATGAAAAATTTTGTTATCCTTTGAGGAAAAACGCCGTTCTTTCTTTTAAACAAAAGTGGTTTCTTTTTTATATATATTTATACACACACACACACATATAATTTTATTAATATGCTCTGAACCCTTTGTCAACACCCGTTTCCATTTCAATAATCGAAGAGTAATAAAGACGGAATTCAATGGGCATACAGAAAAGTACAATTATACTGATAAAAATATTTGTTTACGATCCCAATGTCATTCGTTTACAATTTCGATATTGTTCAAAACGGAAACAGAAAATACAGCGGAAGTTTTAATATTTATAAGTTATCCAAAATATTAAGGCATAGACTAAAGCATAACCACGTTCATATCCTCGCCTCGAGACACGTGCCACTCACTTTTCGGCGTCAACGTCTTTGCCCTTTGGCCCACTGGTACTCGCTGAGGTTTTTGTTTAAAAATAGGGTGAGATTATGAAGAATCCCCGTAGAGACATAATATCGTTCATAGAAAATGCGAAAGGTAAATATGACATGCGCCAAGGTATGCACAAATTAATGAACAATATAAACACATCATCATCATGTATACATAAGTAGGGCCCAACCCCACAATCTACACCGGTTGGACTTCTGCCAACTCCCAGTGTAAGTGCACCTCTTGCACTAACTGCCCCTCTCTAGGCAAATCATGTTGATTAATAAAGTGCATTTACAAAACAATGGCATCCACACAATCACATAACTTATGGCATAGTGTATGAAGGATAATGTCCCTACCTCAAAGCTTTATAATCCTCTTTTAAATGTGCCTCGAAGAACGTGTCATATCCGGCCTCCAAATCGGTCCTAAAATATTAAATGTACCAGAAATAGGTCATAACCTATCCAAGTATCATTTTAGACTCTTCCATAGTGTTTATTGTGGTTATATTAGTCTATGGTAAAAATTTACAAAAATGCCCCCGGGAACTCGGCCCGATGGCACGTTTTCCCAAAATTTTGACTAAGGCTATTCTGATTTATTTTTGCCCAAGGAATCCATTTCCAGGCTTGAAATCGCCAAATTCACGGTCAAATTACGAAAATACCCTTGACAGCCCCTATTTAGGGATTTCAGTGGCGTTTTCGTAATTATGCTTTTTCGGCCTCTACCGAAAAAGTGCCCAACTGTAACCCCACCTATTTTTGCCCACTGAATCTAATAGATTCATTTATTTCATGAAAATCCAACTCCTTCCCTCAGATCTATGCTGGCCGAAATATTGGTCAAAATTTGGAAAAATGGAGTTTTGTGTTTTAGCTTCTAAAACTTGTACTTTTCCACTTCTAATCCTAGATTAATTCATTTAAACACTTCATAATCATGATTTAAAGGATTTTGGGCAGCATAACCCCTTAGGATCATGGCTTTTCCAATTTACAACTTAACCAAAAATCACATAAACCAAACAATAATCGCCAACAACAACTTCAATACACAAAGAAGTTGAAATTTTGGAGATTACCTCTTGATCCTTGGTGTTTCTCTCTCTAGGACGTCCTCTCTCTCTTCTCCTTGAGCTAAGAATGAGTCTTCAAGATCATAGATTCATGAAGAAACATGGTTTAGAGAAGGATCTAGGGGAAATGTTACAAGGAAAGCTTAAGAATCAACTCTTACCTTAAGATTTCTTCTTCCTCTTCCCTCTAACTCTTCAAAGTTTCTCCAAACTCTCTCCCTCTCTATGTTGAACGAAAATGCATGAAGGGAAGGGAAGAGAAAGCCTTCATAAAAATGCTCCATTGATTCCAAACCATTGATCTCATCTAAGGTTGTTATGGTGACACATGTCAACCACCATACTTGCCTCCATGCTTGCACCATACTTCTCTTTTGTGTGCACTCAACATTGCCATACTTCCCTTTTGTGTACACTCAACCTTAATTATCATTTCCTTCTCCCTTGGTTGGCCAAAAATGTGCTCCCTCTTATGCTCCAACTAAATCAAGTGTTCCTTCCATTTACTCAAGTCAATTGGTGTAAAAGTTGGCTACCTAACCTTATGACATAAGTAAGGACTTATGACACAACAATTATCTCCATCATCTTTCATGTGGTGTTGACACTTGGTCTCATTGGATGTTGACACTTGTCTTCTCCTCCTTCATCCCTAAATTTCTAAAATAATTAAGAGAAAACGGAAGATTACTTTATTTCTCAAATTTTCGGAATAATGCCAATTCTGGCAGATTTTTTGCCTTAACTTTGAAAAATCATAACTAATTTTGTAGACATCTTTTCGAGGCGATTCCAAAGCCTATGGAACCGTCATTGAGACTAGTTTCAAGGAAAAATATGGAATTTTACTGAAAATGATCATATTATTCCCAGATTTTCAATCTTTGATCGCTGCTCCAGAAACTTTCCAGATTTTCTGGATCAACTTCAAAAATTCATATCTTTTTGCACATAGCTTCAATTGAGTCATATGACCTATCAAATTAAAGCTTAGGATGTCTACTTTCACCCTATAAAATTTCATAATTGTTTGTCATCATTTGGTCTTCCAAAACTATATGACAATCTCACTGCCTCGCAGGCGACTTCACTGAAAACACTATTCAACCTTCAATTTTCAATATTTAATTCTGTTGACCTTAAATATTCACCATTTCATTGAATATATATAATAATTACAATATATTCTTGGTAAATAAAATTTGGGATGTTACACCCTTGTTCTCTATTTTCTCTTTCTCCGAGTTACATTGAGTTTTTTTTTTTGTGATGTGATGGCATTAATGAATTAGGAAATTTCTGCTCAAAGAACTCGAGTGTTGTTACCCACCTAGTAATAAATATTGTTTGCATACGTTGATTGTGACTTGGTGTAGTTTTCACTTATTGTGCTTCTGATTTCTATTCACAAATTTTCGCTTGATATTTATCAAAAACACATTCAGTGATTTCAAAATTTTGATACAGAGGTGGAGCATTTTTTTAGTGTGTCGTTGTTGTTTGGAACTGAAGGCAGTTGGTTATTTTCATTAAAAATTTCTTTTCATTGTCTGAGATAGAATTATAGTGTCACTGTTGGGTAAAGATATATTGCTACAATTATGAAGTAAAATTATTGGCCACATTAAATTTTGTTATGCATCTTTGAATAGCATAAAGAATGAGTACATTGAATGCTATCAGGGCAATCCGGCAGTGCTGCATGTGAATGTTGACAAATATTCAACCATTTTAACTCGCAAAGTTTTTTTGTCTATTTAAGGTTAAATTTTTCAATTTTATCCTCAAATAATTATTATGTGCATTTATTTGTTCTTTTTGTTTTGCTTCTTTGAGTAGTTTACTCCTTGTAGTTTCTTTAAATGGACTTTTTTAAAAATGTCATCGTACTTATCTTCATCCTCTTAGTTACTAGTGTGTATATTATTATTTGCTCCTGCAGTTGAAAGAATCAAAAAGCAAATATTTGTACTTTTTTCCAGTTCAAAAATGCATTGCTCTATCAATTTATGCTCTGATGAATCTATCAGGCAGGACTGAACATGTAAAATTTTCATTCTTTAGTGAATTGAATTCCTAACTAATTTACTGTGTTGCCTTTCTTTTCACTAGTAAGGATATATTGCTACAGTTATGAAGTAAAATTATTGTCCTCATTCTGTTTTTATTTTCCATCTACACAAGGTTGAACTACTCTGTTATATCCTGAATAAGTATTCTATGCATATATTTATTCCTTTCATTTTTCTTCTTTAAGTAGTTCACTTCTTGTAGTTTATTTAAATGTATTCTTAGGTACCATCATCCTCTTAATTCTTTTTTCTTTTGGGCCAAGTCTTGATTTACTCAAATAAAGAAAATATGATATTTCTGCTAGTTTGTGTATCATTCTTTGCTTCTGCAGTTAAAAGAATCAGAAAACAAATCCTTAGAGCAAGTTTTAAAAAAAAATTACTCTGCTAAATATAGGTCTCTTCTTTGACTTGAAGAGGAATTCCGAGACATAAAAAAGAAGTGGCAAATTAATTGATATTATAATATTCTTGAGACCCATCACTGCTTGTATCCTTTATTGTGCAATTTATCAATGACCTGCATGCTTTGATATGATAAATCTAGCTCCACATGGAACTCCCCTTCCCTTAATTTTGTTCCTCATATTCTTACCTTGTTATGCTTTTTCTTGTCCAAAAATGTAGTGCTCTATCAACTTTTTTGTTTGTGGATCAATCAGGTATCTATCAGGTAGCACTCAATGTTTCCCTATTGAGCCTTAAATTGGTTCTTTTAATTATAATTCATTGACTAAATGGTCACACACAGTCTTTTTGTGCATCTACAGAACCAAGAGCGCACTAAATTGATTGGGGAGTTTGGAAGGCTCTTTGCATCAATGAAGAAGTCAAAGAAGGAACTCAATAACAGTAATAAATATGTATAGTTTCATTTTCACCTATCTCTCTTGCCATCAACTTGCACTAACAAATAAGCCAATGTTTAAGAAGTAAATGAAGTAAGGTATATATAACATTGAAGATGTGTGTTCTGTCAATTTAGTCTTTAGAAATTTATTAACATTATTTTAATTTACTCCAAACAACTCTTGTGACCTATATTTCTTTCTATGTTTTAACAGACATTTTGAGATTTTTCAAGTTTAAATAATATTTAAATGGAATTTTTTCTAAAACAAATCACTATAAATTCTTTAAAAAAAATAGAGAGAAAACCTCAAAACAAAGGGTTGTTGACTTGGAGTTAAAAAGGGTTACTGACAAGTTGGCATTATTTCCTGAAAATTTCAGCCTTATTTGTGCCCAAAAAAAAAATTTCCAACACAAGTTTGCATTGTTAACTCTTAAATGGCTCAATACTCATCTTTCAGAATATAAATATGGGAATCAAAATATATATAGTAAAAATTGGTAAATATTAAAACTTGAGCAAATGTTAAACTTGATTCAACAAAATTTTTAGTTGTTAAAGTTTAGAAACGTGAGAAACTCAAAATTAAAGAATTAATCAACAATCAAATAGACTGTGATTTAACTGGAAAAAAATTTGGAGAAAAATTTGTTATTAAGTTCTGGTCAATATAATCTAGTATAATCAGAATTATTTTCATTGTAATAAAACAACAATAAAAAAATTTAGCATTTTATACCTCATCCTCTTTTCTGTACTCTACATTTTTTCAATGGCTATGATTAGAAATTAGATGTCTTTTTTTATTTGCAATTCTTTTTCTTAGATAATCATGACCGGTGACCTTGAGCCTCAACTAGCGAGCTCTTGTTATATAAACAAAATAAAATAAAACAAAAAACGTTAATTGGAAAAAAAAATAAAAGCTTACACAAGAAAGAATCACGAGAGGAAGAAGCTATAGAGTGAAGAACCATGGGAGTGGTGGAGGATCAAACCTGTAGCGGTAGAACAAAACCCATGACGAAAAGAGTATACAACCTAAGGGAAGCTCAAAAAATGTTTGAAAATAAGTTAGAAGAGTTGCGTCAAATAAAATTTTTCAGAATCTCTCCTTATATTTGACATTTTCTAGAATCTCATCTTATAATATTAAAGAATGCATAACAACTGCAAGTATTATCATATAAAATTTTTCAGAATCTCACCTCCATATATTTGATGCTTTTCAGATCTCGCCTTCTTATATATGACGGTTATCATTTTTAATGGTTAAGTATTTTTAAAAAATACATTAGTTCTTTGTGAAGAACTATTAAGTATTGTCATATAATTTTTTTTAAGAATCTCATCTCTTTGTATTTGATATTTCTCAAAATCCCGCATTCTTATATATGATAGTTATTATTTTTATTTGTTAAATATTCTTAAAGAATAATTAACGGTTCTTTGTAAAAAATTATCAAGTATTGTCAAATAAATTTTTAGAATCTCGTCTCCTTCTGTTTGATATTTTTCAAAATCTCATATTCTTATGTATGCGGTTATTATTTTTAACCATTAAGTATTCTTAAAGAATAAATAACAAGGTTCTTTATGAAAAACCGTCAAGTATTATCAAATAAAAATGTTTCAGAAACCCGCTTCTTATATAAAACGGTTATCATTTTTAACCATTAAGTATTTAGCTAGAAAGTATGCTTTACAATTATTTATTATAACCGTTATATTTTTGTTTTGCTAATATATGGTTAGAAGACAAATCTTTTCAAAGTGTTACATGATGATTGTTTCATAAGAACCGTCATTTTTGTCTATAAATACATTACGGTTAATAATTACAACCATTATATTTTTATTTTTATAAATTTCACCTCTCAATACATAACGGTACACATATTCAACTATTATAGTTTAACATTATATATTCTTGCACACCATCTGCCTCGACATATATTACATTTATTCACTATAATTCTTATTTATTAAGCATTATATATATGCGGTTATGTAGTAATGAATAATCAACAACCCATAAATTTGTTCAATAGTCTCCTGGTCTATTTAAATTTCATTGTTACTTTAGGTAAAGATACAAACTTAGTAAACTGCTTCAATCTTTATTTGGTTATTCATTTTATAAAAGTGATGCACTCATGACTCCATCCTCCCTATATCCGGTTTTTACAACTTTTCCTATCCAATTATTTGCATCTTATATAATTGATCATTTTATAAAAAGAAATGTCTACTGATCCAATGTGAATGCTCAATGGTCAACATATCTCCATATTAATTTTACATCTTTTCAAGCTAAGATTTGATTTGAGATTTGATGCTAGTTCCCGCTAACCTTCAATTATTTTTGAATGGCTAGTTGGCACAACTTGCTTGGATGATATTTTAATGTATAGTAAAAAATCCTTATTCAAACAAGAAACAACAAAAAATTCACTTTCATAGAACTTTCTTTGCACTTTCTTATTTTTTTTGTTGGGTACAAAAATAAAACAAGGAAAATAATCACACCCTAAAATTTCTAATTGTTTTTTTTTTAAAAAAGAAAAACCCAAAAAAGAGTGCTTTTGACTTGGAGTCAAAAAGAGCTATTGATAAGTTTTCATTATTTTTGTGAAAATTTTGGCCTACTTTGTTAAAAAAACAAAGAAAACAAAGCTCCACATACAACTTATTAATTGATTGTTGACTCTTAAATGCTAACAAAGGCTCGATACTCACATTCTCATTTTTCTGTTGTGCCGATCGAATTCCCAACTTTGAAAATAATTATCCCATTGGCTGATTTACCTAGTTTAAAAATTGCAAAAAAAAAAAAATTGTAAATTGCATTAACTAATGGCTTGTTTGAGTTAGCGTTGGAGAAACATATTCATGCAAATCGAGACAAAATTCATCTAACATTCTTATCTAATATGCCATAAATCACGTAAGAAAAATAGCTTCTACTGTCAATTCAAACAGGCACTAAATTTAAAAAAAATGGCTGGAGGTGTTGTCAATATCATTGCAAGTATGGGAAATGGGTTAAATAATTACCCTTTTTTTAACAAAAAAAAAAAAAAAACTCTCATAGGCAGTTTTGTCTTTTAGCCAAATTTTAAAATCTCATATTCCTACTATTTGACCAACATGTTCTTTTATATATTACAGCAACCTTTTTGAAATTTCAAAATAAAAGTAGTATTTTTATGGAATTTTCTAAAAGAGAAGGTAGAAATTTGACTTATGCAAAAATTTGTTGCGCTAAAAAAAAGAATGTAGTTTACGTAACTTTTTTTTCGTTTTTTAAAAGAAAACTTTTCTCCCTACTTTAAATTAAAAACAAAACAAGAAAAGAAGTTACTCCTCCCATCCTTAATATTAGATACCTTTAAAGAGTTGATCTTGACTCTAAATATAAGACATAATTTTTATATTTGTCAATCGTTTTCTAATTTAACCCTAATGATGCTCTCTCAATAATAGTCAAGAAGGAGAGAGAATGAAGGAATTAAGGAATATAACTAGAGTATTTTAAAAAATACATGTCATATTAATTAACTTAACTAACTTCCTCAATCTAATCAAATAGGTAAATATGTCTTATATTAAAAATTGGAAGAGTAGTGATGGAAGAACTTTGGGAAATCTACACTCAAATCCTACAGAATGCAAATTAATATTGCAATGTCTTTTAAAATCTCAAAATTACTAATGAATCTCAATGGACCTGTGAATAATATAATGCAATTGTGAAATTGTCAAACTAGTCTTACTAATTAGAATAACAAGTCTGTGGTGCAAGTTGATATTAATTGTTAATAAATGTTGCAACACATGCTAATATAGCTAGTTTAGTTTTCAATAACAAATGTGTTATGCATGTTAACATTGGTTGTTAATAAATGTTGCAACAGTTGTTAATCAATGTGCCTTAACTCGTCAATTAATACACCTCTACGGGTGTGTTTGGTTTGAGGGGAGGGGAGGCGAAGGGTGACAAATTACAATTTTGGATAGGAGAAACTCAAAATTTACTCTTTCATTCTTTTAAATTTTGGATTTCCGTCTAAAATTTACCATTTCATTCCTTTTAAATTTTGAATTACCGCCCAAAATTTACCCTCTAATTTCTTTTAAATTTCGAATTCCAATTCAAAATTTAAATACCTTTAACCCAAAAAGGTAATTTAATCCCCTCCCCGCCCCTCCCCCCTCCCCTACCCGCCCCTCAAACCAAACACACCCTACATGTCAATGTTCTTCCTTGTCTATTATAAAGGGTAAGGTGGTAATTTCACAATTATTTTATATTACCCTATGTTACTTAGTAATTTTGAGATTTTAAGAGACCTTGCAGTATTTATTTGTCTTTCTTAGAATTTGACTGTAATTTTTCCAAGAACTTTCATGACTTGATGGAAATTTCTAATTCTAAAGCAAAAAAAAAGTTGTGAATTAGGAAATTTTCCCTTCAATCATGTTTTTTTTATATTGACAAAACTTACCGCATATAATGTTTTGGCATACATGAATGGGAAAAAATGAACGTAATTAAAAAATATAAATGACACCTACAATTTTACTCCGATGTTATTAATTTTGTTATTAGACTTGTGTCCTCAAAGAAACATATAGTTATTTTACCGTGATCCCATACAAAAAATTGTCTCTACAAATATTAACTCCTGTTTCCAATGTTTAAAAAGCCCAGCCAAAAAGTCAGCAGATCATGGTTCAAACAGTTGGAATGGTCGAGCTGGTTAATCAAATCGGGGATATAATAATTAAATGTACTATATATATATATATATATATATTACAATTAGTCTTTAGTCTAATTTCATAGAAAGTTAATAAAGTCACAAAATATCATTTAAGGAAGAATATTAAGTCAATCATCAACCTAATAAAATACACTAACAATAATGATTATGACTTATCAAACATTTGTGGCTCTTGATTGATCAAAACATGAGTTTCTTGAAACGCATTTGGACTATCAAGACCTTCAACTCCAATCCCAGTGCTTCCAATTTCATCCTTAGTTTGAGGATGAACCTCATTGCCTTGTTATTCAAAAGCATCTTTATAAAATAGCGTGCAACAAACCAAATTATTAAAATTCGCAATATATAATATAAATAAAATAAAGTAACATGTCTAAAATTTATATGCCATTTTTTATTTTTTTTGCAGCATCAAATTAAGAAACAAATTGCAACAATTTTTTTTTTTCGCATTTTTATTGGGGCTGACGGTTTTTCAAAATCGAGTCCGTTTTCTGACCTAACAATAGTTGACGGCCCAAAAATGAATAAATGATGGCTCAAAACAGCTCCCCTAGAAAAACGGTCCAATGCGTTATTCAGCCGCCTTAGTGACAGGTTGACGGTCCAACCGTTCGATTCGGTCTGGTTCTCTAAACAGTGCCTCTTTCCCATTGTATTTATAAGTTTAATTATCTAAGCCATATCTCTTTGTTTTAATATAATTTTTTCAATTAAGAGGAAGGCAATAATAACGGGCTAAAACTCATTATAGAAGAGTCTCTTTAATCAACTTTACATGTAAGTGTACATTTCAGTGTATTTGAAAATAGTGAATAAATCCTTGCGCATAAATAAAGCTCATCAAAATACAATCAAATCAAAATATTATTGACTTGAGTCAGAAAAATGTTTAGTGTGACCCAAACTAAATATTGATGACTCTGTCTCAAAGAGCCAGTAATGACATATTTTCATTTTTTTTCTTGAAATGTTTACTTATTTTTTTCTTCACTGGTTTAGAAAATTTTTAATTACCTTAAACTAGAAAGAAAAAGAAGATTTTTTTTTTTATTATTGGGACAGATACTTTGTATTATTCACAGGAAAAAATTGGAGAAAATAGGTAAAAATCTCATATTTAAAATTTTATTGGTGAGAAATGCTTAAAATAAAATATCAGTACTTTGCATACAAAAAATTTATAGAGTATCAATACTTTTTAAATATAACAATTTATTAGGTCATTCTCACTAATATAAAATAAAATTTTTAATAGGAAAAATTTCCCCATTTCTCTTGAGAAAGTTTCGCGTTTGAAGGATTTTTTGAAGACTTCTTGAAATTTTTTTAATTAAAAAACCCAAAAGATAACGTGTTTTTTTTTTTTTTTGACTTGGTGTGAAAAAGAGTCTATGACCAAACTCTTTTATTATTTCATTGAAATTTCTTCTCACATTAAACAAGAAATGTCCACCAATTTAATATGAATGTTCAAAAGTTAACATAATCAGTAAATTAACTACATGTCTTTTTCAAGTTAAGATATGATTTGATTTTAGATGTTAGATCTTACCAGGGTTGGCTTAGATTTGATTTGATTTCTCAAGTGTGTGAATATGTTTAAATTTACCCTCTCTCAGGAAGAAGGTAAATTTTGGGTTTCTCCAACCTAAAAAGATAATTTACCCTCTCCCTCTCCACCCCTCCTTTCAAACCAAATGCACATGAATTGACATGTTCATGTGCGTGAATATGTTTAAATTTATAAAAAAAAAAAAAAAAACACCGCTCAAGTATTAATATGATCATTATTATTTTTATTTTTTAGATGATATTGATTTTCCTTTTTACTTAATTTTTGGATCAAATTTTTTACATCGACAAAAGTCTTTTCTTTTGCCATCCATCACTACCAAGAAGGAATTCACACATATATCATTAGAGGTAGAAACATGCTAAATCAGGCTTTAGGCTTAATAGGTCAGGCTTGCCATTGACATTTTTTTTCCTACCTTAGCCTAACCTATACAATGGTGTGGCTTGAAGCATATTAAAAAACATGCATTTTTTTTAAAGCTTCAAATAGATTAATAGGTCAAAGTGCTAAATGGATCAAACAAAAGTCTTGGTCTGAAATAGGCCTAGGCCTTCAAATAGGTTGAAAACAAGCCAAAAATAGGCCATAATTAAATAAATCAATCCAAAATTATAATAACTTAATTCAAGTTATCTAATATATATCATATAAATATTATATATAGAATATGAATATAAATTTTTTTAATGTGTAAACACACCGTGCTTGAAGCTAAATGCTTACAGGTTAGATTTTAACAAAATAGGCCTGACCTTTTATTTTAAAACAAATCAGGCTTGGCCAAACCCTAACAAGATCAGGTCATGAGCCCTTGACAGGCTGCTTGACCTATGTTAATTTACGATTTTAATATTTAAATTGATAATTGTTTTTTCATTTTTAAGATCATTTTGATTTTCTTTAAAAGTTTTGAACCACAAGTATATATACTCTTCAAAGAAAATTAGAACCTCAATTATTGAATCGTCATAATTAATCAATAGTCTCAAAAAAAAATCACATAATAATGAAGAAGCCTTTGGAGTAAATAAATCTCCTTGAAATAAAATTATAAACATTTGACTTGGAGTCAAACACGGGTCAACAGAAATTTCTTCATACTTCGTTTTTTTGGGGTTGGTACAGGAAATTTCTACCCACTTTAAACAAGAATAAACAAGGGAAAAAAGTTCGTCCTGCCAGAGCTTTCAATGCTTGCTGGACATTTTTAATTCTTTAATCAATCAAAAGCGTGTAGGTGCCCTAGAAATTTCCAAATCTTTGAAGGGAAAATTAAACTTAAGTCTTAAAGAATAAAGATAATGAAAAAGTGGTCCCTTAATATTATAAAGTGAAAAAATAGTCCCATTGACAACTCCATGAACGAGTCATTGACAACTTCATGAGCCTATTTTTTTATTTTGTAATTTTAAAGGAGTATTTTTTTATTTCATTTTTTTCTTAAGATTTGAGTGTAATTTTTCCTAATATGAATAAGAAATTTCCACTACCAGTTTAGTTGAACTACTTAATTATCCAAGACACGATGTGAATGCTCAATAATCAACATTTCGCCATATTAATTTCATGTCTTCTGAATTTAAAATTTCATTTAAGACCTGACGCTAGCTCCCACCAACCTTCAATTATTTTCACTGTACAAAAAATCGGACCGGACCGGTCAGTTTGACCGGTTGAACCGGCAATCGGTCAGTGGTCCGGTCTGGTTTGATGGTTGAACCGGGAAACCGGTTGAACAGGTAAAACCGGTGGTTCAACCGGTTGGACAGGTTTCATTTTTTTTTTTTATAACTTTTTTTTGTTGCTTTTTTTAGGGGAAAATTGAAAGTTGAAGACCCAAATGAAGAGAAAAATAGGTAAAGAAAGAAAAAATCTAAAAAATGAAGAAGATAATGAAAAAATTTATTTAAAAAGATATAATAATTATAGAAAAGGAGATATCATTGCATAAGTATAGGCATTATAACCATACTAATAGATTTTAAGTATTTTTTTTCTAAAAAAAATCTTCATTTTTATCTATAGAAGTTTAAAAATATATTAATATATATTGCGACTAATAAATTATAATATTTTAACATGACCGGTTCAACTACCGGTTAGACCCCAGTTGACCCATTAACCTTTGAACCTGTGCTGTGACCGGTTCATTGCCCGGTCCGATTTTTCGTTCCTTGATTATTTCTCAATGGCAAGTTGGTCCACTCATAGCCACATCCCACATGCTTGGATGAGATTTCAGTGCATAGTGAAAATCCTTATTCAAACCAGATTCAAAAAAAAATTCCCTTCCACTGAAATTTTTACGCATTTTTCTTTTTTTTTGAAAAAATTATACTCAAGTCCAAAAAAAAAAATAATTTATTGAAATTTTAAAATGAAAAAATAGTCTTATGAAATTGTTAATATTAAGTTGTTAATTGCACCATTTTTTTAATTTTCTTATTTTTTAGGGCTTGAATATAATTTTCCTTTTGTTTTTTTGGTTTGGTACAGCAACAAAACAAGGAAAAAAAACAGCACTGTTGACTTGGAGTCAAAAAGAGTTACGGGCAAGTTTTCATTATTTCGTGGACATTTCTGCCTACTTTGTAAAAAAAAGAGTTAAGGTGCTAAAATGACCTTAAAGTTTTGTGAAAAGTGCAAATGTAACTAGGAACTATTTTTTGACCCAAAAGTAACCACAAACAACATAAAAGGGAGCAAAAGTAATTGACAGCGTTAAATTGAACAAATGTCCGTTATTTTTTCCCAAATTGGTGACTAGGATGATGATGTGGATGACACACAAGCTTGAAAGCATAAATCTCAATTATTGTCGAAGTTTGAGGAGTATTCATCCATCTATTTTATCTCTCCCTAGTATTATTGAAATGGAAGTATCCTATTGCTCAAAATTAGAGAGTATTGAAAGTGAGACTCATTTAGAATTTTTCTCTAAGCTTAGAGCTGACCATTGTTGCCTCAAGAAATTATGTTTATCATCAAACAAATTGAGTGATATATATCTTGGAGGCACTAAAGTCAAATCATTGCATTTCCCAATCGGTCGTTCCACAGAACTTATAGGTATTAGAATTCTGTATGGTATAGTAGGGAGTCTTTCAATAGATGAGCTGTGTTGCTTGACAAATCTTGAGGTGTTTAACATTCCCAATTTGAAGCAAGTAATTGACATAAAGCAGCTACACTCCCTTTTTGATGCATGGCGTAATGTAAGAACACTATGTTTGGATGGGTGGAGTTACTTGTTGGAAATCCCTGACAATATCAAGGCGTTGACAAGGTTAGAAATTTTATCATTGAACAAGTCTTCTGTGGAGATATTGCCAGCTTGCGTCAACCATCTTTCAAGCTTGATATGCATTTCCTTGCGAAGGTGCAAAAGGTTTAAGTCTATACTTGGACTTCCTCCCTTCCTTCGAGAATTAGATGCCACAGATTGCACATCATTGGAGATTGTATCCTCCGACTCTCTTGTTCGGAATCAATGTGTCTTCAACTTTTGTAACTGTGAAAACTTGGATGAGTGTTTACTTCGCTTTATTTAGGAATTAACTCTTTCCTCAGTGACTTCACCCCGTGATTATTATGATGCTATAACTTGTTATGTAACACCCCAAATTTTATATTCACCAAATATATTGTAATTATTTGGGAAATTCAATAAAATGGTGAATATTCATGAATTTGGAATTTATGAATTTATAAATGTTCAATTTCATGGGAAATTGGGCAAAAAATAATTATGGAATTAATTTGGGTAATTTAAAAAGCCCAATATTAAGGTCCAAAAATGAAGTAATATTAGAGAAAATATTTGGTCCAAAAATAGATGGAAATTGGCCAAAGAAAAATAAGAGAAGAAATTGGATTAGAAAGGTAATGGCAAAATCGTAATTTTGCCAAAATAGCACAAAATAAATTATTTTCCAATTAATTGAAGTTAATTTCAATTAATTAAGGGAAATAAAGTTTAAAAATATATTTAGAATATTTTGGTCAATTTAATATGAATTTATGGAAAATTTGAGCAAAAAGTGCAATTTTGACCAAAATTGAGACTTTACGTGTATACGTAACCGAAACAAGTTGTGAAGCCAATTGAGACCATAGGGAGGGACCCCTAGGTGTCTCCTACATGTGGCATAAATAAGGAAATATTGATTGGGCCTAATGAGCATGGTTCTATGTACATAAGGATTTATGTACACAAGTTCATTTTTGCAATTTTGGAAACTAAAACAAATAAATAAAATATTGCAAAATATATGATAAATAGATATATCATCATCCTCCTCAGCCCCATTTCGTGCTCAACAGACCTGAACCATAGAGAGAGAAGGTTGAGAGAGTTTAGAGAGAGAAGGAGAAGAAAAATCACAAGGTAAGCCGATTTCTCCGACGATTTCGCTCCTAACGCGTATAACTCCGACTCTAAGCTACTCCTCTTTGTTCTTTAAGGTTTGGAAAGTTTAAATTTGGTATTCTAAAAGTTAGGGTTTGCTGCCATTTTTGGGAAAAGCTTGTGGGAGCTTGAGGTAACTTCCAAACCTTCGTATATTAACTATTCTGGCTGCTGTGAGCAATTTAATCGGTGAAATTTTGCCGGATTGCCATTGATTTTAAATTTTGGAAAAGTGTATATCTAAGGGTTATGTTGCCCAATTTTAGTTCAAATGGTTGTTATAACTCAATTAGATTGTTAATAAAATGGTTAGGAGTAAAAAGGAACGTGTTTACGGAGCCGAAATCGTAAAACCCCGATTTTTCCCAGAGAACCCAAATATTTCGGCCAGGGATGTTTGAGGGCCTTAGAGTTGGATTTTCAATGATTTGATGATTCCATTGGATTCAGTGGGCAAAAATAGTTGGGGTTACAGTTGGGCACTTTTTCAGAAAAGGCTGAGAAAGCATAATTACGGAAACGCCCCTAAAACCCTAAAAGTAGGGCTGCCAAGGGCAATTTCGTAATTTGACATTGAATTTGGTAATTTTGAGTCCGGAAATGGATTCCTTGGATGAAAATACGTCAGGATAGCCATAGTCAAAAATTTGGAAAAACGTGCCATCGGGCCGGGTACGGCGGGGCCGGGGTCCCGGGGGCATTTTGGTAAATTTTCACCATAGGCTAATATAACCACAAGAAACACTATGGAAGTGTCTAAAATGATACTTGGATAGGTTATGACCTATTCCTTGTACATTTGATGTTTTAGGACCGAGTTGGACGCCTATAGTTGACACGTTTTACGAGGTGGACCCTTTGAGACAGGAAAGAGGTTAAAGTAGGGACTACTATCTCTCATATACTATGTGACTATTTGTATGATGCATGTTACTATATTTTGTGATCTGAACACGTGCTGGAGGCACATTACCTAGCTGTGGTCTAGGACCTAGCTGAGGTACACTGGTTTTACCTAGCTGTAGTCAAGGACTCGGCTGAGGTACATGCAGGGATTTCAACGGGTTAGTTGGCCCTGAATTTTTGTGTACACACACGGATGATATGAATTTTCATTTTACTTGATACGGTGCATTGCATATTTAATTTTCGCATTTTATATGTTGATCGTATGTTTCTACTGGGATTCTTTGGAATCTCACCCCTTTTTCTAATCAAAATGTCTCAGCGGGTGCCAGTGGCTCGAAAGCCAAGGATGCAGAGAAGGGAAACTGACCGGCACGTTTCCCAAGATAAATACAGTGGTTGTATATAGTCTGTATGTGAAATAGTTTTGGGAACATACTGTACATATTTGTCATTATTATCGACTTCTGCTCTATTAATGACTGTCTGTAAACAAATACTTATTATCAGTATAACTGTACTTTTCTGTTTGCCTATGGAACTTGTTCATTATTGCCCTGCGTATATTAAAATGGAAACGGGTGTTGACATGTTACCCAGGAAGTAGAGTTCCAGAGTGGATGGAATATAAATCTATGACGGGGGCTTTCAGTGCAACCGAATTTACTTGCAATCTTGAACGATCACAGGATTTATTAATTTGCTGCATTGCGCCTCCTAATCTCATCTCAAAGGTATCATTTGAAGGTCATTGTTATTTCTCTTATGATGATAAATACGAATTCTATAATCATCGCCAGTTATGTTATCCTACATTGAATCGGGATCATGTGTTGCTGTGGCTTGTGAGAATGCGCTCATATGGTGCTGGGATAGGTAATGATGCTAAGCTTTCATGTAAATTGCTTCTGAAATATTGGGATGATAAGGAGAAAGCCTCTTGCGAAGTCCTTGCAAAAGCATGTGGAGCACACCTAATATGTCGAAATAGAAAGAAGGTTGCAGATATTTGGGTTGAAGATGGAATTCGTCCCACAAAGCAACTCAAGAATTCTGGTGTCTCTCAACCTTCTCCCATGGAGTTGGTTACTACTGATTTCAAGAATCTCATGATATGATGACTTCATTTGTCACCCCTTACAACTCAAATTTCTACACATTACCAAACAAAAAGACCTCTCTCACTAATACACTTCCTTTCATATTTTTACAGGTATCTGTTGCTTCTTATTCTTGTATTTTACAGATACTGCTTATGAAACTTTTTAAAGAACAAAGTGGTTGGTGCGTAATATATATATATATATATATATAATTCTATGCTATGCTTCATATTTCTTCTCCCTAGTCTGATGATCATGCCTCATATTATCTATGGGACCCATTTGGGAAATATGTCTCAAATTTTATGTCATGGCAGTGAATTTGTGGTTCTCATTTTTTTTTTTTTTGCAATATTGTATAGATTTTGATGATTATTATTGCACTACTTACTTCTATTGGCTGTCATTTATGTCTCAAATATGTTTCTCTTAAAAAAAACAAAAAAATAAAAAAGCAAAAGGGCAGCGTAGCTGAAAATTGATGAGGTGATGAATTAATTGGTGTTTCAATTTGATGTGGGCAATGAAAAATTTTGTTATCCTTTGAGCAAAAACGCCGTTCTTTCTTTTAAACAAAAGTGGTTTCTTTTTTATATATATACACATACACACATATATGATTTTATTAATATGCTCTGAATGTTCTCTATTTTCTCTTTCTCCGAGTTACATTGGGTTTTTTTTTTGAAGTGATGGCATTAATTAATTAGAAAATTTCTGCTCAAAGAACTCGAGTGTTGTTACCCACCTAATAGTAAATATTGTTTGCATAAGTTGATTTTGACTTGTTATAGTTTCCACTTATTGTGCTTCTGATTTCTATTCACAAATTTTCGCTTGATATTTATCAAAAACACATTCAGTGATTTCAAAATTTTGGATACAGAGGCGGGGCATTTTTCTAGTATGTCTTTGTTGTTTGGAACTGAAGGTAGTTGGTTATTTTCATTAAAAATTTCTTTTCATTGTCTGAGGTAGAATTATAGTGTCACTGTTGGGTAAAGATATATTGCTACAATTATGAAGTAAAATTATTGGGCTCATTCTGATGAATCTATTAGGTAGGATTGAAAATGTAAAATCTTCATTCTCTAGTGAATTGAATTCCTAACTGATTTACTGTGTTGCTTTTCTTTTCACTAGTAAGGATATATTGCTACAGTTATGAAGTAAAATTATTGTCCTCGTTCTGTTTTTATTTTCCATCTGCTCAAGGTTAAACTACTCTGTTTTATCTTGAATAAGTATTCTATGCATATATTTATTCCTTTCATTTTTCTTCTTTAAGTAGTTTACTTCTTGTAGTTTATTTAAATGTATTCTTAAAAAAATGTCTTCTTACGTACCATCATCCTCTGAATTCTTTTTTCTTTTGGGTCAAGTCCTGATTTACTCAGATAAAGAAAATATGATATTTCTGCTGGTTTGTGTATCATTCTTTGCTTCTGCAATTAAAAGAATCAGAAAAACAAATCCTTTGAGCAAATTTCAAAAAAACAAAAAATTACTCTGCGAAATATAGGTCTCTTCTTTGACTTGAAGAGCAATTCCGAGACATAGAAAAGAAGTCACAAATTAATTGATATTTTATATTCTTAAGAGCCATCATTGCTTGTATCCTTTACTCTGCAGTTTATCAAGGACCTGCATGCTCTGATTTGATAATTCTAGCTCCACATGGAACTCCCCCTCCCTTAATTTTGTTCCTCATATTCTTACCTTGTTATGCTTTTTCTTGTCCAAAAATGTAGTGCTCTGTCAACTTTTTTGTTTGTGGATCAATCAGGTATCTATCAGGTAGCACTTAATGTTTCCCTATTGAGTTTTAAGTTGGTTCCTTTAATTATAATTCATTGACTAAACAAGTCACACACACACACACACACACTCTCTCTCTCTCTCTCTCTCTCTCTCTCTCTCTCTCTCTCTCTCTCTCTCTTTGTGCATCTACAGAACAAAGAGCGCACTAAATTGATTGCGGAGCTTGGAAGACTCATTGCATCAATGAAGAAATCAGAGAAGGAACTCGATAACAGTAATAAATATGTATAGTTTCTTTTTCACCTGCCTCTCTTGCCATCAACTTGCACTAACAAATAAGCCAGTGTTTAAGAAGTAAATGAAGTAAGGTATATGTAACATTGAAGATGTGTGTTCTGTCAATTTAGTCTTTAGAAATTGATTAACATTATTTTAATTTACTCCAAACAACTCTTGTGACCTATGTTTCTTTCTATGTTTTAACAGACATTTTGAAATTTTTCAAGTTCAAATAATATTTAAATGGAATTTTTTCTAAAACAAATCACTATAAATTCTTAAAAAAAACAGAGAGAAAACCCCAAAATAGAGGATTGTTGACTTGGAGTCAAAAAGGGCTACTGAAAATTTCAGCCTTTGTGCCAAAAAGTTAAAAAATTCCAACACAAGTTTGCATTGTTAACTCTTAAGTGGCTCAATACTCACATTTCAAAATATAAATATGGAAATCAAAATATATATAGTAAAAATTGATAAATATAAAAAATTGACCAAATGGTAAACCTAATTCAACAAAATTTTTTATTGTTAAAGTTTAGAAACGTGAGATACTCAAAATTAAAGAATTAACCAAAAATCAAATAGACTATGATTTAACTGGAAAAAAATTTGGAGAAAAATTTGCTATTAAGTTTTGGACAATATAATCTAGTATAATCAAAATTATTTTCATTGTAATAAAACAACAATAAAAAAAATGTAGCATTTTATACCTCATTCTCTTTTTTGTACTCTCTACTTTTCTTTAACGGTTATGATTAGAAATTAGATGTTGTTTTTTATTTGCAATTCTTTTTCTTAGATAATTCTAATTGGTGACATTGAGCCTCAACTAGCGAGCTCTTGTTATATAAACAAAACAAAAAATGTTAATTGGAAAAAAAAAAAAAAGAAAGTTTATACAAGAAAGAATCACGAGAGGAAGAAACTATAGAGTGAAGAATCATGAGAGTGGTGGAGGATCAAACCTGTAGCGGTAGAACAAAACCCATGACAAAAAGAGTATGCGACCCAAGGGAAGCTCAAAAAATGTTTGAAAATGAGTTAGAAGAGTTGTGCCAAATAAAATTTTTCAGAATCCCTTCTTATATTTGACATTTTCTAGAATCTCATCTTATAATATTAAAGAATGCATAACAGCTGCAAGTATTATCATATAAAATTTTTCAGAATCTCACCTCCATATATTTGATACTTTTCATATCCCGCCTTCTTATATATGACGCATTCTTATATATAATAGTTATTATTTTTATTTGTTAAATATTCTTAAAGAATAATTAACGGTTCTTTGTAAAATATTGTCAAGTATTGTCAAATAAATTTTTAGAACCTCGTCTCCTTCTATATTATATTTTTCAAAATCCCATATTCTTATATATGCGGTTATTATTTTTAACCATTAAGTATTCTTAAAGAATAAATAATAAGGTTCTTTATCAAAAACCGTCAAGTATTATCAAACAAAAATGTTTCAGAAACCAACTTCTTATTTAGAACGGTTATCATTTTTAACCATTAAGTATTTAGCTAGAAAGTAAGCTTTACAATTATTTATTATAACCGTTATATTTTTGTTTTCGTTAATATAAGGTTAGAAGACAAATCTTTTCAAAGTGTTACATGACGGTTGTTTCATAAGAACCATCTTTTTTGTCTATAAATACATTACGGTTAATAATTACAACCGTTATATTTTTATTTTTATAAATTCCACCTCTCAATACATAACGGTACACATATTTAACTATTATAGTTTAGCATTATATATTCTTGCATGCCATCTGCCTCGACATATATTACATTTATTCATTATAATTGTTATTTATTAAGCGTTATATATATGCGGTTATGTAGTAATGAATAATCAACAACCCATAAATTTGTTCAATAGTCTCCTGGTCTATTTAAATTTCATTGTTACTTTAGGTAAAGATACAAACTTAGTTTACTGCTTCAATCTTTATTTGGTTATTCATTTTATAAAAGTGATGCACTCATGACTCCATCCTCCCTATATCCGGTTTTTACAACTTTACCTATCCAATTATTTGCATCTTATATAATTGATCATTTTATAAAAAGAAATGTCTACTGATCCAATGTGAATGCTCAATAGTCAACATATCTCCATATTAATTTTATGTCTTTTCAAGCTAAGATTTGATTTGAGATTTGACGCTAGATCCTGCCAACCTTCAATTATTTTTGAATGGCTAGTTGGCACAACTTGGAGTCAAAAAGAGCTATTGATAAGTTTTCATTATTTTTGTGGAAATTTTGGCCTACTTTGTAAAAAAGAAAAAAGAAAACAAAGTTCCACATACAACTTATTAATTGATTGTTGACTCTTAAATACTAACAAAGGCTCGATACTCACATTCTCATTTTTCTGCTGTGCCGATCGAATTCCCAAGTTTGAAAATAATTATCCCATTGGTTGAATTACCTAGTTTAAAAATTGAAAAAAAAAGTTGTAAATTGCATTAACTAAAGGCTTGTCTTGGTTAGCGTTAGAGAAATACGTTTATGCAAGTTGAGGCAAAATTCTTCTAACATTTTTATCTCATATGTCATAAATCACGTAAAAAAAATGGTTTCTACCGTCAATTCAAACAGACACTAAATTAAAAAAAATGGCAAGAGGCGTTGTCAATATCATTGTAAGCATAGGAAATGGCTTAAATAATTACCCTTTTTTTAACCCAAAAAAAAAAATCTCATGGGCAGTTTTGTCTTTTAGCCAAATTTTAAAATCTTATGTTCCTACTATTTGACCAACATGTTCTTTTATATATTACAGCAACCTTTTTGAAATTTCAAAATAAAAGTAGTATTTTTATGGAATTTTCTAAAAGAGAAGGTAGAAATTTGACTTATGCAGAAATTTGTTGCGCAAAAAAAAAAAAAGAATATAGTTTACGTAACTTTTTTTTCGTTTTTTAAAAGAAAAATTTTCTCCCTACTTTAAATTTAAAACAAAACAAGAAAAGAAGTTACTCCTCCTATCCTTAATATTAGATAACTTTAAGGAGTTGATCTTGACTCTAAATATAAGACATAATTTTTATATTTGTCAATCATTTTCTAATTTAACCCTAATGATGCTCTCTCAATAATAGTCAAGAAGGAGAGAGAATGAAGGAATTAAGGAATATAACTAGAGTATTTTAAAAAATACATGTCATATTAATTAACTTAACTAACTTCCTCAATCTAATCAAATAGGTAAATATGTCTTATATCAAGAATTGGATGAGTAGTGATGGATGAACTTTGGGAAATCTACACTCAAATCCTATAGAATGCAAATTAATACTGCAAGGTCTTCGAAATCTCAAAATTACTAACAAATCTCAATGGACATATGGATAATATAATGCAATTCTGAAATTGTCAAACTAGTCTTACTAATTAGAATAACAAGTCTGTGGTGTAAGTTGATATTAATTGTTAATAAATGTTGCAACACTTGCTAATATAGTTAGTTTAGTTTTCAATAACAAATGAGTTATGCATGTGAACAATGGTTGTTAATAAATGTTGCAACAGTTGTTAATCAATGTGCCTTAACTCATCAATTAATACACCTCTACGGGTGTGTCTGGTTTGAGGGGAGGGGAGGCGAAGGGTGACAAATTACAATTTTGGATAGGAGAAACCAAAAATTTACTCTTTCATTCTTTTAAATTTTGGATTTCCGTCCAAAATTTACCTTCCATTCTTTTTAGATTTTGAATTCCCGCCCAAAATTTACCCTCTAATTTCTTTTAAATTTCGAATTCCAGCCCAAAATTTAATACCTTTAACCCAAAAAGGTAATTTAATCCCCTCCCTTCCCCCCCTCAAACCAAACACACCCTACATGTCAATGTTCTTCCTTGTCTATTATAAAGGGTAAGGTGGTAATTTCACAATTATTTTATATTACCCTATGTTACTTAGTAATTTTGAGATTTTAAGAGACCTTGCAGTATTTATTTGTCTTTCTTAGAATTTGACTGTAATTTTTCCAAGAAATTTCATGACTTGATGGAAATTTCTAATTCTAAAGCAAAAAAAAAAAAAGTTGTGAACTAGGAAATTTTCCCTTCAATCGTTTTTTTTTTTTTTATATTGACAAAACTTACCGCATAAAATGTTTCGGCACACATGAATGGGAAAAAAATGAACGTAATTAAAAAATATAAATCACACCTACAATTTTACTCCTATGTCATTAATTTTGTTATTAGACTTGTGTCCTCAAAGAAACATATAGTTATTTTACCGTGATCCTATACAAAAAATTGTCTCAACAAATATTAACTCCTCTTTCCAATGTTTAAAAAGCCCAGCCAAAAAGTCAGCAGATCATAGTTCAAACGGTTGGAACGGTTGAGCCATTTAATCGGATTGGAGATATAATAATTAAATGTAACATATATATTATAATTATTTTTTAGTCTAATTTCATAGGAAGTTAATAAAGTCACAAAATACCATTTAAGGAAGAATATTAAGTCAATTATCAACCTAATAAAATACACTAAGAATAATGATTATGACTTATCAAACATTGGTGGCTTTTGATTGATCCAAGTATGAGTTTCTTGAAACGCATTTGGACTATCAAGACCTTCAACTCCAATCGCAGTGCTTCCAATTTCATCCTTAGTTTAAGGATGAACCTCATTGCCTTGTTATTCAAAAGCATCTTTATAAAATAGCGTGCAACAAACCAAATTATTAAAATTAGCAATATATAATATAAATAAAATAAAGTAACATGTCTAAAATTTATATGCCATTTTTTATTTTTTATTTTTTTGCAGCATCAAACTAAGAAAACAAATTGCAACAATTTTTTTTCCGCATTTTTATTGGGGCTTACGGTTTTTCAAAAACGGGTCCGTTTTCCGGCTTAACAACGGTTGACGGCCCAAAAACGAATAAACAAAGACCCAAAACGGCTTCCCCAGAAAAACGGTCCAATGCATTGTTCAACCACCTTAGTGACAGATTAACGGTCCAACCGTTCGATTCGGTCTGGTTCTCTAAATACTGCCCCTTTCCCATTGTATTTATAAGTTTAATTATCTAAGCCATATCTCTTTGTTTTTAATATAATTTTTCCAATTAAGAGGAAGGCAATAATAACGAGCTAAAACTCATTGTAGAAAAGTCTCTTTGATCAACTTTACATGTAAGTGTACACTTAATGTATTTGAAAATAGTGAATAAATCCTTGCGGATAAATAAAGCTCATTAAAATACAAACAAATCAAAATATTATTGAGTTGAGTCAGAAAAATGTTTAGTGTGACCCAAGCTAAATATTGATGAATGTGTCTCAAAGAGCCAGTAATGACATATTTTCATTATTTTCTTGAAATGTTTACTTATTTTTTTCTTCACTGGTTTAGAAAATTTTTAATTACCTTAAACTAGAAAGAAAAAGAAGATTTTTTTTTTTTTTATTGGGACAGATACTTTGTATCATTCACAGGAAAAAAATTGGAGAAAATAGGTAAAAGTCTCATATTTAAAATTTTATTGGTGAGAAATGCTTAAAATAAAATATCAGTACTTTGCATACAAAAAATTTATAGAGTATCAGTACTTTTTAAGTATAACAATTTATTAGGTCATTCTCACTAATATAAAATATAATTTTTAATAGGAAAAATTTTCCCAATTCTCTCGAAAAAGTTTCGCGTTTGAAGGATTTTTTGAAGACTTCTTGAAATTTTTTTAATTAAAAAACCCAAAAGATAACGTGTTTTTTTTTTTTTTTGACTTGGTGTGAAAGAGTCTATGACCAAACTTTTTTATTATTTCATTGAAATTTCTTCTCACATTAAATAAGAAATGTCCACCAATTTAATATGAATGTTCAAAAGTTAACATAATCGGTAAATTAACTACATGTCTTTTTTAAGTTAAGATATGATTTGATTTTAGATGTTAGATCCTACCAGGGTTGGCTTAGATTTGATTTGATTTCTCATGTGTGTGAATATGTTTAAATTTACCCTCTCTCAGGAAGAAAACAAATTTTGGATTTCTCCAACCTAAAAAAGTAATTTACCCTCTCCCTCTCCTCCCCTCCTAACCAAACACACATGAATTGACATGTTCATGTGCGTGAATATGTTTAAATTTATATTAAAAAAAATACACCACTCAAGTATTAATATGATCATTATTATTTTTATTTTCTAGATGATATTGATTTTCCTTTTTACTTAAATTTTGGATCAAATTTTTTTACATTGACAAAAGTCTTTTCTTTTGCCATCCATCACTAAGAAGAAGGAATTCACACATATATCATTAGAGGCAGGAATAGGCCAAATTAGGCTTTAGGCTTAATAGGCAGGCTTGCCATTGGCATTTTTTTTTCCTACCTTAACCTAACCTATACAATGGCATGGCCTGAAGCATATTAAAAAACATGCATTTTTTTAAAAAACTTCAAATAGATTAATAGGTCAAAGTGCTAAATGGATCAAACACAAGTCTTGGTCTGAAATAGGCCTAGGCCTTCAAATAGGTTGAAAACAAGTTGAAAATAGGTCATAATTAAATAAATGAATCCAAAATTACAATAACTTAATTCAAGTTATCCAATATATATCATAAAAATATGAAATAAATATTATATACAAAATATAAATATTATTTTATTTTTTTAATGTGTAAACAAACAATACCTAAACCTGAAGGCTTATAGGCTAGATTTTAACAAGATATGTCTAACCTTTTGTTTTAAAACAAATATGGCCTGGACAAACCCTAACAAGATCAGGTCATGAGCCCTTGACAGGCTGCTTGACTTATGTTAATTTACGATTTTAATATTTAGATTGATAATTATTTTTTCATTTATAAGATCATTTTGTTTTTCTTTAAAAGTTTTGAACCACAAGTATATATACTCTTCAAAGAAAATTAGAACCTCAATTATTGAATCGTCATAATTAATCAATAGTCTCAAAAAAAATCACATAATAATGAAGAAGCCTTGGGAGTAAACAAATCTCCTTGAAATAAAATTATAAACATTTGACTAGGAGTCAAACACGTGTCAACAGAAATTTCTTCATACTTCGTTTTTTTGGGGTTGGTACAGGAAATTTCTACCCATTTTAAACAAGAATAAACAAGCCAGCGCATAGTGGCGCACTTGGCATTGGCATGAGGCCTATGTGCCTCTCATCCCGAGTTCGATCCCGGCGTCCGCACCCTTGGGTGCTAAATCAAAAAAAAAACAAGAATAAACAAGGGAAAAAAGTTCGTCCTGCCGGAGCTTTCAATGCTTGCTGGACATTTTTAATTCTTTAACCAATCAAAAGCGTGTAGGTGCCCTTGAAATTTCCAAATCTTTGAAGGGAAAATTAAACTTAAGTCTTAAAGAATAAAGACAATGAAAAAGTGGTCCCTTAATATTGTAAAGTGAAAAAATAGTCCGATTGACAACTCCACGAACGAGTCATTGACGACTTCATAAGCCTATTTTTTTATTTTATAATTTTAAAGGAGTATTTTGTTATTTCATTGTTTTCTTAAGATTTGAGTGTAATTTTTCCTAATATGAATAAGAAATTTCCACTACCAGCTTAGTTGAACTACTTAATTATCCGAGACACAAATGCTCAATAATCAACATTTCGCCATACTAATTTCATGTCTTCTCAATTTAAAATTTCATTTAAGACCTGACGCTAGCTCCCACCAACCTTCAATTATTTCTCAATGGCTAGTTGGTCCATTCATAGCCACATCCCACGCAATTGGATGAGATTTCAGTACATAGTGAAAAAGCCTAATTCAAACCAGATTCAACAAAAAATTCCTTTCCACTGAAACTTTTACGCATTTTTCTTTTTTTTTTTTTTTGAAAAAATTATACTCAAGTCCCAATAATAAAAAAAATTTATTAAAATTTTAAAATAAAAAAATGATCTTATAAAATTGTCAATATTCATTTTTGAAGTTGTCAATTGTACCATTTTTTTAAGTTTCTTATTTTTTAGGGCTTGACTATAAATTTCTTTTTGATTTGGTATAGAAACAAAACGAGGAAAAAAAAACAGCGTTGTTGACTTGGAGTCAAAAAGAGTTACGGGCAAGTTTTCATTATTTCGTGGAAATTTCTGCCTACTTTGTAAAAAAAATTCCCCCGACAACTTATTAATTGATTGTTGACTCTTAAATGCTAACAAAGGCTCAATACTCACATCTTCTCTTTTTTCTGTTGTGCCGGTCGAATTCTCAGGATAAGCGAACTCACCAAATCAACTTCAAGTCTCCGACCTCAGATTTGGTTTAGCTACTCCACCAAGGTATTAATATGGTCTTTCTCCCTCATTTTCTAACTTCTTAAACTCTATTCTTTCTGTTCTTTTTCAGAAATAATCGACGAGCTATAAAACTTTGTTTTTCGTTTTTGTGCCCCAGCAATGGCTGCTTCTGCCTCTTCTTCTTCTTCTTCTTCCCAGGTCCCACGTGAAAAATACGATGTTTTTATCAGCTTCAGAGGTCCAGACGTAAGATCTGGTTTTCTCAGCCATTTAATAAAGGAGTTGGATCGAAAAAACATAGATTTCTATGTGGATTACAGGCTTGAAAAAGGAGACGAAATATCATCAGCACTTGTGAAAGCAATAGAAGGATCCATGATTGCTTTGGTTATATTCTCAGAAGATTATGCTTCCTCAAGATGGTGTTTGGAAGAGCTTGTCAAAATCATGGAATGTAAGGAAGCTGGTCAACAGATTGTGATACCAGTTTTCTATGGTGTAGATCCATCAGACGTCAGGCATCAAAAAGGCGCTTATGCAAAGGCAACTCTTCATGATGAAGAGAAGTTCAAGGATAACGTGGAAATTTGGAGATCTGTCTTGAAAAATTCTGCTGACTTAGCTGGTTATGATTCATCAAAATTTCAGTAAGTTTGTTTCTATTATTCAATTAACCATTTTACAGAGTCTCAAAGTTGTTAAGCTTTTTCCTTAGTTTGCCTTAAATCTAGTGAAGTTATATCAATTTATGCCTGTGGATCTATTATTTTATCATGGGCAGCTGGTAATTTTTTGTTGTTGTCTTTTTATATGTTAGAGATGAATCCAAACTCATTGATGGAATAGTCGACGATGTCTTGAAAAAGCTAGAAGATGATAGCCGAATTGTGCCAAATTCTCATCTCATTGGATTTCATCAAAATTTTACTAGTGTTGAATCATTAATGGAAATTAAGTCACAAGAAGTTCGAAGTATCGGGATATGGGGTATGGGAGGGATAGGGAAAACAACCCTTGCTCGTGCTATATTTGACAAATTCTTCCCTGAATTTGAAATTCATTGCTTCTTAGAAAACGTGAGAGAAAAATCAACAAAGGTTGATGGTTTGAGTTCTTTGCGTGAAGAGCTTTTTTCTAAGTTATTAGACCGAAAGGATAGCTTAAAGATGAACCATGAAATGAGATGGCTGCAACGGAAAAAGGTCTTAGTTGTGCTTGATGATGTGGATAATTCAAAGCAACTAAAAGATTTGGTAGGACAACAACGTCTTTACTTGGGACCAGGCAGCAGGGTCATTGTAACAAGTAGGGACAAGCATGTTCTTAGGAGTGGAGGGATTCATGATCAATTCATACATGGAGTCAATGGATTGAGTTTAGAAGAATCACTTGAACTCTTTAGTATACATGCCTTCAATCAAAGTAATCCTAAAATGGAATATCAAGAGCTATCAAAAATGACTGTGGCCATTGCTAAAGGAATTCCTTTAGCTTTAGAAGTTTTGGGTTCCCATTTCCATTCTAGAGATAAAGCATATTGGGAAAGTGAGCTTAGCAAACTCAAGAGGTATCCCCATGAGCATATTCAAAATACATTGAAGGTCAGTTATGATGGATTGGATCCTATGGATAAGGAAATATTTTTAGACATTGCATTTTTTTTCATGGGCGACAAAAAGGATAATGTTACTTGTTTGCTAGAGACTTGTGGTTTCACAGCGGTTAGTGGAATACAAAATCTTATAGATAAAGCTCTCATAAAGGTAGATTGGTATGGCCGTATTGTAATGCATGATTTGATACAAGAACTGGCTGAGCAAATAGTTCGTGGCGAAAGTATGAGACATCCTGAAAGACGTAGCCGATTAAAAGATGCAGATGAAATCTATGATGTATTGAAAAGTAACATGGTATGGGAAAAAGATACATCAATTTATTTCTTTCATTATTATTTTTGAAAGTATTTTTTAAAAATTTAATATTTATTTCATTTTATTTTTGCCTAGGGAACGGATGAAATTGAAGGCATTATATTGAATGTGGCTCAAATAAAACATGTACAAGTGAGAGCTGACATTTTTGTAAAGATGAAAAATTTAAGATTCCTCAAATTTTTCACTACTAGGCGATCTCATAGTAGGACAAATATAGATCTTCTTTCTGGTCTTGACTCTTTTTCTAATAAATTGAGGCATCTTCATTGGGATCATTATCCATTGGAGACTCTTCCATCCGGCACTTATCTTGAAAACCTTGTTGAACTTCGCATGAAAAACAGTAATGTTAAAAGGCTTTGGGATGGAAAACAGGTACGTATATGCTAATGTATATTTTATATGTCTTCAACCTAATTAAATTTATTATGGCTTTTTAATTTAGGTAATTGTTTTCTTTTCATTGTGAACATAGGATCTTGGAAACCTAAAGACAATAAATTTGAATCGGTCCAAACAATTGATAGAGTTGCCTGATCTCTCGATGGCAAACAAGCTTGAAAGCATAAATCTCAATTATTGTCAAAGTTTGAGGAGTATTCATCCATCTATTTTATCTCTCCCTAGTATTATTGAAATGGAAGTATCCTATTGCTCAAAATTAGAGAGTATTGAAAGTGAGACTCATTTAGAATTTTTCTCTAAGCTTAGAGCTGACCATTGTTGCCTCAAGAAATTATGTTTATCATCAAACAAATTGAGTGATATATATCTTGGAGGCACTAAAGTCGAATCATTGCATTTCCCAATCGGTCGTTCCACAGAACTTACAGGTATTAGAATTTTGTATGGTATAGTAGGGAGTCTTTCAATAGATGAGCTGTGTTGCTTGACAAATCTTGAGGTGTTTAACATTCCCAATTTGAAGCAAGTAATTGACATAAAGCAGCTACACTCCCTTTTTGATGCTTGGCGTAATTTAAGAACACTATGTTTGGATGGGTGGAGTTACTTGTTAGAAATCCCTGACAATATCAAGGCGTTGACAAGGTTAGAAATTTTATCATTGAATAAGTCTTCTGTGGAGATATTGCCAGCTTGCGTCAACCATCTTTCAAGCTTGATATGCATTTCCCTGCGAAGGTGCAAAAGGCTTAAGTCTATACTTGGACTTCCTCCCTTCCTTCGAGAATTAGATGCCACAGATTGCACATCATTGGAGATTGTATCCTCCGACTCTCTTGTTCGGAATCAATGTGTCTTCAACTTCTGTAACTGTGAAAACTTGGATGAGTGTTCACTTCGCTTTATTCAAGAATTAACTCTTTCCTCAGTGACTTCACCCCGTGATTATTATGATGCTATAACTTGTTACCTAGGAAGTAGAGTTCCAGAGTGGATGGAATATAAATCTATGACAGGGGCTTTCAGTGCAACCGAATTTACTTGCAATCTTGAACAATCACATGATTTATTAATTTGCTGCATTGCGCCTCCTAATCTCATCTCAAAGGTATCATTTGAAGGTCATTGTTATTTCTCTTATGATGATAAATACGAATTCTATAGTCGTCGCCAGTTATGTTATCCTACATTAAATCGGGATCATGTGTTGCTGTGGCCTGTGAGAATGCGCTCATATGGTGCTGGGATAGGAAATGATGCTAAGCTTTCATGTAAATTGCTTCTGAAATATTGGGATGATAAGGAGAAAGCCTCTTGCGAAGTCCTTGCAAAAGCATGTGGAGCACACCTAATATGTCGAAATAGAAAGAAGGTTGCAGATATTTGGGTTGAAGATGGAATCCGTCCCACAAAGCAACTCAAGAATTCTGGTGTCTCTCAATCTTCTACCATGGAGTTGGTTACTACTGATTTCAAGAATCTCATGATATGATGACTTCATCCGTCACCCCTTACAACTCAAATTTCTACACATTACCAAACAAAAAGACCTCTCTCACTAATACACTTCCTTTCATATTTTTACAGGTATCTGTTGCTTCTTATTCTTGTATTTTACAGATACTGCTTATGAAACTTTTTAAAGAACAAAGTGGTTGGTGCGTAATATATATATAATTCTATTGCTATGCTTCATATTTCTTCTCCCAAGTCTGATGATCATGCCTCATATTATCTATGGGACCCATTTGGGAAATATGTCTCAAATTTTATGTCATAGCAGTGAATTTGTGGTTCTCTTTTTTTTTTTTTTTTTTTGCAATATTGTATAGATTTTGATGATTATTATTGCACTACTTACTTCTATTGGCTGTCATTTATGTCTCAAATATGTTTCTCATAAAAAAAACAAAAAAAATAAAAAAGCAAAAGGGCAGCGTGGCTGAAAATTGATGAGGTGATGAATTAATTGGTGTTTCAATTTGATGTGGGCAATGAAAAATTTTGTTATCCTTTGAGAAAAAAACCGTTCTTTCTTTTAAACAAAAGTGGTTTCTTTTTTATATATATTTATATATATACATACACACATATATGATTTTATTAATATGCTCTGAACCCCTGTTCTCTATTTTCTCTTTCTCCGAGTTACATTGGGTTTTTTTTTTTGAAGTGATGGCATTAATTAATTTGAAAATTTCTGCTCAAAGAACTCGAGTGTTGTTACCCACCTAATAGTAAATATTGTTTGCATACGTTGATTTTGACTTGGTATAGTTTTCACTTATTGTGCTTCTGATTTCTATTAACAAATTTTCGCTTGATATTTATCAAAAACACATTCAGTGATTTCAAAATTTTGGATACAGAGGCGGGGCATTTTCTAGTATGTCTTTGTTGTTTGGAACTGAAGGCAGTTGGTTATTTTCATTAAAAATTTCTTTTCATTGTCTGAGGTAGAATTATAGTGTCACTGTTGGGTAAAGATATATTGCTACAATTATGAAGTAAAATTATTAGGCTCATTAAATTTTGTTATGCATCTTTGATTAGCATAAAGAATGAGCACATTGAATGCTACCAGGGCAATCCGGCAGTGCTGCATGTGAATGTTGACAAATATTCAACCATTTTCACTCGCAAAGTTTTTTTGTCTATTTAAGGTTAATTTTTTTAGTTTTATCGTAAAATAATTATTCTGTGCATTTATTTGTTCTTTTTGTTTTGCTTCTTTGAGTAGTTTACTCCTTGTAGTTTCTCTAAATGGACTTTTTAAAAATGTCATCATACTTATCTTCATCCTCCTAATTACGAGTGTGTATATTATTATTTGCTCCTGCAGTTGAAAGAATCAAAAAACAAATTTCCAGTTCAAAAATGCATTGCACTATCAATTTAGGCTCTGATGAATCTATTAGGTAGGACCGAAAATGTAAAATCTTCACTCTTAAGTGAATTGAATTCCTAACTGATTTACTGTGTTGCCTTTCTTTTCACTAGTAAGGATATATTGCTACAGTTATGGAGTAAAATTATTGTCCTCATTCTGTTTTTATTTTCCATCTACATAAGGGTAAACTACTCTGTTTATCATGAATAAGTATTCTATGCATATATTTATTCCTTTCATTTTTCTTCTTTAAGTTGTTCACTTCTTGTAGTTTATTTAAATGTATTCTTAAAAAATGCCTTCTTACTTGCCATCTCCTCTTAATTCTTTTTTCTTTTGGGTCAAGTCTTTATTTACTTAAATAAAGAAAATATGATATTTCTGCTGGTTTGTGTATCATTCTTTGCTTCTGCAGTTAAAAGAATCGGAAAACAAATCCTTAGAGAAAGTTTAAAAAAAAATTACTCTGCTAAATATAGGTCTCTTCTTTGACTTGAAGAGGAATTCCGAGACATAAAAAAGAAGTCACAAATTAATTGATATTTTAATATTCTTGAGAGCCATCAGTGCTTGTATCCTTTACTCTGCAGTTTATCAACGACCTGCATGCTTTGATCTGATAAATCTAGCTCCACATGGAACTCCCCCTCCCTTAATTTTGTTCCTCATATTCTTACCTTGTTATGCTTTTTCTTGTCCAAAAATGTAGTGCTCTGTCAAGTTTTTTGTTTGTGGATCAATCAGGTATCTATCAGGTAGGACTCGATGTTTCCTTATTGAGTTTTAAGTTGGTTTCTTTAATTATAATTCATTGACTAAACGAGTCACACACACTCACTCTTTTTGTGCATCTACAGAACAAAAAGCGCACTAAATTGATTGGGGAGCTTGGAAGACTCTTTGCATCAATGAAGAAGTCAGAGAAGGAACTCAATAACACTAATAAATATGTATAGTTTCTTTTTCACCTACCTCTCTTGTCATCAACTTGCACTAACAAACAAGTCAGTGTTTAAGAAGTAAATGAAGTAAAGTATATGTAATATTAAGATGTGTGTTCTGTCAATTTAGTCTTTAGAAATTGATTAACATTATTTTAATTTACTCCAAACAACTTTTAGAATCCATCAATATATTGTTTACCGCAAGTTTTGTTGATGTTGGTAAAATCATATTCGTTTGTTTTCAAGGGATGCAAATGGTCTTGTCCTTAATTGGTTAAGATTTAAGTTGGGAGTATTTCTTTCTTTGTTTTTTTTCTTTACTTTTTTTTGTGTGTGTTGACAAGGATGTATTTGGTTTCTGCGATGCAGATGTTTCCTGCTCCAAGCTTATTCAAATTATAGCAATGATGAAAAGTAAAATCCTTTTTTGATGGTGAATAAAATTCTTAAAAAATTTACCGTGTTGCCTTTGGTTTCTTTCCATTCTTTGAAATAGATGTAGATTGTAGAGTGTTACTAATGGATGTCAAGAGTATGAGGCTGATAGTTGGCCCAACAAAGCCCATTCGATTCTCAACAAGGCCCTATCATAGTAAAAATAAGCAACCTCAGATAACATGGCAGACGTAACCACTGTAAAATTTGTAACCTATTCTTTTTATTATATCTTGGAATATTCTTCTTAGAATTTTAGGACCTTCTGTAAAGTACTTACGTGTAAGCATCTTGTATATTCTAGGGTTTTGTACTCTACCTATTTAATTATGGAACGGCTCTTTGCGCCTCATTAAAACATTCATCTCCTTCTTACAAATTTGTCTTGGTATCAGAGCTTTTAAGGTAGATTGCCATGGTTGGGACTGACAGTGATATGTCATCACCTTTTGTCCAAACACCTCCTTTGCTTTAGCCTCTTTTTTGGCAAAATTATTTGAAAAAGGCAGCACCTTGCCTCAATCTTGTTCTATCAAGTTGGATAGGACAAACTATCCTATGCGGGTGACTCATGTTCTGCCTGTAATCAAAGGATACAAGGCTGAGGGCTACATTAATAGCACAAAATTGTGCCCCTCTCAGTTCATCACAGAAGGAGATATATAACCAAGCTCAATCTTGACTTTGAAGATTGGCAAGCTATTAGCCAATTGGTTTTTTGGTGGTTCCTTGATACTATGACCTTGGAAATCTCCTTAGAAATGACTCATGTTTCGACTTCTGCTGGCTTGTGGTTAACAGCCAAGGAAATAGCAGGAGGATAGTCTAAGTCGAGACTGTTATTGCCAAGATCTGAGATTCAATGTACCAGGAAGGGTGTGCTGAGAATATCTGACTACTTGGCTAAGATGAAGAATTTGTCCAATCAGCTAGCTCTGGCCGGAAGCCCCATTCCACTGCTAGATCTGATCATTCAGGTTTTAGCTAGCCTAGACGTTGAATAGAACTCTATTGTGGTGCAACTGACTTATAGAGTTGATGATTTGAGTTGGATTGAGCTTCAAACATCCTTGTTTACCTATGAGAGTCGAATGGATCAACTAAACCAGTTTTCTCAACTCTCTCTCAATAATAGTTTGGTCAACGATGTTAAGACTAGTGAGGAATATTCTCCTGGCCTTCTTGGCATGCTAATCATGGAAACTATGGGAGAAGAGGTTGTGGAAGATACAGTAGAGGTAGAAGAGGACGTTACAATAGAGATGCACCTCAATGTTCCCTGTGTGACTAGTTTGGTCACACTCTTGACACTTGTTTCTACCGTCATGTTAAAACTTTTGTGAAAGGGAACAAAAAGGCTAATGATGAATGCAGAAGTTCTAACTATGTTGAGTATGTTAGTGCTTATTGGGCAACCCCTGAGGTTATTAATGATGATGTATAGTATCTTGACAGTGGAGCCACTAGTCATGTTGTAAAGGACCTAAACAAGCTATACAACTCTTGACATCTCTTTAGACAATCTTGCCCCTATACTTCAGCGTAGAATGGAAGAGTTGAAAGGAAGCCCAGGCATGTGGTTGAAATTGGTCTAACACTACTGGCTGAAGCAAAAAAGCCCTTATTTTATTGGTATGAAGCTTTTCACACAACTACTAATCTTGTTAATAAACAACCCTCATCAGTTCTAGGAGGAATCTCTCCTTATTACAAATTATTTGACAAACATCCTGACTATAATAACTTGAGGATATTCAGCAATGCTTGCTATCCATGTCACATACCATATAATCAGCATAACTACAATTTAGTATTGCCAAGTGTGTGTTTATTGGCTAGCATTTAGGGACCCCCAAAGTGAATAGGAATTAAGACTCATTAGCCTTGGTATGTGGTGAAACATTTACTCAATATATGCTCAAGAAATCAGTAATGTATGCATGAGTAACTAGTGTAATAAGTGTAGCTTTTAATTTGTATGTATCAAAGTTTGAGGAATGGTCATTATTTGTGTTTGATTAACTGAATAAAAAATCTCTAATATGCCCACGAAAGGCCTAGGAGGCTAGAGCCCACTCTGGAAGGCTAAAGCACATGGATTATTAATTAAGATCACCCACATGTTTTTAAATTTTAGTTTTATGAACCAAAACAAAAAGGGTAGAAGAGGGGGGAAAAATTTTTATGAGTTGAATTTATAAAAATTAAAGAAGTGGAGTTATAAAATTTTATTCCCTCCGGTCCTTAATATAACACATATTTAGGGAGTTGATCTTGGTTTTGAATATAAGACAGATTTTTTATATTTGTCATTTTTTCCTAATTTACATTCCTTGATGCTTCTTCAATAACAATTAAGGAAGAGAGGGAATGAGAGAATTAAGGAAGATGATTAGGATATTTTAGAAAATACATGTTATATCAACTAACTTTACCAACTTCCTTAATCTAATAAAATTAGATAAATATGTCTTATGTTAAGGACTGGAGAAGTACTAGAGAGAAGATGTAAAATAAAACAATAGGTAAAATTAATTTAAGAAGCTTGGACAATTTGGAGAGATTAAGGGTGTGTTTTGTTTGAGGGGATGGGAGGGAGGGGAGGGAAGGAAAGGGATTTAAATTACCTTTTTTGGGTTGAAGATATTTAAATTTTGTTCAGGAATCCAAAATTTAAAAGAAATGAGAGGGTATATTTTGGGCGGGAATCCAAAATTTAAAAGAATGAGAGGGTAAATTTTGAGTTTCTTAAACCTAAAATTGTAATTTCCACCTCCTTCCCTCCCCTCTCCTCCCCACACCCTAAGGGTGTGTTTGGTTTGAGGGGAGGGAGAGGAGGAGAGGGGGGTTAAATTACCTTTTTAGGTTGAATGTATTTAAATTTTGGGCAGCAATCCAAAATTTAAAAGGAATAAGGGTAAATTTTAGGCGGGAATCCAAAATTTAAAAGAATTACAGGGTAAATTTTAGGCTTCTTTTATCCAATATTATAATTTTACCCCCTCCCCCCTCCTCTCCCCTCAAACCAAACATACCCAAGGGTTCTTCATGATTAAGAAGCTGGGGTAGTTTGGTTTGAAGCTTTCTTTGACAATGGGCCGGGTGCAAGTATAATTGTTGTTTCAACTACTTATATGTTGAAATGTGGAAGAAAGAGCAAACCTTAGGTGGAAAAGAGAGGGATTTCAAATTTTAGTGAAATGGTAACTTTTTAAGGATAAAGACAGAAAAAAAGAACTTTAAAATTGCAAAATTTTAATTAAACCAGGGATTTCTTCAAAAATGAGTCATGAATTGCTTATCAAGTTTTATCATTCCCTTATCAACTCTTAATAACAAGATTTAGAATTTTACAATTTTAAAATTCTTTTTTTTTTTTTTGTCTTTTTCCCAACTTCACTTATGCTTTTTGGGTTGATCTTGAATAATGAATGGAATTAAAAAAAAAAAGGTTAGCGGTGCTCCCAGTGATATCATGGGTGTTTGGATTGCTGATTGAGGGCCCAATCGGGAGTTTCATTGGGTCAATCGGGCTTCAATAGTGTTTTTTTTAAAAAATTGAATGTTTGGTTGGACGATCACGTTTGAGAAAAAAGAAGCAAAGAGTTGCAATTGGCATAAGCTTAAAAATGGAGCTTATTTTACTTCTGAATCATTCCATTTGACCATTACTGCACATTTATTGCATTTTAAATTTTTTACCCACCCCACCTGGCTCACATCTCTCTCTCTCTCTCTCTCTCGCAATAATTTTGTCATGTTCTCTTTTCCTCAAAGCACACAAGCAACGGCAGAAGTAGCGGCTAGCAGTGGCATGGATCTCATTTGGTTTTGGCAGTAAAGGCTCGTTTTCGATGTGGTTTTGAGATCCATCATCTAGGCTATCATCCAGTGTTGCCTGTGTTTTTTCATCCGTCTCGGTGTGTGTGGGTGTAACTATCGAAGTCTGGCAAGCGGCGTTGAAGTTTGATAGTGTCTTGTGCTGCGGTTTGGGGCGGTCTAGAGTCAAGGGACGGTCGATTTGTACAGGCAAGAGCTTGTGAGCTTGCCCGATGTTGAAGGCTCCAGCTGCGGTTGAAGGTCATCACCGATCTGCTCAGTTGCGTGTCTCTCTTTGGCTGGTAAGGTTGAAAGCTTAACTTCACTAACATCTCTCCCTTTATCTAAGGTTTCGTAGGCGTTGGTTGCATTTGGAAGGGAATGGATAGGCCTAGGAATAAGCAGAAACATAACAAAAGTGGGAAGGGAAGGGAATGGATACTGAGGAAGAAGGATCAGATGAGAAGGAGAGGAAATGAGGTGCCTCTAGATACTAAGTACACCGGTCGAAAACGCAAGGCTCGCTTCTGATCTTTTGTCTGTTTGGCATTTGCTTCGAAATATACTTTTGTTTAAACTAATTAGGCATTAGGATTTGCATCCTACTCAGGCCCCTAAACAAGTTTTTCTTCATTCAGTGTATTATTTAATTTAATATGTTATCGGAACATATATGATTCCGAACAATTTTGTGGGTTTGGATTAATTGCTTCTTAGGATTGCTATCCAATTTTGAGAAAGATTGTGTTTTCTTTTTCTTTGGGTAAATAAGAGATCTGTATTCTTGATTTACCTATAAATGTTATGTGATATGTGAAGTTGAGTTAAATACTTAACACACACACACACACACACACACACACACACAAAAGGTCAAAACAGAAAAGCTAGGGAGCTCCAAGATGAAGTGTGTTTGGGTAAAGAATAAAACGCATTTGAGTTTGAAACCATGATTTGGTAAAAGAACAACTAGACGTATGGAAAAATTGGGAGAAGAACTGTTTTATCTCAAACTATGGTTTTGGTTTTAGGGCTCAAAGCCATGGATTTGGCAAAGCAAAACACCCCCCCCCCCAAATATGGAACTCGTTAACATTGGCTGTGTCTTTTCTGGTAAGGCCTCTATATTGGTTTGAAGTTAGAATTATGGGATCCAATTATGTGTTCGGAGAAAAGAAAGATTTGTACGTGAAGAGTGTGTAAAGAACTATTATCTGGATGGCGGTAGGAAACTTTTGAGTATATACCTTGTGGTAATACTGTCGCCATGGTATGTTTGGATCAATTTATCACCAAAAATGCCACTTTAACAAATGAGAAGGAGGGGAAAACGGATGTCTTGATATGTGCCTTTTGCATTGCTTGTCATGATAATCATAACTCTTAAGTATTTTATTTAGAATCTTACCATTGCCAAATTTTCAAAGTTAAATTTTGGGAAAATTGTGAAAAAATCCCTCCGTATGTAGATATCTTCCCAGGTCACATTTGGCAATTAAATTGCGAATGGGGTCTTTTTTCACAATTATCCCTTCATTTTTTCATTTTTCATAATTTTTAAAATTTTTTCTTTTAAATAACACAAAAGCCATTTATGCAATAGCTAAACCAAAACACCTTTCACTTTTACAAAAACATTTATCCAATTGTCAATCCAAACATTCATCGTTTTACCCAATTTTATTTTTTCCCAATCTTAAGATTCTATAAGTCAAAGTAAAAATAAGATATTTATCAAATCGCCAATCTAAACACACCCATCATTAAATTAGATTTCAACGTTGTTGAATTTAATTATTCATAGCTCTTCCAAAAATAATATTTAAATGCCAATATCTGATAATATACTTTTTTTAGTCTATTGTATAAGTCGTTTCTACAAAAAAAAAATTATAATTTAAGTCATTTGAATAGTAAGTAATGCTTATTTGTAAATTTTGTCTATGTAATTAAACTTAAATCTAACTTCTTTTATTTTTTTTTCTTTCAAAACCTCATAAAATATATTTAATGAATTAATTATTATTTATTGATACTAATGAACTAGTCATTAGGGTAATTGAATCTTAAAGCACTAGCTTTATTAACATCAATTAATACTATGAATATTAATTAGAGAAATACTTATATACTTTAAGAGTGCCGTATCAATTGAATTTTGTCTAATAAAAATAAAACAACTCAGATTATTTTAATTCAAAATCTAAAAACACTCAAATTTTATTTTGGTTTTAAGAAAAATATTGGTTGATCATTTTGTTTTAGTTCTTGTTTCAAATTAAGATGTTTATTTTTCTTAAAAACAAATTACAATGTACATTTTTTCTTATGAGTCATTAGCTAATTAAGATTAAAATGATATGAGTTGTTATGTTTTTATTGGATAGAGTGTAATGATGTGACACTATCAGAGTATGTAAGTATTTCTCAATTAATTCTCACTATGCTTTGATACCTGAGTGTTTGGGAAACCACGAAACCATGGTTTCTGATGCCCTTTTCATAAATTGTAAAAGCTAGTCTCCAAAAACTAATCCAAACACATAAATTAGATAGATAATTTTTTTTTTTTGGACTTGAGATAATTTAGAATTAGAACCTTAAATTTGTTGAATTTTTAACAAGAAAACTTTGTCGGAGTCCAGAACAAATGTGAATTTACAAATAATCTATAAAAATGACATATAATTTGACATAAAAAGTAATTTTATTAATCTGGTCCCGCCTTACGATTTTAATAAATGTCAAACTAAATGCCTTTTTCAGAAATAGTAATTTCATAGATTAATTAATGTCCTAGCTTAATCCCTTTGCGTGTAAAAAATTAACAAATTTGAGGTCCTAATTATAAATAATATCTACCCGTCAAAATTCCAAATTTTTCTAATAAAAACATCGTATTTTAAAATTTTTTTAAATATAAAACGTAGTTGGTAGACATGATCACGATTCACTTTGGTTTTTTTATTTAATTTCTTTTTTTTTTGGCGTGATTATTTAATTCCTTTTCACACACTATAAAAGTTCTATTTTTATATTTAATATTTTCATTAAAGCAGAAATATTTTTATAATAATAACTAAAATTGTGAGTCGGTCTTGTATTTACTATTTAGGCAGAGCGACTGAAAATTGAGAGTTTCTCAAACGCAGACGAGTAGAAGCGTCGCGAGCAGAGCACTGTGTGGACGGCAACGGCGGCTGCCGGAGATTTGGACGGCGTCAGGGACCACCCTCCGTTATCGGCGACAACGTTCGAAGGTAGTTCCCCATTTCCCCTGAAATCTGAAGATTTCGACAGAAGCTTACTTTTTTGCTTGTGATGTGAGGTGAGAAATTCATGTTTATCTCTAAATCTCACCGGAGCTTAAGCTTCATTTAGTAGTTTAACTTTCTTAGTTTCAGTTTCAGCTTTTCATTTTCTCTTTAGGATCAAACCAAGGACATATTTTTATTGAAAACCCTTACAACTATATGCAAGTTTTTGTGCTGATTTTGCAACTTTTTCCCTTTTAGTCTTCAAGGATCTTCCACTTTTCAAATGATCTTGAACTTGTAACTTTTCCCTCTCGATTTTCAAGTATTTTTCATAAAATGTGTGGTCTTGAGTTATTCAAACTATTACTGGCGTTTCTCTAGTTCATCATGTAGCTAAACTGTTTGTGTATAGCTAGCTCATCATATAGCATCTTGAACAAGGAAAATAGCGGTTTTATAGGCAATATGCTATAGAAATTCATGAGTTTTATCCGTGGACTGAAAAAAATTTGCCAAGGCACCACTTTTATAACCGTATCCCACTAAATCGACGTTGAAATCTTTGAGTTTCTCTTTGGCTCTTTCATTTCTTAATACTCAAAAATTCGTTGTCTTTTCTTTTTCTGGTTGTGTATATTGTTATAACAAACAAAATTAACAAAAATAAACAGTAAAGTATAAAATAATTCTATAAATAAAAATAAATTATATGTTTATACTATTAAAGAATAAAATCCCATGATGTTATTAGATAATCATTTGAAATTTGCTTTGTCATGTTCTGTATACTTTTTAATAAATTCTTTGTCTTCATGGAAACTATATAATATATTTTTGCGTTTATTTATATAATTATGTTATAAATATGTAATTAAATTTATTATATTAAAGGTTTGAGTAAACCATTTTAATTTATTCATGAACCTGTGATCTGATAAATGTATATTATAGAAAAGACATATTTAAGCACCACATATAATGTACGGCGACATTACATGATAATATAATGTCATTATAAATGTGATCTGTCAATATAATATATCATAACGATAATAAGACAATTAAAATATATAAAACATATAAATCAATCTTATAATTATGATATATATTGCATTTTCTTCTGTTTATATATATTTTAATGACATTTATAATATATTGGTATATTTTAATAAAATTTCATTATATATTTTTTCATTGTATTTATATGTATAGTATATTTAATTAATTAATGTTTTTTATATATGCTTGGAAATGTGGAAGTTATTGTTTGGGGTGCTAGCATTCAATGAAATGTTTCAGTAGGCAACGGGAATGCTATTTGGTGATATAAATCTATAACTGGACATTTAACAAAGCAATAAAGATATCCCAATTATTATTGGTGGTCACAAGTCGAAACTTCATTGGGATCATTATCCATTGGAGACTCTTCCATCCGGCATTTATCTTGAAAACCTTGTTGAACTTCACATGCAAAACAGCAATGTTAAAAGGCTTTGGGATGGAAAACAGTTACGTATATGCTAATGTGTATTTTATATGTCTTCAACCTAATTAAATTTATTATGGCTTTTTAATTTAGATAATTGTTTTCTTTTCATTATGAACATAGGATCTTGGAAACCTAAAGACAATAAATTTGAGTTGGTCCAAACCAAGCTTTTAAGAATCGGACCGGACCGGACGGTTCGACCGGTTGGACCGTCGGCCGGTCAAAAGGGCGGGCCGGATTAGCACGTTGGACCGTTTTCATGGGAGAACCGCTTTGGACCGGATTTTAGCCGTTGTTGGGCCAAAAGCCGTTTTTGGCCTGGAACCCGGAACGAGTTTTTAAAAACCGGCCAGCCCAACCCAATAACTTGATTTACAAAAAAAAAAAAATCAGGTATTTTTTTTGGGGAAAAATTGAAAAAAAAAAAACCCTGAAAAAACAGTCCAAAAATGAGTGTTTTGTGTACATATTTGGGGAAAAACATTTTAAAAAAAAACCTGAAAAAAACTTAAAAAAGACAAAAAGTGGATTACTTGACCAACAAAATTCAAAGATGAGTGTTTTGTGTGCATTTTTTGAAAGTTGTGAAGCAGATAAGGGTCTCTCTTAAAAATATTTAATCATCCAAATGACCCCGATGAGAGAAATTATTATGCAAGTTAAAAAAAAAAAACTGAGTGCAGCACCAAATATTAAACAATTTTGTGCTTTTATGACTTCTTAGACTTTTGATCACACAACGTTGTTGCAAGAAGCACAGATGTAAATAACAATAATATATATATATATATATATATATTTATGTTAAGTTAATGGTTGATTTAAATGTTCTTCCTTAAATGGTGTTTTGTGATTTTACTAACTTCATATGAAATTAGACTAAAGACTAATTATTATAATATATGTGTATATATATAATATTTTTAAATTTAATTATTACGTCACTGGTCCGGCTAAACGGCTCAAGCGTTCCAACCGGTTGAACCTTGACCCGCTAACCTTTCCGGCTCGATGTCCGGTCCGGCTTTTAAAACATTGGTCCAAACAATTGACAGAGTTGCCTGATCTCTCGATGGCACACAAGCTTGAAAGTGTGGATCTAGAATATTGTGAAAGATTGAGGAGTGTTCATCCATCTATTTTATCTCTCCCCAGTATTATTAAAATGTACATATCTGGTTGCTCAAAATTAGAGAGTATTGAAAGTGAGACTCATTTAGAATTTTTCTATAAGCTTAGAGCTGACAATTGTTGCCTCAAGAAATTTGTTTATCATCAAACAAATTGAGAAAAATATATCTTGGAGACACTAAAGTCGAATCATTGCATTTTCCAATCGGTCGTTCCACAGAACTTATAGCTATTATAATTCTCAACGGTATAGTAGAGAGTCTTTCAATAGATGAGCTGTGCTGCTTGACAAATCTTGTCTTTTTTTAAAGCAGCTACACTCCCTTCTCGTCTCAGATTCATCATATCAATTTCATTGTTATTTCTCTTATGATGATAAATGCAAATTCCACTATTGTTGCTGTTTACCTACATTGAATCGGGATCATGTGTTGCTGTGGCATGTGAGAATGCTCTCATGTCATACTGGGATGGGTAATGATGCTAAATTTTCATTTGAATTCCTTCTGAAATATTGGGATGTTAAGGAGGAAGCCAATTGCGAAGTCCCTGCAAAAGCATGTGGAGCACACCTAATATATTACTCGGAGCAGGGTTGAAATAGAAAGAGGGTTGCAGATATTTGGGTTGAAGATGGAATCCGTCCCACAAAGCAACTCAAGAATTCTGGTGTCTCAACCTTCTCCCCTGGAGTTGGTTACTACTAATTTCTAGAATCTCATGATATGATGACTTCATCGGTCACCCCTTGTAACTTAAATTTCTACACATTATCAAACAAAAAGACCTCTCTCACTAAAACACTTCCTTTCATATTTTTACAAGTATCTCTTGCTTCTTATTCTTATGTTTTACAGATACTGTGTATGAAAATTTTTAAAGAACAAAGTGGTTGGTGCGTTATATATATATATATATATAATTCTATTGCTATGCTTCATATTTCTTCTCCCTAGTCTGATGATCATGCCTCATATTATCTATAGGACCCATTTGGAAAATATGTCTCAAATTTATGTCATGGCAGTGAATTTGTGGTTCTGATTTTTTCCCCCCAATCTTGTATAGATTTTGATGATTATTATTGCACTACTTACTTCTATTGGCTATCATTTATATCCTTAAATATGTTTCTCCTTAAAAATAAAATAAAAATAAAAACCAAAAGGGCACGCGTGGCTGAAAATTGATGAGATGATGAATTAATTGGTTTTTCAATTTGATGCGGGCAATGAAAAATTTTGTTATCCTTTATGAAAAAACGCCGTTCTTTATTTTAAACAAAAGTAGTTTCTTTTTTTTTATATATTTATACACACACACACACACACACAAATATATAATTTTATTAATATGCTCTGAACCTCTGTTCTCTATTTTCTCTTTCTCCGAGTTACATTGAGTTTTTTTTTTTGAAGTGATGGCATTAATTAATTAGGAAATTTTTGCTCAAAGAACTCGAGTGTTGTTATTCACCTAATAGTAAATATTGTTTGCATACGTTGATTGTGACTTGGTATAGTTTTCACTTATTGTACTTCTGATTTCTATTCACAAATTTTCACTTGACATTTATCAAAAACACATTCAGTGATTTCAAAATCTTGATACAGAGGTGGAGCATTTTTCTAGTGTGTCTTTGTTGTTTGGAACTAAAGGCAGTTGGTTATTTTCATTAAAACTTTCTTTTCATTGTCTGAGGTAGAATTATAGTGTCACTGTTGGGTAAAGATATATTGCTACAATTATGAAGTAAAATTATTGGCCTCATTAAATTTTGTTATGCATCTTTGATTAGCATAAAGAATGAGTACATTGAATGCTACCAAGGCAATCCGACAGTGCTGCATATGAATGTTGACAAATATTCAACCATTTTCACTCGCAAAGTTTTTTTTGTCTATTTAAGGTTAAATTTTTCAGTTTTATCCTGAAATAATTATTCTGTGCATTTATTTATTCTTTTTGTTTTACTTGTTTGAGTAGTCTACTCCTTGTAGTTTCTCTAAATGGACTTTTTAAAAATGTCATCATACTTATCTTCATCCTCTTAATTACTAGTGTGTATATTATTATTTGCTCCTGCAGTTGAAAGAATCAGAAAACAAATATTTGTTCTTTTTTCCAGTCCAAAAATGCATTGCACTATCAATTTAGGCTCTGATGAATCTATTAGGCAGGACCGAAAATGTAAAATCTTCACTCGTTAGTGAATTGAATTCCTAACTGATTTACTGTGTTGCCTTTCTTTTCACTACTAAGGATATATTGCTACAGTTATGGAGTAAAATTATTGTCCTCATTCTGTTTTTATTTTCCATCTACTCAAGGTTAAACTACTCTGTTTATCTTGAATAAGTATTCTATGCATATATTTATTCCTTGCATTTTTCTTCTTTAAGTTGTTCACTTCTTGTAGTTTATTTAAATGTATTCTTAAAAAATGTCTTCTTACTTGCCATCATCCTCTTAATTCTTTTTTCTTTTGGGTCAAGTCTTGATTTACTTAAATAAAGAAAATATGATATTTTTGCTAGTTTGTGTATCATTCTTTGCTTCTGCAGTTAAAAGAATCGGAAAACAAATCCTTAGAGCAAGTTTAAAAAAACAAAATTACTCTGCTAAATATAGGTCTCTTCTTTGACTTGAAGAGGAATTCCGAGACATAAAAAAGAAGTCACAAATTAATTGATATTTTAATATTCTTGAGAGCCATCATTGCTTGTATCCTTTACTCTACAGTTTATCAACGACCTGCATGCTTTGATCTAATAAATCTAGCTCCACATGGAACTCCCCCACCCTTAATTTTGTTCCTCATATTCTTACCTTGTTATGCTTGTTCTTGTCCAAAAATGTAGTGCTCTGTCAACTTTTTTGTTTGTGGATCAATCAGGCATCTATTAGGTAGGACTCAATGTTTCCCTATTGAGTTTTAAGTTGGTTCCTTTAATTATAATTCATTGACTAAACGAGTCTCACACACACACACACACTTTTTGTGCATCTACAGAACAAAGAGCGCACTAAATTGATTGGGGAGCTTAGAAAACTCTTTGCATCAATGAAGAAGTTAGAGAAGGAACTCAATAACAGTAATAAATATGTATAGGTTCTTTTTCACCTGCCTCTCTTGCCATCAACTTGCACTAACAAATAAGTCAGTGTTTAAGAAGTAAATGAAGTAAGGTATATGTAACATTGAATATGTGTGTTCTGTCAATTTAGTCTTTAGAAATTGATTAACATTATTTTAATTTACTCCAGACAACTCTTGTGACCTATGTTTCTTTCTATGTTTTAACAGACATTTTGAGATTTTTCAAGTTCAAATAATATTTAAATGGAATTTTTTAAAAAAAAATCACTATAAATTCTTTAAAAAAACAAAGAGAAAACCCCAAAACAGAGGGTTGTTGACTTGGAATCAAAAAAGGCTATTGACAAGTTGGCATTATTTCCTGAAAATTTCAGCCTTCTTTGTGCCCAAAAAAAAAAATTCCACCACAAGTTTTCATTGTTAACTCTTAAATGGCTCAATACTCACCTTTCAAAATATAAATATGGAAATCAAAATATATATAGTAAAAATTGGTAAATATAAAAACTTGAGCAAATGTTAAACCTGATTCAACAAAATTTTTAGTTGTTAAAATTTAAAAACGTGAGATACTCAAAATTAAAGAATTAACTAACAATCAAATAGAGTGTGATTTAACTGGAAAAAAATTTGGAGAAAAAATTGTTATTAATTTTTGGTCAATATAATCTAGTATAATCAGAATTATTTTCATTATAATAAAACAACAATAAAAAAAATGTAGGATTTTATACCTCATCCTCTTTTTTGTGCTCTCTACTTTACTTCAATGACTATGATTAGAAAGTAGATGTCTTTTTTTATTTGCAATTCTTTTTCTTAGATAATCATGACCGGCAACCTTGAGCCTCAACTAGCAAACTCTTATTATATAAACAAAACAAAATAAAACAAAAAACGTTAATTGGAAAAAAAATGAAAGCTTACACAAAAAAGAATCACGAGAGGAATGAGCTATAGAGTGAAAAACCATGAGAGTGGGGGAGGATCAAACCTGCAACGGTAGAACAAAACCCATGACAAAAAGAGTATGCGACCCATGGGAAACTCAAAAAATGTTTGAAAATGAGTTAAAAGAGTTACGTCAAATAAAATTTTTCAGAATCCCTTCTTATATTTGACATTTTCTAGAATCTCATCTTATAATATTAAAGAATGCAAAACAGCTACAAGTATTATCATATAAAATTTTTCAGAATCTCACCTCCATATATTTGATACTTTTCAGATCCCGCCTTCTTATATATGACGGTTATCATTTTTAATGGTTACGTATTTTTAAAAAATACATTAGTTCTTTGTGAAGAACTATTAAGTATTGTCAAATAATTTTTTTTAAGAATTTCATCTCCATGTATTTGATATTTCTTAAAATCCCGCATTCTTACATATGATAGTTATTATTTTTATTTGTTAAATATTCTTAAAGAATAATTAACGGTTCTTTATAAAAAAATTGTCAAGTATTGTCAAATAAATTTTTAGAATCTTGTCTCCTTCTATTTGATATTTTTCAAAATCCCATATTCTTATGTATACGGTTATTATTTTTAACCATTAAGTATTCTTAAAGAATAAATAAGAAGGTTCTTTATGAAAAACCGTCAAGTATTATCAAATAAAAATGTTTCAGAAACCCACTTCTTATTTAGAACGGTTATCATTTTAAACCATTAAGTATTGAGCTAGAAAGTATGCTTTGCAATTATTTATTATAACCGTTATATTTTTGTTTTCGCTAATATAAGGTTAGAAGACAAATCTTTTCAAAGTGTTACATGATGGTTGTTTCATAAGAACCGTCATTTTTGTCTATAAATACATTACAGTTAATAATTACAACCGTTATATTTTTATTTTTATAAATTTCACCTCTCAATACATAACAGTACACATATTTAACTATTATAGTTTAACGTTATATATTCTTGCACGCCATCTGCCTCGACATACATTACATTTATTCCCGATAATTGTTATTTATTAAGCGTCATATATATGCGATTCTGTAGTAATAAATAATCAACAACCCATAAATTTGTTCAATAGTCTCCTGGTCTATTTAAATTTCAGTGTTACTTTAGGTAAAGATACAAACTTAGGTTACTGCTTCAATCTTTATTTGGTTATTCATTTTATAAAAGTGAGGCACTCATGACTCCATCCTCCCGATATCCGGTTTTTACAATTTTCCCTATCCAATTATTTGCATCTTATATAATTGATCATTTTTTAAATGTTTACTGATGCTCAATTGTCAATATATCTTCATATTAATTTGATGTCTTTTCAAACTAAGATTTGATTTAAGATTTGACGTTAGTTCCCGTCAACCTTCAATTATTTTTAAATGGCTAGTTGGCACAACTTGTTTGGATGAGATTTTAATGTGAAAAATCCTTATTCAAACAAGAAACAACAAAAAATTCACTTTCATAAGAAATTTCTATGCACTTTCTTTTTTTTTGTTGGGTACAGAAATAAAACAAGGAAAATAATCACACCCTATCGAAAATTTCTAATTTTTTTTTAAAAAAGAAAAACCCAAAAAGAGTGATGTTGACTTGGAGTCAAAAAGAGCTATTGACAAGTTTTCATTGTTTTTGTGGAAATTTTGGCCTACTTTGTAAAAAAGAAAAAAGAAAACAAAGTTCCACATACAACTTATTAGTTGATTGTTGACTCTTAAATGCTAACAAAGGCTCGATACTCACATTCTCATTTTTCTGCTGTGCCGATCGAATTCCCAAGTTTGAAAATAATTATCCCATTGGTTGAATTTCCTATTTTAAAAATTGCAACAAAAAAAAAGTTGTAAATTGCATTAACTAACGCTTGTCTGGGTTAGCGTTGGAGAAACACGTTTATGCAAGTCAAAGCAAAATTCCTCTAACATTTTTATTTCATATACCATAAATCACGTAAGAAAAATAGTTTTTACTGTCAATTCAAAACACGCACTAAATTAAAAAAATGGCAGAGGCGTTGTCAATATCATTGCAAGTGTAGGAAATGACTTAAATAATTACCCTTTTTTTAACAAAAAAAAAAAACTCTCATAGGCAGTTTTGTCTTTTAGCCAAATTTTAAAATCTCATATTCCTACTATTTGACCAACATGTTCTTTTATATATTACAGCAACCTTTTTGAAATTTCAAAATAAAAGTAGTATTTTTTATGGAATTTTCTAAAAGAGAAGGTAGAAATTCGACTTATGCAGAAATTTGTTGCGCTAAAAAAAAGAATGTAGTTTACGTAACTTTTTTTTTCGTTTTTTAAAAGAAAAATTTTCTCCCTACTTTAAATTTAAAACAAAACAAGAAAAGAAGTTACTCCTCCCATCCTTAATATTAGATAACTTTAAGGAGTTGATATTGACTTCAAATATAAGATATAATTTTTATTTTTGTCAATTGTTTTCTAATTTAACCCTAATGATGCTCTCTCAATAATGGTCAAGAAGGAGAGAAAATGAAGGAATTAAGGAATATAACTAGAGTATTTTAAAAATACATGTTATATTAATTATCTTAACTAACTTCCTCAATCTAATCAAATAGGTAAATATGTCTTATATGAAAAATTGGAGGAGTAGTGATGGAAGAACTTTGGGAAATCTACACTCAAATCCTATAGAATGCAAATTAATACTGCAAGGTCTTTGAAATCTCAAAATTACTAACAAATCTCAATGGACATGTGGATATTGGATAATATAATGCAATTGTGAAATTGTCAAACTGCTCTTACTAATTAGAATAACAAGTGTGTGGTGCAAGTTGATATTAATTGTTAATAAATGTTGCAACACTTGCAAATATAGTTAGTTTAGTTTTCAATAACAAATGTGTTATGCATGTGAACAATGGTTGTTAATAAATGTTGCAACAGTTGTTAATCAATGTGCCTTAACTCATCAATTAATACACCTCTACGGGTGTGTCTGGTTTGAGGGGAGGGGAGGTGACGGGTGACAAATTATAATTTTAGACGGGAGAAATCCAAAATTTACTCTCTCATTCTTTTAAATTTTGGATTTCCGATCAAAATTTACCCTCTCATTCTTTTTAAATTTTGAATTCCCTCCCAAAATTTACCCTCTAATTTCTTTTAAATTTCGAATTCCAGCCCAAAATTTAAATACCTTTAATCCAAAAAGGTAATTTAATCCCCTCCCCTCAAACCAAACACAACCTACATGTCAATGTTCTTCCTTGTCTATTATAAAGGGTAAGGTGGTAATTTCACAATTATTTTATATTACCCTATGTTACTTAGTAATTTTGAGATTTTAAGAGACTTTACAGTATTTATTTATCTTTCTTAGAATTTGACTGTAATTTTTCCAAGAACTTTCATGACTTGATGGAAATTTCTAATTCTAAAGCAAAAAAAAAAAAAAAAAAAAGTTGTGAACTAGGAAATTTTCCCTTCAATCGTGTTTTTTTTTAATACTGACAAAACTTACCGCGTAAAATGTTTCGGCACACATGAATGGGAAAAAATGAACGTAATCAAAAAAATATAAATCACAGCTACAATTTTACTCCTACGTCATTAATTTTGTTATTAGACTTGTGTCCTCAAAGAAACATATAGTTATTTTACCCTGATCCGATACAAAAAATTGTCTCAACAAATATTAACTCCTCTTTCCAATGTTTAAAAAGCCCAGCCAAAAAGTCAGCAGTTTATGGTTCAAACGGTTGGAATGGTTGAGCCGTTTAATCGGATCGGAGATATAATAATTAAATGTAACATATATATATCTATATATATATTACAATTAGTCTTTAGTCTAATTTCATAGGAAGTTAATAAAGTCACAAAATACCATTTAAGGAAGAATATTAAGTCAATCATCAACCTAATAAAATACACTAACAATAATGATTATGAATTGTTAAATATTGGTGGCTCTTGATTGATCCAAGCATGAGTTTCTTGAAACGCATTTGGACTATCAAGACCTTTAACTCCAATCGCAGTGCTTCCAATTTCATCCTTAGTTTGAGGATGAACCCCATTGCCTTGTTATTCAAAAGCATCTTTATAAAATAGCGTGCAACAAACCAAAATATTAAAATTAGAAATATATAATATAAATAAAATAAAGTAACATATCTAAAATTTATATGCCATTTTTTATTTTTTTTTTTTGCAGCATCAAATTAAGAAAACAAATTGCAACAATTTTTTCGCATTTTTATTGGGGCTGACGGTTTTTCAAAAACGGGTCCGTTTTTCGGCCTAATAATGGTTGACGGCTCAAAAACGAATAAACGACGTTCCAAAACGGCTCCCCCAAAAAAACGGTCCAATGCATTGTTCAGTCGCCTTAGTGACAGGTCGACTGTTCAACCATTCGATTCGGTCTGGTTTTCTAAATAGTGCCTCTTTCCCATTGTATTTGTAAGTTTAATTATCTAAGCCATATCTCTTTGTTTTTAATATTCCCTCTGGTTCTAATTATAGGACATATTTACCTAACTTTGGAGAAATTAAGAATAGTAGTTAAATTAGTTAATATTATTTATTTTCCTAAAATGCCCTTATTTAATAATGCTCAATGCACCCATAATGAACAAAAATATAACGCAAAACTAGCGTTGTAGAATAGAATTCCCAGTCAGGTATAGATTTAAGGATCAGCAATGAAGCATAATAGAAACTGCAATAAAATATTGGCAAAAAAAAAACAAAGAAACTGCAATAAAATGTGAAGCGGCATACTAATATGCAAAATGTCATCAAAAATATTATCATGAAGTAATCTCTCCCTGATGTTGAATTTTTTAATCTTTATTTTAAGAAAAATATTGATTGATCATTTTGTTTTAATTTTTTTTAAAAAATATTATTATTGTATTTCATTATTATTGAAAAAGTATCAATAGGATATTTTGGGAAGAAATTGACAAAAATTAAAACTTTATCCTATAATTAGAACTAAGATCAACTTCCAAATATTATCCTATAATTAGGACCAGAGGGAGTATAATTTTTTCAATTAAGAGGAAGGCAATAATAACGGGCTAAAACTCATTATAGAAGAGTCTCTTTAATCAACTTTACATGTGAGTGTACACTTCAGTGTATTTGAAAATAGTGAATAAATCCTTGTGGATAAATAAAGCTCATTAAAATACAATCAAATCAAAATATTATTGACTTGAGTCAGAAAAATGCCCAAACTAAATATTGATGACATGCGTCTAAAGAGAACATAGTGAAAAGAAAATTATTTAAAATGGTTTGGACATGTACAATAAAAGGTCACTGAAGGTGTTGATAATGAAAGTAGATCAAGTAATATAGAGTTCTCTTAAAAAAGGTGAAGGAAATCCAAAAAAATATTTAATGAGGTTTTTTTTTTGTGCCGGAAATGAGGTTATTAAGTGGGACCTTTTGGCTAATAATTTATCTAAATGTTTAGTTGTTGATAGAGCACAATAATACATACATTGTAATATTCCATCTAGTCCCTAATATAAGACCCAATAGATTTTTTGGAAAAATTAAAGAAACTAAATAAATTACTTAATCATATTATATGTTATGTATCACTTATATCAGTTTATAAGTCATACATACAAATTAGTTAGGAAGAAAACGATAAATATAAATATTTTAAAGTAATTTATTTAGCTTCCTTAACCTTTTCAAAAAAAAAGTTAATTAGGTTTTATATTAAGGCTTGTAGTAATATAATATATGTAGATGACACCACATAGTAAAATAAGCTTATTGTTGTGGTATAAATTTGCATCATATTCAATTATTCATCTAAAAATGCTTAAAATTAACCCCCAAAAAATTGTTCACCACGAATTACTAAACTTTAACTATCTTTATATATGTTAAAAAGTTGTGTCCTTTTAGTGCCTATTTGTTTTAACTTTTTATAAATATTTTTATGATTTATAAGATAAATAAGTGAGAAAAATTTGATCTCGACTTATTAAAAAAAATTTCAGAAACTATGGTATGGATGGTTTTCAAGCAAAAACTTACGCTCTTAGGACTTAAATATTAGCTTGAGGCATCTTCTATGCTCTTTCTTATCTTGAAAAGGCACCCACGTTCGTCTAATGTTCTTGAACCGATAACCCTTTTTTTATTACCCTATCATACTTCATCCCTCGGGATCATCAAAAGGAACAAATATATAGCAATATTCACCTGTTGCCTCTAACTATGCCTTTCGGCTTGATTTTGTCCATGAAGCTTATACGTTTAAATCACCCCTTTGTGCTTTAACAAATGTTTTGTCCGAATTATAGATTAAGTTGCACGAGGTTAATTTTTTTCTTTAGCTACAATAAAATTGCATGAATTTGTTACATCAGAGAAGGAAAAATCAATTGGTCTAACAATGTAAGGCCCATTAGCTTTCTTTGGTTTCTAGTTTGAATTCAAGAGGAGATACTTGTGGTTAGAAGGGCGGCTACAAATTCCAAACCGAACATCGGATGATAATATAAAAAAAGAAAAAAAATCAAACATCAGGTTTCTAAAAAAACATTTCTCACTAAATCAGGAAAGTTCATAAATTCTCATCTCCCCAACTATTGTACTTTTTGGGAAGAAAAAGAGTTAAGATCTTTTCCATAAAAAATGAAATGGGTTATTGTGTCATTTTCTGTGCACTACAAAATATTTTGTATGCATATGAGAATATCTAACGAACAATTTCTGTTAATATATCATAAATGGTGTCAATGACGAAGAAACTATTCAAAATAATAACGAAGAAGCTTTTGATTATATTTTAAAACTTAGTATTAGAAGAAAATGACAGACCCAAATCAAACTTAGTATTAGTAGAAGTTAACAGATCAAAATTCCATTGTTACTACAATTCCAAGTGATCCCATGGTTTGCCAAGCCCAAGGGTATTGGTGACTGGGCCTGAAAATTTTTTGCCACGGGCATCACTGGGGTCTTTCTTTTACTTATTTCACTCCTTAATATAAAAATTACTAGCTAATAACTTGGGTTAAGTCTCTTAGAAAGGGGTAATCTCTCACAACACAATGAATTAAGATTCAAATACCTACTAGAAGATATGCTCACATTTAGTACTCGACAGTGTTTCAAACAATATTGCTTAGCAAAATATTAAAAAAAAAACTAATTGAAATGCTTATTTTGATCCTCAATATAAGATCTCAGTCCATTTTATCTCAAATATATATTTTTTTAAAAATTATTCTTATTGGTTACATATATTAAAGAAGATATTTTAGAAAACTTAACACATCTTTGTTACAAATATTAATTAACTTAACTAATATTTTTTTAATATGTGTGTGTAAATTAGTTGTGTAGTTCTTACATTTAAAATGTAAGGGGGTAAAATTTTTGTCCTTCATTAACTAAAACTGTATGTATGCTAGTACATATTATAGCATTGAGATAATGTTTGACTAAACATGCGGATTTTGGTCCGTAGGTGTGTACATCCCATCTTCATGGCCAGGTTTGTATTCAACCATGGGATACTCCTAAAGTTGGGTTCTCAACATTTAGAAGTGTTGATATAAGGTGCTCATGGTTTATATAATGCATCAGTTGCGTTGTTTTGCTTGGTAAGTAGGTTTGACGTACCAAGCACAAAGTAATGAGCTAGTATGTTCGTAATAGAGTAAGAAGTCACATAGCAATTGAAAACAACAAATCAAATAATTGTTTAAAAATTAACCTTGTTTTATAACCAAAACATACCACAAATATAAAGTTTTAGCAGGCAACCTTGTTTTCCACGAGGTTGCAGCATTGTGTTAAGTATGTCACAAAAGACTTCCAACTAACCAACAACAATTGAACAATTGAGTAGTGAGGGCTTATGATGACCGGCTTAACATGAACTTACAATCAATTGATCCCATCATTTTTGTGCATGTAACTTGAGATTGATGCTACACTAGGGGTCTGTTTGGCAAAGCGGCACATCTGCTCTACCGCGCGTTCCACTCAGAAAAAGCCCATTGTCCACAATGATACCGTTTGGAGAGGCTTTTTATTGCATCACTTATTTCATCACCGTTGCTTTTTTTCGAAGCTCATTCGAGTGGCTTTTCCAACCACTGCACTTCTCTCTCTTCCCATCAATGTTGGTTCAGAAATCCATTGCAAGATAAATGCTGACCACAGTCGACCGTTGGAGCCATTAACGCATGGTGGTAGTGTGTTGTCGGTCTCTTTCCTCTCCTCTCAAGTGGTGCTCTCGCCTCAGCTGCCCTCAGCTCCAGACCCTTGTCCAAGCTCTCAATCTCCAGTCTCTGCTCTCGTATCTGTGAGTGGCGGATGGTGAAGGAAGCTCGTCTCTGCTCTGGTTCAAGGTGGTCGCCGGCGACAATGGTGATGAGAGTGAAGCTCGCCGCCGGCGACGAGAAGGAGAGGAAGGATGAGGTCTGATGATGATCGATGATTCACTGATGATCTACAGATGCTCTGCAGTGCGGCGCTGTTCTGCCTATATATCCCTTCAGCTCGTGTCTGTGTACCTCCCGGGTCTCACCTTGTCCAGATCCTATATCCACAATGAACATCTAAGTCCGGTCCAATGGAATCAGATCTGCAATAACAACTCTCAACTTGCTCTGCATCTTAGGCCTGCCTGCACTCTCGGGTCCGTCTGGCTGAAGAAGAAAATGAATAGTAACCCTGGTCAAAATGTGCGTTTTGACCAGGGACTTCAGTGAAAAAATGAAAACTTCTCTGGAGGGACTTAGATGAAACTTTGGAAACGTTGATGGTCTGAACTGAAAATTCTGGGGTACTTTTATGTACTTTTCTCTGGCCCTTTTCCTTCATTCTTTGTAATTTTCACAACAATCTAGGGAATTTTCTGTAATTTTCCCCAGATATCAACATATTAATTTTGACCCTCCAAAATTTCCAATTTTCTTTCAAACACTTACAATGCAAGTTTAAGCACAAGTAGCATCAAAAGTTCAAGAAAAAAAATCATTTGTACGAATAATTCCATTTTTAGTGAAATACTTTGATGTATATTTTTTTAAATTATAATTTCAGTTATTTTAATTAAATTTTGTTTATTTTCCTCACTTCAAGTATATATATACAGACCTGGGTAGCAAGTAATTTTCTTGCAGACAATAATTTAAAAAGACACAGACACACTTGCAAAAATCAAAATATTTACTAAAAAAGAATGAAGAAAACCAGAATGATTTTCATTAATTTCTTTGCAGACAATAATTTCAAAAAACATAGACACACTTGCAAAAATCAAAATATTCTTACATCATATGTATGTAATATTCAATAACATCCATGCCCTTTTCAGTCATTTTGCATCTAAACGGGCTTTTCAAACTCTAATCCAAACAGGTTTAACGTTAGAAAAAAAAAGTCACTTCTGCCACCGCTAATCCAAACACAAATCACATTTACATTTTCACTTTTAATCCTACCTTACTTTTTCAAAAGTCAGCTGGAAAAAAAAGTCATTTCTCCACCGCTAATCCAAACGGGCACTAGGTAATCCAATTTGCCTCATCATTCGGTGCATCTTTGAATTGCATCTTCAATCTTTTTTTTAGTTACTCTTGCTACAAAAGTGATATACTCCTAACTCCTTCTTCCATATATCCAGCTATTCCAACTTTACTATATACTTATTTTTTTATATAATTGATCATTTTATGAAAAATATAAGAAATGTGCATTGATACAATGTGGATGCTCAACAGTCAACAAATCACCAAATTAACTTTATGTCTTTTCAAACTAAGATTTGATTTCAATTTTGATGCTAGCAGCCAATAAGCTTCAATTATTTCTCAACTGCAAGTTGGCTCGGTCTTAGTGTCTGTTTGGTTGGAGGGGAGGGGATGAAAAATGAGTCCCTCCCCTTGTTTAGTATGAAAAATTGGAGGGAGGGTCCCAAAGGAGGGGCTCCAAATCCCTCCCATCCCCTTATTTTTGTTCCCCTAAAATTGGGGGGTTTTGGAAGGAATTGAAAATGAGCCCCTCTCATTCTATCCCCTCCCTTTAAACCAAATAAGCCCTTAAGGTCTGTTTGGTTGGAGGGGAGGGGATGGAAGGAGAGGAAAATGAGCCTCTCCCCTTATTTCGTTCGAAAATTTGGAGGGGAGGGAGTCAAAATTTGGCACTCTCTCCCCTTCCCTCCCTTTTTTTTAGTCCCCTCCAAATTGGGGTTTTTTGAAGGGGAGCAAAATATCTTGACTAATCTGCCCCATAATATTTTTCATATCCTACCAATGCCCATGCTCCTTTTTTGGCCCTACATTCTTCCTCTTCCTTTTTGGTTGATGAATTTTTTTCCCCCGATGGTGAAGTACGTTCTTCCTTTCCCATATGCTATCTGTTTTTTCCCCTTTGCCCAGGTTTTCCATGTGCTATCTTTTCTTTCTTTTCTTTTCTTTTTTTTTTTTTTTTGCTGATTTTCCATGTGCTATGTAACAACATATATTAGATCACTTTTGTATATTTTTTTTTATCTTCAAAGTAAAATTTTTAAAATTTATTTTTTTAAGAATTAAAAATATCATTATAGTAGTATTTTTATATCCCATGTTAACATAGAAATAAACATATTTTTACCAACAAGTATAAATAAAAATATAAAATTAAGATGAAGGGTAAAATGGTAAATTGATTAACATCACCCCTCTCCTCCCCTCTTAGACCAATAAGGGCTTATTAAAAACCCATTACATTCCCCCTTCATACTAACCAAACCAAACAAAGTAATCCCTTAGGCCATGTTTGGTATGATGGAATTAGGGGTGATGGAAATGGAATTGAGGATCAATTCCATCATGATGCTTGTTTGGTATGATGAAATTGGAAAATTTTTCAATTCCATGTGGAAGCCAAATAGGCTCAATTCCACCCAATCAATTCCATCAAAATACCTAAGATTTACAATTCCATATGATCATTTCCATCTATTACCCTCCACTACCTTCAAAAAAAATAAAAAATAAAAAATTGAAGGACATTTTGGTATGTTTATACAAAAATTAGATCTCATTTCCATGACATACCAAACATACTTTTAGTCCCCATTTCCATATCCATTTCCATATCCATATCCATATCCATTTTCATCAAAAGCAATTCCAGCGTACCAAACGGGCCCTTACCCTTCCCTTCCACCCCCTCCCTTCAAATCAAACATGTTCATGTGCATATGTTTAAAATGTATAAAATAAAATAAAAATACTCCCACCAAGATATTAATACGATCATTATTTTTTATTTTTAAGATCATTTTCATTTTCTTGTAAATTTTATTTTCGATCAATTTTTTTCCATTAATAAAAAAAATAGGTGCTAAATACCACTTGAGCCAAAGTTAATGCATATCAAGTTTTAGCCTATATGAAATGGGGAAAATGAGCCCAAATGAAAAGGGAAAAATGAGGCCAAATAAGAATTATAAAGGAAAAAAGACCCCCAAAAAATACTGTCAATGTTGGTAAAAAAATAAATAAGCATTTTGAATTTCAATAATTCTAAATAGACTGATTTGAAATTTTGAAATGTTGCTAAATGTGGGAAATTACCAAACCACCCTTCATTTTTTATTTTTTAAAAAATCTTCAAATCCCTTTGCCAGTTGTCAAAGCTCAGGCTGTATAATATATATATTTTTTGAATTTCTCAAACAAAAGGCGTCAATATATATACTTAAATTGTTAATATATATACTTAAGTTGTTAATATGTATACTAAATAGTAAAAAGAGTACTTGTTGAATATTTCCTAATAACTATTTTTATTTCGCTATTAACAACTCAATTATACATATTGATTACTTCAGTTTCAATATTGACTACTTTAGTTAAAGAAACAAAAGTAGTCAATATTCAAACTGAAGTAGTCAATATGTATAATTAAGTTGTTAATAGCGAAACAAAAGTAGTTATTAGAAAATATTCAACAATTACCATATTAACTACTTTAGTATACATATTAACAACTTAAGTATACATATTGATAAATTTTACTTAAGAAATAAAAAAAAAAAAGCTAGTGCAAAGTAGTCAATATCGAAACCAAAGTAGTTAACATGCATATTTAAGTTGTTAATACCAAAACTAAAGTAGTTATTAGGAAATATTCAATAACTACCCATTGTTCACTACTTTAGTATACAAATTAACAACTTAAGTATACATATTAAAAAATTTTGCTTGAGAAATTAAAAAAAAAAAGATATCAGACCGTCAGAGTGAAATTAAAGTAGTTATAAGGAAATATTCAACAAGTACCTTGTTTACTACTTTAATATATATAATAACAACTCAAGTATATATATCTACGACTTTTGCTTGAGAAATAAACAAAAATATTAGATTGCCAGAGCTCCGGTTGCCGATCGCCGACTATCACCGATGCCGGAGCTCTGGCAGCCTGTAATATCCCTATTTGTGATTAGGGCTAATGACTATGAGAATTATTGTAATTAGTGTAATTAAGCACTTTTGGAATTAATGTAATATGAATTTGGTGTACATATATGTGGTATTTAAGATCAAGGGTTAAGATGTATTGCATATGGGTCGAGATCTTATGCTTTACAGTTGTGTGAGCTCATAGGGGAGTGATTAAGATTTAGACAAGTGGCATGGTGGTGGCCATGGGATGTGACACTAAGTGACAAAAAGCCACTTTTCTCTCTCCCTTCTCTCTCATTTTCGGTTGAGTGTGGGTAAGGGGAGGAGTGTGCACCTTCATCATCATCTCACCATCCCTCACATTCTCTCTCTCTTTTCTCTAATTCCGGTGACCTTGAGGCAAGAAAGAGAAAGGAAAGCTTTGATTTTTAGGTAAGCAATGATCTCCTTAAGCTTAAAACCTCTTCTCTAATGTTGTTCATCTCATTGAGAACTTCATTGTGGTGATTTCAGAATCTTGAATATTGGAGGTTGTGAATTGATCGAAATTTGAAAGTTGAAGAATCAAGATTCTTAATTGGGCAAAGTGAAGAGGTAGGCCTTTAGTGCAATTGGATATATTGTTTGTGATTTTTGGATGAGTTTAGAAAAATCTGGAAATTGCCCTAGTTTGTACCAAATGTGGATTTTAGGAATTTTATTGTGTTTGATATTGGAAATGGTTTAATGTGGAGTTGTTTGATTGTTGGATATAATCGGAAATGTTGGAATTAAGTTGAATGAAATTTGGATATTGTGTATCATGGAGACCTTAGTGTTTGATTGTGGTCAAAATGGTTTTTGGAGTGTTTTTGGAGTTGTCAATGTGTTCCCTAGTTAGTGCTAAGAGTGTATGAGCTTTGGGAGGAGTTTGGGAAACCACTGGGTATGATTTTGACCATATGGGATTTTCTGGTTTTGCTACATTTTTGGTCTCTGATGCACAACACTCGAGCAGAGGAAGATCATGCTTGAGTGCTGCGTGAGTTTTTCCCTTTATGCTTCGAGTTTTGCCTGGATTCTTTGAATGAGTCTCGGGTGCACTTCTTTGTTCTCGAGTGAGTGATGATCATGCTCAAGTGAGCTTGGGTTTGCTCGAGTGATAGTGTGAGTCCAGTGTTGAGATTGTTCTCGGGTCCTCACTCACTGGTTGGTGCCAAGAGTGTGCTCTGACACTCGCAAGCACGGCCGTCTCACCCGAGCACTGAGGGTATGCTCGAGTGAGCTTTTTCTCTTGTGTGATTGGTGCTCTCGGGTTGTCACTCGTGGGGTAGCACTTTCGAGGATTCGAGCATAATTTGGGTCATCACCCGAGTGCAGAGCTTGGTGCTCGAGTGATATGAGCACTTCATGGCTGTGAAGGTTGCTCTCTGTCAAGCACTCGCGGGTGAGAGTTGTCTCACCCGAGCACAAATCTCTCATTACTCGAGTGAGATCGTCTTCACTCAAGTGAGATGGTCAGAAATCAGTATTGTGCCTTCGAAAAAGGGGTCTTTGGGGTAGTGTCTTCCAACCCTTTAGGCATATGTTTAGGCCTCTAGTAGTCACCTAAAGAGTCCTAAATGATAATCAACTAAGTGTATTATGAAATTAAGAACTTGGGAAAGAGATTGATTGGTTGTCCCTAATTTGGTATAGGATTTAATATATGTCGTCCTCATGAAACTGCGGTACCGGAGCCAGTCAGAAAAGATACAGGTAGTGACTATTTCTTTATACCTTATGTGATATATTGTATGTGTGCTATATCATTGTGATGAGATGGATTTCGTATGCTGCAAGTTTTGTGAAAATTGTGTGAACCACCGCTATACCAATAGTCCCTGAGTCGCTAGCAACAGTTCGGGTAAGGGCTGTGTGCCTTCCCTGTCAACACCCGTTTCCATTTTGATATGCGCAGGGCAATAATGAACAAGTTCCATAGGCAAACAGAAAAGTACAGTTATACTGATAATAAGTATTTGTTTACAGACAGTCATTAACAGAGCAGAAGTCGATAATAACGACAAATATGTACAGTATGTTCCCAAAATTATTTCACATATAGACATACAACCACTGTATTCATCTTGGGAAACGTGTCCGTCAGTTTCCCTTCTCTGCATCCTTGGCTTTCGAGCCACTGGCACCCGCTGAGACATTTTGATTAGAAAAAGGGGTGAGATTCCAAGGAATCTCAGTAGAAACATACGATCAATATATAAAATGCGAAAATTAAATATGCAATGCACTGTATCAAGTAAAATGAAAATTCATATCATCCGTGTGTGTACACAAAAATTCAGGGCCAACTAACCCGTTGAAACCCCTGCATGTACCTCAGCCGAGTCCTTGACTACAGCTAGGTAAAACCAGTGTACCTCAGCTAGGTCCTAGACCACAGCTAGGTAATGTGCCTCCAGCACGTGTTCAGATCACAAAATACAGTAACATGCATCATACAAATAGTCACATAGTATATGAGAGATAGTAGTCCCTACCTTAACCTCTTTCCTGTCTCAAAGGGTTTGCCTCGTAAAACGTGTCAACTATAGGCGTCCAGCTCGGTCCTAAAACGTCAAACATACAAGAAATAGGTCATAACCTATCCAAGTATCATTTTAGACACTTCCATAGTGTTTCTTGTGGTTATATTAGCCTATGGTGAAAATTTACCAAAATGCCCCCGGGACCCCGGCCCCGCCGTACCCGGCCCGATGGCACGTTTTTCCAAATTTTTGACTATGGCTATCCTGACATATTTTCATCCAAGGAATCCATTTCCGGATTCAAAATTACCAAATTCAATGTCAAATTACGAAATTGCCCTTGGCAGCCCTACTTTTAGGGTTTTAGGGGCGTTTCCGTAATTATGCTTTCTCAGCCTTTTCTGAAAAAGTGCCCAACTGTAACCCCACCTATTTTCGCCCACTGAATCCAATGGAATCATCAAATCATTGAAAATCCAACTCTAAGGCCCTCAAACATCCCTGGCCGAAATAATTATGTTTTCCGGGAAAAATCGGGGTTTTACGATTTCGGCTCCGTAAACACGTTCCTTTCTACTCCTAACCACTTTATTAACCATCTAATTGAGTTATAACAACCATTTAAACTAAAATTGGGCAGCATAACCCTTAGATATACACTTTTCCAAAATTTAAAACCAATGGCAATCCGGCGAAATTTCACCGATTAAATTGCCCACAACAGCCAGAATAGTTAATATACGAAGGTTTGGAAGTTACCTCAAGCTCCAACAAGCTTTTCCCAAAAATGGCAGCAAACCCTAACTTTTAAAACACCCAATTTGAGCTTTCCAAACCTTAAAGAACAAAGAGGAGTAGTTTAGAATCGGAGCTATACGCGTTAGGAGCGAAATCGCCGGAGAAATCGGCTTACCTTGTGATTTTTCTTCTCTTTCTCTCTCTAAACTCTCTCAACCTTCTCTCTCTATGGTTCAGGTCTGTTGAGCACGAAATGGGCTGAGGAAGATGATGTTTATATTTATTTATCATATGTTTTACAATATTTTATTTATTTGTTTTATTTTCCAAAATTTCAAAAATGAACTTATGTACATAAATCCTTATGTACATATAACCATGCTCATTAAGCCCAATCAATATTTCCTTATTTATGGCATATGTAGGAGACACCTAGGGGTCCCTCCCTATGGTCTCAATTGGCTTCACAACTTGTCCAGGTTACGTATACACGTAAAGTCGCAATTTTGGTCAAAATTGCATTTTTTGCTCAAATTTTCCATAAATTCATATTAAATTGACCAAAATATTCTAAATATATTTTTAACCTTTATTTTCCTTAATTAATTGAAATTAACTTCAATTAATTGGAAAATAATTTATTTTGTGCTATTTTGGCAAAATTACGATTTTGCCATTACCTTTCTAATCCAATTTCTTCTTTTATTTTTCTTTCACCAATTTTCATCTATTTTTGGACCAAATATTTTCTCTAATATTCCTTCATTTTTGGACCTTAATATTGGGCTTTTTAAATTACCCAAATTAATTCCATAATTATTTTTGCCCAATTTCCCATGAAATTGAACATTTATAAATTCATAAATTCCAAATTCATGAATATTCACCATTTCATTGAATTTCCCAAATAATTACAATATATTTGGTGAATATAAAATTTGGGGTGTTACATTCCCGGCGGTAAAAGGGGTGAGGTTAGGGTGTGTTATATGTGATTATGTGGGCCGAAAGGCTAATTGTGAGCCGAAAGGCTATTTGTGAAAGCCGACGGGCCATTTGTGAAAGCCGAAAGGCTATATGTGAGCCGTAAGGCTATTCGTATGCATTACCACACCAATAGTCCCTGAGTCGCTAACAACGGTTCGGGTTAGGATGGTGTGCCTTCCCGGCGGTAAAAGGGAATGAGGGTGGAGTGTGGTTTGCGTTGCTGTTATGAGATGATTTGTTTACATGCTATGTGATTATGTGTGGTATGAATAATTTGTTACTACTGGGATTCTTTAGAATCTCACTCTTTCCAAATGACTAACCTTTCCAGACAGGGAGAGTGGTTCAAAAGGGAAGCAGACAACCAAGAGTAGTTAGGATTACTCTGAGACTTAGTGGTAGTTACGTTGGTTATCTTAGTTTTGGTTTTGAGATTACCAAGTGTATATGAGATGTAAATGAATATTTTGGACATGTAATCCCCATTGTTAGGAAACCTTAAACCCATTATATTTATGAAGTAGCCCGAGGTTTTGCCGGGTTTTTAGTTTCCGCACTCTATATTTATTATGTGATTTGATTTCTCAAGTTGTTATATCCGCATGTGAATGTGAAACCAGGATTAATTACATTTTGAATTGATTTTGAAATACCCCATCTTGTGATGAGGGATTAATAGTTGGTGATTTCATTTTAGTGGTCTCCATTTCACTTAAATTTCCTAATCCGGATGTAATTACTGTGAGGGAGTTACACAGCCGGCAAGGGGGTTTGAGTTTTTTTTAAAAAAAAAACTAAGGGTAGTTAGGTAATTTTCACACTTGACAACATTTCAAAATTCTAAATCATCTTATTTAGGATTATTAAAATTCATCATACTTTTATCAATTTTTACAGTATTTTTCTCTCTTTTCCTTTTTACTTAATTTTTGGATGAAATTTTTCACACAAAAGTCTTTTCTTTTGCCACCTATCACCAAGAAGAAAGAATTCACACATATATTATTAGAGGTAAGAACAAGCCAGACCAAATCAGGCTTTAAACTTAATAGGCTAGACTTGCCATAGGCTTTTGTTTTTTTCCTATCTAAGCCTAACCTATACAATGGAGTGGCCTAAAGCCTGTTAAAAAAATAAGTATTTTTTTTAAAACTTCAAATAGGCTAATAGGTCAAAGTGTTAAATAGATCAAACATAAGTTTATGTCAGAAATAGGCCTAGGCCTTCAAATAGATTGAAAACAAGCCAAAAATAGGTCATGATTAAATAAATCAATCCAAAATTGCAATAACTCAAATCAAGTTATCCAATATATATTATAAAAATATGATATAAATATTATATATAGAATATAAATATAATTTTATTTTTTTAATGTGAAAACAGACAATACCTAAAGGCTTACAGACTAAATTTTAACAAAATAGGTCTGACCTTTTTTTTTTCAAAACAAATCAGCTTGACCAGTTGGCATTATTTCCTGAAAATTTCAGCCTTCTTTGTGCCCAAAAAAAAAATTCCAACACAAGTTTGCATTGTTAACTCTTAAATGGCTCAATACTCATCTTTTAGAATATAAATATGGGAATTAAAATATATATAGTAAAAATTGGTAAATATAAAAACTTGAGCAAATGTTAAACCTGATTCAACAAAATTTTTAGTTATTAAAGTTTAGAAACGTAAGATACTCAAAATTGAAGAATTAACCAACTATCAAATAGACTGTGATTTAACTGGAAAAAAAATATGGAGAAAAAATTGTTATTAAATTTTTTTTTTTGATTTACAATTGTTATTAATTTTTTGACAATATAATCTAGTATAATTAGAATTATTTTCTTTGTAATAAAACAACAATAAAAAAATGTAACATTTTATACCTCATCCTCTCTTCTCTGTACTCTCTACTTTTCTTCAATGGCTATAATTAGAAATTAGATGTCTTTTTTTATTTGCAATTCTTTTTCTTAGATAATCATGACCGGTGAGCTTGAGCCTCAACCAGCGAGCTCTTGTTATATAAACAAAACAAAATAAAACAAAAAAAAATAATTGGAAAAAAAATGAAAGCTTACAAAAGAAAAAATCACAAGAGGAAGGAGCAATAGAGTGAAGAATCATGGGAGTGATGGAAGATCAAACCTGCAGCGGTAGAACAAAACCCATGACAAAAAGAGTATGCGACCCAAGGGAAGCTCAAAAAATATTTGAAAATGAGTTAGAAGAGTTGCGTCAAATAAAATTTTTCAGAATCCCTTCTTCTTATATTTGACATTTTCTAGAATCTCATCTTATAATATTAAAGAATGCATAACAGCTGCAAGTATTATCATATAAAATGTTTCAGAATCTCACCTCCATATATTTGATACTTTTCAGATCCTGCCTTCTTATATTTGACGGTTATCATTTTTAATGGTTAAGTATTTTTAAAAAATATATTAGTTCTTTGTGAAGAACTATTAAGTATTGTCAAATAATTTTTTTAAGAATCTCATCTCCTTGTATTTGATATTTCTCAAAATCCCGCATTCTTACATATAATAGTTATTATTTTTATTTGTTAAATATTCTTAAAGAATAATTAACGGTTCTTTGTAAAAAGTCGTCAAGTATTGTTAAATAAATTTTTAGAATCTCGTCTCCTTCTATTTGATATTTTTCAAAATCCCATATTCTTATATATGTGGTTATTATTTTTAATCATTAAGTATTCTTAAAGAATAAATAACAAGGTTCTTTATGAAAAACCGTCAAGTATTATCAAATAAAAATGTTTCAGAAACCCGCTTCTTATATAGAACGGTTATCATTTTTAACCATTAAGTATTGAGCTAGAAAGTATGCTTTACAATTATTTATTATAACCGTTATATTTTTGTTTTCGCTAATATAAGGTTAGAAGACAAATCTTTTCAAAGTGTTATATGACGGTTGTTTCATAAGAACCGTAATTTTTGTCTATAAATACATTACGGTTAATAATTACAACCGTTATATTTTTATTTTTATAAATTTCACCTCTCAATACATAACGGTACACATCTTTAACTATTATATTTTAGCGTTATATATTCTTGCACGCTATCTGCCTCGATATATATTACATTTATTCACTATAATTGTTATTTATTAAGCATCATATATATGCGATTCTGTAGTAATGAATAATCAACAACCCATACGATGGCAAAAAAAATCAACAACCCATAAATTTGTTCAATAGGCTCCTAATCTATTTAAATTTCAGTGTTACTTTAGTTAAATATACAAACTTAGTTTACTGCTTCAATCTTTATTTGGTTATTCATTTTATAAAAGTGATGCACTCATGACTCCATCCTCCCCATATCCGGTTTTTACAATTTTCCCTATCCAATTATTTGCATCTTATATAATTGATCATTTTATAAAAAGAAATGTCTACTGATCCAATGTGACTGCTCAATGGTCAACATATCTCCATATTAATTTTATGTCTTTTTAAATTAAGATTTGATTTGAGATTTGACGCTAGTTCCCCCCAACCTTCAATTATTTTTGAATGGCTAGTTGGGACAACTTGCTTGGATGAGATTTTAATGTATAGTGAAAAATCCTTATTCAAACAAGAAACAACAAAAAATTCACTTTCATTGAAATTTCTATGCACTTTCTTATTTTTTTTTGTTGGGTACAGAAATAAAACAAGGAAAATAATCACACCCTATCGAAAATTTCTAATTGTTCCGCTATTAACAACTCAATTATACATATTGACCACTTGAGTTTCGAAATTGACTATTTTATCTAGCTACTTTAGTTAAAGAAACAAAAGTAGTCAATATCCAAACTAAAGTGGTCAATATGTATAATTGAGTTGGTAATAGCGAAACAAAAGTAGTTATTAGGAAATATTCAACAACTACCATGTTAATTACTTTGGTATACATATTAACAACTTAATTATACATATTGATGAATTTTACTTAAAAATTTTTTTTAAAAAATGCTGGTGCAAAGTAGTCAATATCGAAACCAAAGTAATTAACATGTATACTTAAGTTGTTAATATCGAAACTAAAGTAGTTATTAGGAAATACTCAATAACTACCCATGTTCACTACTTTAGTATACAAATTAACAACTTAAGTATACATATTAACAACTTTTGCTTGAGAGATTTTTTTTAAAAAAAAAGATATCAGACCGTCAAATTGAAATTAAAGTAGTTATAAGGAAATATTCAATAAATACCTTATTTACTACTTTAATATATATAATAACGACTTAAATATATATATCGACGACTTTTGCTTGAGAAATAAACAAAAATATTAGATTGCCGGAGCTCCGGCGGCCGGTCGTCGATTATCACCGATGCTGAAGCTTTAGTGGTTGGCAAGGGGGTTTGAGGATTTTTTTAAAAAAAAAATTAAGGATAATTAGGTAATTTTAATATTTGGCAACATTTCAAAATTCCAAATCATCTTATTTAGAATTATTAAAATTCATCATACTTATCTATCTTTTATCAATTTTTACAATATTTTTCTCTCTTTCCTAGGTATAAATCACAAGCACTCCTTTCATTTTTTTTTTTTCCAAATAAAAAGAAAAGCAAGGATTTCCGTGCCAGTCCACTTTAAACGGATGGTGGAAAATCGCCATAGAAATCTCTAGTACTTTTTGTTTGGCTTTTGGGAAATTTATTAATCTTGAAACAATAAAAACCCAAAAAAAAAGTGCGGCTGACTTAGAGTCAAAAAGGGTTCTTAGCGAAAGTTTTTATTACTCTTCTTGTTTTAATTATAAGATAAAATTGATTTTTTTAGAGAAATTAAGGAAGCCAATTAAATTATTTTAGAATATTTTTATTTTTTTTTCTCCAAACTAATTAATTTGATTAATAAACTAATATATAATCTAAGGATATTAAAAATATAAACACTCTAGAGTAATTTAAATAGTTTATTTAATTTCTCCAAAAAATTTAACTTTATCTTATAATTAAGACCGGAGGAGGGAGTATTTCATGAAAATTTCGTCCTATTTTAACTTTAAGTCTTCAGCCTCGATTTGATTGTCCCACCACCACCCATGTTAAAATATGGTCAAAATATTTCCGGACCCATCCATTTTTAATGTACAGTGGAAGATCCTGCTCACTGAAGAATGAAAAAATTGATTTCCATGGAAATTTCTACGTATTTTTCCTTTTTTTTTGGGTTGGTACAAAAATAAGGAAAAATTTCATTTAAACATCATTTAAATTCAGAAAATTCCAAAAGATTTATTAAAAAATGGAAATGATAGAAAGGTAATGTGATGAGAATCTGGAATTTTAAAGTTTGTGTGCTTTTATCAAAATGTCGCTCAAATTTTTTTTAAGAGTTAAAAGGCTAAAATATGCTGGGAGTCGGGAGATTTTAGGGACGGGCATTGAGTACCAGAAGATTTTGAGAGGACGAATATCTCCCGGAAGTATAAAAAATGGGGCAACGTCACCCCGTCGTCAAAGACTCAAACGGTGAACCATATTAGTTGATAACGTATGATGAGGTGGCTCCGCCATGTAGAATTTCTAACCACCTTAATGCCACATCATCACCCTTACTGTTTAAAAAAAGAAAAGAAAGAAACCTCTCCTCCTCCGGCGATCATGAGCGCACTGTGCAAGCGATGAGGCTGCACCCATTGCAATAAACAGAAAGGAAGAGACTTTTTTTGAGTTATTTATAGAAAAAAAAAATAATAGAAATTCTATAGCAAATTTCAGAAGAGAAGAAGAGGATTTTGAATCAACAAAATAACAAATTCCTCCAATCAGCACATTCACCCCAATTTGCAGATCTCTCAAATCAACCAAAACAGATTAAAGAACAGAGGAAGGGGAGAAAACATTGACACAAACCAGAGAAAGAGCTTCATCCTTCAAGACTTGCTGCTATAGAGAAATCGAGGCTGAAGACCAATGTGGTGTGAACTCCGATCCTTCAAGAGGTGGCATGGAGTACAGATGGATCCTTCAAGATTTGCTGCTATATAGCAAACCCATAAATTGAAATAAAAAATACCAGAAAACGAATAAACCCAGAAAACATAAGTATGAACAAAACCATCGTGGCTTCGAACCTAAATCTCATCACCACCATGGACTTGCTTTGTTCATACGAGATTCAATCAAAGAAGGATCACTGGAGAAATAAAGGGGGAAGAACGGAAGACAAATATTGAAGAAGAAGATGGAGAACTGATGCTGATCATGCCACCGATGCCCATAATCGGCGCTCAAATCTAATCTCGTTATCGATTTGATCATATGTTGAAGAAGAAGATGGAGAACTTGCTTTGCTCACACGAGATTTAACCAGATCTCGTCGCTGCGCTTAGCTCCCTCTCCATGCCCACAATCGACTCCCAAACTTGGCCAAGTCGTCGAAGCCGCTGTCTCATGCTCGCAACAACCTTGAATGGAACCCATTACCGCTGGTCTCATGCCCTTATCTCCCACCCGATGCTTGCGATCGTAGATTGAGTATGGATGCTTTCTTGGAGGAGGATTTGTGAAGAGGAGGAAATATAGAAGCTTTCTTGAAGAGAGAAGAGAAGGGCTATTGGAAAAGGGAAGAGAAGGAGGAAATCGAGGGCTACGGTAGAGAGAGAGAGAAAGAGTGTGTTGGCAAGTAATTGTTGATGCTGGATGATGAGGTGGTTAGTATTCGGTGCCATGTGTACAATCCAGTCAACTTAATGGTCAGATTTAACGTTCCTAACTGAGGGGACAAAATTACTTTATTTTTTATACTTTTGGGGTATATTTGCCCTCTCGAAAACTTCTAAATGTCCAATACCCATATGAGAAAACTTTTGAGATATTTAAGGCCCTTGTTCCTTTTTTTAAATGAAATGAACCCTCAAAAACTTCCATATATCCAATGCCCATATGGGTTTGGTTTGAGGGGAAAGAAGGAGGGGGAGGGTGATAAATTACCTTTTTGGCCGATGAGAGGGCAATTTTGGGTTCCTCTTACCTGAAAAGGTAATTTATCCCTCTCCTCTCCTCTCCCCTCAAACCAAACACACCTGAACTTGAATTGACATGTTTATGTGTGTGAATATCTTTAAATTTATAAAATTAAAAAAAAATGCTCCACTCAAGTATTAATATGATCATTATTATTTTTATTTTCTAGATGATATTGATTTTCCTTTTTACTTAATTTTTGGATGAAATTTTTCACGTCGACAAAAGTCTTTTCTTTTGCCATCTATCACAAAGAAGAAGGAATTCACACATATATCAATAGAGGTGGGAACATGTCAGGCTAAACTAGGTTTTAAGCTTAATAGGCCAGATTTGTCACGGGCTTTTTTTTTTCCTACCTAAGCCTAACCTATACAATGGGGTGGCCTAAAGCCTGATAAAAAAAATTCATTTTTTTTAAAACTTCAAATAGGCTAATAGGTCAAAGTGTTAAATAGATCAAACATAAGTTTATGTTAGAAATAGACCTATGCCTTCAAATAGATTGAAAACAAGCCGAAAATAGGCCATGATTAAATAAATCAATCCAAAATAGCAATAACTCAAATCAAGTTATCTGATATATATTATAAAAATATGATATAAATATAATTTTATTTTTTTAATGTGTAAACAGACAATACCTGAAAGCTTCTAGACTAGATTTTAACAAAATAAGTCTAACCATTTTTTTTCAAAACAGATCAGGTCTGACCAAGCCCTAACAAGACTAGGTCATGAGCCCTTGACTGATTGCTTGGCCAATGTTAATTTATGATTTTAATATTTAGATTGATAATTGTTTTATTTTTTTTAGGATCATTTTGATTTTCTTTAAAAGTTTTGAACTGCAAGTATATATACTCTTCAAAGAAAATTAGAACCTCAATTATTGAATCATCATAATTAATCAATAATCTCAAAAATAATCACATAATAATGAAGAAGCCTTGGGAGCAAATAAATCTCCTTAAAATAAAATTATAAACATTTGACTTGGGGTCAAACACGTGTCCATGGAAATTTCTTCATACCACTCTGGTCTTATTTATAAGTCATTTTTAACTAATTTTCATATACCAATGAGAGTTAGTTAACTCATTAATTATGGGCTAAATTTATAATTTTGCCCTTTATTATTGGTTCCAAAAGTCAACATGAATAAATTCCTTTTGTTTATTGTAATTAATAGGGTAAAAAAGTACAAAATGCATTTAATACCTTGAAAATGGATTTATAAATATGATCAAATTTTTTTATCAAAAAAGACTTATAAATAGGATTAAAGTTATACTCCCTCCGGTCCTAATCATAAGACAAAGTTGACTTTTTTTGGAGAAATTAAGGAAACCAATTAAATTATTTAAGAGTATCTTTATTTTTATTTTTTTCTCCAAAATAATTAATTTGACTAATAAACTAATATATAATCTAAAGATACTAAAAATATAAATATTCTAAAATAATTTAATTGGCTTCTTTATGATGTGTTTGGTTTGAGGGGAGGGTAGGGGAGAGGGGAGGGGAGGAGGGGTACATTACCTTTTTTTTATTGAAGGCACTTAAATTTTTGGCGGGAACCCAAAATTTAAAAGGAATGAGAGAGTAAATTTTGAGCGGGAATCCAAAATTTTTTTAAAAAAATGAGAAGATAAATTTTGGGTTCTTTTATTTAAAATTGTATTTGTTCTACCCTCCCCTCAAACCAAACACACCTTTAATTTTTCTAAAAAAATCAACTTTATCTTATACTTAAAATAAAAATGAGTACTTCGTTTTTTTAGGTGTTGGTACAGGAAATGTCCACCCACTTTAAACAAGAATAAAGTCATAAACAGGCTACCCAAAGGGAACAAGAAAGGCTACCCAAAGAAAAAGAAAGTCATAAACAAGGGGAAAAAGTTCGTAGTGGCAGAGCCTAATGTTTGTGGACATTTTTAATTCTTTAACCAATAAAAAGCGTGCAGGTGATTTGCAAATTTCCAATTCTTTGAACAAGAAATTTCCACCGTTGATCTATGTAATTATTTTGGAAGGCAAAAAATAAAATCTATATAATTATTTTCATTTTATATAATTAATCATTTTATTAAAAAATAAAAAGAAATGTCCACCGAGAGTCCGAGACACAATGTGAATGCTCCATAGTTAACTTCATGTCTTTTCAATTTAAAATTTTCATTTGTGATTTGACGCTAGTTGCCACCAACCTTCAATTATTTTTCAATGGCAAGTTGGTAGCCACATGCTTGGAAGAGGTTTCAGTGCATAGCGGAGAATCTTTTTTTTTTTTTTTTTGGCCAGTGGAAAATCCTTATTCAAACAAGAGACGGCAAAAAATTCCCTTCCACTGAAATTTCTACGCAATTTCCTTTTTTTTTTTTTTGGTACAGAAACAAAACAAGGAAAAAAAACAGCGTTGTTGAGTTGGAGTCAAAAAGAGCTACGACAAGTTTCATTATTTCGTGGAAATTTCTGCCTACTTTGTAAAAAAAAATTCCCCAGACAACTGAGTAGTTGATTGTTGAATCTTAAATGCTAACAAAGGGTCAATACTCACATTTTCTCATTTTTCTGTTGGGCCGATCGAATTCTCAAGATAAGCGAACTCACCAAATCAACTTCAAGTCTTCAACCTCAGATTTGGTTTAGCCACTCCACCAAGGTATTAATATGGTCTTTCTCCCTCATTTTCTAACTTCTTAAACTCTATTCTTTCTGTTCTTTTTCAGAAATAATCGACGAGCTATAAAACTTTGTTTTTCGTTTTTGTGCCCCAGCAATGGCTGCTTCTGCTTCTTCTTCTTCTTCCCAGGTCCCATGTGAAAAATACGATGTTTTTATCAGCTTCAGAGGTCCAGACGTCAGATCTGGTTTTCTCAGCCATTTAATAAAGGAGTTGGATCGAAAAAACATAGATGTCTATGTGGATTACAGGCTTGAGAGAGGAGACGAAATATCATCAGCACTTGTGAAAGCAATAGAAGGATCCATGATTGCTTTGGTTATATTCTCAGAAGATTATGCTTCCTCAAGATGGTGTTTGGAAGAGCTGGTCAAAATCATGGAATGTAAGGAAGCTGGTCAACAGATTGTGATACCAGTTTTCTACAGAGTAGATCCATCAGACGTCAGGCATCAAAAAGGCGCTTATGCAAAGGCAACTCTTCATGATGATGAAGAGAAGTTCAAGGATAAAGTGGAAATTTGGAGATCTGTCTTGAAAAAATCTGCTGACTTAGCTGGTTATGATTCATCAAAATTTCAGTAAGTTTGTTTCTATTATTCAATTAACGATTTTATAGAGTCTCAATGCTGTTAAGCTTTTTCCTTAGTTTGCCTTAAATCTAGTGAAGTTATATCAGTTTATGCCTGTGGATCTATTATTTTATCATGGGCAGCTGGTAATTTTTTTTTTTGTGTCTTTTTATATGTTAGAGATGAATCCAAACTCATTGATGGAATAGTCGACGATGTCTTGAAAAAGCTAGAAGATGATAGCCGAATTGTGCCAAATTCTCATCTCATTGGATTTCATCAAAATTTTACTAGTGTTGAATCATTAATGGAAATTAAATCACAAGAAGTTCGAAGTATTGGGATATGGGGTATGGGAGGGATAGGGAAAACAACCCTTGCTCGTGCTATATTTTACAAATTCTTGCCTGAATTTGAAAGTCATTGCTTCTTAGAAAACGTGAGAGAAAAATCAACAAAGGTTGATGGTTTGAGTTCTTTGCGTGGAGAGCTTTTTTCAAAGTTATTAGACCGAAAGGATAACACAAAGATGAACCATGAAATGAGATGGCTGCAGCGGAAAAAAGTCTTAATTGTGCTTGATGATGTGGATAATTCAAAGCAACTAAAAGATTTGCAAGGACAACAACGTATTTACTTGGGACCAGGCAGTAGGGTCATTGTAACAAGTAGGGACAAGCATGTTCTTAGGAGTGGAGGGATTCATGACCAATTCATACATGGAGTCAATGGATTGAGTTCAGAAGAATCACTTGAACTCTTTAGTATCCATGCCTTCAATCAAAGTCATCTTAAAATGGAATATCAAGAGCTATCAAAAATGACCGTGGCCATTGCTAAAGGAATTCCTTTAGCTTTAGAAGTTTTGGGTTCCCATTTCCATTCTAGAGGTAAAGCATATTGGGAAAGTGAGCTTAGCAAACTCAAGAGGTATCCCCATGAGCATATTCAAAATGCATTGAAGATAAGTTATGATGGATTGGATCCTATGGACAAGGAAATATTTTTAGACATTGCATTTTTTTTCATGGGTGACCAAAAGGATAATGTTACTTGTCATCTAGAGTCTTATGGTTTCAAAGCGGTTAGTGGAATACAAAATCTTCTAGATAAAGCTCTCATAAAGGTAGATCAGTATGGCCGTATTGTAATGCACGATTTGATACGAGAAATGGCTGAGCAAATAGTTCGTGGAGAAAGTATGAGACATCCTGAAAGACGTAGCCGATTAAAAGATGCAGATGAAATCTATGATGTATTGAAAAGTAACATGGTATGGGAAAAAGATACATCAATTTATTTCTTTCATTATTATTTTTGAAAGTATTTTTTAAAAATTTAATATTTATTTCATTTTATTTTTGCCCAGGGAACGGATGAAATTGAAGGCATTATATTGGATATGGCTCAAATAAAATATGTACAAGTGAGAGCTGACATTTTTGTAAAGATGAAAAATTTAAGATTCCTCAAATTTTTCACTACTAGGTGGTCTCACAGTAGGACAAATATAGATCTTCTTTCTAGTCTTGACTCTTTTTCTAATAAATTGAGGCATCTTCATTGGGATCATTATCCATTGGAGACTCTTCCATCCGGCACTTATCTTGAAAACCTTGTTGAACTTCACATGGAAAACAGCAATGTTAAAAGGCTTTGGGATGGAAAACAGGTACGTATATGCTAATGTATATTTTATATGTCTTCAACCTAATTAAATTTATTATGGCTTTTTAATTTAGGTAATTGTTTTCTTTTCATTTTGAACATAGGATCTTGGAAACCTAAAGACAATAAATTTGAGTCGGTCCAAACAATTGACAGAGTTGCCTGATCTCTCGATGGCACACAAGCTTGAAAGTGTGGATCTAGAATATTGTGGAAGTTTGAGGAGTGTTCATCCATCTCTTTTATCTCTCCCCAGTATTATTGAAATGGATGTATCCTATTGCTCAAAATTAGAGAGTATTGAAAGTGAGACTCATTTAGAATCTTTCTCTGAGCTTAGCGCTGACAATTGTTGCCTCAAGAAATTATGTTTGTCATCAAACAAATTGAGTGCTATATCTCTTGAAGGCACTAAAGTCGAATCATTGCATTTCCCAATCGGTCGTTCCACAGAACTTACAGCTATTAGAATTTTGGGCAGTATAGTAGGGAGTCTTTCAATAGATGAGCTGTGTTGCTTGACAAATCTTGAGGTGTTTAACATTCCCAATTTGAAGCAAGTAATTGACATAAAGCAGATACACTCCCTTTTTGATGCTTGGCCTAATTGAAGAGCACTATTTTTGAATGGGTGGAGTTACTTGTCGGAAATCCCTGACAATATCAAGGCGTTGACAAGGTTAGAAACTTTATCATTGGATGAGTTTGCTGTGGAGACATTGCCAGCTTGCGTCAACCATATTTCAAGCTTGAAATACATTTACCTGAGAAGTTGCAAAAGGCTTAAGTCTATACTTGGACTTCCTCCCTTCCTTGAAAGATTAGAAGTCGCCGAATGCACATTATTGGAGACTGTATCCTCCGACTCTCTGGTTCGGAATCAATGTGACTTCATCTTCTATAACTGTGAAAACTTGGATGAGCGTTCACTTCGCTTTATTCAGGAATTAACTCTTTCCTCAATGGCTTCAGCCCGTGATTATTTGGATGCTATAACTTGTTACCCAGGAAGTAGAGTTCCAGAGTGGCTGGAATATAAATCCATGACAGAGGCTTTCAGTGCAACCGAATTTACTTGCAATCTTGAACGACCACAGGATTTATTAATTTGCGGCATTTCTCCTCCTCTTCTCGTCTCAGATTCATCATATGAATGTCATTGTTATTTCTCTTATGATGATAAATGCAAATTCCACTATTGTCAACGTTTACCTACATTGAATCGGGATCATGTGTTGCTGTGGCGTGTGAGAATGCGCTCAGATCATACTGGGATAGGTAATGATGCTAAATTTTCATTTGAATTCATTCTAAAATATTGGGATGTTAAGGAGGAAGCCTATTGCGAAGTCCCTGCAAAAGCATGTGGAGCACACCTAATATATTACTCGGAGCAGGGTCGAAATAGAAAGAGGGTTGCAGATATTTGGGTTGAAGATGGAATCCGTCCCACAAAGCAACTCAAGAATTTTGATGTCTTTCAATCTTCTGCCCTGGAGTTGGTTACTACTAATTTCTAGAATCTCATGATATGATGACTTCATCGGTCACCCCTTACAACTCAAATTTCTACACATTATCAAACAAAAAGAACTCTCTTACTAAAACACTTCCTTTCATATTTTATGTTTTATAGATACTGTGTATGAAAATTTTTAAAGAACAAAGTGGTTGGTGCGTTATATATATATATATATAATTCTATTGCTATGCTTCATATTTCTTCTCCCTAGTCCGATGATCATGCCTCATATTATCTATGGGACCCATTTGGGAAATATGTCTCAAATTTATGTCATGGCAGTGAATTTGTGGTTCTGATCCCCCCCAATCTTGTATATATTTTGATGATTATTATTGCACAACTTACTTCTATTGGCTGTCATTTATATCCTTAAATATGTTTCTCTTTGAAAAAAATAAAAATAAAAAGCAAAAGGGCACGCGTGGCTGAAAATTGATGAGGTGATGAACTAATTGGTGTTTTAATTTGATGCGGGCAATGAAAAAATTTATTATCCTTTGAGAAAAAACGCCGTTCTTTCTTTTAAACAAAAGTGATTTCTTTTTTTTTTTTTATATATATTTATATATATACACAAACAAATATATAATTTTATTAATATGCTCTGAACCCCTCTTCTCTATTTTCTCTTTCTCCGAGTTACATTGGGTTTTTTTTAAGTGAGGGCATTAATTAATTAGGAAATTTCTGCTCAAAAAACTCGAGTGTTGTTACTCACCTAGTAGTAAATATTGTTTGCATACGTTGATTGTGACTTGGTCTATTTTTCAGTTATTGTGCTTCCGATTTCTATTCACAAATTTTCGCTTGATATTTATCAAAAACACATTCAGCGATTTCAAAATTTTGATACAGCGGTGGAGCATTTTTCTAGTGTGTCTTTGTTGTTTGGAACTGAAGGCAGTTGGTTATTTTCATTAAAACTTTCTTTTCATTGTCTGAGGTAGAATTATAGTGTCACTGTTGGGTAAAGATATATTGTTACAATTATGAAGTAAAATTATTGGGCTCATTAAATTTTGTTATGTGTCTTTGATTAGCATAAAGAATGAGTACATTGAATGCTACCAGGGCAATCTGGCAGTGCTGCATGTGAATGTTGACAAATATTCAACCATTTTCACTCGCAAAGTTTTTTTGTCTATTTAAGGTTAAATTTTTCAGTTTTATCGTAAAATAATTATTGTGTGCATTTATTTATTCCTTTTGTTTTGCTTCTTTGAGTAGTTTACTCCTTGTAGTTTCTCTAGTGAATTGTAAAATCTTCATTCTTTAGTGAATTGACTTCCTAACTGATTTACTGTGTTGCTTTTCTTTTCACTAGTAAGGATATATTGCTACAGTTATGAAGTAAAATTATTGTCCTCATTCTGTTTTTATTTTCCATCTACTCAAGGTTAAACTACTCTGTTTTATCCTGAATAAGTATTCTATGCATATATTTATTCCTTTCATTTTTCTTCTTTAAGTTGTTCACTTCTTGTAGTTTATTTAAACGTGTTCATAAAAAATGTCTTCTTACTTACCATCATCCTCTTAATTCTTTTTCCTTTTGGGTCAAGTCTTGATTTACTTAAATAAAGAAAATATGATATTTCTACTAGTTTGTGTATCATTCTTTGCTTCTGCAGTTAAAAGAATCGGAAAACAAATCCTTAGAGCAAGTTTAAAAAAAATTACTCTGCTAAATATAGGTCTCTTCTTTGACTTGAAGAGGAATTCTGAGACATAAAAAAGAAGACGCAAATTAATTGATATTTTAATACTCTTGAGAGCCATCACTGCTTGTATCCTTTACTCTGCAGTTTATCAACGACCTGCATGCTTTAATCTGATAAATCTAGCTCCACATGGAACTCCCCCTCCCTTAATTTTGTTTCTCATATTCTTACCTTGTTATGCTTTTTCTTGTCCAAAAATGTAGTGCTCTGTCAACTTTTTTGTTTGTGGATCAATCAGGTATCTATCAGGTAGGACACAATGTTTCCCTATTGAGTTTTAAGTTGGTTCCTTTAATTATAATTCATTGACTAAACGAGTCACACACACACACACACACACACACACACACACACACTCTCTCTCTCTCACACACACACACACACACACACTCTCTCTCTCTCTCTCTCTCTCTCTCTCTCTCTTTTTGCGCATCTACAGAACAAAGAGCGCACTAAATTGATTGGGGAGCTTGGAAAACTCTTTGCATTAATAAAGAAGTCAGAGAAGGAACTCAATCATAGCAATAAATATGTATAGTTTCTTTTTCACCTACCTCTCTTGCCATCAACTTGCACTAACAAATAAGTCAGTGTTTAAAAAGTAAATGAAGTAAGGTATATGTAACATTGAAGATGTGTGTTCTGTCAATTTAGTCTTTAGAAATTGATTAACATTATTTTCATTTACTCCAAACAACTTTTAGAATCCATCAATATATTGTTTCCCGCACGTTTTGTTGATGTTAAAATCATATTCGTTGGTTTTCAAGGGATGCAAATGGTCTTGTCCTTAATTGGTTGTGATTTACGTTGGGAGTATTTCTTTCTTTGTTTCTTTTTTGTTTTTTTGTTTTTGTGTTGACAAGGATGTATTTGGTTTCTGCGGTGCAGCTGTTTCTTGCTCCAAGCTTGTTCAAATTACAGCAATGATGAAAAGTAAAATCCTTTTTTGATGGTGAATAAAATTCTTAAAACATTTACTGTGTTGCCTTTGGTTTCTTTCCATTCTTTGAAATAGATGTAGATTGTAGAGTGTTACTAATGGATGTCAAGAGTATGAGGCTGCTAGTCAGCCCAACAAAGCCCAACACAGTGAAGCCCATTCGGTTCTCAACAAGGCCCTATCACAGTAAAAATAAGCAACCTCAGATAACATGGCAGAAGTAACCAGTGTATAATTTGTAACCTATTCTTTTTATTATATCTTGGAATATTCTTCTTAGAATTTTAGGACCTTCTGTAAAGTACTTACGTGAAAGCATCTTGTAATATTCTAGAGTTTTGTCCTCTACCTATTTAATGCACGGTATATGGCAAGGCTCTATGCGCCTCATTAAAATATCCATCTCCTCCTCACAAATTTATCTTGGTATCCGAGCTTTTAATGTAGACTACCATGGCTAGAACTGATAGTGATATGTTACCACCTTCTGTCCAAACACCTTCAAACACCTCCTTTGCTTTAGCCTCTCTTTTGGCAAAATTATCTGAAAAAGGCAACACCTTGTCTCAATCTTGTTTTATCAAGTTGGATAGGACAAACTATCCTGTGTGGGTGACTCATGTTTTACCTGTAATTAAAGGATACAAGGTCATTGCTATGAAGATAATTAAAAGGGCATTTAAGTCTTTTTACATAAAAATCAGGTCTCATTTCTATGACATGCCAAACATACTTGTAAATCTGATCTCCATCTCCATATCCATATCCATTAAAACCAATTATGCGTACCGAACAGGCCCTAAATTAAAATATCAGTACTTTGTATACAAAAAATTTATAGTATCAGTACTTTCTAAATATAACAATTTATTAGGTCCTTCTCACTAATATAAAATATAATATATAATTTTTAATAGGAAAAATTTCCCCAATAAGTTTCGCGTTTGAAGGATTTTTTGAAGATTTCTTGAAATTTTTTTAATAAAAAACCCAAAAGATAACGTGTTTTTTTGACTTGGTGTGAGAAAGAGTCTATGACCAAACTTTTTTATTATTTTGTTGAAATTTCTTCTCACATTAAATAAGAAATGTCCCCCAATTTAATATGAATGTTCAAAAATTAACATATCGGTAAATTAACTACATGTCTTTTTCAAGTGAAGATATGATTTGATTTTAGATGTTAGATCCTATAAGGGTTGGCTTAGATTTGATTTGATTTCTTATGTGTGTGAATATGTTTAAATTTACCCTCTCAGGGAGAGGGTAAATTTTGGTTCCTTGAACCTAAAAAGGTAATTTATCCCCTCCCCCCTCCCCCCTCCCCCCCTCAAACCAAACACACCTAAATGGACATGCTCATGTGTGTGAATATGTTTAAATTCATATAAAAAAAATACACCACTTAGATATTAATACGATCATTATTTATTATTTTTATATTTTAAATGATATTGATTTTCCTTTTTACTTAATTTTTTGATCAAATTTTTTACATTGACGACAGTCTTTTCTTTTGCCATCCATCACTAAGAAGAAGGAATTCACACAAACATCATTAGAGGTAGGAATAGGCCATACCAGGCTTTAGGCTTAATAGGTTAGGCTTGCTATTGGCTTTTTTTCCCCCTACCTAAGCCTAACTTATACAATAGCGTGGCCCGAAACCTATTAAAAAAACATGCATTTTTTTTTAAACTTCAAATAGGTTAATAGGTCAAAGTGCTAAATAGATCAAACATAAGTTTTGGTCAAAAATAGGTCTGGGAAGAGGTGGTAATGCGGGCCTGCCCACGCGGGCTGTGGGTTGTGACAACACCAGCCCGCCCCCTTCAGCCAGCCCGAGCCCGTTTAGGGCTAGTCCGCCAATTTTTTTTTTTTTTAATTTCACTCTTTTTTTTTAATTTTTACCATATTTCTCTTTCACCCGCTCATATCACACTTTTTTTCTTTTATACATTTGTGTTATGAAGTCAATTTCATTCTTACTTTCCTTTTTTTTCATCTATTCACATCATAAAACTATATAAATGCATCTCTTTTAAATTTAATAATAGTAGAATAAATAAATATAATTTGAAAATAAGTGTCAAATAAAAATTATAAAGAATTAATTAAACGTATCATCAAAGAAAAGGAGATAAGGGAGACTAAGGGCATTTAAGAAAAAACTAAAAAAAAATAATAATGCGGGCCAGCAGGCCAACCCACCAGCCCAACCTGAATTACCGCCTCTAGGCCTAGGCCTTCAAATAGGCTGAAAACAAGCTGAAAATATGTCATAATTAAATAAATCAATTTAAAATTACAATAACTCAATTCAAGTTATCCAATATATATCATAAAATTATGATATAAATATTATATATATAGAATATAAATATAATTTTATTTTTTAATGTGTAAACAAAATAGGTCATGGGCTTATGATATAAATATTATATACCTGAAGGCTTATTGGCTAGATTTTAACAAAATAGGTCTGACCTTTTTTTTAAAAAACAAATTAGGCCTGCCCAAACCCTAACAAGACTAGGTCATGGGCCCTTGACAGGCAGCTTGACCTATGTTAATTTATGATTTTAATATTTAGATTGATAATTGTTTTTTCATTTTTAGGATCATTTTGATTTTCTTTAAAAGTTTTGAACCACATGTATATATAGTTTTCAAAGAAAATTAGAACCTCAATTATTGAATCGTCATAATTAATCAATTGTCTCAAAAATAATCACATAATAATGAAGAAGCCTTGGGAGCAAATAAATCTCCTTGAAATTATAAACATTTGACTTGGAGCCAAATGTGTGTCCATAGAAATTTCTTCATATTTCGGTTTTTTTGGGGTTGGTACAGGAAATTTCTACCCACTTTAAACAAGAATAAATAAGGGAAAAAAGTTCGTCCTGGCAGAGCTTTCAATGGTTGCTGGGCATTTTTAATTCTTTAACCAATAAAAAGCGTGCAGGAGCCTTGGAAATTTCCAATTCTTTGAGGGAGAAATTACACTCAAGTTCTAATGAAGAAGGGTAATAAAAAAATGATCCCTTAAAATTATAAAATGAAAAAAATAATCCCATTGATAACTCCATGACATTATTTTTTTATTTTGTGATTTTAAAAAACTATTTTTTATTTCACTTCTTTCTTAAGGCAGCTTGAGTGTAATTTTTCCTAAAGTGAATAAGAAATTTCCACCACCTACTAGTTGAACTACTTAATTATCCGAGACACAATGTGAATGCTTAATAGTCAACATTTCCCCATATTAATTTCATGTCTTTTCAATTTAAAATTTCATTTAAGATTTGACGCTAACTCCCACCAACCTTCAATTATTTCTCAATGGCAAGTTGGTCCCCTCATATTCACATGCTTGGATGAGATTTCAATGCATAATGGAAAATCCTTATTCAAACTAGATACAACAAAAAATTCCCTTCCACTGAAAATTTTACGCATTTTTCTTTTTGTAGGAAAATTATACTCAAGTCTTAAAGAAAAAAGGAAATAAAACAATGATTCATTGAAATTATAGAATGAAAAAATGATCTCATGAAGTTGTCAATACCCACTCATAAAGTTGTTGATGAGATCATTTTTCTTTTTTTTTTTTCTTTTTGGGTTTGGTACAGAAATAAAACAGGTGAAAAAAAACAGCGTCGTTGACTTAGAGTCAATAAGAGCTACGGACAAGTTTTCATTATTTCGTGGAAATTTCTGCCTACTTTGTAAAAAAAAATTCCCCAGACAACTTATTTGTTGATTGTTGACTCTTAAATGCTAACAAAGGCTCAATACTCACATTTTCTCATTTTTCTGTTGTGCCGATCGAATTCACAGGATAAGCGAACTCACCAAATCAACTTCAAGTCTTCAACCTCAGATTTGGTTTAGCCACTCCACCAAGGTATTAATATATATGGTCTTTCTCCCTCATTTTCTAACTTCTTAAACTCTATGCTTTCTGTTCTTTTTCAGAAATAATCGACGAGCTATAAAACTTTGTTTTTCGTTTTTGTGCCCCAGCAATGGCTGCTTCTTCTTCTTCCCAGGTCCCATGTGAAAAATACGATGTTTTCATCAGCTTCAGAGGTCCAGACGTCAGATCTGGTTTTCTCAGCCATTTAATAAAGGAGTTGGATCGAAATAGCATAGATGTCTATGTGGATTACAGGCTTGAGAGAGGAGACGAAATATCATCAGCACTTGTGAAAGCAATAGAAGGATCCATGATTGCTTTGGTTATATTCTCAGAAGATTATGCTTCCTCAAGATGGTGTTTGGAAGAGCTGGTCAAAATCATGGAATGTAAGGAAGCTGGTCAACAGATTGTGATACCAGTTTTCTACAGAGTAGATCCATCAGACGTCAGGCATCAAAAAGGCGCTTATGCAAAGGCAACTCTTCATGATGAAGAGACGTTCAAGGATAAAGTGGAAATTTGGAGATCTGTCTTGAAAAAATCTGCTGACTTAGCTGGTTATGATTCATCAAAATTTCAGTAAGTTTGTTTCTATTATTTAATTAACCATTTTATAGAGTCTCAATGTTCTTAAGCTTTTTCCTTAGTTTGCCTTAAATCTAGTGAAGTTATATCAATTTATGCCTGTGGATCTATTATTTTATCATGGGCAGCTGGTAATTTTTTGTTGTTGTCTTTTTATATGTTAGAAATGAATCCAAACTCATTGATGGAATAGTCTACGATGTCTTGAAAAAGCTAGAAGATGATAGCCGAATTGTGCCAAATTCTCATCTCATTGGATTGCATCACAATTTTACTAGTGTTGAATCATTAATGGAAATTAAGTCACAAGAAGCTCGAAGTATTGGGATATGGGGTATGGGAGGGATAGGGAAAACAACCCTTGCTCGTGCTATATTTTACAAATTCTTGCCTGAATTTGAAAGTCATTGCTTCTTAGAAAACGTGAGAGAAAAATCAACAAAGGTTGATGGTTTGAGTTCTTTGCGTGGAGAGCTTTTTTCTAAGTTATTAGACCGAAAGGATAACACAAAGATGAACCATGAAATGAGATGGCTGCAACGGAAAAAAGTCTTAATTGTGCTTGATGATGTGGATAATTCAAAGCAACTAAAAGATTTGGTAGGACAACAACGTCTTTACTTGGGACCAGGCAGTAGGGTCATTGTAACAAGTAGGGACAAGCATGTTCTTAGGAGTGGAGGGATTCATGATCAATTCATACATGGAGTCAATGGATTGAGTTCAAAAGAATCACTTGAACTCTTTAGTATGCATGCCTTCAATCAAAGTCATCCTAAAATGGAATATCAAGAGCTATCCAAAATGACCGTGGCCATTGCTAAAGGAATTCCTTTAGCTTTAGAAGTTTTGGGTTCCCATTTCCATTCTAGAGGTAAAGCTTATTGGGAAAGTGAGCTTAGCAAACTCAAGAGGTATCCCCATGAGCATATTCAAAATGCATTGAAGATAAGTTATGATGGATTGGATCCTATGGACAAGGAAATATTTTTAGACATTGCATTTTTTTTCATAGGTGACAAAAAGGATAATGTTACTTGTCGGCTAGAGGCTTGTGGTTTCACAGCGGTTAGTGGAATACAAAATCTTATAGATAAAGCTCTCATAAAGGTAGATCGGTATGGCCGTATTGTAATGCACGATTTGATACGAGAACTGGCTGAGCAAATAGTTCGTGGTGAAAGTATGAGACATCCTGAAAGACGTAGCCGATTAAAAGATGCAGATGAAATCTATGATGTATTGAAAAGTAACATGGTATGGGAAAAAATACATCAATTTATTTCTTTCATTATTATTTTTGAAAGTATTTTTTAAGAATTTAATATTTATTTCATTTTATCTTTGTCTAGGGAACGGATGAAATTGAAGGCATTATATTGGATGTGGCTCAAATAAAATATGTACAAGTGAGAGCTGATATTTTTGTAAAGATGAAAAATTTAAGAATCCTCAAATTTTTCTCTACTGGGTGGTCTCACAGTAGGACATATATAGATCTTCTTTCTGGTCTTGACTCTTTTTCTAATAAATTGAGGCATCTTCATTGGGATCATTATCCATTGGAGACTCTTCCATCCGGCACTTATCTTGAAAACCTTGTTGAACTTCACATGGAAAACAGCAATGTTAAAAGGTTTTGGGATGGAAAACAGGTACGTATATGCTAATGTATATTTTATATGTCTTCAACCTAATTAAATTTATTATGGCTTTTTAATTTAGGTAATTGTTTTCTTTTCATTGTGAACATAGGATCTTGGAAACCTAAAGACAATAAATTTGAGTGGGTCCAAACAATTGATAGAGTTGCCTGATCTCTCGATGGCACACAAGCTTAAAAGTATAAATCTCAATTATTGTCTAAGTTTGAGGAGTATTCATCCATCTATTTTATCTCTCCCTCGTATAATTGAAATGGCAGTATGCCGTTGCTCAAAATTAGAGAGTATTGAAAGTGAGACTCATTTAGAATTTTTCTCTGAGCTTAGCGCTAACTATTGTTGCCTCAAGAAATTATGTTTGTCATCAAACAAATTGAGTGCTATATCTCTTGGAGGCACTAAAGTCGAATCATTGCATTTCCCAATCGGTCGTTCCACAGAACTTACACGTATTAGAATTTATGATGGTATAGTAGGGAGTCTTTCAATAGATGAGCTGTGTTGCTTGACAAATCTTGAGGTGTTTCATGTTGCCAATTTGAAGCAAGTAATTGACATAAAGCAGCTACACTCCCTTTTTGATGCTTGGCGTAATTTAAGAGAACTATGTTTGGATGGGTGGAGTTACTTGTCGGAAATCCCTGACAATATCATGGCGTTGACATGGTTAGAAACTTTATCATTGAATGAGTCTGCTGTGGAGACAATGCCAGCTTGCGTCAGCCATCTTTCAAGCTTGAAATACATTCACCTAAGAGGTTGCAAAAGGCTTACATCTATTCTTGGACTTCCTCCCTTGCTTGAAAGATTAGAAGCCCCCGGCTGCACATTATTGGAGACTGTATACTCCGACTCTCTGGTTCGGAATGAATGTGACTTTGACTTCTGTAACTGTGAAAACTTGGATGAGTGTTCACTTCGCTTTATTCAGGAATTAACTCTTTCCTCAATGACTTTCGACCATGGTTTTTGTAATGCTAGAACTTGTTACCCAGGAAGTAGAGTTCCAGAGTGGATGGAATATAAATCTATGACGGAGGATTTCAGTGCAATCGAATTTACTTGCAATCTTGAACGATCACAGGATTTATTATTTTGCTGCATTGCTCCTCCTGCTCTCGTCTCAAAGCTATTATATGGAGTTCATTGTTATTTCTCTTATGATGATGAGAACGAATTCCATAGTCATCGCCCGTTTTATTATCCTACATTGAATCGGGATCATGTGTTGCTGTGGCCTATGAGAATGCGCTCATATGGTGCTGGGATAGGTAATGATGCTAAACTTTCATGTAAATTGCTTCTGAAATATTCGGATCTTGAGGAGAGAGCCTATTGGGAAGTCCCTGCAAAAGCATGTGGAGCACACCTAATATATTACTCAGAGCCGGGTCGAAATAGAAAGAGGTTTGCAAATATTTGGGTTGAAGATGGAATAATCTGTCCCACAAAGCAACTCAAGAACTCTGGTGTCTCTCAACCTTCTCCCCTGCAGTTGGTTACTACTAATTTCAAGAATCTATGATATGATGACTTCATCTGTCACCCCTTACAACTCAAATTTCTACACATTATCAAACAAAAAGACCTCTATCACTAATACACTTCCTTTTTACAAGTATCTCTTACTTCTTATTCTTAAATTTTACAGATACAGCATATGAAAATTTTTAAAGAACAAAGTGGACAAGTGGTTGGTGCGTAAAATATATATATATATATATATATAATTCTATTGCTATGCTTCATATTTCTTCTCCCTAGTCCGATGATCATGCCTCATATTATCTATGGGACCCATTTGGGAAATGTCTCAAATTTATGTCATGGCAGTGAATTTGTGGTTCTGATGTTTTTTTTTTTTGCAATATTGTATAGATTTTGATGATTATTATTGCACTATTTACTTCTATTGGCTGTCATTTATATGCTTAAATTCTCTTTAAAAAAAACAAAAAAATAAAAAGCAAAAGGGCACGCGTGGCTTGATGAGGTGATGAATTAATTGGTGTTTCAATTTGACGTTGGCAATGAAAAATTTTGTTATCCTTTGAGAAAAAACGCTGTTCTTTCTTTTAAACAAAAGTGGTTTCTTTTTTATAAATATTTATATATATACATACACATATATAATTTTATTAATATGCTCTGAACCCATGTTCTCTATTTTCTCTTTCTCCAAGTTACATTGAATTTTTTTTAAGTGATGGCATTAATTAATTAGTAATTTCTGCTCAAAGAACTCGAGTGTTGTTACTCACCTAGTAGTAAATATTGTTTGCATACGTTGATTGTGACTTGGTGTAGTTTTCACTTATTGTGCTTCTGATTTCTATTCACAAATTTTCACTTGATATTTATCAAAAACACATTCAGTGATTTCAAAATTTTGATACAGAGGTGGAGCATTTTTCTAGTGTGTCTTTGTTGTTTGGAACTGAAGGCAGTTGGTTATTTTCATTAAAACTTTCTTTTCATTGTCTGAGGTAGAATTATAGTGTCACTGTTGGGTAAAGATATATTGCCACAATTATGAAGTAAAATTATTGGGCTCATTAAATTTTGTTATGTGTCTTTGATTAGCATAAAGAATGAGTACATTGAATGCTACTAGGGCAATCCGGCAGTGCTGGAAATGTTGACAAATATTCAACCATTTCGGCTTGCAAAGTTTTTTGTCTATTTAAGGTTAAATTTTTCAGTTTTATCCTGAAATAATTATTGTGTGCATTTATTTATTCTTTTTGTTTTGCTTGTTTGAGTGGTTTACTCCTCGTAGTTTCTCTAAATGGACTTTTTAAAAATGTCATCATACTTATCTTCATCCTCTTAATTACTAGTGTGTATATTTTTATTTGCTCTTGCAGTTGAAAGAATCGGAAAACAAATATTTGTTCTTTTTTCCAGTCCAAAAATGCATTGCACTATCAGTTTAGGCAGGACTGAAAATGTAAAATCTTCATTCTTTAGTGAATTGAATTCCTAACTGATTTACTATGTTGCCTTTCTTTTCACTAGTAAGGATATATTGCTACAGTTATGAAGTAAAATTATTGTCCTCGTTCTGTTTTTATTTTCCATCTACTCAAGGTTAAACTACTCTATTTTATCCTGAATAAGTATTCTATGCATATATTTATTCCTTTCATTTTTCTTCTTTAAGTAGTTTACTTCTTGTAGTTTATTTAAATGTATTCTTAAAAAATGTCTTCTTACGTACCATCATCCTCTGAATTCTTTTTTCTTTTGGGTCAAGTCCTGATTTACTCAAATAAAGAAAATATGATATTTCTGCTGGTTTTTGTATCATTCTTTGCTTCTGCAGTTAAAAGAATCAGAAAAACAAATCCTTTGAGCAAATTTCAAAAAAACAAAAAATTACTCTGCGAAATATAGGTCTCTTCTTTGACTTGAAGAGCAATTCCGAGACATAGAAAAGAAGTCGCAAATTAATTGATATTTTATATTCTTGAGAGCCATCACTGCTTGTATCCTTTACTCTCCAGTTTATCAATGACCTGCATGCTCTGATTTGATAATTCTAGCTCCACATGGAACTCCCCCTCCCTTAATTTTGTTCCTCATATTCTTACCTTGTTATGCTTTTTCTTGTCCAAAAATGTAGTGCTCTGTCAACTTTTTTGTTTGTGGATCAATCAGGTATCTATCAGGTAGGACTCAATGTTTCCCTGTTGAGTTTTAAGTTGGTTCCTTTGATTATAATTCATTGACTAAACAAGTCACACACACACACATGCTCTTTTTGTGCATCTACAGAACAAAGAGCGCACTGAATTGATTGGGGAGCTTGGAAGGATCTTTGCATCAATGAAGAAGTCAGAGAAGGAACTCAATAACAGTAATAAATATGTATAGTTTCTTTTTCACCTACCTCTCTTGCCATCAACTTGCACTAACAAATAAGCCAGTGTTTAAGAAGTAAATGAAGTAAGGTATATGTAATATTGAAGATGTGTGTTCTGTCAATTTAGTCTTTAGAAATTGATTAACATTATTTTAATTTACTCCAAACAACTTTTAGAATCCATCAATGTATTGTTTCCCGCTAGTTTTGTTGATTTTAAAATCATATTTGTTGGTTTTCAAGGGATGCAAATGGTCTTGTCCTTAATTGGTTGAGATTTAAGTTGGGAGTATTTCTTTATTTGTTTTTTTTTGGTGTTGACAAGGATGTATTTGGTTTCTGCAATGCAGCTGTTTCCTGCTTCAAGACTGTTCAAATTACAACAATGATGAAAAGTAAAATCCTTTTTTGCTGGTGACTAAAATTCTTAAAGAATTTACTGTGTTGCCTTTGGTTTCTTTCCATTCTTTGAAATAGATGTAGACAGTAGGTTGTTACTAATGGATGTCAAGAGCATGAGGCAGCTAGTCAGCCCAACAAAGGCCAACACAGTGAAGCCCATTCGGTTCTCAACAAGGCCCTGTCACAGTAAAAATAAGCAACCTCAGATCACATGGCAGAAGTAACCACTGTAAAATTTGTAACCTATTCTTTTTATTATTTCTTGTAATATTCTTCTTAGAATTCTAGGACCTTCTATAAAGTAGATACTTGTAAGCATCTTGTGTATTCTAGGGTTTTGTACCGTACATATTTAATATGCACAGTATATGGCAAGGCTCTATGCGCCTTATTAAAATATTCATCTCCTTCTTACAAATTTGTCTTGGTATCAGAGGTTTTAACGCAGACTGCCATGGTTGGGACTGACAGTGATATGTCATCACCTTTTGTCCAAACACCTTCAAACACCTCCTTTACTTCAGCCTCTCTTTGGCAAAATTTTCTGAAAAAGGCAGCACCTTGTCTCAATCTTGTTCTATTAAGTTGGATAGGACAAACTATCTAGTGTGGGTGACTCATATTCTGCCTATAATCAAAGGATAAATGGTTGAGGGTTACATTAATGGCACAAAATCATGCCCTTCTCAGTTCATCACAGAAGGAGACACAACCAAGCTCCTGATCTTCTCAGTTCATCATAGAAGGAGACACAACCAAGCTCAATCCTGAATTTGAAGATTGGCAAGCTGCTGACCAATTGGTTTTTGGGTGGCTCCTTAATACTATAACCCTAGAAATCTCCTAAAAATGACTCATGTCTTAACTTCTGCTGGCTTGTGGTTAGCAGCCAAGGAAATAATAGGAGCACAGTCTAAGTCGAGACTGTTATTGCTAAGATATGAGATTCAACGTACCAGGAAGGGAGCGCTGAGAATGTGTGACTACTTGGCTAAGATGAAGAATTTGTCCAATCAGCTAACTCTGGCCATAAGCCCTATTCAATTGCCATATCTGATCATTCAAGTTTTAGCTGGCCTAGATGCTGAATATAACCTTATTGTGGTGCAACTGACTCACAGAGTTGATGATTTGAGCTGGATTGAGCTTCAAACATCCTTGTTTACTTATGAGAGTCGAATGTATTAATTAAACCAGTTTTCTCAACTCTTTCAAAATAATAGTTTGGTCAACTATGCTAGGACTAGTGAGAACTATTCTCCTAGGGCTTCTTGGCGTGCTGACCATGGAAACTATGGGAGAAGAGGCCGTGGAACATACAACAGAGGTAGAGGAGGATGTTATAGTGGAAATGCACCTCAGTGTTCACTATGTGACAAGTTTGGTCACACTCTTGACACTTGTGTCAACACCCGTTTCTATTTTGATATACACAGAGTAATAGAGACCAAGTTCCACAGGCATACAGAAGAGTACATATATACTGATAAAAGTATTTGTTTACAGTCCAAAGTCAACTACACAGAATTCGACAATATACACCACTATTACAAAATATCCAAAAGTATTTTAGACATAGACTATCTATAACTACGAACTTTGTATTTGCCTCGAGGCACATGCCAGTCACTTCCCTTGGTCTACATTCTTGCCTTTTGATCCACTGGCGCCCGCTGAGATGTTTGGTTTAGAAAAAGGGGTGAGATTCTGAAGAATCCCAGTAGAAACATGTTATCGTTCATAGAAAATGCAAAAAGTAAATATGATATATGCCATGTATACACCAATTAATGAACAATATAAACATATCATCTGCATGTATACATGAGTAGGGCCCAGCCCTACTAATCTGCACCGGTTGGTCTTCCTCCAACTCCAGTGTAAGTGCCTCTAGCACTACTGGCCCTCTCTGGGCAAAACATGTTGATTAATAAAGCGCATTTACAAACAATGGCATCCACACAATCATAAAACTATGGCATGATGTATGAAGGATAATGTCCCTACCTCGAATTTCTATCGACCCCTTTTTGTGTGCCTCATGAAACGTGTTGACTTTCGGCTCTCGATTCGGTCCTAAAATATTAAATGTACAAGAAATAGGTCATAACCTATCCAAGTATCATTTTAGACTCTTCCATAGTGTTTCTTGTGGTTATATTAGCCTATGGTGAAAATTTACCAAAATGTCCCCGGGACCCCAGCCCGGCCCGATGGCACGTTTTCTCAAATTCTTGACTAGGGCTATCCTGACATATTTTCGTCCAAGGAATCCATTTCCGGACTCAAAATTACCAAATTCAATGTAAAATTACGAAACTGCCCTTGACAGCCCTACTTTTAGGGGCGTTTTCATAATTATGCTTTCTCAGCCTTTTCTAAAAAAGTGCCCAACTGTAACCCCACCTATTTTTGGCCACTGAATCCAATGGAATCATCAAGTCATTGAAAATCCAACTCCTACCCCTAGATCTGGCCCTGACCGAAATTATGGAGTCCTCCGGGCAAAATCGATGTTTTGTGATTTCGGCTCCGTAAACGCGTTCCTTTCTACTCCCAACCACTTTATTAACCATCTAATTGAGTTATAACAACCATTTGAACTAAAATTGGGCAGCATAACCCTTAGGAACACACTTTTCCAAAATTTAAAACCAATGGCAATTCGACGAAATTTCACCGATTAAGTTGTCCACAACAGCCAGAATAGTTAATATACGAAGGTTTGGAAGTTACCTCAAGCTCCCACAAGCATTTCCCAAAAATGGCTGAAACCCTAACCTTTAGAACACCAAATTTGAGCTTTCCAAACCTTAAAGAACAAAGAGGAGTAGCTTAGGATCGGAGTTATACGCGTTAGGAGCGAAATCGTCGGAGAAATCGACTTACCTTGTGATTTTTCTTCTCTTTCTCTCTCTAAACTCTCTCAATGTCTCTCACACTATGTTCAGGTCTGTTTCTCGTGGAATAGCAGCTGAATGAGAAAGATGAACTTATATTCTAATATCTCATAATATTATAATAATTTGTTTAATTTTCCAAAATTGCTAAAATCCAATTTTATGTACATAACTTCCTACATTCACGTAACCATGTCATCATGTCCAACCAATATTTTCTTCTTTATGCCACATGTAGGAGACACCTAGGGGTCCCTCCCTATGGTCTCAATTGGCTTCACAACTTGTTTCGGTTACGTATACACGTAAAGTCTCAATTTTGGTCAAAATTGCACTTTTTGCTCAAATTTTTCATAAATTCATATTAAATTGACCAAAATATTCTAAATATATTTTTAACCTTTATTTTCTTTAATTAATTGAAATTAACTTCAATTAATTGAAAAATAATTTATTTTGTGCTATTTTGGCAAAATTACGATTTTGCCATTACCTTTCTAATCCAATTTCTTTTCTTATTTTTCTTTGGCCAATTTCCATCTATTTTTGGAACAAATATTTTCTCTAATATTCCTTCATTTTTGGACCTTAATATTGGGCCTTTTAAATTACCCAAATTAATTCCATAATTATTTTTGCCCAATTTCCCATGAAATTGAACATTTATAAATTCATAAATTCTAAATTCATGAATATTCACCATTTTATTGAATTTCTCAAATAATTACAATATATTTGGTGAATCTAAAATTTGGGGTGTTACAACTTGTGTCTACTGTCATGATAAAACTGTTGTGAAAGAGAACAAAAAGGCTAATGATGAAGGCAAAAGCTCTAATTATGTTCAGTTTGACAGTGCTTACTGGGCAACCCCTGAGATTATTAATGATAATGCATGGTATCTTGACAGTGGAGCCACTAGTCATGTTGCAAAGGACCTAAACAAGCTGGACAACTCTTGACATCCCTTTAGACTATCTTGCCCTTACACTTCAGCTCAGAATGGAAGAGTTGAAAGGAAACACAGGCATGTGGTTGAAATTGGTCTAACACTATTGGCTGAAGCAAAAATGCCCATATTTTACTGGTATGAAGCTTTTCACAGAGCTACTGATCTTATCAATAAACAATCCTCATCCATTCTAGGAGGAATTTCTCCTTATTGCAAATTATTTGACAAACATCCTGACTATAATACCTTGAGGATATTCGACAATGCTTGCTATACATGTCTTAGACCATAAAACCAGTATAAACTACAATTTAGTACTACCAAGTGTGTGTTTATTAGCTAGCGTTTAGGGACCCCCAAAGTGAATAGGAATTAACTGTGTGTTTGGCAAGTACCAAAACCATGGTTTCAAACCATGATTTGTGCAACCCGAGACAAAATTCCTCTCACACACTTACTTCGTAAGTTATAAAAGCTATTAAAAAAAAGCTAAGACTCATTAGCCTTGATGCGTGGTGAAACATTTACTCAATACCATTCTGATCATATTTATAAGTCCTTTTTTACCAAAAAATTTGGTCATATTTATAAGTCCATTTTCATGTAGTAAATGCATTTTGTACTTTTTTTATCCCTATTAATTGCAATAAACAAAAGAAATTTATTAATGTTGACTTTTGAAACCAATCATAAGTAAAGGCGAAAGTGGAAATTTAACCTTTCTTAGTATGTGAGAATTAGTTAAAAAAGATTTATAAATAGGATCAGAGTGATATATACTCAAGTAATCAGTATTGTATGTAGGAATAACTAGTGTAATAAGTGTAGCTTTTAATTTGTATGTCTCAAAGTTTGAGGAATGAGTCATTATTTATGTTTGATTAACTGAATCAAAAATCTCTAATCTGCCCACGTGAGGCCTAGAAGGCTAGAACCCACTCTGGAAGGCTTAAGCACGTGGATAGCATGTGAATTATTAATTAAGATCACCCACCTGTTTTTAAATTTTAGTTTTGTGAACCAAAACAAAAAGGGTAGAAGAGGGAAAATAAAATTTTTATGAGTTGAATTTATAAAAATTAAAAATGTGGAGTTATAAAATTTTACTCGCTCCAGTCTTTAATATAAGATATATTTAGAGAGTTAATTTTGGTTCTGAATATAAGATAGATTTTTTATATCTGTCATTCTTTTCCTAATTTACCCCTATTGATGCTCCATCAACAACAATCAAACAGGAAAGAAAATGAGGGAATTAAGGAAGATGATTACGGTGTTTTAGAAAATATATGATCAATTTCCTTAATCTAATCAAATTAGATAAATATGTCTTATGTTAAGGAATGAAGAAGTATTAGAGAAAAGATGTAAAATAAAACAGTATGTAAAATTAATTTAAGAAGCTTGGACAATTTGGAGAGATTTAGGGTTCTTCATGATTAAGAAGCTTGGATAGTTTGGTTTGAAGCTTTCTTTGACAATGGGCCGGGTGCATGTATAATTGTTGTTTCGGCTACTTATGCGTTGAAATGTGGAAGAAAGAGCAAACCTTAGGTGGAAAAAAGAGGGATTTCAAATTTTAGTGAAATGGTAATTTGGAAAACACAAAAAGAATTTTGAAATTGTAAAATTTTAAATAATGAATTTCTCAAAAAATGAGTCATGAATTACTTATTAAGTCTCATAATTCCCCTATCAACATTTGGTAATAAACTTGATTTAGGATTTTGCAATTTCAAAATTCTTTTTCTATCTTTTTCCCAACTTCTTATGCTTTTTGGATTGGTCTTAAATAATGAATGGAATAAAAAAAAAAAAAGGGTTAGTGGTGCTCCCAGTGATATCATTGAGTCAGATTTCAATGTTGTTGAATTTAATTATTCACAGCTCTTCCAAAAATAATGTTTAAATGCCAATATCTGTTAATATACTTTCTTTAGTCTATAGTATAAGTCATTTCTAGAATTTTTTTTATAATTTAAGTCATTTAAATAGTAATTAATGCTTATTTATAAATTTTCTCTATGTAATTAATTCTTAAAAGTGTATTTGGATTAGCTTTTGGAGAATAACATATGAAGAAAAAGTGAAAAAGTGATTTTAGAGAATAGATTATGAGAAAAAAATGACTTTAATAAAATGAGAGTGTTTGAATATTGTGATCATAATAATTTTTTCATGGTCAAATTATTAAAAAGAACATTAACTTTTGTAATAATTATATATAAAGGATAAGATTATATCCTATATATTATTTAACATTAAATTTCATAATAAATACCAAAAATGACATAAATTTGTCTAAAAAATTTAAAATTATAACATTAGTCATTTATGTAACATTAAAAAAAAATATATCAAACATACATACATACATACATACATACATACATACATACATACATACATACATACATACATACATACATATATATATATATATATATATTAATAAACTGTATAATGAAAAATCATTTATAAATATTAAGTATGTAAAATAATGTACTATGAAACAACAATCACAAGTTATTGGTACTGATACACTTACATTTCAATAATTGCCAATAATAGAGTAAGTCAAAATAGGGATACAATTACATTTCATAGATCCAGTTCCGATTTCAACAAGAACAAAATGAATGAAATGCTAGCATCAAACAAAAACAACAAAAGAATTCAGCTGTTCAGATCACGCACAGACGCCCATACAAAATTTATATATCAACAATTAAATACAACTAACAAATCCCCTTGAATTTGCCAAGCCAAAAAATAGAGCCATTACACACACGTAGCTCATACAAGAAGAAATCAATATACGAAGGAAGGAAGGAATAGGAAGCCAACTGAAACTGAAGATAAGAGATGAAAAATTGTTAAGGGAGTGGCCACCAGCGTCTCAGAATCCACCGACGAGAGCAGCGGTCACACTACAAGGGAGTAGCCATCGACAGCATCTACCGGGCCGTTCTCCCTTTCCAATCGCCAATTAACCACCATAGGTCACCTTCTTTGGATCGACAAAAATGGCCACCATATTTCACCTACAACTGGAAGGAAGGAAGGATCGGGAAGCCAACTAAAAATGAAGACAGAAGAGGAGAAAGGAATAGGGGAGTAGCCACTGCCGATTAAGCACCACCACTGAGCCTTCTTTGGATCTCCAGCCAAGAACGGGAATGAAGGACGGGAAGTAGACATGAAAGGATCTAAGGAAAAAGCAAAAGAAGACAAGAAAAGAGAAGACAAATGACATGCCAGAGGAGAGAGAAAAAGGCAAAAATCATTCCCCAACAATTAAAAAAATAGCTTGTAAAGAGAACTAGTCCCTGTATATTCACTTGAAAAAACAATGAATAACTCTCATACATTAAACAACTAGGCCAACCTGGCCTTCTTTCACAACATTCAATCACGCCCATACGTGTATATATAGGCAACCAAATCACTAATTCTACTTTACCTAACAGTAACTGCCCACAGTAAGTAATACTGTGAATAATACAATACAATAAATAAATACAATATTGTTAACACCCCCCTCAAGTTGGGGGCTATACACGTTAATAGTTCATAACTTGCCCATAAGTCGCTCATGACTCTTCTTCCCAAGGCCCTTAGTAAATATATCTGCTTGTTGTTCTTTACTTCTCACATGCTCTAGAGTGATAAGTCCTTGCTGCAGCTTCTCTCTTGTGAAGTGACAGTCTATTTCGATGTGCTTGGTTCTTTCATGAAATACTGGGTTTGTAGCAATGTGGATGGCCGCTTTGCTATCACAAAAAACTTGTACAGGCTTAAGTTTACTCATATGCAGATCTGCCAGCAGTCTTCTAACCCATACAACTTCTGATACAGCAGCTCCTAGTGCTCGATATTCAGCTTCAGCTGAGGATTTGGAGACTGTATTCTGTTTCTTGGACTTCCAAGAGATAGGGGACCCTCCAAACTTGACTATATACCCTGTTACTGATCTCCTGGTGTCCGGACAAGTTCCCCAATCTGAATCCACATAGCACTGCAGCTGGCTATCTCTGGTTGCTGAAAGCAAGATTCCTAGGCCTGGTGTCATTTTTAAATACCTGATCACTCTTTGTGCAGCTTGAAAGTGTGATCTTCTAGGTGCTTGCAAGTATTGACTCAAGGCCTGCACAATGAAGCATATATCAGGTCTGGTTAATGTTAAATAAGACAACCTACCTATCAATCTCCTATAGACAATTGGCTCGTGCAATCTTGGATCATCATCCTCCTTTTTAGGATCGACTCTCAACTTGATATTAGGTTCCACTGGTACTGCGAGAGGTTTTGCTGCACTAAAACTCATGTCAGAAATTATGTCAAGTGCATACTTTCTTTGATTGAGGACTATACCTCCATTATTGTTCACTACTTCTATTCCAAGAAAATATTTAAGTTGACCTAGATCTTTAATTCTAAATTTATTGTGCAGGTACTCCTTAACCTCATTGATCAGTTGCACATTGTCTCCTGTGATTACTAAGTCATCAACATATGCTAGAATAAAAGTAGTTTCAGTACTAGATTGTCTAATGAACAAAGAATAATCATATTTGCTTTGCCTAAACCCCCCCTCAATTAATGCTTGAGTAAGTTTAGCGTTCCATTGCCGCGATGCTTGCTTGAGCCCGTACAAGGATTTGGTAAGTTTACAAACTTTATTTTCAGGATTACCAAATCCTTGAGGAACTCTCATGTACACATCCTTATTTAAATCACCTTGAAGAAAAGCATTGTACACATCCATTTGAAATAATTCCTAATGATTCTTTGCAGCAATGGTAAGCACTATTCTCACTGTTGCCATTTTTACAATCGGGGAAAATGTCTCAAAATAGTCTATCCCTTCTTGTTGACTATATCCCTTAGCAACTAGCATCGCCTTATACCTCTCAACATTACCATTAGCATCATATTTTACCTTATAGACCCATTTACAACCTATGGGTCTTTTACCTTTGGGGAGCTCCACTAGTTTCCATGTTCTGTTTTCTTCTAGAGCTTTAATCTCAGCCTTCATTGCCTCAACCCATTTAGGGTCCTTTGCTGCCTCTTCAAAAGTACTTGGTTCAACATTAGCATCAATACTAGATAAGATAGCTTTATAATCAGATGACATGTTAGTATAAGATAAATAGGATTGAATAGGGTATTTTACCTTTCGTTTACTTGCCTCTATGACATTGCTGCAATCAATGGCACACACATAGCCTACCAATGCCTTGTATGATATATCACCTCCACATGCATAATTCTTGAGCCATGATGGAGCTTTTCTCTCACGAATAGGTCTAGGTATATTGGGTTCTGTGTGTACATCCCCAGTGTCATCATTAATGGTATCTAGTGGAGGATTCTCATTTAATGGTGCATGCAAATCATGGATTTGTGGGATAGGAATGGGGCTGGAAGTTTCTGTTTCATACTTAAAGGGATCAATCAAAGCATTAGAAGGATCAGTCATAATGTTGGAACCCCCCTCTTGATTGATGCCAAGCATGTCTTTAAAAGGAAAATGATGTTCATGAAATGAGACATGCCTAGAGATGCAAAAAGATTTGGTATGAATGTTATAAAGTAAATACCCTTTTTGATTAGGGGGATACCCTAAAAAAATGCATGGTTCAGCCCTGGATTGAAACTTGTCATGAACTGGTGAAGTGATGGCAAAAGCTAAACAACCAAAAATCTTTAAAAAAGACAAGTCAGCCGAGGAACCAAACAAAATATCAAAGGGAGTCCGATTTTGTAAAACCGAAGAGGGCAAACGATTAATCAAGAAGGCAGCAGTTTTCACAGCCTCTCCCCAAAATGGCAATAGCACTCCGGAGTGGAAAAGAAGGCAGCGAGCGACCTCTAATAGGTGGCGATGCTTGCGTTCAACCACTCCGTTTTGTTGAGGCGTATAAGGACAAGAAAGGTGATGAAGAATACCATGAGCAGTGAAGAATTGTTTAAGATCAGCATTAGTAAATTCAAGTCCATTATCACTACGCACAGCTTTGACAGAAACAGAAAATTGAGTACGTGCATAAGTAATAAAATTTTTAAGATGTTGAGAAGTATCACTTTTATTGATCATCAAAAATATCCAAATACAACGAGAGTAATCATCAACAATGGTAAGAAAAAATCTATGACCTTTATAAGTAGGCCGTCTATAGGGACCCCATATGTCAACATGAACAAGTTCAAAGCAGCGTTGGGTTTTCGAATCACTAGAAGGAAAAGGTAAACGTGTTTGCTTGGCACGAGGACATACATCACATTTACTAATACTAGAGATAGGGAAATCAACAGTGGGCAATTCTAGATGTCTTAGTTTCTCTAAAGAGGCATGTCCTAGTCGGTAGTGCCAAATATTTTGGACTGTCTCAGTGGATTCATTCTGTTTAGTATTCAAAAGTGTATATGACTCCTTAGGTGTGCCAACTAAGTACAATCCATTATGCATTCGGCCAATTGACCTAGTCCTCCCATTGGAGATTCCCTGCATGATGCAAACCTTAGGATAAAACAATATGACAGATTGTGTATCGTGAGAAAGTCTAGAGACTGAGATTATATTAAAACAGCAGCCAGGAGCATAAAACACATCAGTCAACATGATATCGGGGGACAGGCGAACGGTGCCAGTGTGTGTCACATGCATTTGCTCACCATTAGGCATCTTAATTTTTCTAGTGGGCCCTAAATAATCTTTAACTGATTCCAACATATGTAAACTACTAGCCATATGGCATGTGGCGCCAGAATCAATTATCCAATATAATGCAGACACAGAAGGAGGTAAAGCAGTAATCTGACCTGAAATGCTCTCCTCAAGGTAATCAACAGCACCGACAGCTATATCATTATGTTCTTGTTTAAGGATCTGGAGAATTTGGGCATATTGTTCCTTGGTGATGGGAAGTTGATTGGTGGCTGTGTCAGGAGCTGCAGATTGGCAATTTTGAGAATTGGAGGGTACCACAGATAGGCTATTAAGTGAAGCTTCCTGTGGTGATTTCCCTTTGAAATTTGCAGGGAAACCAACCAATTGGTAGCAGCGTTCGCGTGTATGGCCTCGTCGTTGGCAGTATGTGCACTGATCCTGAGAGGACCTTCCTCGGCCTCTCCCTCTGTTAGTGCGTCCACCCCTAGCAGCAGCCATAGTAACACCTTCTATTGGACCAGGGGAGTTATAGGAGGCCAATCGCTGGGATTCATCCTGAGAGACAATAGAGTATGCCTGATTAAGGGTAGGTAGTGGACTCTGAAGTAAAATTTGCGTCCTGGCATAATGATGGATGTCATTAAGTCCCATAAGGAACTGCAGAAGGCGTTATTGCTTAATGGCTCTAGTATATTCTTGTGTGCTTGAACACTGACATGAGGGGAACGGGACGAGGGAGTCATACTCATCCCAGAGATCCTTCAGCTTGGTGAAGTATTCAGAAACATTCATAGCACCTTGAGTTAAACCACCAATTGCCTTATGGAGTGTGAAAATTCTTGTCCCATCGGCCTTATGAAATCGTTCCTTCAGTTCTAACCAGACGGCACGGGCACTATTAGAGAATACAATGCCGGTGGCAATTTGTTTGTCCACTGAATTGATCATCCAGGAGAGAATGACAGAGTTGCATCGATTCCATAGGTCCCGTAGGGGTGCAGGTTGCGATTCTCGGGTACAAGTCCCGTTAATAATTCCCAACTTGTTCTTGGCTGAAAGGGCAATACGCATAGACCGGGACCAAACCTCATAGTTTTCACACCCACGCAAAAATTGAGAAACCAGAGTCGTGGCTTGTGTATCGGAAGCATGAAGATACAATGGATGGGAAAAATCAATAGCGGAAGGCGCAGAGGAGGAGCTATCGTCGTCTTTCCCCATATGTGAGCAAAGCAGCACAGTGTAGAAGAAGAATACAAGAACAGGGAAAAGAGCTCAAGTGATGAAAGAAAACAGTATTACCGATCGTGATAACAAGGAATGGTGGCAGAATCAGTAGGTCTTGAACCGGTGATGGAGAAAGGCGGGCTTGATCAACAAAGATCAGCAGGCATCCTTCAAGAAAAACCACGCAACGAACGCAGCGGTTCTTGAGTATGACAGCGGCAACAGCGAGAACGGAGAGGAGAACGGCGAGTCGCGACCTTCAGACCAAACGGCGAAAACGAAGATCGCCGGACAAAGATGCGTGAGGCAGAAATCGAAGGAGTGCAGCAATCGGTGGGCGCATTAGGGCTTGAGAAAAACAAGGCAAGCGAAGGAGAATCTTGACATAGCGGGGGGGGGGGGGTCTTGAAAATGCGGTGAAGAAAGAAAGCATCAAGATATGGGCCACTTCTCTTTTGTTGGATTTGGGCCAGATGAAAAAGGGATTACTGGGGCAGGATTCTTGAAAAACTTGTCGACACCGATGGCTCTGATGCCATGTAAAGAGAACTAGTCCCTGTATATTCACTTGAAAAAACAATGAATAACTCTCATACATTAAACAACTAGGCCAACCTGGCCTTCTTTCACAACACTTCAATCACACCCATACGTGTATATATATAGGCAACCAAGTCACTAATTCTACTTTACCTAACAGTAACTGCCCACAGTAAGTAATACTGTGAATAGTACAATACAATAAATAAATACAATATTCTTAACATAGCTTACTCATCTAAAACCATGGTTTTGGCAAGAAACGGGATTATCATAAAAAAATGTAGTATTTGGGGTTTCTTTTTACAAAACTGTGGTTTGACCCCAAAAAGCACTTTATTTTCCTTTATTCAATCGCACACTAAATGTAACTTCTTTTATTTTTTTTCTTTCAAAATCTCATAAAACCTATTTAATGAGTTAATTATTATTTATTGATACTTATGCAAGTACATGTAAATGCACATGTTTTTTAATTAGGGTAATTGAATCTTAAAGCACTAGCTTTATTAACATCAATTAATACTATGAATATTAATTAGAGAAATGTTTATATACTTTGAGAGTGTCACATCGAGTGAACTCTGTCCAATAAAAATAAAACAATTTAAATGTGCATTTTTTCTGATGAATCATCGCTAATTAAGATTAAAATGATATGAGTTGTTGTATTTTTATTGGATAGAGTGCAGATGATGTGACACTATCGGAGTATATAAGTATTTCTTAATTAATTCTCATTATGCTTTGATACAATGAGTGTTTGAGAAGCCATGAAACCGTGGTTTCAAACGTCTTTTTCATAAATCGAGACAAAATTCCTCTCACATACTTACCTCATAAATCGTAAAAGTTAGTCTCCAAAAACTAACCCAAATGCACAAATCATAGAGATAATTTTTTTTAAAAAAATTTTTGGACCTGAGATAATTTAGAATTAGAACCTTAAATTTGTTGAATTTTTAATAAGAAAACTTTGTCGGAGTCCAGAACCAATGTGAATTTCCACAATAATCTATAAAAATGACATATAATTTGACATAAAAAGTAATTTTATTAATCTGGTCCCGCCTTACGATTTTAATAAATGTCAAACTAAATGCCTTTTTCAGAAATAGTAATTTCATAGATTAATTAATGTCCTAGCTTAATCCCTTTGAAAGTCCCTTTGCGTGTAAAAAATTTAACAAATTTGAGGTCCTAATTATAAATAATCTCTACCCGTCAAAATTCCAATTTTTCTAATAAAAACATCGTAGTTTAAAATTTTTTTTAAACTATAAAACCCAGTTGGTAGACATGATCACGATTCACTTTGGTTTTTTTATTTAATTTCGTTTTTTTTTTGGCCTGATTATTTAATTTCTTTTCTCACACTATAAAAGTTCTATTTTTATATTTAATATTTTCATTAAAGCAGAAATATTTTTATAATAATAACTAAAATTGTGAGTCGGTCTTGTATTTACTATTTAGGCAGAGCGACTGAAAATTGAGTGTCTCAAACGCAGACGAGAAGAAGCGTCGCGAGGAGAGCACTGTGTGGACGGCGACGGCGGCTGCCGGAGATTTGGACGGCGTCAGGGACCACCCTCCGTTATCGGCTACAACGTTCGAAGGTACTTCCCCATTTCCCCTGAAATCTGAAGATTTCGACAGAAGCTTACTTTTTTGCTTGTGATGTGAGGTGAGAAATTCATGTTTATCTCTAAATCTCACCGGAGCTTAAGCTTCATTTAGTAGTTTAACTTTCTTAGTTTCAGTTTCAGCTTTTCATTTTCTCTTTAGGATCAAACCAAGGACATATTTTTATTGAAAACCCTTACAACTATATGCAAGATGTTTGCTTGTTTTGCAAGTTTTTGTGCTGATTTTGCAACTTTTTCCCTTTTAGTCTTCAAGGATCTTCCACTTTTCAAATGATCTTGAACTTGTAACTTTTCCCTCTCGATTTTCAAGTATTTTTCATAAAATGTGTGGTCTTGAGTTATTCAAACTATTACTGGCGTTTCTCTAGTTCATCATATAGCTAAACTGTTTGTATATAGCTAGCACATCATATAGCATCTTGAACAAGGAAAATAGCGGTTTTATAGGCAATATGCTATAGAAATTCATGAGTTTTATCCATAGACTGAAAAAAATTTGCCAAGGCACCACTTTTATAACTGTATCCCACTAAAGCGACTTTGAAATCTTTCAGTTTCTCTTTGGCTCTTTCATTTCTTAAAAATTCGTTGCCTTTTCTTTTTCTGGTTGTGCACATTGTTATAACAAACAAAATTGACAAAAATAAACAGTAAAGTATAAAATACTTCTATAAATAAAAATAATTTATATGTTTATACTATTAAAGAATAAAATACCATTATGTTATTAGATAATCATTTGAAATTTGATTTGTCATGTTCTATATACTTTTTAATAAATTTTTTGTCTTCATGGAAACTATATATTATATTTTTGCGTTTATTTATATAATTATGTTATAAATATGTAATTAAATTTATTGTATTAAAGGTTTGATTAAACCATTTTAATTTATTCATAAACCTTTGATCTGATAAATGTATATTATAAAAAAAACATATTTGAGCACCACATATAATGTACAGTGACATTATATAATAATATAATGTAATTATAAATGTGAATAATATATAATAACGATAATAAGACAATTAAAATATATAAAACATATCAATCAATCTTATAATTATGATATATATTGCATTTTCTTCTATTTATATATATATATATATTTAATGACATTTATAATATATCGGTATATTTAAATAAAATTTCATTATATATTGTTTCATTGTTTTGATATGTATAGTATATTTTAATTAATGTTTTTGATATATGCTTGGAAATGTGGAAGTTATTGTTTGGGGTGCTAGCATTCAATGAAATGTTTCAGTAGGCAACGGGAATGCTATTTGAAGTCCCATATTTATTCATGCCAATTGTCTTATGGATTCAAGAATTCTTGGTGATTTGAGTAGTAGTAAATCCTGTTGACTCTTAATCTATAACTGGACAGTTAACAAAGCAATAAAGATATCCCAATTATTATTGGTGGTCACAAGTCGGAAACTTTCTGAATATAACGTTGTTTTATTGTTACTGGGGATAAAAGAACTGCATTGAGATTATTATTTTGTAAAAGCACCATATATAACATGCATGAAGTTATAGAGACATTTTTTTCATGTGAGAAATTTCATCTGACAGATATCTGAATGTGCATGCAAATTGTAAATTGTAAAACTGATGCTTTTCTCCAAAAAACAGAAAAATGAAGTTCTTTGCATTGACTGGTATATATCAACTCATTCTTGTTTATACATGTTTGTGAGTTCACTACTACTGATAAGCTTTTACCAAAATCTGCTGACTTTGAAGTTCCGCCAAGCAAATTATACACAACCTGTATTCCTTGATTTGGAATGATTTTTGTATTTGTATACAGAGCCTAGATGGACATTAGCTCGGGAGAAGAGTCAGATATCAGTGAATCTGAGATTGAGAACTACATGGACAAACCATATGAACAACTAAGGACTGGGATTTATAAAGTGAAAAATGTAAATGGCACTCTCAGATGTCCTTTTTGTGCTGGAAAGAAAAAGCAAGACTACAAGTACAAAGACTTGCTGCAACATGCGTCGGGAGTGGGTAAGGGTTCTGCTAATAGAAGTGCAAAGCAAAAGGCTGAACACCTTGCTCTGGCCAAACATTTGGAGATTGATTTGTCTGATGAAGCTGAGCAAGCCCAAGGGCCACCCTTACCACAACCAACGAGTCAAACTCAGAAAGATGATCTTTATGTCTGGCCCTGGACTGGAATAATGGTAAACATACAGGACCAGAGTTTACATAATTCTGAGCATTGGTTTAAGGAATTAGCTAAGTACAGGCCCGTAGATGTTCTTGTGTTGGATGAACTTGGTGTAGCTGCTCAAGCTGTGGTAGTGTTTAGTGATGATTGGAATGGCTTTTTGAATGCTAGTGAGTTCGAAAAGTCATTTGAAAGTAAAAATAATGGCAAAACAGATTGGAAGCTGTACAGCATGCAGCCAGGCTCAAACATTTATGGTTGGATTGCTCGGGAAGATGATTATCGTTGTGAGGGGCCAATAGGGGAATACCTGCGCACGAAAGGAAGCTTAAAAAGGGTCTCAGATATTGTCAATGAATCATCTAAAAGCAGACACAGTGTTGTAGAAAACTTAGCGAATGAAATTGATATGACAAATGAGAACCTCACAGAATTGGAATGCAAGTACAATGAGACGGCCCTATCACTTTGTAGGGTTCTTGAGGAGAAAGACCAGCTACAGCATGCTCTTCTTGAAGGTTTGTAAAGATTTTGTCCTCTTGTATGTACAATAAATGGTTCCAATCGATTATTTTGCCATTTTGATATGCATTATTATGTTCTTATGTTATTCAAATGCAAGATATTGATGCATAATTTCTTCATTTTTTATCAGAGAGAAAGAGAAGAAATCAGAGTGCATGGGAGGCGAGACAAAGGATAATGGATGAACAAGAAAAGTTGAACAAGGAAGTAGAGGCAAGAAAGCGGAAGCTTGATTTGTGGAGCAGAGATTTAAACGAAAGAGAGGCATTAACTGAACAACAGAGGCAGAAGCTTGAAGAAGACAAAAGGAAGGTAACGATATACCACATTTTTTTGTCTGTGTGTTTTGTCTTGAACTTAATTCAGACCCTTGATCTTACTTGCTCATCAATAACTACCCATGTTAACTTGTATGACAGTATTTGTTTTTTCAGACCCTTGATCTTACTTGCTCATCAATAACTACCCATGTTAACTTGTATGACAGTATTTGTTTTTCGTCTGTTACTAGAATCATCAGTTACTATTTTTCAGGGCTGAAGCCCTTTTCTCCCATTTCTTATCCGGCTATTCCCTTAAATCAATCCCAAAGCAGAGGCTTTTCCTCATTTGTGAACTGGACCTATAGTTTGTTCACTATGGGAAAAAATAGATATACATAAACTAGTACAGTTTACACAGAAAATAATGATGAAAAATAACTAGTATAATCTATTTTATATGAAACATCTTAGCTCTGAACATCCAATGAAATTTTTCCCATGATATTGCTTTTCAAATCCATAAGCAATCTGATATTCGATGTTTAATATCTCAATTTTCATTATTGTGGCATGTGTGGTGCTCTTTAATCTCAAACTATTGGCATTTGTGATGTACTTCTATGAAATACTCATGCAATCTCCTTTCAGAAAGATCTGAGGAATGAATCCCTCAATAAGGCTGCTGTGGAGTGGAATAAAGCTGATGCAAATGTCTCAAGAATTATTGAAGAGCAACAGGTTTCCCTGCTTTATATTGTCTAGAATGTGAAATTACATTGTAACAGTCTAGAATTTGCTGATTATATATCAGTTCTTTTACACAAGGATCACCTTCTGCTAAGACGCATCTCAATGTTTGCAGAGAGAGAAAGAGGAGGCATTGAGGAGGATTTTTGAGTTGGAAAAGCAGCTTGATGAAAAACAACAGTTGGAAATTGAAATAGAACTGTTGAAAGGGAAATTAAATATGAGGAAGCATCTTGGGGATGATGAAGCTCTCCAGAAGAAGATTAAAGAAAAGCAAGAGGAATTGGAAGAAAAAGAATTTGACTTTGAGGTCAAGAATTTGGAGAATCAAACACTCATTGTCAAGGATCGTCAAAGCAATGATGAACTACAAGAAGCTCGTAAAGAATTTATAGAAGTATGATTTCTTTTATTATATCTTTATGCTTGATCCCTGTTAGGAAATAAATGTAAATATCCTAGGAATAATTAGTATCCCACATAATCAGGGATAGTTGGTATCCCACATAATTAGGGATTGTGATTAATATCAATCACAATAATGAGCCATTAATCTTGAGGCTCCTATCTTGTATATAAATACCCTAGTAAATACATGAATGATATACTTTTCTCTAATTCAAATTACATGGTATCAGAGCCACATGCTCTCTGAAAATTTCTTGTTTCTGTCAGGCGTGGTACTGTTCCTTTTGGTTACTGTTCCTCAGCCTCTGTCAGTTTCATTTCACACCTGGGTGCTTCGGTGAGTGGGAGAATCTGTGCACACACGCCCCACCAACAGTCCCGCCGGCGTCAAATCGGCCGTTCCCTGGAGTTTCGCCGCCATCCGACCTAAGCGTGGCCTTCACGCGCGACCCCAATCTCGCCGGACTTACACGCGCCGACGTGAGTGACTTTTTCGGCTACTCTTCCACTGCCATTTGCTGCGTTGGGGTCGACTCACTGCCAAACCTTTGTCTCAGTGGTGACATTCCATACACAACTTTGTTTCCTTCCAAACCTTTGTTTCCTATTGATCCAAAAATCTTTGGTTATGTCTGTTTTGTTCGGGATACTCGTCCCACTGTTACCAAACTTGATCCTAAATCTCTCAAGTGTGTCTTCCTTGGCTATTCTAGGGTTCAGAAGGGTTATCGGTGCTATTCTCCCGCTCTTCGGCACTATCTTGTGTCGACATATGTCACTTTCCATGAGTCCACTTCGTTCTTCTCTGTCTCTACTCTGCCTCAGTCTTCTGACCCTTCCCCAGATCCTGATCCCCTCTTAGTATATGAGGTTTGTTCCCCACCAATGCAAGCGTCTGTGCCGGCACCTGCTCCACCTCCTATCCATCATGTTTATCAAAGACGTCCTAAGGAAAGTAATGTTGCTGCTCATATGTCTGACCTACCAATGCCCGCCTCGGCTCCTGATCCGGACTTAGCCCTCTCGCTTCCTCTTGCCTCTGAACCTGCACCTTCACCGGTGGCTGAAAATATTGCCCTCCGCAAAGGTAAATGCACCTGTACGTACCCTATTTCCTCGTTTGTCTGCTATCATCAATTGTAGCCCACATCATGTTCCTTCATCGCATCCTTAGATTCTCTTACCATACCCACCAACCTTTCCCAAGCCTTGGCCCACCCCGGTTGGCGTGCTACGATGGACGAGGAAATGATGGCCCTTGATAAGGCTGGTACCTGGACTCTCGTTGATTTATCTCCTGGAAAGAAGGCTATTGGGTGTAAGTGGGTGTTCGCCGTTAAGACAAAAAGCTGATGGCACCTTAGAACGATTGAAAACGCGATTGGTTGCTAAGGAGTGTGCTTAGACGTATGTTGTTGACTATTCTGAAACTTTCTCCCCAGTGGCCTAGTTGTCCTCTGTTCGTCTATTCATCTCTATGGCAGCTACCAATGGTTGGGATCTTCATCAGCTGGTTGTTAAGAATACCTTTTTGAATGGTGATCTTCTTGGGGAAGTTTACATGGAGCAACCGCCGGGCTTTATTGCTCAGGGGGAGCCTGGCAAGGTACGCCTTCTTTAGAAGTTTTTATATGGTTTGAAACAAAGCTCTCGTGCTTGGTTTGACAGATTCAGTTCGGTGGTTAAGAAGTTTGGTATGAATCAAAGTAAATGCGATCATTCTGTGTTTTATCAACGGACGGATACTGGCATGATTCTTTTAGTAGTCTATGTCGATGACATTGTTATTACAGGTAGTGATACGTCAAGAATCTCATCACTCAAGGCCTTTCTTAATTGTCATTTCCAAACGAAGGATTTGGGTCTGTTAAAGTACTTTCTTGGGATCGAAGTTATGAGAAGCAAGAAAAGCATTCTCCTAACCCAGCGGAAATGTCCTTGATCTACTGAAAGAAACCGGGAAACTTGGAGTAATACCCAGTAGCTGCCCCATGATTTCTAATCCCTTTTTGGACATTGATGATAGTGTTCCGTTTGATGAGCTACCCGAGGATGTGAAAAAACGGGTTGATCCTGAGAAGATTAAACCGTTTGCCTTCCCTGAACGATACCGAAGGCTGATTGGAAAATTGAACTATCTCACGGTAACTCGCCCTGATGTAACCTTTTCTGTAGGTAGACTTGGCCAATTCATGACAACACCGACCGTTGCTCAGTGGGAAGCTTTGGAGCATGTCCTTCATTATTTGAAAGGTTCATCTGGTCGTGGTATACTCTATACAAATCATGGCCACACAAAGATTGAGTGTTTATGTGATGCAGATCATGCAGAGTCAAAGGTGACTAGGAGGTCCACTACAGGCTATTGCGTTCTTGTAAGTGGAAACTTGCTATCTTGGAGAAGCAAGAAGCAGGATGTGGTATCAAAGTCTAGTGCGGAAGCTGAGTATCGAGCCATGTCTCAATTTGTACGGGAGATTGTGTGGATTCACCAGTTAATAAAGGAAGTAGGTCTTGCCACTTCACTGCCTGTGAAACTATGGTGTGATAATAAAGCTGCCTTACACATAGCCTCCAACTCCATGTTCCATGAACGTACGAAACACATTGAGATTGATTGTCACTTTATACGTGATAAGATCAAGGAGAACTTTATCTCTACAGGACATGTGCCGTCTAGTGATCAGTTGGGTGATTTTTTAACTAAGGCCTTGGAAGGCACTCGGGTTGACTATCTTTGTAACAAGTTGGACTTGATTAACATTTATGCTCCAACTTGAGGAGAAGTATTAGGAAATAAATGTAAATATCCTAGGAATAATTAGTATCCCACATAATCAGGGATAGTTGGTATCCCACATAATTAGGGATTGTGATTAATATCAATCACAATAATGAGCCATTAATCTTGAGGCGCCTATCTTGTATATAAATACCCTAGTATACATGAATGATATACTTTTCTCTAATTCACATTACAATCCCTAAATTTGTTTTTACAGAAACTGAAGTTGACAATAAATAAAAGGTTTTTCATTATCTTGTAATATATTGAGTCAAATTTCTGCTCATTATTTGGATTCATGCTGCTCATGGGACTTTCGAAGTATTTTTGGATATTTGCATGGGAGAAAGTGAAGGAGAAAGTTATATATATTTCTTTCACACTTTCAATTCTCAGTAGAAATAATAAGGAACAAATAATTCTGATATCATATGAACTATTGATCTTAGTTGATTTCTTGTTTCTTTACTAAATATGTATTTTTAGTGAAAATGACATGATTCATGTTTTTCTGTTGTTATTATGTACTATTACATGATTTCCTCCAACCAAATTTATTTTGATTCAGACATGAAAACATCTGATGAAATACTTTTTGCTTATCAAAGTCATGCTCAACTGTGAACCATATTTTCCTGAGAAGGATTATTGTGTCTGGAGAAGGTTATGAACCCTAATGTTTCTCCTTTATTATAATTATGTTTCAGGCGTCAAAGAACATTCTAATTAATGCACGAACTAATATTGGGATTAAGAGAATGGGAGAGCTTAATGAGAAGGTTTTTATGGATGCTTGCAAGAAAAAGCTTCCTCTAGAAGATGCTCAGACAAAAGGTGTTGAGCTATGCTCCTCGTGGCAAGAGAACGTGAAGAATTCAGAGTGGTATCCTTTTAAAGTAATCCCTACGGATCATGATGATGTCGAGGTATGCTTAAGAAAACCATAATACGGCCTCCATTCTTTAATATAAGAACTAGATAACTAATTTGGGGATATTAAGGGAATTAGTTGAATTAGTTATTTGTAACAAATGTGTCTTGTTTTTCCTGAACTACTTTATTTAAGGGAGAATTACATTTAGGTCCCATGGAAGAAAAAAATGAAGGAATGGTCCCTGTAGATTACAAAATGAAAAAATGGTCCCATTAACAACTCTATGAGCCTGTATTGACAACTCGTTAACAACTCCATGAGCCTGTATTGACAACTCCATGGGACCATTTTTTTATTTTGCAATCTATAGAGACCATTTCTTCATTTCTCCTCTTCCTTGGGACCTGAATGTAATTCTCCCTTTATTTAATCATGTGCATTGAAAACTATCCTTGATTAGGAGCACCCTTAATATTTGCAAACAATAGGGGTACTTTGGGCAATAATAAATCATAAATATAAGAGGCAAAGCAGATTAAGGTCTTATATTTAGCACCAAAATGAACCTCTTGTCTAACTCCTATATTTAGGGCCAGAGGTAGTATGAGTTTGCCATCTCTTTTGTATCTGTTTAGCGGGGTCATTAGAAACCACCAAAACCACAGTTTTTGTATTCTCAACATATAGCCAAACATGCTCATATAGATTAATAAAAAGTGTGGCTTAGCATAATATAAATGATACTTATCTTTCTCTCTCAAAATTACACAATAAAGATGGTAATATAAATGTACATGTGGGCGTGGGCGTTATGCTTTTGTACAATATTACTATTATTTCTTATTGTCCTGTTGTCTTTCTCCTTAGTTCTCAGTCAATTTTTCTGCATAAAATAGTACAAAATCCATGTTCATTGGTGCAGCTAATACTTAATGAAGAAGATGAGAAGTTGCGAAAGCTTAAGGAGGAATGGGGAGATAACGTATACATGGAGGTGGTTACAGCCTTGAAAGAAATAATTGAACACAATCCAAGTGGTAGGTACACTGTGTCCGAAATATGGAACTACAGAGAAAACAGGAAGGCTACAATGAAGGAGGCTGTCAGTTACATTTTGGAGAAGATTGAGCAACTTAAGCCTAAGAGGGCAGCACGCTGAGCGTAAAAGTGGAGGGAAAAGTTAGCAGAGCGAAGCTAGACTCGGGTTTCATAGGCCAATATGGTTAGCTTAAGTTTTGTTTCAGTTTAGTTCTAGTTTAGGTAAGGGCATTAAATTGCTAATTCGGGAGCTCATGCTCATGTTAATGTCATGTCTTCACTGAACAAAGTATGCTGTATAGTGTGCATCTTTTTTTGTGTTTAAATGTGGTCATCTTGAACTCCCATTATATATTTATATATATATATATATATATAGTTGGAAATTTGGAACTTGGTTGTAACTTTTGGCACATGTCACAGTGTGTGGATACTTATGGATGATTGATGATATATGTTTAGATCAAGCACTTTTAATAATATATAAATGTACATTTCTTAATTGTTATGGATCCTAATGTAACATTCACATACAAAAGCATTAATCTATTGTGGAATTTGCATTTGTAGTAGCTTATTCATGAATTTGTTAAGTTTGTAGCTAGATTCAATTGTTGGCAATAATCTTAGGCCATGTTTAATAGGATGGGGATAATTTTTGAGGGAAATGGTAGGAGAGCAAGGAAGAGACGGTTGGCAAAAAAAAAAAAAAGAAAGGAAGAGACATCCTTGAAAAGATGATTTTCAAGCTAAGTAGAAAGAAATCATAGTTTCTTTCCTTTTTTTTTTGATAGTAAAAGAAATAAACATACATCCCGAAGGGCTCTATCCTATTAAGTCAGTACAAAAATTCTGGTTCACAACATCAGTTATAAGCAATTGTTTTGCTTCATCAGGTTCTCTGTGAAGAACAAGAAAATCAACCGTCATATCCCATACTATCCTTGCGAAGCAATCAGCCACTCTATTCGCGTCTCGACCATAGTGTAGCAGCTCCACTTCCCACTCACGTTCCAGCATCGATTGAATCTCCAAAATTACTGTACCATCTGGATGTTCGTCAGAGACCGCTCCTTGAATAAGCTCCAATACTTTGCTGCAATCATTTTCAACTAGAACATTCCTAAATCCTCCTTCCCAAGCCAACGTTAAACCCCACAGGATTCCCCAGGTCTGTTGTGATCACAGACCCTTTTCCAATTCGAAACATAAATCCTCGAACAAATCGTCCTTGGTCATCCCGTATCACTCCACCACATGTACAGCTTCCCGACGCTTCATTCCTGGATCCATCTGTGTTAATCTTAACCACCCTAGCGGGTGGAGGACGCCAAAACATGCTTGGTGTGATATAAGATTTCGGTTGCATGGGACTGGAGACACCCCAAGACAGCACTGAACTAGTACGTGCAAGTAACTGTTGTTTACTCCATTGTTTATTGTTGAAAAAACGGTCATTCCTTGCCAACCAAATGTGTCTACATAAAACAGAAAACCAGTAGCGAAATTCATAACCAAACACCTTATCACGACGACTTAAGCACCATGTTAACCAAATATTTCTATCTGTTAAGTCAAAAAATTTTCGATACCATTGACTAGGCAGCATCTCACTCCAGAGTTCTTTTACCACAGCACAATCTCTAATAGCATGCAAAATTGATTCTGTCTCATCTTAGCAACAGGGGCACATCTCATTCGCATGGATTTTCCGCTGAGTTCTGATCAAATTTGTCATTAAACGACCGTGGGCGCATAACCACATGAACAGTTTGTAACGTTGAGGAACCTTTAGTTTCCATATGAGCCTCTATCAGAACCAATTTTGATTATCTCCTTGACCCGCTAATCTAATGTATGCCTCTTTTAGAACAAATTTACCATCATCTGCCCAACGCCAACCCGGAATATCAGCACCAGCATTACCGTTAATATTCACTTTTAAAATTTCTAACACAACCTCTTTCGGTAATAAATGTGCAAACTTATTCAGATCCCATTGACTTGATGGAGTAATACAGTCTGTTACCTTCCATTTTCGGATATCATTTGATAATGGTTGAGTTACCAAGCTTTCCAATCTATCCAAATGGGGAACCCATATATCTTGCCAAAAGGATACCAAGGCTCCATCAGTAATCCTCCATAAAATGCTCTCACTTACACTTTCCCAATTTTGTCTAATCCCCTTCTATGTGCTCGATTCGTTTCATCTTTTTTCCACAATCGGCACCACATCAATACCTGTCTTGTACTTTTCTCGAAAGAAACGAACCCACAATGCATCGCGTTTGTGAACCAAGTTCCATCCTAGTTTAGTCATGTAAACCTGATTTTGAATCCTTGCCTGTCTTAATCCCAATCCACCATCCTTTTTCAAGGAACAAACCCGACTCCAAGCTACTATATGAGGTTTACGATTTGTGGATGTACTTCCCCAAAGAAAATTTCTGCACTTCCTGTCTATCTCATCACAGATACCTAGAGGTAGAGGCACAGACTACATGGCATAGGATGGCATGGCTGACACCACGGACGATACAAGGGTATGTCTTGCCGCCATAGATAACAAGTTTGGCTTCCAGCTTGCTAGTCGAGTATCGATCTTGTCAAGAATAAACCTGTATATAGACTTGGTACTACGCTCATGTAAAACAAGCATTCCTAAATATTTTCCCAGATTGGACGACTGGGAAAAATTTAAGAACTCACTAATCTCTTGGCTTCTTGTACATCCCACATTTTTTAAGAAGTAAATCTGTGATTTTTCTGCATTTATTTTCTGTCCGGATATCTCGCAAAAATCATCCAGTAAAGCTTTCACCACTCCAGCTTGATCCATATCTGCTTCTGTAAATAAAATAAGATCATCAGCAAAAAAAAAAGTCACACCCTCATTTTATTTCCAACTATTTCAGAGTATTTGCGGAAAACGATACGCAGTTCAGTGGGCAACACAGGAATAACATAGATATACTGATATTATGTGCGCGATTACGGAAATTCCCCATACGGGTTCGTACTTGATAATTACAATTAACGTAGCCTCATAGTGCTACGTGGGTGTCTAAATACGTCTCAGTGAACGGAGACATCTTCTCGTCTTCGCTCCACCACCGTAATCCCCTTCGTATGATTCTCTTTATTGTTCTCAGCATACGTTCTGTCTTCGCCTGTCTAAATTGTTGGTAGGGGAGGGTGAGATTCTGGGGAATCTCAGTAGGAAAGCAATACCAATATGCATGCAAGATAAGTACTTAATGCATGACATGCTTGCATTACATAACTCATGCTCACACAATGACATATCTGCGTGCTCAATATTTCAATTAACATACGTATGGCCATAGTATAAACAGAAACAGAGCTTCAATTATTCATCTATGTTTCACATCATCAGGAAAAGCAATAACATGCATCAATACACCAGCACAAATATCAAATACATGCAGGAGAGGTAAGTTCCCTACCTTAATCGCCCTTCCCTGATCTTCGAATAACATGCCTCGATTTGCGTGCCAATTCCTCGGGCTCTCTACTCGGTCCTAGAACGTCAAATGTACAGTTTAGACACTTCCATAGTGTTTCTGGTGTTTATATTAGTCTATGGTGAAATTTACAAAAATGCCCCCCGGGAACTCGGCCTCGCCGTACCCGGCCCGATGGCACGCTTTCCCAAAATTTTGACTAAGGCTATTCTGACTTATTTTCGCCCAAGGAATCCATTTTCGGGCTCGAAATTACCAAATTCACTGTCAAATTATGAAAATACCCTTGACAGCCCCTATTTAGGGATTTCAGTGGCGTTTTCGTAATTATGCTTTTTCGGCCTCTACCGAAAAAGTGCCCAACTGTAACCCCACCTATTTTTGCCCACTGAGTCCAATGGGACCATTTATTTCATGAAAATCCAACTCCTACTACCAGATCTGGTCTGGCCGAAATATTGAGGAAAAAATGGAAAAAAAATGGGGTTTTGTGTTCTAGTTTCCAAAACTTGTACTTTTTCACTTCTAACCCTTGATTAACTCATTTAAACACTTCTTAACCATGATTCAAAGAAATTTGGGCAGCATAACCCCTTAGGATTAGGACTTTCCAAATTTACAAACTCAACAAAATAACCAAATCCAACCATAATCATCAACAACAACCACATACTAGCATGATCTTAGGATTTGTGAAGTTACCTTCTTGAGTTCTTGAAATTTCTCTCTCTAGGAGTCCTCCTCTCTCTCTCCTTGAGCTCAAGATTTGCTTGCTAAACATAGTGTTTCATGAAGAAGAAGAGATTAGAGAAGAGATTATACAAATTGGAAGCCTTAAAACTTGGATCCACAAGATCTTACCTTAAGATTTCTCCTCCTTCTCTCTAGATTTCCCAAGCTCTCCCTCTCTCTCCTTTTCTTGTTGCAAGAGATGAAAATGAAGGTAAGAGAAAGATGAAGCCTTGCTTCATAAGCTTCATAAATATCTCACCTAATTTCTCTTAATTATTTCATCTTAACCCTTGATCTCATCAATGGTTGAGATTGCAACACCTTTTATGTACTTGGCCTTATCCACTTCCAACTTGTGTCATAAGCCTCCAATTGCAATTTAACCAATTTTCCTCCATTTGGTTAGCCCAAAATTGTCTTAAGGCCCTTCATGCACACAATTTGGTCTTTCATTCCATTAATCAAACTACATGTGCCAAGAAATCATATTTTAATCCAATTTCCACATGTGCTTATATCTTAGAAATTCTTATTTAATTGTTTGGCATTAGATGATGCCACTTGGCATGTTTACCTTCCAAGTAAATATTTCCTTTCTCCTAAATATCCACCAATAAAAGAAAAATATGGGCATTTACTTTACTCCACAAATCTCAATTTATTCCACCAAGATTATTCAATTTATACATTTTCCTTTATTTTCCTTGATTAATTGAAATTAACTCCAATTAATTGGAAAATAATTAATCTTGGGCTAAATTGGCAAAATTATAATTTTGCTATCACCTTTGTAATTTAATTAAATTCTTGAATTCATTTACCCATTTTCTTATGAATATGAATATTTCAAAATTCATAAGATCCAAAGTTCATAAATATTCACCATTTTATTGAATATATATAATAATTACAATATATTCTTGGTGAATAAAATTTGGGTACAGTAGCGAACTTTTTTTTTTCTGTGTGAAAATTGGTTGGATTGAGATTGAGAGGTTGGTCAAAGGTTGGATCTTGGGCTCAAAAATGGAGTAAGTGGTTGGTGGTAGACAAGAAATGCTAAGAATTTGCTACACATATGATCTTGATCATTGAAGTTGGGGTTTCACCTTGGGTGGTTTGTGTTTATGTTAGAGTGCTCTGTTTTTGTGGCATGGTCACAGAGGAGCTGCTGTTTTTTAAGTGAGAATGGTCAATGTAATTGTTATTCTTTGCTGTGAAAACGCAGAAATCAAACCAAAAAAGTGTTGTAAATTTATGCAGATGTAGTTGTAAATATTGTTGTGAAAGTTGTTAATACAGAACCTCTGTTGTGCTCTGTTTTTGGGGAAGCAAATAAAGGTGTGAGTGTGGTTCGTGTTATTAGAAAATGCTGATATGATGATAAAAAAAATGTTGTTAACATGTTGTAAATTTGTGCATATGTAGTTGTAAATATTGTTGTGGAAGTTGTTAATACCTACAGAACCTTTGCTCTATTTTTGGGGAAGCAAATAGAGGTGTGAGTGTGGTTTGAGTTATTAGAAAATGCTGATATAATGATAAAAAAAAGTGTTGTTAACGTATTGTAAATTTGTACATATGTAGTTGTAAATATTGCTGTGGAAGTTGTTAATACGTACAGAACATTTGCCCTGTTTTTAGGGAAGCAAACAGAGGTGTGAGTGTGATTTTTGTTATTAGAAAATGCTGATACGGTGATAAAAAAAAGTGTTGTTAACGTGTTATAAATTTGTGCAGATGTAGTTGTAAATATTGCTGTGAAAGTTGTTAATGCGTACAAAACCTTTGTTCTGTTTTTGGGGAAGCAAACAGAGGCGTGATGTCCATTCTCACAGGCAACCAACAAATGAAGAGGAAGAAAGACATGTAGCATTTAAGATGTTATTTTATAGTACATGCTAGTGTTATGTACATCTGTTGATATTTTGTAGGAATGCTTTGTTGCAAAAAATGCACTCATGTAATGAGACGTTTAACAACATCATGAGTTATTTTGGCAATATAATTAGTTATTTTCACAACATGTAATTATGGAATGATTTACTTTCAAGTTTGCCAAATGCAAACTTTGACAACACGTTATACGAATGTTTATAACATGTTTAGTCACTTTTACAAGTTGTTTAACAGGTCAAGGAAACAACGTCTTTACACACCAAGGTGACCACACCACTTTTTTTTTTTTTTTTTGGTTTACAACTCGATATGCATGTTTTCATAACACTGAAAGTCATTTTAACAATTGTATTCTTATGATGATGACAATAGCAAGTTGCGTTGTTTACAACAGCGAACGCTTATTTTACAACATGATCAGTCATTTTAACAACGAATAAGCATGTGTCCACATGAAACTACGATTAACACAAAAAATGAGATTGTCCACTACTTTGTGTAGTTTTAACAACAGCTTAAGTTATTTTTTCAACTTCTGAAGTTAATTTTACAACTTATTTCTGCCATTGTACTAGTAAAAAGATCTTGATCCATGGCAAGTTTAACTCTATGGCTGGCCTTGTTTACAACTGTTAACTCTTAGTTTATAATAGGATGAGTCATTTTAACAACGTCTAAGCACATGGCCACATGTAAATCTGCTGAACACTGAAGATGGAAAGAGTTAACTACTCTGTGTAGTGTTTACAACATCTTCAATTATGTTTACAACATGTTTAATTATATGTTTACAATTTATTAAGTTATATTTACAACTAATTTCTGCAGTTGCACTAAGGCAATAACTTGGGTCATATCAGTAAGTTGCATACTATATTGCTGTCACTTCTGTCATTGTTTACAACGTTTAATGCTTCTTTCACAATATTATTAGTCATTTTAACAACTTCCTCTAGCACCCCTTCATCATCTACAAGATCCACAAATGTTAATATATCAAGAGTAACTTTGAACTTCATTTGGATTTCATTACTTTCATGAAAATCTACAACACAAACTATGTATTAACAACTTTCGCAGCAATATTTATAACTACATATGCACAAATTTACAACACATTAACAACACTTTTCTTATCATCATATCAGCATTTTCTAATAACACAAACTACACTCATACCTCTGTTTGCTTCCCCAAAAATAGAACAAATGTTTTGTACGTATTAACAACTTCCACAGCAATATTTACAACTACATATGCACAAATTTACAACACGTTAACATTTTTTTTATCATCATATCAGCATTTTCTAATAACACGAACCACACTCACACCTCTGTTTGCTTCCCCAAAAACAGAGCACAACAGAGGTTCTATATTAACAACTTCCACAACAATATTTATAACTACATCTGCACAAATTTACAACACTTTTTTGGTTTGATTTCTGCATTTTCACAACAAAGAATAATAATTACATTCACCATTCTCATTTAAAAACCATGCCACAAAAACATAGCACTCTACCATAAATACAACTCACCCAAGGTGAAACCTCAACTTCAAATATCAAGATCATATGTTTAGCAAATTCTTAGCATTTCTTGCCTACCACCTACCACTTACTTCATTTTTGAGCCCAAGATTTAACATCTGACCAACCCCTCAATCTCAATCCAACCAACTTTCGCACAGAAAAAAAAATCAGTTTGCTGCTGTACCTCGCTACCCATAGATGGACGATGCAGAAGAAGATATTCCCAACAACATTAACACCACGTTGTATCCTTTCAATGTTGTACCTCCAACGCGCGCGCATCGTTATTCATCTGTCCATTTCCCTCTTTCTCGTTAATCCCAAGAACGCGTCTTCCCTCGTCTCCTCCTGTGTCTTTTTTGTAGTTATTTCAGTGGGGGTATTTGTGTAAATGGACATTGGGAATTCATGTCAGAAAAGTTCCTAAAGACTTTTCTGACCATTGACTTTTTAAAGGGACTTTTGTGGTATTTTATTTATAGCTTGGGACCTAAATGTCATTTTCCCTAAATTAATCCAAGCAAGCACTATATGCACTATAAGTGGGATGGCTAATTCTTTAGCCATTTTTAATATGATTTTATAAGATAAATTTCCCGTTCAAAATCTCTATCTAAATAGGAAATTAAGAGAAAACATGGGTGCATTGTTTCCTGGGAGAACCACTTTGAAGTCTCAACACTTTTTAAGCAACATGACGAGTTATTACTTTTAGAACTTGTCATTCTATACTGTTTATCTGTTATCTGACTTTTTTTTTTTAGTAATTATATATATATATATATATATATCATATTTTTGACCTCTCCTGCTCTTTTTCATGGTTGTCGTTATTAGCGGAATATACCTTTCTAACATCTTCGGCTTCTGAACTGTTTAGAATTTTAGACGTTAGTTATGTGGTTGTTTGGAATAGCGATGAAACCTTTAACATCAGTTTTTTAATCGTGATTTATGATATACAAAATAAGTATGTGAGATGAATTTTATCTCAGTTTATATAAATAAACACTTTTAAGGGTTACAAACATGATTCTTAACAAGTACTTCCTCACGTGACATCTTGACCAAGGAAAACAAACTTATATATAACCAGGGGTGGAGCGGTAGGGGCTCCTCCTCCTTTAACCATCGGTCGAGGGTTCGATCCTCGCCATGGGTATGGAAAAATGTTAAATCTCTTGGCCAGCCATTCCACCCATCGAGGTGCCCACAATTGGTGGTTCGGATTAGTCTGGGGCTGTCGGCCCTGGGATACCGAATGATGAATATCAAAAAAAAAACAAACATATATTTATATATATATATATATATATATGCGCCCAGGAAAACAAAACATGTATTAATCCAACGACGACTTGGGGTTTTCAAATTTCTAATTATACATATTAAACAAACATGAGATGTTGGGGCCCATGGGAAACCTGTTGGAGTGCAACACCAGATGCACAATTTGATGCTCTCTTCTTCCTCTTCCCTCTGTTTTCTTTTTTATTAAAATTTGAGCGGTTAAATTTAACATTCTATAAAATTTGTCAATGAATTGTTAAATTATTAAAATAAATAAATTTAAATCAGGAAAATTTTAAATTATAATAAAAATATTTAAAATAGTTTATAAAAAATTTAATCTGACAATTGAGATGATAATTAAAGAGGCAGTGGGAGGGGGATTTAGTTTCATGATGGGTAGTTGAGTACTAAGATCAAAATCATCCATAATTAATTTGGTTGCTCCAACCAACAAACGCATATCATAGTTGGTAGATAGTTGTGTCCCTTAAACATGATGTCCTGGCTTCGAACTAGGTCGTATGCATGGAAGAGGCTTTGTTGGGAGAGACAAAATCCACTTCGGTGATCTCTATGCCTCGGGAAGATTAGTCTCTAGTTATCAGCTGAGGAATACTGCCTAGATTCTACAAAAACAAAAAGAAAATTTGGATGCTCCAGATATATTTTTTGTATTTCTTTGAAAAAAAAAAACTATATTAATGGATACATAATATAGGATAAAAATAATTTATTAACTTTTATTTTAAAAAAAAATAATTTTTCCCATTTAAAATCAATTAGTTGAAAATTTTAAGGGAAAATTGCTCATAAACACCTATTTAACAAATTAATTGTTAAATGGGACTTGAAGTACTGAGGTCCTTTAAGAGAAATAAAATAGGAAGTAAAATGACCACATTGCCCTTATATGATATTCTCTTGTGTTCAAACTATCAAACCCCTCAACAATTTAATAATCACCCGAGTAACCACGCACAGTTCGATAGGCAAACAGAAATAGCATAAGTATACTGATACAAAGTACTTAATTACATTTACAGGAAATCCCACAGGGTTTGTACGAAATATATACAGATGCCAAAAGACAAAATAAAACTACGAATAAGCAATAGCAGCCTAAACTGGACCAGAACCCTCAGTTGCCGGTATCCACATCTTTGCCCTTAGAGCCGCTCCCTTTAGCTGAATAAATTTTAAATTTGTGGAAAGGGGTGAGATTCATATAAATCTCAGTAGTAACACACAATCAATTATATAAAATGTGAAAATAAACATGCAATGCGTCATATAGTGTAACAGAACAATCATAATGCAAACTTAACTATGCACATTGTTTAGGATCAAATGAATGTTTGATCCCTACTTGTTCACTATCTCAACTGGGTTCCAAATAAGCCAGATGGTACTTGTGCTTTTCTCACCGGGTGGTATTTGTGCTTTTCCCACATCACAACTAGGTTTTGTAACTACCATTCATATCACAGAACATGGTAACACACAACATATAAGCAATTACATAGTGTATGAAGGATAGAGTTATTACCTAAAATTCCTTTCAGCCTAGCTATCGGTCAAATACCCTCGGTCTGGCTCAGGCAGATAACAAGTCCTAAAATTCTAAATTTATAATAAATGAGTTATTACTCATTCTAAACTCATTTAGTTGGTTATCTTTGCTTAAAAATGTGAAATGACCAAAATGCCCATGGGATCCGATCTAAGTCCCTTTATACCCGGTCTAACTGTATTTTATCAAAAATTATGATCTGAGCTATTCCTACACAATTTTGCGTACAGAATCCATTTTTTACCTCAGATTTGAAAAATTCACACTCAAATGACCAAAATACCCTTAGCAGCCATGAAATTAGGGTTTTAGGGGTAAAATTGTCATTTCACACCCTAAAGCCTTCATACTTCATATTTTACATGTTTCTTATACAGTTTTCCATTCTAAACACAATGGAATGATTAAATCCATAAAATTCCAACTCTAACACAGCCAAACAAGCCCTAGCTGAAATCTGGAAAAATTGGAGATTTCACTTTCTATGCAATCAAACATCTTCCTTCCACTTCTAATCACTTGTTTAATCACTTAAACGCCATTTGAACATAATGAATGACAAATTGGGCAGCATCTCTCTTTCGGGTTTATGCATCCCAAATCAAAAAATCAAGCCAATACAAAGCAAGAACTCAACCACAACAACAACACAACCTTGAATTTAACCAAGAAAACAAGGTTTATTGGTTTACCTTTGTTTTTCTCTCTTGATTTTGTGCTTGCTATATGTATGTTCAAGGAAGGCATAAGGATTAGGAGAAGTTTCCATGAATTGGAAGACAAGAACACATCAATTTTACAACCAAACCTATCATGTTTGGCTTCTTGAATCTCTTGCCTTCTCTCTAGCTCTTGTGTTCTTCAAAACTTCTGTTTTCTCTCTCCTTTCTCAACTTGGCTGAAAATATGGCCTTTGGAAGAGATAATTATCTCTTAAAATATCCTTTTCCACCTCCTTAGAATAATAATATTTTAATTGCAATTAACACATAATTATTTGACTTTTTGCTTCTTCCTCTTTTACTTGGCCCTAATTGCTTCCACTTGTCTTCCTTTAGGTCCAAATATTTATTTCTCTTCTTCTTTGCCTCTCTTGGACGAAATTGGCCTCTAAATTTGAAGCAAATAAGAGCTTTTTACTTTATTGACTAAATGACCATTTTGCCTTTACATTTCTTCAATATTTGAATTTAATTTTTGTCTTCCTCATTTCCTCTTGTTGTTGGCCTAATTTTTCTCAATAAATTGGGTCAAGAATTGTGCTCATTCCTTCTTCATTTTGGGCTACATCATTAGGCCATTAAGGAAACAAAATTGCACTTTTGTGTTTAAAATTAGTCAAGTTGTATGTGACCACTAATTGCAATGTTTTGCCATTCCAAATGCACAAAAATTCATCATTTTTATTCCATATAATATCACAAATATACAAGGAACTTTGGTGAATGAAGTTTGGGATGTTACAACTGTTCAAACAATCTTCCCTATGTGCGAAAGATCTTCTCTTGTGTTCAAACAATCTTCTCTACGTGCAAAAGATCTTCCCTTGTATTCAAACAATTTTCCCCGTATGCAAAAGATCTTCCCTTGTGTGCAATATATTTTCCCTGTGTTCAAACAATCTTCTTTATGTAATCTTCCTTTATCTTCAAACAATCTTCTCCATGTGTAAAAGATCTTCCCTTGTTTCAACAATCTTCCCCGTGTGCAAAAAATCTTTCATTGTGTTTAAACAACCTTTCCTATGTGCAAAATGTCCCATTTGGCAAATAATTAAATTTCTAATTAGGTATTTATGGGTAATTTTCCCAAATTTTAAAACTACACTATTGAAATTATATTTGAATTGTGTAGATTTGATAGAAGTAATGAACACCATAACTGGTTCCACTAAGAAGGGGAAGTCACGCAGAGGAAAATAAAAGGGAAAAAGATAGAAAAATACCATCAAAATTGGTAAAAGACAAATAAGCATGTTGAGTTTTAATAATTCCGATGGGACTGATTTTGGAATTTTGAAATGTTGCAAAATTTGAGAAATTACCTAATTACCCTTAGTTTTTTTTTAAATAAAAAATCCTCAACCCCTTGCTGGCTGCTAGAGCTCCAACGCCGGTGACAGGCAGTGGCGGTCACTGGAGCTCCAATGACCTTGCTGGCGACAACAACCGATGACCGAAGCTCCAACGACTTAATATATTCTTTTGAATTTCTTAAGAAAAAGTTGTCAATGTAAATACTTGAGTTATTAGTAGCGATGCTAAAGTTGTAAACAATGGCCTAATATATATATTTTTTAATTTTTCAAGAAAAAGTCTTCAATATTAATACTTGAGTTGTTAATAGTGATACCAAAATTATAAATGAGGTATTTGTTGAATATTTCTTAATAACTTTCACTGGAGCTTCGGCGGTTAATATTTTTTTTAAGAATTTCTCAGGCTTAAGTTGTTAATATAGATAATTGAGTTGTTAATAGCGATACTAAAGTTGTAAACGAGATATTCAACAAATACCTCATTTACAAGTTAAGTATCGTTATTAACAATTCAGATATCCAGATATATTGATAACTTTTACCAAAGAAATTAATATATATATATATATATTGATTTTACAACTTTAGTATCACTATCAATAATTCAAGTATCTATACAGCTTTTATTTGAGAAATTCAAAAAAAATATATTAGGCCATCGGAGCTTCAGTAACAGCTGCCCCGTGCGGGAAGGGAGTTGCTGGTTTTTTATGAAAAAAAAAAACTAGATGTAATAAGATAATTTCTTAAATTTTGTAATATTTTAAAATTCTAAATCATTCATTTTAAAATTATTGAAATTCAATATACTTATATATTTTTTAGGGAAAATCACTGTCAGGTCTTAAGGAAGCAAAATATTGTCAGAAAAGTCCCAGGAAAATCAGAAATATCTGAAAAGTCCCTAGGGACTTTTCTGATATTATTTTCCAAAGTCAAATGACCCATATGCCACTCTTCTATTATCTCTCTCTCTCTCTCTCATTTGTTGTGCGTTTTTGCTCTCAGATGGGATTTTTTTCCAACTCCCTGCGTTCTCTCTCTACAGAAATGGTGGTGATGGTGAAGGCCAAAGCTTTGAGGTGGTGAAAGATTTGTGGGATGAGATGTAAGATAGAAGGAAGAAGAAGATGGAAGGAAGGTGGTGGAATTTTTTTGATCTCAAGCTTCCGCCATTTTTAAAGAAGGAAGGGATAAAGGTGATGATGATGATGAATAGTCCAACCCATCCCTCTTTTTCAACCTCATTGTGCTTTGAAAATACTAATATGGAAAAAAAACAAATTGTTGTTAATTCGTGCAGTGGAGGTTGTTAATATAACAGTAGTTATTGTTAATACGGAAAACGGGGTTAGACGCCGTGGTGCTCTGTTTTTTGGAGAGGAAACAGAGGAAGTGGTGTGTTTGAGGTAATGGGGTGCTATGAAAATGATGATATGGAAAAAAAATAAATTGTTGTTAATTCGTACAGTGGAGGTTGTTAATATAACAGTAGTAGTTGTTAATACGAAAAACGGGGTTGGACGCCATGGTGCTCTGTTTTTGGGAGAGGAAACAGAGGAAGTGGTGTGTTTGAGGTGGTGGGGTGCTATGAAAATGATGATATGGAAAAAAAATAAATTGTTGTTAATTCGTGCAGTGGAGGTTGTTAATATAACAGTAGTAGTTGTTAATACGAAAAACGGGGTTGGACGCCATGGTGCTTTGTTTTTGGGAGAGGAAACAGAGGAAGTGGTGTGTTTGAGGTGGTGGGGTGCTATGAAAATGATGATATGGAAAAAAAATAAATTGTTGTTAATTCGTGCAGTGGAGGTTGTTAATATAACAGTAGTAGTTGTTAATACGAAAAACGGGGTTGGACGCCATGGTGCTCTGTTTTTGGGAGAGGAAACAGAGGAAGTGGTGTGTTTGAGGTGGTGGGGTGCTATGAAAATGATGATATGGAAAAATAAATAAATTGTTGTTAATTCGTGCAGTGGAGGTTGTTAATATAATAGTAGTAGTTGTTAATACGAAAAATGGGGTTGAACGCCATGGTGCTTTGTTTTTGGGAGAGGAAACAGAGGAAGTGGTGTGTTTGAGGTGGTGGGGTGCTATGAAAATGATGATATGGAAAAAAAATAAATTGTTGTTAATTCGTGCAGTGGAGGTTGTTAATATAACAGTAGTTGTTGTTAATACAGCAAATGAGGTTGAGTGTTAGTGGGTGCTATGTTTTTGGGGAATATAACAGAGGAAGTGCTCTGTAAATTGCTCAATTGGTCATATTTAACGTAAGGCAATATAGTGTCAGAGAGAAAGTCATTGGAGGTTGTGAAAACAACTCAAAAGGTTGTTAATACACGCTTTATGAGTTGTAAATAGCTCAATTTGTCATACTTAATTTGAGGAACAATAGTGTCAGATATAAAGGTGTTGGAGGTTAAGAAACAAACCGAACAGGTTGTTATTACACACTATACGAGTTGTAAATAGCTCAATTTTTCATACTTAATTTGAGGAACAATAGTGTCAGATAGAAAGGTGTTGGAGGTTGAGAAACAAACCGAACATGTTGTTAATACACGCTATATGAGTTGTAAATAGCTCAATTTGTCATACTTAACGTGAGGAAACATAGTGTCAGCGAGAAACGTGTGGGACGTTATGAAACGAACTCAAAAGGTTGTTAATACACGCTTTATGAGTTGTAAATACACGGTTTATGCATTGTAAAAAGGTGATCTCGGTTTTGTTTCGCTGTGGCATACTGAAAGCGAACACGGTCAGAAGAGGCCATTTTTTACATCATTTTGCTTTTGTTTCGCTATGGCAAAGCAAAAGAACTACTATTGTTATATTAACAACCTCCACTGCACGAATTAACAATAATTTATTTTTTTTCCATAATAGCATTTTTATAGCACCCCACCACCTCAAACACACCATTTCCTCTGTTTCCTCTCCCAAAAATAGAGCACAATGGCGTCCAACCCCGTTTTCCGTATTAACAACTACTACTGTTATATTAACAACCTCCACTGCACGAATTAACAACAATTTATTTTTTTTCATATCATCATTTTCATAGCACCCCACCACTTCAAACACACCACTTCCTCTGTTTCCTCTCCCAAAAACAGAGCACCATGGCGTCCAACCCCGTTTTCCATATTAACAACTACTACTGTTATATTAACAACCTCCACTGCACGAATTAACAATAATTTTTTTTCCATATCATCATTTTCATAGCACCCCACTACTTCAAACACACCATTTCCTCTGTTTCCTCTCCAAAAAACAGAGCATCATGGCGTCCAACCCCCTTTTTCGTATTAACAACTACTACTGTTATATTAACAACCTCCACTGCACGAATTAACAACAATTTGTTTTTTTTTCATATCATCATTTTCATAGCACCCCACCACCTTAAACACACCACTTCCTCTGTTTCCTCTCCCAAAAACAGAGCACCATGGCGTCCAACCCCGTTTTCCGTATTAACAACTACTACTGTTATATTAACAACCTCCACTACACGAATTAACAACAATTTATTTTTTTTCCATATCATCATTTTCATAGCACCCCACCACCTCAAACACACCACTTCCTCTGTTTCCTCTCCCAAAAACATAGCACCACGGCGTCCAACCCCGTTTTCCGTATTAACAACTACTATTGTTATATTAACAACCTACACTGCACGAATTAACAACAATTTGTTTTTTTTCCATATTAGCATTTTCAAAGCACAATGAAGTTGAAAAAGAGGGATGGGTTGGACTATTCATCATCATCATCACCTTCATCTCTTCCTTCTTTAAAAATGGCGGAAGTTTGAGATCAAAAAAATTCCACTACCTTCCTTCCATCTTCTTCTTCCTTCTATCTTACATCCCATCCTACAAATCTTTCACCACCTCAAAGCTTTGGCCTTCACCATCACCACCATTTCTATAGAGAGAGAACGCATGGAGCTGGAAAAAAAAATCCCATATGAGAGCAAAAACGCAGAACAAATGAGAGAGAGAGATAATAGAAGAAGGGCATGTGGGTCATTTGACTTTGAAAAATAATATCAGAAAAGTCCCTAGGGACTTTTCAGATATTTCAGATTTTTCTGGGACTTTTCTGATAATATTTTGCTTCCTTGAGACCTGGCAGTGATTTTCCCTATTTTTTATTAATTTTGATAGCATTTTTCTGTACGTTTTACCAAAAGCAGATCCCATTTTGAAGCGAGATAATATATCTGCAACGTCTTGACTAAATTATCCATGCTATTTTATCAATATTCCAACTTTACCCACATCACGTAAAATCATTTGTCTCTTCAGCCTCTGTCCCCTTCTTTACGCGTTGTAGTCCATGCTCGGTCGCCTCTCCTCCTGCAGCTGTAGCGGCTGCCACTTGCTCCGTTGTAGTTCCCGTAGTCTCGTTCGTTCTCATCTTCGTTTCTGTCGTCTCTGAGTTCGTTCTATTCACCTTTGATTCGCATTTTGCAGATTCGGTTCTTCATTCTGGTGAGTGCCTGAGTTCGTGCTCCATGGGTGCATTTTTACTTGATAGTGGCATTTCCTTGGCTTACGTTGCTTTTTTACTGGATAGATGCATTTCTTTGCCTTGCTGTGTCTATTTTGTACTTTTGGATAAAAATTCTCATTATATTTTTGTAAGTAGTGTTTTAGGTTTTCCTACAATTGTAGTTTTAGTTTATCTCACTCCCAGTCATAGATTTTTTACTCCCATAAAAGTACGGCGGAGAGGTTCAGGTGCAGTTCTATTTTAGAATTATCATGTCTCTTATCTGCTTAGCGTGAACTGTTCAAGGAAAATCATATGCAAATTAATCTCAATTATGGTGAAAAAGGCCTAAATGACTAATATCATCACTTGGGGCGATGGAGAACATGTCTTCATAGTGTTCTTGTCTTGATACTGTCTTCATGCTTGCATGCCATTGATTTCGACTGATTTTGGCATTTGTATGCAGGGCCTTAATGGACATTAGCTCTGAAGAAGAATCAGATATCAGTGAATCTGAGATTGATGACTACAAGGACAAACCATATGAACAACTAAGGGCAGGGAACTATAAAGTAAAAAATGGAAATGGCACTCTCAGATGTCCTTTCTGTGCTGGAAAGAAAAAGCAAGACTACAAGTACAAAGACTTGCTGCAACATGCATCAGGAGTGGGTAAGGGCTCGGCTAATAGAAGTGCAAAACAGAAGGCTAACCACCTTGCTCTGGCCAAATATTTGGAGACTGATTTATCTGGCGAAGCAGAGCAAGTCCAACAGCCAACCTTACCAAAACCTGCCAGTCAACCTCAGCAAGATGATCTTTACGTCTGGCCCTGGACTGGAATCATGGTAAACATAATGGACAAGAGTTTACACAATGCTGAGTATTGGGTTAAGGAAATGGCTAAGTACAGGCCCTTAGATGTTCATATGTTGGATGAAGATGATGCAACTCCTCAAGCTGTGGTAGTATTTAGTGATGATTGGAATGGTTTTCTGAATGCTAGAGATTTTGAGAAGTCGTTTGAAACAAAACATTATGGTAAAATGGATTGGAAGCAGCAAAACATGCAGCCAGGCTCCAACATTTATGGATGGATTGCTCGGGAAGATGATTATCGTTGTGAGGGGCCAATAGGGAAATACCTCCGCAAGAAAGGAAGCTTAAAAACCGTCTCAGATATTGTCCATGAAGCATCGAAAAGCCGGAATAATGTTGTCGCAAACCTAGCAAATGAAATTGATATGACAAATGAGAACCTCACCAAAATGCAATACAGGTACAATGAGAAAAGTCTGTCATTGAGTAGGATGCTTGAGGAGAAAGACCAGCTACATCATGCTTTTCTTGAAGGTTTGTCTACTTTCTTTCTGTAAAGATTTTTGCCGGTTGTCTGTGCTACAAAAGGTTCCAATTGACTATGTACTATTTTGATATCATTTTTATGTTCTTATTGTGTTACAAATTAATTTCAAAATCTACAAGCAAGTATTGATGCTTAATTGCTTCATTTTTTTGTCAGAATCAAGGAAATTGCAGCGTAGGGCACGGAACGAGTTACAAAGGATACTGGATGAACAAGAAAAGTTAAACAGTGAATTAGAGGCAAAGAGGCGGAAGCTTGATTTGTGGAGCAGAGATTTAAACAAAAGAGAGGTAGTAACGGAGCAAGAGAGGCAGAAGCTTGAAGATGACAAAAGGATGGTAATGATATACCACATTTTCTGTCTCAGTATCATGTTTTATACATAGCTTTTTACCCTTGATCTTACATGCTTATCAATAACCACCCATGTAAAACTTGTATGACTGTTTTCTGTTCTTGGTCTGTTACTAGAATCCCAAGTTACTTTTTTTTTTCCAGTCCACCTATTTGCCTAAACCTATCCACAAAGCAGAGGCTTTTCCTCATTTGTAAACGGGACCTATAGTTTGTTCACTGCGGAAAAATATAGATAAACAAAAGTTAATATATTTTTACATTCCAAGTGTTTATGAAAAATAACTATAATATTCATTTTTTATGAAGCATCTTGGCTCTAATGATCCACTGAAATTTTTTCTATGATATCGCTTTTCAAATCCACCAGCAATCCTGTAGTAGATGTTTAATATCTCAATTTCCATCATTGTTGCAAGTGTGTTAGTATTTAATTTGAAAATATTAGCACCTTTGATGTACTTCTATGAGATACTAATACAATCCCTTTCTCCTTCCAGAAAGATCTAAGGAACGAATCTCTCAATAAGGCTTCTGTGGAGCGCAAGAAAGCTGATGGGAATGTTTTAAGACTTATTGAAGAGCAAAAGGTTTCCCTACTTTATATTTGTAGACTGTGAAATTACATTATAGCAGTCTAGCATTTGCTGCCTATAGCTAAATTATTATGCACGATGATCTCCTTCTGCTTATATGCATCTCAATGTTTTCAGAGAGAGAAAGAGGAGGCATTGAGGAAAATAATTGAGTTGGAAAAGCAGCTTGATGCAAAGCAGCAGTTGGAAATGGAAATAGAAGAGTTGAAAGGGAAGTTACAAGTTTGGAAGCATCTTGGAGATGATGATGCTGTCCAGAAGAAGATTAAAGAAATGAATGATGAATTGGAATCAAAAGAAGTTGAATTAGATGATATGGAATCAATGAATCAAACTCTTATTGTCAAGGAGCGTCAGAGCAATGATGAACTACAAGAAGCTCGCAAAGAACTGATAGAAGTATGATTTCTTTTATTATATGTTGATTCCTGATCCCTAAATTTCTTCTTATAGCCAACATAGTTAACAATGAACAAAAGATTTTTCATTATCTTGCTATATATTTTGCTAAACATTTGGAGTCTTGCTACTAATGGGACTGGTGAAGCACTTTTTAGATGTGTGTTTATGGGAGGGGGTGAAGGAGATGGAAAAAGAGGTATATATTTCTTGTACATTTTCAATTCTCAGTACAAATCATAAGGAATAAATAATTCTGATATTTTATGAAATATTGAAATTAGTTGAAAAAGGGAGAGATAAGGACAGATTATACTTGTTTCTTTACTAAGTATGTAGTTGTAGTGAAATTGATATTATTAATGTTTCTGTTGTTTTGTACTATTACTTGATTTCCTTCAAGCAAATTTGTTTTGGTTGAGATATGAAAACAACTGAATAACTACTTTATTTAGTTATTTATTTGTTTGAATTATGAAAATCGTGCTTAACTGTGAACCATATTTTCTTGACAAGGATTATTGTGTCAGGAGAAGATTATGAACCCTAATGTTTCTCCTTTACACTCATTTTTTCAGGGGCTAAAGAATATGCTAAATGCCCGAACTAATGTTGGGATTAAGAGGATGGGAGAGCTTGATGAGAAGGTTTTTGTGAATGTTTGCAAGAAAAAGTTCTCTCTTGAAGATGCTCAGACAAAGGGTGTTGAGCTATGCTCCTTGTGGCAAGAGAACTTGAAGGATTCAGCGTGGCATCCTTTTAAAGTGATCACAGATAATGATAAAGCAGAGGTATGCTTTAGAAAACCAGTAAGATTTGCTTGGCATGTGCCTACTTTTACTTGAATTAATGTTTACCCTGGGTTTGGCTGCTGTTGTTGGGATTGCCTCCGCAAGTAATCTCTCTTACTATAACTTTATAATATGTTTATTTATATTTCTGGTGTATGATATTTTCTGTTACTGTTCAGATTCAAATTTATTTACAAGTTAGTTTGTGAGAATCGTTCCCTGATTTTCAGGGATTGTTTGTCTGCTTTGTATCAATCTATTCCTCACTGAGATGAATAAAAAGTGTGGCTCAGTGTACCGGAAATGACACTGATATATTTTTCTCAAAATTACAGTTGAGATCGTGATACATGTTTACATGCGGGTGACGGGTGTGTTACACTTTTGTATCGGAAATTTAGATTTACTTTCCAATCTATTTTAGAAATAACTAAGAATGTTATCACTTGTAGTTTGAATCCAACATGAGCCCTTGCATTTGTACAATGGTGCTCTTGTTTCTTATTGTTCTGCTGTCTTTTTCTGTAGTTCCTTGTCAAGCTATTTCCATAATTACCTCCGGATCAAGTAAATTGATTGATATGGGAATCATAATCGATGTTACATTGATGCAGGAAATAATTGATGAAGGTGATGAAAAGTTACGAAATCTCAAGGACGAATGGGGAGATGATATACATATGACGGTTGTTACTGCCTTGAGAGAATTAAATGAATATAATCCAAGTGGTAGATACATAATTTTTGAACTGTGGAACTTCAAAGAAAATAGGAAGGCTACACTGAAAGAGGTCGTCAGTTACATCGTGGGCCAAATCAAGCAACTTAAGCGTAAGAGGACAGCACGATGATCGTAACAGTCCCCTATGTTATGCTAAGGTAAAAGGTTTTGTTTTGTTTCAGTTCTGTTTAGTTAGTGCGGTGAGTGGGTGATTCATGAGTTCATGCTCATATTACTGTCATGTTTTAACTGAACAAATTATGCTGTGTGGTGTGCATTTACTGTGTAGTTTAAATGTGATTATCTTGAAATTTCATGATTTATGATTAATTATAAATTTATAACTTGGCTGTGTCTTTATGCATGTTTCACCACGAATTTACCATATGATACTGGAATTTATATCATCAATTTCTATAACTGAAATTTTGGGTGCAGGCTCAGCGGGGTTGAGCATATGATATTTCAAGAGGAAGATGGAAACAAGTAGGTTCATTGTCTTGTGCTTCTGAATCTGTCATTTGTAGTGGATTTGAAACTCTGCTAAAACCTGAAGTTTCAATTTAGAACTTTAGTCACTTTTCTGTTGGGTCATTGGGGATTGTTCTCAACTGACCCAATATGAAAGTTGGTCCTCTAATCTCTGTATCGCTGACTTCTTTGAATAAAATAAATTGTCCTTTTATTAGAGAAATGACTTGAGGAAAATGAAAATGTGGAGGGGAGCATGGTTACAAAAAATTACTTAATTTTTTTTAAAAAAATTTACTTTTATATATTTAAAGGAAAACGTAGCGCCTATGTTAAAAAAAAAAATAGGGGGAATTACTATAAAATTACAAGGAAATGACTTAATTACTGAGAGGATCTAATAACAAGTGAGGTGTTATTTCTTATATTAAAACTTATTATTGCATGCTCGTTGAAATTTCTTGATAATTAAATAATTGGCACCTTATAATAATTTCCCAAAAAATGATAGGCGTGAGACCCACATTAACAAATTGGTGATATGCCATGTTCTAAAAACCTGAAGCCGGGTTGGGTGAGAAACCGGTCAACCAGTGGTCTGACTGGTCTAGTCTGGCAGTTGACTACAGTTTGACCAGTTTTTTTTTTAATATTTTATTCAGAATTTTATATAAATAATTCTGAAATCTTCATTTTCTCACCAGTTTAATTCCAGATTAGTCTTGGTTTAACTTTGATTTGACCTAATAACTCTTAATTTAGAACTCCGGCCGGTTTAATGGCTGGTTTGAATTTCAGAACCTTGGTGATATGTCAGGTAATCAGGCCTTTCGGTTTTTTATTGCAAAAAATAGTAAATCAGGCCAAAATATTTGGGTTTATGCTTTCTCGTATAAACCCCTGGAATAAGATTCAAAGTCGTGCTCAACGTCAACGTCACCGTGGTAATAGTATATTCGCATTCCAAGGATTCGGCTGCCTCATTTTCACAGGGGTGCCATCTCTTTCTTTAAGCTTCATTCCAATGAATTTATATGTAAACATTGCTTTATGGACTTCCATGTGGCAATTCCAACCTGTGATGATTCTATGGTTTTTCACTCTGAAATAATCGAAATTTTATTATTATTTCCGAAGATAATCAATTTAATTACTTCTCAATGCATGTTCTGTAATCTAAGATCAATTGAGTTCATTAACATTGTTAGTGCCAAAATTAAGTTTATTTTTTTAAAAAAAATAATTTAACACATTGCAATGATTCTTGCTGCTGTCTTATTTGTTCTTCACAGCTATTGCTAGAGGGAAGACGTCAATTTCATTACTGGCACTTTGATGGGAAATTTTGAGGGCAAGGGTATAGTGGGGACCTATAGATAGCAAAATTGGAAAAACTAACATTATTATCACGGTGAAAGATTCCTAAGGAATAGGGGTGAAAAATCCGTAGTTTACCCAATGCTCTTCAGTCTCTAAATTGCATCTACGTATGTTGTAAGTAACCAAATTATGAATCCAACAACAAAAGCTTTATTTCATTATATGAGATTGGCTACATTGATCGTAATACGTCATTGTATTCTATCAACAATCAAATGATGAATACCCAAAAATTGACAAAACTTAGACAACTTTTAAAGGATGGTTCTTTTTCACATAGGATCATTAAATTAAAATATATAGTAAAGTAGTCAGCCCTTTAGTAGATTGATATTTTAATATCTTTATTTGAATAAGCTTTATAATTTATATGGTGCGTCCTCAATCCATTGATTTGAGGTGCATAATACCTATATAATACAAGGAAAACAGCATTAATAGCACTTGTTCTGTAGTATAAATTAAATCTGAAAGTAAAATGCAGAACATATGTATTATAGTTTATTTAGGATTAAAGGAACAAGTAAGACAATGAAGGGATGTTTAAGTTTTTGTCCAAAAACAATATAATTCATTGGTACATAATAATCTATTCATAGACTACCAGTGAAAGTTGTTGACTTTTTTCTGTCCTGTGTGACTTTTGACGTGCTTTTGTTCTTGCTTCCTCACAGTTTGGAAACTTGTTCACTGTGCAGTGAAGAAGGTGTTGTTGCAGCTGAGGAAATCCCCGGCATATGGCGGTCTTGCTTGACTCGAAGGTGATCGAGAAGCATGCCGCGCAGCTCTGTGTTGTAGCTGAAGATTGTGACCAACCTGACTTATGTTAAAGTTGTCAAAGCCCTTTGTTCTGAGCATAGTGTTAACTGTTGACAGTTCCAAGTGCAAAGACCCTTGGAGAGTAGGTTGGTGCAAGTTCTGTTGAATCTATTTACACTCCTCAAAACATGTATTCACTCCCTCTAATCCTTATTATAAAACAACACTTTCAAGTTTCAACTAATTCGAACTCAATGTTTTAAAAGCCGAATCAGACGTGAAGCCGGAAAGATCAGTGGGTCAAGGTTTAACCGATTGAACCAGTTGAGCCGTTTAGCCAAATTGATGACATAATAATTAAATTTAAAAATATTATATATATATATATATATACATATATATATTATAATAATTAGTCATTAATCTAATTTCATATGAAGTTAATAAAGTCACAAAACACCATTTAAAAACTTCATCAGTTGTCACCCATCAGAATAAGTGCTTAAAATATCCATTACTCAAGAGTTATACAAACATGATTATATTGATATGTTCTTCTGGTATAAAATTATTAAAATAAAATAACTCAATTAATATGTTCTTTTTTTAAACAATTCTAAACCTGTACATCTAACTCTAAGACAGATTTGAAGCACTTATACTGCTGCCCAGCAAATATATATATATATATATATATGAAATATATTAACCTTTTTAAAATAACAAACAAGAAAGTATAGATTTATGAGCCATTTGAGAAGAATGAGAACATATCTGCCATTTGAGAATAAAAAGATGCACATAATATAGATATGAGATTAAACAATATAAACCTGTGTTTTTCTATATTAAGCTTCTTCTTTTTTTCTTTAAAAACTTTCCAGTTTCCAGCATCAAAACTAAAAAAAAAAAATTTGGGTTTTTTTTGTAAAGTAAGTTATTGGGCCGGCCGGTTCTTAAAAAGCCGTTCCAGGTTCTGGCCCAATAACGGCTCCCAGCCCAAAAGCAGTTCAAAAAGGTCCTCTAGCGAAAAATGGCCCAACGCAGTAAACCGACCCGCCCTCTTGATCGGCCAACTGTCCGACCGGTCGAACCATCCGGTCAGGTTCTTAACTGGTCGTAGGTTCGAATCCTACTTGGGGAGATTTGAATCATTCTTTAATTCGGAATGAAAGGGTTCGCTTTGACCGTTAAGAGTAGGTAACCCGTTCCCCGTGTCTTTGTTTCTATTGCATTCTATCTCATCGTATCCCATTCTGTTCTGTGATATTTGAGAATCGCAGTCAATACCTTGGTGTAGGTCCGGGATATTCCTTTGTTCCACAGTCTGGGGTTATTTAAACTAACCAATTAAGAATTCTCAGATGTACTAGTACTAGCAAGTGGATCTTTGATGCAGTCATCAATTCTCACCCATGCATGAACTGAGGAATGACATATAACTTATTAAATATTTTTTAATAAATTTTTTTTTTCAATTTTATCCTTGTAAATGAGGTTTTGGTTTGGTTGAGAGAAAAAAACATGAAAATCCACATTTAAGCATTAATTAATGGGAAAAAATTGAAAAATAAATATTAATGACTTTTCAAGTGACTTATATTTAAGAAAGTAACTAGTTGTTCTTGTGTGAGTTAAGTTTCTCTCATGGTCCCCTTTCTCATTTTTTTATCATAATCTTATATCCACTGTTAGATTAAAATAATATATGGTTTAGATTCAATCTTGTATAAAATTATTTCTATAAACATAAATAAGTAAATTTAAACTCTTAAAATCTAATCTGTACAATTCATAATTACAATCCATAAAAAATAAATAAATTTTAATATATAAAATATTATAATAATAATTTTATAAATTATTAAATCCAAATCATCTATCTCGTGATCTAAAAGTAAAGATGAAATGATGAGAAGATAATAAGAAAGAGGAAAACGAGAGTATCTTCTTCTGTTGTTCTTTGTCATTGTTAAGGTATTATTAATTGTATTGATATGGTAAATGCTGGTCCTAGCTATGTCTATGTCTCTGTTTAACTTTGGTGGCTGCTTGCAGGATTTTGGAGAGGAACATGAAACCTATAATTTTTGTTTTGCAGCGTGTGAAATCTCACTGAGTTTCCATTTGTTAATGCCAGGATTTTATTATTATTATTATTATTATTATTATGGGTTTCAAATTTTGATTTATTTTGAGTGAGAATGGCTGGAGGAGTGTTGCCTAGGATTTTCTTGTTGAATATGAGCTATAATAAGAGATTTTACACCAAATAATTGGTATACGCATATGGTACATCATTCTCACTCCACTTTTCTGCCAAATCAATAATCAAAGCGAGTGAAATTTTGTTGATATGGAAATGGGTTTAGTTGAATTGCCATAACACATGTATTGAGGAAAATGAGAATGTTTTTTATCAAATAAAATTGTCTATACTTTGTAACTTAGTGGGATGAAATTTCTCCAATAAATAAGAGGTCGCATGTTGAAAATGACCAAACAAAAAAAATATTGTCGATGCAATAAACGTGCTGAACTGAGTTTTAGACTAGGAATCCAAAAATTATGGTTTTAGAAGTATTTTTTTTATATAAGTTGGGACAAAACTCTCTCACATACTTACCTTATAAATTGTGAAATATACCCTTCAAAAACTAATCCAAACATGCACAGTATATACTACCACAAGGAATCAAATGTAAAATGCTAAAATTGATAGAAGCATCAAAATTATGATCAACTTTTCCTTGTTTTTTGGTTACTCTGTCCAAAAAAAAAAAAAAAAAAGCAGCGAAATGATAACACGTTGGCTGGCTATAGGTCATTTGCTTCCTGGTTTACATATGCACATACTTTTTTTTTTTTTGCCAAGATACAGATGCACATACGCACACTCACTGGTTTGAATATTGAATTGAACATGCGTGACACTAGAAAAATAATAATATTTTACTTAATTTTACCTTAAAATCAAAATCTGATACAATGGTTTTCCTTGTTTTATTCACTGACAGTCAGGAAAAAGGTTCAATTTTTATCTCAGTCGCCAACTTACTACAGTGAATGTCAAGAGAAAACAGGAGGCGTTATGGTGTATGACAGCAAGAATTCAAACCATGAGGATAAAATGGTAATTTCAGCACAGCACAAGTCTTACGCTCAAAAACAGAGGCATTAAAGCGCCAATGAGAGGGTCTCGTTAAAGGAAGAAGCGTTTTCATGGTTACACACTAATCCGAGAAACACTACCCGAAGTAGTATGTATTATTAGCGGATATTTGACTCCCAAATACTTTCTTCTTTGTGATTATGATAACATGGGTGAAATCCGAAACCGGTTTCATTGGAAGGGTCTGCTTGCATGTTCAACACTTTGCCAGATATCACTGACTTTGTTGTGCTGAATTGTTTGGATTTGTTTGGTGTTTGGCTAGGGTTATATATAAATATATCTATACGGCCCTCACTTTCAACGGAAATGTGGTTGAGTTTCTAGGTTTCTGAGCTTCAAATCAATGGCTCCTCCTGACAGAGAAGTGCTTCAGACGCTTCTGGATGTTGGGGATGGCCTTCTCAATCATCCCTCTTCCATTGATCAGCTTCTCGATCTTCTTAATGTGATTTCCTCAATTCCCTTTCTTCATTGTTTATTTATTGTTCGGGAATTTCATTTGTTGAATTGAGTTGGTGTTTATTTGCTGCTACATTCTGTTGATGTTCTGGGTTTATGATTCATTGTGGAAATGCACGTTTTTCCCTTACCCGTTTTTTCTTTCTACAATAATTTTATGTGATAGATTGTTTATTTTGATGTTTGCCTTGCCATTTCTTTTCGTTTAAGGGAGACTTTAGTAAGAGTCTCATTAGGAAAAGAGGGTAAGCAAGTGGGGAAACAAACCCCATTGTGAGCCAAGGGTCTTGAGAGGCTGATAGGCATAACTAATAGGTTGGCACAGGCAAATTCTTCATCTGAATGGAGCATTCTCCAGGTGGAGTTCTGTAGTTTCCTCAAGTTTCTTTTTTCTTCAATGATTCTCATTGTGGTTTATTACTTCTTTCAGCTGCTTCAGGGTAGTTATTGCTATTTGATACTCAGTGAAGTTGATGCTCTTTATATTTTTGATGTTATAGTAAATGAGCTTTTGTAAATTTTTTTGCATTATATGTAAGTATGTGTCTGTAGGTGGGTGCTTGGGCTCTTGCTTGCGCAGGCATCGTGACTCTGACTTGATTCTCTTGTTTGGATTTCTAACTTTCAGAAACTTGAGAATATATTATCAACTTTGGATCAAGAACCAGACGAGACCGTGAAAGAAGCAATTCTACCATCAATGAAAGCATTGATTTCCAGTGAACTTTTGAGGCACTCAGACGAGCATGTTAAGATTTCCCTTACATCTTGCATGGCCGAGATTACCAGAATAACAGCACCGGATGCCCCTTATGGTGATGAATATATGAAGGTAATAATAGTTATTGTATAAATCAAACATGCCATGTTTCTACCAAACCTTGTTAAGAAACTTGATATACAGATGACAGTTTCTAATGATTTTGCCATTTATTTTCTTGCCGGAACTACACATTGATTGAACTACATTTCGTGGTGAACAGGAAATTTTCAAGCTCACAGTTGAAGCTTTTGAAAAGTTATCTGATGTACCCTGCCGCACTTATGACAAGGCACTTTTAATAGTTGATAATGTTGCAAGGGTCAGATCATGTCTGCTGATGATGGATCTTGAATGTGATGACTTGATCATTCAAATGTTTCAGATTTTCCTAAGAGTTATTAGGTTGAAGCCATGCCTACATTTCTGTTATCTGTTTGTTCATATTCAAGTCATATTTTGATATGAAATTTGTAAATCTTGCTGACAAAGAAGATATATTTTGGTTTTCACAAATGGGTATTAATTAAATATATCAATTATGGGAAAGACAGAAATTTAAGAACTTTGATTTATATCATTTGTTGTATCGCGATTAGTTTCGGCACACAATTTTGAATTCATCAAATTGATTTAGTCACAGATGACGTTTTGATGCCTTGAATTGTGATTTTTTATTTTTTATTTTTACGCTATGTGTAAGATGTACAGCATCTGAAGAAAATTCTGGCACCCAACTTCCTTTACACTCAGTTGGCATTGACATTATTGATATATATATATAGTTCACAAAGCAGTTTATGAAAGAACTAAAATATATTTTGACATTGCAATTAGGACCTGATTTTCAAATTATATATCTATCCATTCACTCTCTGCCATCGAGTAGTGGTTAAAGTCTTTGGATGTTATTATTGTAACAAGTACTAATGCAAAATTATCTTGCTTTTTCCTTCCTTCATAGATTAACTAATGGTTTTTTATTTTTTTCCCCTTGCTCAATTTCAAGGCCACACCATCCTGAGTTTGTGACCCTTGCCATTGAAGCAATAATGACAATGGTCTTGGACGAGAGTGAAGAAATTTCCACGGATCTTCTAAGACCAATATTAGATAGCTTGACAAAGGAAAACCAGGTAACTTGCTTTGCATTATGTCAATTTCTTCTCATCTCCTTTTGTTAAACTTTTTTAATTTCCTTTATTAATTTTCCTAGACAATTTCACCTATCACCTGGTCATTGGCGGAGAAAGTTTTTAACAACTGTGCTGATAAGCTTCAGCCGTATGTTATGAGAGCGGTGCAGTCCACAGGCAGACCTCTGGATGCTTTTGCTGAAATAGTAGTTTCACTTTGCCAGAGAGTATCTGAAACTCCTCAATGCAATCATTCAAATGGTTCTGGAAATCCATTGGTGTGTTCTACTGTCTTGTGCAATACCCCATCCAATTAACTGGCATAATTGGTTTTTTAGTTTCTTGCTTAATCTTACTTTTGCTGCATGACATGGGAAACCACGTAACAAATTTAATTCTGATACTTTATCTGGAACCTTCACTGACACTGTTGATTCAGTTAGTTTATTTACAATCCCCCTTCAGATCAAATTAGATTTAGGGATAGATCTTTGTTTCATGAATATGGTGAAAGCGAAGGGTACTGAACAAAGTGTAATAAGCACAGCCAATTGGATAAATGCCCATGAAATAGGTCAACAATGATGTGTACTCGGTCTTTGGTTACTTATATTTGGTCTGGATAATCAAGTAAAATGTTATATACTTGTTGGGGAGGATTGACTCTCCAGAAAGCAACTAATTTGGATGAAGGGAAAGAATTGCTACAATAGATTGAGGGAGAAATCCATGTATTGATCTTGTTATGTTGGAGCATAATTAACCTATCGCCTTGTTTGTTCTGTCATTCATATTTTTAATAAATACTCTGTAATAATAAGACCTTACATGGTTTCACAATCCATACTCCACATAAGCTTTGGGTTCCCTAACAAACAGCTATTTCAAGATGATTTGAGGCTTTGAGCTAGATGTAAGTTAGGATTGGTTGTGGTGCAATGCTCCCAGGTTCAGGCAGGTGAAAACAAGCTTTCCGTATACAAAAGTGCAGATGATCAATACTGTGATGTAATTATCTTTTCCATCCCCCAACAAGTTATTATATTTTATTTACATTCTATAACAATTGCAAGCTATATTTGTTGGAGATCATGAGCCTATCCTGCTAGCTTTTATTGTTTTTCTTTTTACTTAGCACTTTTCCTTTCTGACTTATATTCCCTTTATATACTTGTTATTAGTTTTTGATGGTTTGTTTTGAAATTGGAATTAGCTAAGTCAGTGGGATTGATTGGGAGTCTTGTTCTCTACTTCTCTTTATATGTATTCCTTCTCTTATCACAATGATAATAAGCATTCAAAGTAATATTCCACTGAATTTCTTTAATTTTAAAGCATCTTTATTCTTTGGGTAATTAAGGACCAAGAACCAGATACAAGACATGTTGCTCAAACTATGGATGATGCCGAGCTGAACAAAAGTACTCCCAGTTCTACCGTTGATAGTGAAATCATCAAAAAGAAAAGTGCAAAGAGGCAACCTCATTCTGATCTTACTAAGAATGAGAAAAGAAAAAATACAAAAGCCAAATTAGAAAATGGAAATTCGAAGTCAGTTGAAAAATCAAGTTCAGAAACTGAGCTCGATGTCATGCCAAAGAAAAGGGGTCATAAACCCAATTCTTTATTGAATCCAGACGAAGGCTATCATCACTCTCAGATTTGTATGCACAGCATATCTGCAAAAGCAGTTCAGCTTCAAAAGGCTGGCAATGGTGGCCATTGTTTTCTACCCTCTGAAAGTCCTGCTACCGGAAAAAATAGTTTGCCGTTAGAGTCTGAAAATGTGGGCGAAGTTTCTCAACCTAAAACAGGGAAAACCATGGAACACAAAAAGGCTCATGATAGCGATACCAGTCTTCCACCTTCTAAAAATTCTACATCCCAAAAGGATGAGTTGCTTTTAGAGCCTAAAATTGCTCGTGAACTTTCTCAACATAAAACCAATAAGAAATCCAGAAAGACATCTCAAGTCAGAAGGGCCTGTGATAGTGATATTGATCTTCCGCCTCCAGCAAACCATGATTTGCTAAAGGATACTGTTCTGAAGAAATCTGAAAATAAAGGCAGTGAAGCTCAAGAGTCCCAATGTGAAACTGATAAGAATGTTGATGCTGCTCACCCTTCAACAAATCAGAGCACTCCCGACGGAAGCCATCGCAAAAGGGGCCGACCAAGGAAAAATAGTATCTCCAGTAATCAAGGTTCCGACCCTGGGTCTGCTAGTCTGAGGTTGGAAAAGGGTCTTGAAGTAATGACAGATGCTGAAGTGAAAAACCAGGCACCTCCAAAAATCACACCAGCAATGAATACAGATACGACAAATACAGAAGATGATCAGGGCTTAACTCAAAGAAATGATAAGAAAAGGAGGAAGCTCGATGTTCTGCCTAATAAAGATGTCAATGACTCCTGTACTATTAAGGTAAGGCCAACTGACCTGGTACTATCTCCTTGAACAGAACGTATTTATAATTATGTAAAATCTCACATTCATTGCCTTTGGGATAAATATTGTGATCAAATTTAGCAGCAGCTAACTGAGTCTGTGACTAAGAAACTGACTGGAGTTGAAGAAACCCCTCAAACAAGACCAAAGAGGAAGCGAACAACTGTAAGTGTTGAGATTTGTGTTACTTATGCTATGTTTGAAACTTGATTTTGGAACATACACATAAAAGATTTATTCAAACAGAGGTATTGAAATTTCAATCTTTTCTATCTAAAACTTTTTGAGATTTCGCTTCATCTTCAGCATTTTTATGACACTACCTGGTATTCTTTGAAAGGCGACACTAAAAAATAATGTTTGTGTTTGTACCTATGAGTTGATGTCTTGTAAAGACTAATGGAGGAACATTGTTGTTGCCTTCACATTATTGCTTGATAGTAGAGAAAAAATTGTTTGTTTCATTGTTTTCAATCATGCATGCATGTTAATCATTGTCCAGTGTCAAAATTTATGCCTTTAGGGACTACCATTTTGTTTCAGTGATAATGGCACAATTAATTTGACATGGAAGCTTTTTTTTTGAAGACTTCTACCAAAAAATATTTTGCATCAGAAGCTTTTTCATTGTGTTCATCCAGTGGAGAACAAACCCCCCCCTAGTTACTTATTCCTCAATGTATGCATTTTTTTGGCCAAATTTCTCAATGTGTGTTTTCTGTTACTTTTTCTTCAAGGTTTCTGAAATGTTTGACTGCGATGAACCTTCAGTTGGTAGCAGGATCAAGGTCTGGTGGCCAATGGATAAGAGGTAGGTGTTTCTGTAGCACAATTGCACAATCCATTTCTATCACTGCATTTATATGCTAACAATGTTTCCACTTGATATGCTTTAATGCATGACAAGGTTTCATTCATGAAATGTGAGAACTCTTATTATTTTGCTGAGATTCTGACTGCTATGAAGTTCTATAACTTGTCTTGTGTCTTGAAAACTATCTGAATTGTTTTTTGTGCTTGTCTTTGTTATTAACTATGATTTCTTCTACAACATTGTAGGAGGATAGAAAAATTCAAAATCAAAATTTGAGAGTAGAATGCAGGTTCAGCTGCACTGTACCATATGAAGTTGTACTTCCAAGTTTCTGAACTGCCCATGGCCTAGGTCCATACTAATATTTAGAGAAAACAATGTTGTCTGTTTCGCTTGGCTTCCAAGTCATACATGTGTGCAAACCCAGGTTGCTAAGGCATGGAGACTAGAGTTGATGCTATCAGTCTTCTTTACAAAACTAGAGAAAAAAATAGGGAGTGAAAATTTACATGTATTACTCATGTTTAAAATTATGAGTATTTATCAAGTTAATATAACAAGTTCGTCCCTTGGACTTCTTATATGTGAACCTTACATGTCAACGGTTTTAAATATTGGTTTATGAATATACTTTCTTTGCCTCCATCAATCAATTGTTGATCTAGTCTTCTCAAGGACCAGCTGGACTATCCTATATATATATATTGACCTACCACTTGTTTTCAGGTTTTATGAAGGTGTTGTTGATTCTTATGACTCTACCAAAGGAAAGCACAAGGTGAGATAGATTTGACTGATCATATTTTATTTGTTTAGACCCTCATGCTTATTTAAACCTCTGACAATGTTTTGATTTTCTGATAGAACATTTTGAAACAATCCTTAATTTTCAATTTTTACTTATCATGCAAGGAGGTGATCATTCATTTCCGTACTTTAGAATAATACAAATTTGCTGACATTTTTACTTATTAAGTTACCATGTCTCCATGGGCTGAGAGCCTAAAATTTCCTTGTGCTGGATTCTCAAATACAAGGACCTATTCTTTTCAAGTTAGATGTATATTTGTTGAAATTTATTATTGATTTATTGGTTGATGGGCATGAAGAATTTAAGAGAGCCTTATCGTTGTAGGTTAAGAAACTAGTTCATTGATGGCAAAAAAGAAAAAGAAAGAAAGAAACTAGTTCATTGTAACGTATGCGGAGGGTAAACAGTGTGTATCTTTGTCTGATCATAGTATTAACATAGAGGAACTTTATCTCTCCCTATCTTGTCAACATTGTATAACTTGCCCCAGCTGTATACTTGAATATTTTGGCAATGAGTCAAAAAGTGTGAAATAAACTAGGGAACCATGTTATTTTTTTCTTTCATGTGTCTAATGACCTTTCAATAGATTTTATATGCTGATGGTGACGTGGAAGTTTTAAATCTCAAAAAGCAACGCTGGGAGCTAATTACAGACCATGCTTCACCAGATGCAGTGAGTATTAAGTGTGGTTGCTTATTTCATTTCCTTTCTGTAAACCATATCATAGATTTAGCTCATACTTCCTGATCTTCTGCTTGCCAGGATCAAGAAATTGATCTTCAACAGATTGAGAAAGTGACATCAGATACGTAAGTAATATCTATCGGACCTGAGAAAACATTAATGCTGAATATTACTGATTGCTACTGTTTTCAACTCAAGCTATCCAGTCAAACCCTCAATTACTGCTGATATGGTAGCATCATCCTGACCACGCAAATGCTGTCTTTGGTTATTATCAGTTCCAGGATCTATGAAATCGCTTAAAAGTTAAAATATTTGAACATGGGCGTGAGTTTTTCTAAAGGGCAAACTGATTGTTAAAATTGTTTAGAGCACATTGTCGTTATAGGCATGCTAGTCTTGTGTCTGATATTTGCTGCTTACTATGTTTTACCTTGGCGAGATGCCGTATATGTGGTCTGAGTTCTCAAATCTAGGGATACAACCACATTTCAATGCTCACAAATTTTCAATCGATCTTTCCTTGAAAGAGAATAGGAATATTTGTTTTAAGCACCATGAAAAATTTGTATTGGATTTCTTATCAGTCACTGGATATAAATATAGTCGCTACGTTGATGGCATTAATTGATGATGCATCCTTTGTTTATTTTTGGTTTGAATCTGCTTCTTCTGGCTTGTAAGTTTTAAATGTTCTATTTTTGGTTACTGGCATTAATTGATGATGGCTTATCAGTCACTGGATATAAATATAGTCGCTACGTTGATGGCATTAATTGATGATGCATCCTTTGTTTATTTTTGGTTTGAATCTGCTTCTTCTGGCTTGTAAGTTTTAAATGTTCTATTGAACTTATACTTTTAAGTTGTTCATGATGTGCAGAGAAGTTAAAATACAAGGAAATTCAGCGTCCGAGTCAGCCAAGAGAACGAAGACAAGGTTAGTGTGCGTGATAGAAGATTCAAGTGTGTTTTCTTTTGAGTCCTTATTGAAATCTTCTAATGAATCAGTAGGGGTAGAGCATCTGCTAGAACCTCCAAATCGGAATCTGCGAAATCTGCCAGAAAATCCAAGGATGATTCCATGGTTGCTGAAACTGTTGTGGCTGATGAGTCTGCAGAAACTAAGAATGAGGAAGACCCATCTGGGAAGATAGAAAACAGAATATTGAAGATTGTTTCCTATAAGATTACGAAACCTAAAGATAATTCTGTGCTTGATGAACCCATTGTGGCTGATAAATCTGCCGATGATCCACCTAGAACTAAAAAGAAACAAGACTTGGCTGGGAATTCAAAAACCAAGAGATCAAAGATTCTTTCTGGTAAGAGAAAGATTGAACCCAAGGATAATGCTGCACTTGATGAGCCCAGTGAAGTTGTTGACTCTGCAGTTGATCCACCAATGGCTAAGAATGAGCAAGACTTAGCTGGGAAGTCTAGAACCAAAAGATCAAAAATTCTCTCTGATAAGGAAAAGGTCGAACCTAAGGCTAACTCTGCACTTGATGAACCCATTGAAGCTGATGACTCTGCAGTCGATCCACCTATAGCTAAGAATCAGCGAGACGTGGCAGGGAAGTCTAGAACTAAAAGATCAAAAACTCTATCTGATAAGGAGAAGATCGAACATAAGGATAACTCTGCACTTGATGAACCCATTGAAGCTGATGATTTTGCAGTTGATCCACCTAGAACTAGAAATAACCAAGACTTAGCTGGGAAGTCTAGAACAAGAAGATCAAAAACTCTCTCTGATAAGGAAAAGATTGAACCTATGGGTAATTCTGTACTTGATGAACCCATTGAAGCTGATGACTCTGCAGTTGATCCACCTAGAACTAAGAATCAGCAAGACTTTGCTGGGAAGTTCAGAACCAAAAGATCAAAAACTCTCTCTGATAAGGAAAAGATTGAACCTATGGGTAATTCTGTACTTGATGAACCCATTGAAGCTGACTTTGCAGTTGATCCACCTAGAACTAAGAATCAGCAAGACTTTGCTGGGAAGTTCAGAACCAAAAGATCAAAAACTCTCTCTGATAAGGAAAAGATTGAACCTACGGTTAATTCTACGCTTGATGAACCCCTGGACGGTGATGATGACTCTGCAGTTGATCCACCTGGAGCTAAGAATGAGCAACACTCAGCTGGGAAGTCTGGAACTAGAAGATCAAAAGCTCTCTCTGATGAGGAAAAGATCAAACCTATGGGTAATTCTGCGCTTGATGAGCCCATTGAAGCTGATGCCTCTGCAGTTGATCCACCTAGAACTAAGAATCAGCAAGACTTTGCTGGGAAGTCCAGAACCAAAAGATCAAAAACTCTCTCTGATAAGGAAAAGATTGAACCTACGGTTAATTCTACGCTTGATGAACCCATTGAAGTTGATGACTCTGCAGTTGATCCACCTGGAGCTAAGAATGAGCAACACTCAGCTGGGAAGTCTAGAACTAGAAGATCAAAAACTCTCTCTGATGAGGAAAAGATTGAACCTATGGGTAATTCTGCACTTGATGAGCCCATTGAAGCTGATGACTCTGCAGTTGATCCACCTAGAACTAAGAATCAGCAAGACTTAGCTGGGAAGTCTAGAACCAGAAGATCAAAGATTCTCTCTGATAAGGAAAAGATTGAACCTAGCGATAATTTTGCAATTCATGAACCCATTGAAGCTGATGACTCTGCAGTTGATCCACCTAGAACTAAGAATGAGCAGGAAACTGGGAAGTCTAAAACCAGAAGATCAAAGATTCTTTCTGATAAGAAAATGATCCAACCTAGGGATACTTCTGCACTTGATGAAACCATTGAAGCTGGTGAATTTGTAGATGATCCACCAAGAACTAAGAAAGAGCAAGACTCGGCTGGGAAGTCTAAAACCAGAAGATCAAAGATTCTTTCTGATAAGAAAAAGATCGAATCTAATGATAATTCTGCACTTGAGGGACCCATTGTGGCTGATGAATCAGCAGTTGATCCATCTAGAACTAATGATGAGCAAGAAACTGGGAAGTCTAAAACCAACAGATCAAAAATTCTCTCTGATAAGAACATGATCAAACCGAGGGATGATTCTGCACTTGATGAACCCATTGAAGCTGGTGAATCTGCAGATGATCCATCAGGAACTAAGAATATGCAACACTCAGTTGGGAAGTCTAAAACCAGAAGATCAAAGATTGATTCTGATGAGAAAAAGATCGAATCTAGAGATAATTCTGCGCTTGATGAACCCATTGTGGCTGATGAATCAGCAGTTGATCCACCTAGAACTAATGATGAGCAAGACTTAGCTGGGAAATCTAAAACCAGAAGATCAAAGATTCTTTCTGACAAGAAAAAGATCGAATCTAAAGATGATTCTTCACTTGATGAACCCATTGTGGCTGATGAATCAGCAGTTGATCCACCTAGAACTAATGATGAGCAAGAGTTAGCTGGGAAGTCTAAAACCAGAACATCAAAGATTCTTTCTAATAAGGAAACGGTCGAATCTAAAGATGACTCTGCACTTGAGGAACCCATTGTGGCTGATGAATCAGCAGTTGATCCACCTAAAACTAATGATGAGCAAGACTCAGATGAGAAGTCTAAAATCAAAAGGTTGACGGTAGCTTCTGAACAGAAAAAGATCAAAGCTAAGGATGATTCTCCACTTGATGAACCCATTGAGGCTGATGAATCTGCAGTTGATCCTCATCAAACTAATAATGAACAAGATTCAGCTGGCAAGTCTAAAACCAGAAGACTGAAGATTGTTTCTGGTATGAAGAAGATCGAACATGAGACTGATAATGTGCAGAAGTCAAAATTGCGGAAGGCTTGAATCTTGTGGTAGGCAATGCATCAAGAAGATGAGCAAAGGTGCAAAGAAAGGTTACCGTTCTTTATCCTTTATGCAGTGAAGTTGTGCAGAGTTTCAATTTTTGGCTTTATCAGTCTAAGAATTTATCAGGTCTTGTTTCATATTTTCTTTTTTTTTTCTTTGTTATTACAGTTATAAGTACTTAGGTCTTAGCCTTCTTGTTTCATATTTAATCTCAAAACTAGACTCTTGGTTTTGCACTCCCAGCTTTCAAACAAGTTATATATATATATATATATATATTGAAGTGTGCTGAACTATATACTGCGATGGAGAAGGGCATCTTCATGACATGCCTCAAGTGGAGGGGGAAAACTATAATAGTTGTCACTTAAACTCTTTCTTTCCTTTGCTTAAGTTATGATGAACGGTTTAGTTCTTGAGAAGAACTGAATTGGACATGTTTTTCAAGTAGAATGGAATGGAGTAAGAAGAAACAGAGAGTGAAATAAAAAAATTTTATTTCAAATAAGAAAGTAATAGTCCCTCTTGTCCTTAATAAATGATTTCAGTTGACTTTTTTTTTTTTTGGAGATGTTAAGGAAGCTAAATAAATTAGTTAATCATAATATATGTTGTATATCATTTGATTATATATCAGTTTATAAGTCAGACAAATTGGTTTGATATAAAAATGATAAATACATATACTCTAATTCCTTAATCTCCTCAAGAAAGTCATTCAGGTATTATATTGTAGTATAAAATAATAAATTACCATGGAGTAGTTTTAACCGCATGAATATTTTGCATGAGAGAATAATTATTTTCAACAGGGCTTATTCAACTAAAATAAAATTGTTTACTACTGGGAGTCCTTTTTTTGTTTGCCTTGTTTGAACGGATGACTTATTAATGAGAGGCTTGTAATAAGATAAGTTGTTGTTTTGATTCAGCATGTGGCCGAATAATGATATGCTATGTGTCTTCTAGTTAAGGATTATAAGTATCACATGTAAGCTTCAAATTCAAGTGTATCGCTGCCACTTAAATGTCAAACAAGATTTAGATAACCCCAAGCATCACCTAAATATCTAACCACAGTTGGATAGATTTTATCTTTCTCAGAGAGAGAGAGAGAGAGATGATGTTGAATGAATTACCCTGTAGTTTGGTTGATGAATAAGGAAGGGACACCTTTAAATGTTTGGTGTAATGGCCAAGTAAGTAATGGGAAACAAGGACCAGACGACAAGAACCAGATCACTAGAGACGGAGCCAATCTTTACATGCAAAATCATCCCACTCTGTAATGTGTGACGCACAGATTTTATGTCTGAAAAAGCCCCCTGACAAGACACACTTGTTTCAGAAAAACAGAAAAAATCTAGTTAAGGAGGGTCACGGGATTCACTAAGGGTCTGTTTGGTTGGAGGGAAGGGGATGGGAGGGGATGAAAAATGAGCCCCTCCCCTTGTTTAGTTTGAAAAATTAGAGAGAGGGGCTCCAAAAGAGGGGCTCTCAATCCCTCCCATCCCCTCATTTTTGTTCCCCCCAAATTGGGGGGTTTTGAAGGGGATGGATAATGAGCCCCTCCCATTCCATCCCCTCCCTTTAAACCAAACAGGCCCTAAGATTAAGCTCTGCTTTAGTGTTTACAAAATATTTACAAGAGTATTTACATAATATTTACTAACAATTTTTTCTTAACAATAACCAACAAAGCTCGGCATAGTTGGCAGATTGGTAGGTTACTTAAATATAATGTCCTGGATTTGAATTAGAGGTAGGGGAGCCTCATGTGTCTTTAGTGTTGTGTTCCCATTGCCCCTCAATTTTAGGGCCATTCCCAAATGTTTTTTCTTGATTCTTTTGATTATTATATTTTACATGAAATAAGTGATATTTTGATAATTTATAGTCAAAAAATGAAAATTTTTTTTAATTTTTTATGCTTTTTTAAATATTTAAAACTCTAAATTAAAAAGAAATTCCACAACTTTGAAGTTTTTAATCTTTGAAAAACTGTAAAAAATTGAAAATATTTCTATTTTTTATTCATAAGATATGAAAATATTATTCATTTTATGTCAAATCTAATAATTGAAAGAACCATAAAAAATATTTACGAATAACCCTAAAATTAAAGGGTAATAGAGGACACAAGCACCAAAGGCACATCAAGTTACCTTCCCTTAAATGAGGCCATGTGCATAAAAAAAAAAAGATTTTATTAGAAGAGGCAAAACTCATTTTAATTATCCCAATGCTTTAAGAAGACTAATCTCAAACTATATTCCCATATCACTACTAAAATTTCAACTAATTATTATATGGAATGAGCCAATGGGTTACTGAAAGGACTTTTTTTTTCTTGAGTTGGCAGATCTATCACTGTGCTTGGGACTTGTGAGTGCTTTTGAAAGAAAGCAGGTTAACAGATGGGGTGGGACCCAGTAGGCAGAATAATAGTTGAAAATGTAGGATTTGGATTGGTTGAGTGTGGGATTTGGGAATAGAGGACCGTTGAATATTGAATAAAAATGGAGGGTGGCCTCATCATCATCGTGGCAGCTTTACCTTGCCATTATTTTTGTTTTGCTGTTCAAAAGTTAACCCTTTTCTAAAGGTCCTTTTAGCTTTTCATCAACCCACAACCCTACCCTATTTGGCTATTTTCTTTTTGTCCCATCTGGCCCCGCCCTTCGTTGGTTATTATTTTTTAATGAAGTATTTATAAGAATTTAATAATTGAATTACACCGTTTAAAAAAAAATTAAAATTAATATATATGTCTAAAATAATTTTTTTTTACCAAATATGTTTTTATTTGAGGTTAGATAAGAAAGAGAAATGGAATAAATATAAATATCACCAATTTTTTAATTAATACAATATATATAATTAATGAAGGGTAAAAATGAAAACACCTCATTAACTGTTCTTATAACTTTTGTCGGGTTCTTATAAAAGGGATTAAGACAATTCAAATTTTAAGCTATTATAAAAAAAACTGAAGGGAGTGTATATTTAATTTAAGTATAGTTAGTAAGAAGTTGGTTTATACCACTCTAATCCTATTTACAAATCTATTTTAACCAAATGGTAATTTATAAGATTATGAGTTTAAATCTCTCTACTACTAACGTGATCACTTTGTTGGTGGCAATATGAAAGTACCTTTGTAAGCTTTTTTTTAACCTCAAGACATGTCATGATAACAATTTGTTTTTATTAATTTATTTAAAGTTTTGAGGTGTTTTATAAAGTATTTCAATTCAAACTCAGAGAGTTTGGCTCACATGGAAGCTCACACCCCTAAACAAGAGGTTATGGTATCAGACCCCTAAACCCAAAGTGGGTATGTGGTGGATTATTGTGGGAGAGGATTGAGTTAGGGGTTAAAAATAAAAAAGACCTAACACATTTTTTTGAACATGATTTCACTTGAAGAGAAAGATACCCCATTTGATCCTGAATATAAAGTCCTTTTACTAATTTCTGTAATATAAAGACAATGTCAATAAAAATTGTTCTAGTTGGTAAGGAGTTTACTCATATAACTAACAAGGTCGTGATTTTAAATCCCGCTATCGATACGAGGATTTTGTTAGTGGGTGGTTTATATGTGTATCTTTAAGTTTTCTTTAAGCTAGGAAGTATACCCTAATCCCGATGATTCCCTAGAACACAACTCACTTAAACTTTTTTATTATAAAAAAATAGTTAAGCTAGTTACTTGTATTTAATATATATAGAATTTGTAATGATTTTTCAAAGATAATCTTATCATTTAATGATTAGAAATCTAGAATTCAAAACGTTGATATAAAAATGTCCCAATAAATGCGGATGTTATGGAAAACAAATCATTTTTTGCCAAAAGAAAAAAAAAATTATTCATATAGACATAAGAGAAAATTATACATTATATATTTAGACCATAACTAAGCCAAAGTTTTCAAATAAACTTTAGATCTAGAACTAGAGGAGTCCCTGATAATAGTAACTCTTACTTATGTGGTATTATATGTCAAGAATAAATCCCCCATTATCTTTGACCAAAAAAAAAAAAAAAAACCCCATTATGTGTCTATTTATGTCCTTACCTCAAAAGCAGCTGGTGTAGAAAATTGAAATTCATTGGAGAGCTTCTCTTGGGATATTTGTGTGTTTAAATTAGTTTTTAAAAATAGTTTTTATGATTTATGAAGCAAATATGTGAGAGGAGTTTTATCTCGACTTACAGAAAATAGATTCTGAAACCACAGTTTAAGTGTTTCCCAAATACTCACTAAGTGTGTGTTTGGATAAGCTTTAAAGTTCAAACTGTGGTTTGAAAAGTTTTTTTTTCATAAATCGAAATAAAACTCCTCTCACATACTTACTTAATTTCATAAATCATAAAAACTATTTTTTAAGAGCTAATTAAACTAAGAAAATGAACAGAATAGGAAACGAAATTCTAAAATGATCAAAACTGTGTGTCCTTGTTGAAAACGCAAATAAGGAGTACGGTATCATTCCAAAATTTCATTTCTAAATTGGCTTATTGTGAGAGATTTTGGACCTTACAACATAAAAAATTTGGGATGACTTTTTTTCCTTGTAAAACATAAAAATACTTCTTTAATCTATTTGAAATGGCTTCATAATAAGTGACACCAGATATATACTCTCTCCAATCCTATTTATAAGCAATTTTCTCTCTCATAGGGCTGGTCCCTTTTATAAGCAATTTTCACTTTTTGTCTGAAAATGTAAGCTTCTTTTTACTAATTTATCCTCATTAAATACTCATTCTCTCTCATATTTTTTATATATTATCTCTCTTATATTCTTTTCATAAATAGGGGCATATATAGAAAAAAAATATGGCTTTTTTAACACAATTATTACTTTTAACTACCAGATCGTTTTACCTAATCAAGGAGAAAGTTACTTATAAATAGGACTGCAGGGAGTAAAATCTAAATTAGTTTCAAGTCCCAGACAAGCTAAATCATCGAGTTATTTAATGCTACTTCTGGTTACATTAATGTAAGATCTCTCACTTATGGTGCAATTTAAACTATAAATAAAATTTTATATTAAGGGCTGAGGTAATACATTCAATGTATTAATTAAAATTTACTATGAACTGTCTGGATGAACCAATTACTAGTTCAGTTTGGGGTTAGAGGTGGCTCACTTTAAAAGAAAAATAACAACACTGGCTACACGATAGCTATAGAAAGTTGATAAATAGAATAGTGATTGAATCTATTTGAATCAGTCAATTTTTTTTTTTTTTTTTTTTGTAAAGAATTTCTTCAAACTATGATCTACTCATTATAAAAAGAAACCATAGGAAGTAAATGGCAGCAGTGCGAATATATTATAAAATTTTAAATCCCATTTTTTTTTGTTTTAAATTATAAAACAATTATTATTCTTTTTAAATTATAACTTCTAAATCACTTTAATTTTGACAATATTTGTTTATTTAAACCAGTTTTTTTAATAATGTTCATCATTTTTAAAATTTCTTACATAAATTTAAAATATATTAATTTAATTATAACTAATCATCCAGCAAGTTTCATGTTATGTCTGGTTTTTAAACCTTGATTAGTTTACCTATATATTGGCAAAAAAAAAAAAAAAAAAAAAGATTAGTGTACCTACATAAAACGGAAACCCAATCTTTGCTCACTCTTCTCACAGACGTGAGACAGCCTTGAAAATTTATACTACAAATAATAGGATTCATAAATTAGGTCTGGAAAATAAATAATAATAATAATAATAATAGTAGTAGTAGAAATAAATCAAATAAAACAACTTGGAGCTTTGTTCTTGAATTGGACTGTGGATGAAACCTTTTTCCTAAAATTTTTAATATAAAAATAATCAAATAAAACATGCCTAAATTATTCTTCTTCTTTACACAGAATCTGCCTTAGCTTATTGATGGAGGATTGATATCGCCTTGCCAACTCCAGACGATGTCTTTGAGTGCAGGTCTCACTTCTTCCTCACACAGCTTCACATACTCCAAGGTGTCGCCGGAGGACTTTGTGAACTCCACCACCGCCACCTCCGGCGCCACCTCGAACACCTCCACCGTCATCCCCAGCTTCCCCTTCCTTCCCTCCTTCGTCCCCTGCATCTTCACCATGTACTCCTTCTTCCCCGTCACCCTCATATTCAGCTTCCTTGCTACCGCCTCCAGCTTCCCCACCACCGCCGCCGCCGAGAACTTTGTCGTGAACATGGACGGCGACCTCTTCCTCGTCTCAAACAAGCTCCTCAGATCAAACCCATGTGACAAGGATGAAATTATCTCAAACGCATTGTGAAATGGCCGTGATTGTTGTGCTTGATTATTATTGTTGTTGTTTTCACTACTTCCCTGTCCTTTTTCTCCTCCCACAATTTCTTCCACTTCTTCGATATCGAAATCTTCTGAGCTTGGTTCCTTCATTGAAAATGCGATTGGTCTCATGAACCCATATTGAAACCACGGATCCTTCATTATGTCTTCGATCGAATATCTCTTTTCTGGGTCCACCACCAGTAATTTAGAGATCAAATTCTTTGCTTCCGGTGAAATCCAATCTGGTAACACGTATTGAGCTTTGAACGCTTTCTTGTAAATTCTCATCACATTCTCCCCTTGAAATGGAAGATACCCAGAAAGAAGAGCATAGAGAATTACCCCACAGGACCAGATATCTGCTTTGGATCCATCGTAGCCTTTCTTCTTCAAAACCTCCGGCGCCACGTAAGCCGGCGTACCACACGGCGTCACGAGCATCCCGTCGGACCGGCGCTGCTCCGGCAACGCCGAAAGCCCGAAGTCGGAGACCTTGAGATCCTCGTTTTCGTCGACAAAGAGATTCTCTGGCTTCAGATCCCGGTGGGTGACGCCGCGGCTGTGACAGAAATCGACGGCGGAAATCAATTGCTGGAAATATTTCCTCGCCAAAGATTCCTTCAATTTTCCTTTCTTGAACTTAGCGAAGAGTTCACCGCCTTTAACATACTCCATAACCAGAAAGATCTTTCCCTTTGTGGCCATAACTTCTTTCAGCTCCACTATGTGTGGGTGTCGAACCAATCGCATTATAGACACTTCACGCTTGATCTGCTTCATCAGCTTCAGCTTCCCCTTCTCAAGCTTCTCCTTCTTAATCACCTTAATCGCAACACTCTCGTTGGTCTCTAGGTTTCTTCCATAGTAGACCTTGGCGAAATTCCCTTGCCCTAGGAGCCTCCCCATCTCGTACTTGTTGAAGATGACGCTCCTGCTCGATCGTCTCTTTTCCTCCATGTCGTACAGAAACAGGGGAGGTGGAGGCGGATACGGCGGCGGAGTTGGTGGTGGTAGTGGTCGGAGGCGATGACCGTGATGATGGAACAATCAGTTACTGCAAAAGATCATTTCGAAGAGACCCAGATCGAAAAGAATCGATCTATTGATGAAGGGTGTGTAACGAACACACGACATTGGGGGAGAAGAAATCTTCATACGAGCAAGAAGAGACGATTTACAGATTGGGATTGAGGAAGAAGAAAGGTTGAAGATAGATATAGGAGGTGGATTGGAGGTGGGGGAAGGGAATATACAGAGGAGGATAAGAAGAAGGACGTCATGGTGAGTAGGAGAGCTAATGCAATGAAGGGATTGAAGAGGGAGGGTTTTTAATAGAGAATGAAGACAGAGAGGCCTAAGGGTTTGCTCTTTGCTGCAACAGAAATAGGAAAAAAAGTCAAAAAAGAAATATCTGTGAAATGACAGGTGAGGAACAAGTGGAAGACACGTGGGCCCCACGCGATGCCAATTATTGGATAAGAAAGTTTCAAAGCCTCAGGGTAAATAGTAATAACAGGTTGTTCTTTGTTTTTCTTTTGACTAAAATTCACTTTAATTCAAAGAAAAAATGAAGATAGGAAAACAATTTTAAAATTATAAATCAAATTATAAAATTAATAAAAAAAATAAAACTTGATAAAAAATTCATAATTCATTTTTTAAAAAATATTTAATTTAAAATTTTTTAAATTTAAAATTATTTTTTAAATTTTTTCCTTAATTTTAAAGAGTGTCCTTTTTTTAATTTGGTCAAGCGTATAAACCTGTCGGGTAGAGCAACTTACTATTCCAACTTTTTCTTTAAATTTAACATCGTTTTTCTCATTTAATAAAAAATGGTGGCTAAGCAAATTTAAATGGTAAAATAAAACATGTTTATATTATTTTTAAATTTTAAATTAAAATGAATGTGCAAATCGTCATGTTTATTTTACTTGTAATCCTTTAACATAATATTTTTTTTATTTATTAAAAATGATTATTAAAAAATTACCATTTAAATTTGTTGAGTCATTAAATAAGGTTTATGGTATTAATATTAAATGACTCAAATTTTAATTTAAAATATACTTTATAAACACAAGAGACTAAACTCAAATTTAATATAAATTTAGATTATGAAATACTCCATGAAATTAAAGTTTAAAGTAACCTGACCGCAACAGAATTAAATTATAGAGCTCTAATTTCTTTCCGAATAATAGGAAAAGAATTATCGCAATTCAATTTCATGTATGTATGTAATCCACGTGAATTGCAATACGCTGATTCAGGATATTTGCTTCACATAATTAAATAATGGAAAATCCCTGAAAAAGAATTTTAAAATAGGGGAAAAATAAAAACGTGATCTCAATTTTCATATTCTTATAGAGATGTTAGTCCCTGATTTGGCATTTTTGAAATCAAAATAAAATTACACCATTGCCCTTAAAATCATCTTCTCTTTCAACAAAAGCATCTCCTCCCCTGGCGACGGGTGCCTCCTCCAGTAACGATGACTCTTTCTTCAATGACGTCGGGCTTTAGATCTTCGATCTCTACTATCATATATGGCTCTCACTTACGTTCACACTCATTCATCGTTTATTTCTCACTCTGTTTCAAACAAAGAAAACAGTAGAGAAATAGGAAATGGACTTCGAGTGAGGAGTGATGAAGCATCACTTCCACGAATGGACTCGAGTTTTTTATTTAAAATATTGAGTTCCAAGCATCACTAGTGGGTAACCCACTAGTGATGTTTGGATTAGTGATGGTTAGAACTCGAGTGCTATATGGGCCAACTCAAGTCCTCAAGCGGAATTAATACAAATACGTACTGGAGCAAAGGCGGTGCCAACTTCTCCCTGCCTTCTCTCCTCCTCAAATCCTCCCAAAATTCGAAACCAAACTCCACCCCCTGTTGCATTCGCTACTCCTTATATCCACCCAAAAATCGTACCCAAATGTCGACTGTTGCACCGCCTTCATAGTGACAAACCCAAACTTTATCGACGTTGATTTCCAACCATCTCAAACAATGGAGTATTCGCACTGTCCCTCTCACCACCACGGACCCAAGGCCGACCAACGGCATCGAACGACGACAGCAGGAGATGAAGAGTCCCGACTGCATTTTTAGTTTAAAAACTCCTAGGGTTACTTAAGTCATTTCCTTTCGATTTGTAATATTCCAGTTCAGGCACTTGCACTTATGTGGAATATGGAATTTTAGAGTACTTTTTTGTCTTTTCTCAATTTTAAAGTTCTTTTTCAGAGATTTTCCCTTAAATAATTCATCAATTCAATATAATTCTAATTATATCATGTTACAACAAATTAAGATATCCAAATTACACAACTTTCACTATATAAAATTTATTTCAGCTATGTGAATTACATTTAGACATTTATATTTTTTATTGGTAATGGCAAGGTTAAGGAAGTCATTTCACATTTATTTTATTCTTTTTGGATAAAATATAAATTTTTTTCCAGAATTCTTTTATCCGTTATTTTCTTTTGTATATCTATTATTGCTTTTTCAATTAAACCATGGCACGTGAAGGAAATTAAATACGAGTACGTACGATTAAAGAGAACCGTACTGGAAAAAAATATGAGTTCAGGAGTATGACATATCTTTGATATTTTGTGGCATACGGGCAATTATTCATTTATACCTTTTACCTTTCAATCTATACTCCCTTCTTCTTCGCGTGGAGTTAAGACTAGTGTTATTATTTAATTTGATTAATCAAAACTTATCTTTTAGCCTTAAAATGTACTAATTTGATTTAAATGTCTCTATCTTTGTAGCTAATTACTCACCATAACTCCATAAGGGCAGACACTGACAAGGAAGTCTATTGTTTTGGATCAAACTTAATTATATATGAGATAATAATGAACATAAAATATAAAATTTATATTATTTGTAAATCATAAATAATGCTCTCTTTGTCCCAAATATAAGATTTAGATAAAGCGTTTATTTTGATCACTATTTTGTCTTTCAAATTTATAATTTTTTTAAAGCATCCTTATTAATTACACATAATCAGATGTTTCAATCAAAGGCATATAATCAAATAGGTTATTTTAAGAAAACCAACACACAATTAATATTACAATAACTAACTTAACTATTACCTCTAATTCTAAATATAAAACAAAGTTGATTTTTTTTTTTGGAGAGATTAAAGAAGCTAAATAAGTTACTTAATCATATCATATGTTATGTATCCTTAGATTATATATTAGTTTATTAGTCAAACTAATTAGTTTGAAAAAAAATAAAAATAAAAATACTCTAAAGTAATTTAATTAGCTTCCTTAATTTCTCTAAAAAAAATTAACTTTATCTTATAATTAAGATTGGAAGTAATAATTTTTTTATATAAGAAATTAATTATTTAACCCTTATACTCTGAGTTTGGCAATAATGGTCAAGTTCTACTATTTTTCCTTATTAATCTAGCAGTAAACGATTCCATATATAGCTTCTAGTAAAAAATATCTCACTTTAGAGTTTTTATAATTTTTCAATATATTTATCATCTTATGAATTTAAGAAAGTATTAATTATTTTACTATTAATATCTCACTTCATTCCATCAATGTATGGTATATTTATTAAAGAGAATATTTGAAGAAAGAATATTTTAGAAAAATATCATTAAATTTTACCATAATTCAAGACCGACAATAACAAGACCAACGAGGAAACCTCTTTTAATTAGGACTCTTTTTACACTCAATAGTGGACAATCAATCACTCGTTTAAAGTGCAAGAATTCTTATAATTTACGCCAACATGTCAAACGCAGAAGATTGATAATTACTCCCTCCGAACCACTTTATATAATACTTCCTCCTGTCTTAATTATAAGATAAAATTGACTTTTTTGAAAAAATTAAGAAAGCCAATTAAATTACTTTAGAGTGTTTGTATTTTTATTTTTTTCTTCAAACTAATTAATTTGACTAATAAACTAATATATAATCCAAGAATATTAAAAATATAAACACTCTAAAGTAATTTAATCAGCCTCATTAATTTCTCCAAAAAAATTAATTTTATCTTATAATTAGGACCGGAGGGAGTAACAATAACAACAACAACAACAACAACAACAATTAAAAAATTATTGTCTATCTGAATACTAAAACAGTGCCATATTTACCCGTCTTATAAGTGCCATTGTTTTCCATAGCAAATCACGAATTTAGACCTAAGTGGTTCTCTTACGTGCAGCCTCTCAATCTGATCAGGTTCTAGGCCAATTATTAATAATGGTAATGAAAATCACCCTAACAAAAAAAAAAAAAAAAATCGAACTTCAGGACCAATGAAATGTGTTAATTTTTTTATTTGTAATTTAATTTCAAACATAAATATCTTTGATATTTTGTGGCAAACTAGCAATTATACCGTTTTACCTTTCAATTTATCCTACCTTCATCTTCGCGTGAAGTCAAGACTCTAATCAAAACATCTCTTTTAGGTATTACGAAGAATTGATTTAAATTTTGTTTGGGCCAAAAAAATCTGATTTTCTCTACCCAAAATTTTTTTCTCTCATTTTTGAGGATAATTTTAAGTTTTTAACCTAGATAACGAATTATAGCTCTTTAAGAAATTTGTTAAAAGACTTGGTGAGAGTTATTGTGCTCGTTTGGAATAGTGATTGGAATCTTCAAAAACATATTTTCAATCGTGATTTACGTTATACGAGGTAAGTATGTGAGAGAAGTGTTGTCTTAACTTACGTGTAAAAGCACTTATAAGCCTTTAAAAAACTGATCCAAACAAGCTTATTGTCGGCAGGAAAATTATTTGCCAAGGCCAGTTGCAATCTCTTATCCACTCTCATCATTGCTGGTGATCTTAGTGCATTGGTTAGTCTCTTCTATGATTTTTTTTATATATTTTAGGTAATATTTCTTTCTTTTCAAACTATGATATGCCCTTGTTTTTGTTGTAATTTATGAAATTTTTATTAAAAAAATGAACATGAAATTAGTTCATTAATTCCAAATAAAAAATAAAACATATTAAACAATTCATGCGTATTTTTTTTGAAAAAATAAATATCAAACATATTTATCGATCTTAATTGTTTGATTTAAGTTTTTTTTTGAAAATATATTATTAAACTGAAAAAAAAATAGACAAAATCTAGGTCTATTTGTTTATATTCATCATTAGCTCAAATTCTTCAATCAAATATTGCAATGTAAACTCTTCTAAAAAAAATAAAGATTCACATTGAAATAACCAATTTATTGTTGGTTTATATGGTAAATGACATTGCGCTTGTTGTAAGGAGAAAAACACAAATTTAAATTTCTGAAAGCGCATTTATTATTAGAAGAGACAAAATTTATGAAATGAATTATTCCATTGATCCAATCACGATTCACATTATTGAAACAATTTAAAAATTATTGTAGAATCGCCCCTCCACCCTTATATAACAAGTTTATCGATCTTTGTGTGCGCCATGATATATTATTCTATGTTGCAACCAACCAATACAAAACATTGCCTTACATAGCAAATCGTAATATCAATTTAAATCTAAGTGGTTCTTTGGTTTGGGGGCTTGGGGCACTTGGGTTTGGGGGAAGGGTCCGTTCCGTGGCCAAATGGGACACGTGCTGACGTGGAAATGAGTAGATCCCAGCTAAGGCTGAAAAGAGTATGTGTGGTCGCAAGGGTGGGTTTAGAAGATTCTTATCTCTCTTATAATAATTAAAATAAAGTTCCCAAAAATAGAAATATTTTAAATAAAAAATATCCATTTTGAGTTGTGCATGAGAATGTGATCGACGCCTTTCTGACGTGTATCTGAGTGTTCCTCTTCTCTCTCAATCATTCTGCCCAACAGAGAACACGACCCGCAGCTTGCGCATCCAATCATTTCAATGCAAGCAAACAAACAAACAACAATTTGAGTCCGTAAAATATAGGGCCCATCTTTTGTTTCTTGTGTACTATGCTTAGTTAGTTTTTGTCTTTCAAATTCATAATTTTTCTTTCTTTCTTTTTAATTATCAAGTAGTCGAAAATTCAGAGTCAAGTAGTCTATGTGGTTACAAATAATTTCTAGCTAATTTTCACCTACAAATAAAAACAGCATTAAATATGGGTCAGTATTATCTTTTGACTACGTAAAATTCTTACATCATATTCCATTTGATTCATAATATAAATCACTTTTACAAGAATGATTTGATATACAATATAGGTTATTAGGAGAGCTGCTAATACTTATTTTTCAATTTTGCCTCTAATATTAACATTTGAATATGATTTCCTTGTATTTTTCTTTCTCCTTCAATACCATATTTAATATGGGTAAAATTAATTTTTTTTTTTAAATTTAAGATGAATTTAAAATTAGTCAAAAATAATAAATATGCATTTTTTTCAACTATACCCTTATTTGTAAAGAGGATAAGTGATACAGACGATAAACGCAATATATGCTTTGAAAAATCGAAAATGAAACTTACATTTTGGGACACACCTATTCACAAATTAAACTTAAAGCTCATATTTTCATATGGAGGGAGTATTAAATGACTTATAAAAAAAAAAAAAAATACTCCCACCAATCCTTTTTATAAGATCCTAAAGATTGAATTGTATTGGTTCTTTTTCTAAGAGCCCGACAAGAGTTGTACTAACATTTAATAAGTTTTTTTTTTCATTTTTACCCCTCCTTAATTATATGCATGACATTAATTAAAATGTTGGTGATACTTATATTTGCTTTATCTCTGTCTTACTTACTCCTCATAATTAGTGACATACTTAGAAAACAAGGTATATTTCAAACATACTTATTATTTTGGGAAAATCGCACTTCGGTCATAAGGACTAGAAAAAAATATAAAAAAGTCCTAGTGTAGATTCTCCTATCTAAAAAATCCCTAGGGACCTCAGTGATATAGATTTCAAACAAGAAATTACCTTCTTCCTCTTAATAATTGATAGTTGAAGTCAGTTTGCCCTTAGATTGGCAAGTGTATGTACTGATTATGACCAGTTTACGTGCATATATTGAGAAGTTATACATTAATAAGTGTATGTGCCTATATAGACAAGTTATATATTGGTAAGTGTATGTGCCTCTTTTGAAAAATGAATGTGTCTATACTGACGAACCCATCTATGTTAATTAGCGCTATTTTCTCAATTTAATTTAAAACAACTCTCATTCACAAAGTGTATGTGCCTATATTGATAAGTCATAGAGTGGTTATTGACAAACCTATCTATGTTAACTAATGTTATTTTTTCAATACAATTTAAAATAGCTCTCGTTGACAAGTGTATCTGTCTATGTGGACAAGTCATAGAGTGACTATTGACTAGCCCTTTTGTTTCTCTTTTCCTTTTTTAATCAATGAGGGAAATAAGGTAATTTCACATATGGAATCTATATCACTGCAATCCCTAGGGAATTTTTAGATAGGAGAATCTACACTGGAACTTTTTTGATGTCTTTTTTCTGGTTATTGGGACTTGAGTGTGATTCTCTCCATTATTTTTAACTAATTTTAACTGTTTTTTTAAATCGCATAATTCGGTTATTAAATTCTTATAAATAGAATTGGAGAGAGTAGCTTCTAAAAAGTGGCACTTGGCTCCTCTCCCTTGCTTTCCCATCTATTACCTCTCCCTTACCCCAAAACTGCACCATTTTAGGTGTTAAAAAGGGTGGGTTGGGCTTTTTTTTTTCCCTCAAAAATAAGATTCAGCACCTTGAAGTATTTTTTTAGTAGTACCTAATATTCTAAATACTTTTTTATGCATTCAGCACCATAAAATATTTTTCTAATTGTAACGAGCAATCTAAACTTAAGATACAGAGTGCTAATAAAAAAAATATTTAAGGGAATTAGATGCAAAAAAAATTATTTTAGGATACCAGTTGTTATTGAAAAAATTAGTTAAGGTGCTAAGTGAGTTAAAAATAAATTTATGATACTGGGTGTTATTAAAAAATACTTTATAGTGTAGTCTGTTAGACAGTAATTGCTATTGAAAAAATATGAGTGAGTTAAAAATTAATTTATGATACTTGGTGTTATTAAAAAAATATTTTAGAATGCAGTTTGCTAGATAATAGTTACAGCTGAAAAAATATTTGAGGGTGATTAGTGTATCAAAAATTATTTTAAGATACTTGATGTTATTGAAAAAATACTCTATGATACTAAATCTTATTTTTGAGAAAAAAGGCCTAACCTTCTCTTTTTTTAATACCCAAAATGGTGTAGTTTTAGATAAAGGAGCGAAAATGGGCGGGAAAACAAGGGAGAAGAGCCGGCGCTAAAAGCCGTCCTATATAGTAGCACGAGACTAGAGGCAACTTGAGATAATTATAGGAATCAGAAATTAGGTGGTTTATCTGACGTGTTTCTGATTATTACAGAGTCAATAATACAATGCCGCCATAACAAAACAACTCAACTTGCATGCCTTGCAATCATATTATCATATTCGTAATACAAAAACGACAAACAAACAAATTCATGCCGCTTCTTATTTAATGTTGTTGTGTGAGCCTTGCTCATCTAAATCATACCATTATGTTTTTATTTATAAGTTTTTTTAATTAAAAAATTTGGTCCTATTTATAAATTTAATTTTAGGGTAGTAAATATATTTTGTATTTTTTTACTTCTATTATTTATAATAAATAAAATAAATTTATTTATATTAATTTTTAGAACCAATCATAGATAAAGGTGAAATTGAAAATTTAGTTCGTAAATAATGAGTTAACTAACTCTCCTTAATATGTGAGAATTAATAAAAAAAAATTTATAAATAAAATTAGTGGTTATTCAAATGGGGCACGCCTCTCAAGCTTTTCTTGATTGTGTTCCTTCCCCACATCATTATTCAGAAAAAAAAAAAACTAATTAAATAAAAACAAAACAGTGGGGCCTCTTGTAAGGAGCACGCCTCCTGTTTGGCACGACCCTAAGGATTTATTTGGTGTGAGGGATTTGGAGAGGCAGAGAGGGGAAGAAAAAATTTTATAAATTGAATTTTAAAAGATTAAAGAAATAGGGTAATAAAATTTTAATAAAGAGAATATATAAGATAAAAGAGTAAGAAAAATTAATTAAAAACTTTTAACCCCACTTCTCTAATTTTTTTAAATTCAACTCAAAAAATTTTTCCCTCCGTCTACTTTTCCTCCCCTCCTCTCAGACCAAACAAGCCCTAATTCTTCTGAACTAATTTTAACTAATTCTTATATATATTAAGAAATGACAATTATATTCTTAAATTTTTTCTAATTAGATAATTTTTTTAAATTTATCTCTATTAAAATTTTCTTTCTATCTCTCTATTTACAAATCATTATCAATTCTATCATATTTTTTTATTTTCCAACGAGAATTAAGGGAAAAATTGAAAATTAGTTATTAATAACCCTCCAAGGTGAACCTATATTCAAGACTATTTGTTTTCACAATGGACTTATAATAAAGACTAAAATCGTTTAAGTGAATATAAAAATAAAATTATTATATTTTAAAATTTAAAATCGATCAGTTAATATTAAAAGTTGATTCATTTGGTACGAATGCATCTCATATCATTCCATATATATATATATATATATATATATATAAGGATATGAGTTTGAATCCAGCCTCATATATGAGAATACTATTAGTTCATATTTTTTCCAGCTTCATTTGGACCTCCAAAATTCAACTTACTTGCATTTTGTAAAATTATAATTTGATATTGTTATTGTATTAATTTAAGAAATATTTTTGAAACGTTAAAAAACAATCCACTATAATTATAAGAGATATAAATAATATTTTTAATTATGAAAATTTTGATCTTTGAACGAACATATGAAAAAAAAATAAAAATTATTTCTTTCTATTTTATTTTTTTGGTCAAAATATATTTTTATTTTCCAATAATAAAAAAAATAAACAGCCTGTTTTTTTGGCTCCTTCGCTCCTTCCCTACAAATTGGATGGCTTAAATCAAAAGGCCTGAAAATATTTAAATATTAGTAATAATTAATATATTTAGGTAAAACTCAGTTCAAGTTAGTTATATCCAATAGTATTAGTAGCTATTACAAAACAATGGTCCAGCTCAGTAATGTTAAACATAAAGAGTGGAACTTAAAAATACAAAGTGATATATACATCTGATTAGCTCGATTTTAACTTAATGAAATAAAATCTATTAAAAATTGTGTCAAAATCAATAATATAAATTCCATAAATATAACAATATAAATATATCAATTTTCTGGTTAATTTGATTGAATTTCCCTTTCATTTTACAGCCCAAGAAACACGTGGAATCAATAATCAAACACCTGAATCTGTCTTCACAGTTTAATTTAATTAAAATATAATCGAGTAGGTAGAAATGTAGATCATATTTTCATTAATTTAATAGTTTTAGAAAAAAATTAATTATAACTAATTTATGTTGGGAATGCCGTGCAAACAAAGGGAGGAAAAAGGAAAATAATTGAAGCTTGGATTTGATTTTGAATTTGGAATTATGTGAATTTGCCCCCAACAAAAATTAAAAATGAAAGGTCAAAACGTGGGAGTCAAATAATTAGCAGCCGCGTTGATACGTAAAGGAATAAACTTTGAGGCAATTACATCAATATCCATCCAGCCATGCAAGTTGCGGATATTCGCATTTACAATTTCATGTGCATACGATTGGAGGATAGGCTAACACGTGAAAAGCATTGTTGTTATATATATATAGTGTGAAATCACTTTTATCTCTTTGTCCAAAAAAAAAAAAAATACTTTTATCTCAACTGATTTTTACAAACTGAAATTAGGGTAAAAGTTAGTTAACGTAATGTGCACAAAGTTTCTGTTTAACATAAACATGTTTAAATGATATATTAAAACTTACATTTTAAAAGGTTTAAAATTGAAAAAAAAAAGAAGAAGAAGACAAAAGTCTAAAGTTACTTTTTTTTTCTTGGTTGGGCACAAATATTTTCCTATTAAAGGTAATCATGTTTGAAGTACTGTTTGAAACTATATGTTTAGATTAAGTTTTGAAGAATAACTTTTACGACTTAAAAGATAAGTAAATGAGATAATTTTTATTTTAGCTTGTAAAAAAAGGTTTCTAAAACTGTAATTTTGTTGGTTCTCAAACATACACTTAATGTAGACACATCTCTTAACAAGGAGTTGGGTCTTGATTTACCACATTATAAGGGACTAACCTCTTCTATTAGAAATATAAACCAAACTTTGTCGGTGAAAGCTATAGAAAGTTTTCACTTTAACGTGGCTTTTTGAAGAAAAGCCCATTTGCTCCAAATGCTAAACCAAATGTGATTTTTTTTTTGGTTTCAACTGGTTTTTAATGGTCCAATTAAAAGCCAGTTTTGAACTTCCCAATTGCTTCCCAAACACACAATAAATCAATTACTAAAAAAGAATTAACAAATTATTAGTTAAGATGGTAAGGGGTCTCATCCCCATAAGAAGAATTGCACAAATTTAAATCTCAACAAGCGCATTTATTAAGAGAGGTGAAAACCAGTTACCTTTTAAACTTCGAAAGGGAAAACCCTTGATATTACTAAAAAAAATCTAAAAAAAGAACCGATCATTGAATTTTTTGAAGCAATAGTTTAAGGGTTAGTGTTCTAATAATCATGGTTGAATTGAGGTAACCCAATGATAATTAAAATAATATAATTTAACTAAAATATAAAAATATTATGTATAATTAATCCTGAAAAGAGTTCCACTTTCTACGATTATAGTCCAAGGGGCGGAAGCAATATGATGAAATCCTGAATGTGAAGTTTTCATTTAATTATACTCTACCTGTGCTAATCCAGTGGCTTCGAGATTAGCATCACATTAATTAATTTAAGATTAGTGATAAGGTTTAACTAATTAATTATCAAAGAAAAACATATAGTCACACATAACAAATAACATTATTGTAGTTCAACTTGACTCTTCTAATATAGTGGTACATCTTGAGTGAGTATTAATTAATTATATTTGAATTTTATATATGACGGCTATTTGTGAAAGTTATGCAAATGTTAACCTCCTCTCTCTTCTAGGTCCCAAAAAAAAAAAAAAACCCCTCTCTGTTGTCTCTATCATAAGACACTTACAAGTTACAATCATGTTTTTTTAAAATAAAAAAATGGTTAAGTCATTAAATTTGTTGGAAGATAAAAAAACTGCATCTAAACCCTAACCATATTTGAACTAATAAATTACATATTATTGAGAAACGACAAAGAAAAATTGCATCTGATTTCAAAAATGAGTGATTTTGAAAAAATTGTAATCAATACCTTAATTTCTGACCTAAAATAACAAGGACAACTAATTTCTTGTAACAAATTTTGTTATAATAAGAATCAAAGGGAATACACATATCTTGTGAAGGTTTATGAACCGCATTATTCAAGAAAGGATTCTCAATAACCTGCCAATTGTATTTTTTGCTTTCTTTGTTTGTTAAACTAATCAACGATCGATATTAATCAAAATCCACACGATATAATTAATTATTAGTATGAATGGCAGATCATTGTATTAAAAAAACATGTTTAATTATTATTGAAAATCTTGAAAGGAATAAGATGAAGGAGGTTCCAGAAACGCATGGAAATGTAGGGTGATGGATTATTATTGGAGTTTGAATGTAATTAATTAAAATATAAAAGCAAAGGTCAAAAACGTGGAATACAAGAATATATACATGTGTGCGCGTCTCTGCGTCTAAGGACCATTGCTTCTACATTCAGGGTCTGTTTGGGAATCCATTTGGGTCCAAAAAAGGCTCATCTGGGGGCTAAAAGCTCCAAAAGCTCATTTGATGTGTTTGTGAAAGCTTTTGGGATGACTGAGCTTATGAAGCAAATTGAGCTTTTATGAGAAGCTCATCCAAGTTACTTCTCTCAACTTTTATGAAAGAAAAGTCACTTCTGACACCGCCAATCCAAACACAAATCATATCTACAAAGCTCCTTTTTTTCTATATAACTTTTCCAAAAACCCATCTGTAAAAAAAGCTCCTTCTCCACCACTAATCCAAACAGGCACTCAATCTACACCAACTCCGACTTGCTTATTGGCTCACACTCACTACACCCCAATTATTATTATTATTATTATTATTATTATTTGATTAGCGACAGAATTTCGTCAATAATCAACAGTTTTTTGTGGTGAATTGAGGGTAAAATTATATATTTATGTGAAAAATTTAATGAGATGATTTATAAATAAGACAAAAAAAATTAATTAAAATATAAAAAATATTTATGTATAATTTTAAAAAAGAGTTCCGCTTTCGATAATTATGGTCAAATAAACAGGTGGGAGGAAGCGAATTCAATATGATGAAATCCTGAATGTGAAGGTTTCATTTAATTAAACTCCACCTGCCGTAAAATCCAGTGGCGCGCTTCGAGATTAGCATCACATTAATTAATTTAAGATTTTTTTACCTGTAATTTAAGATCAGTGTTAACGTTTTTAACTAATTAATTATCAAGGAATAAGAAATAGTCACACATAACAAATATATTATGAAAAAAAGACATTTAAATACCACTTAAATTTCAAAATCCCAAATCAGTTATTTTTCAAAATCCTGAATTGTCAATTGCTATAATGTTTTTGTCAATCCCATTATTCTTATTGTCAACAAAACTAATTTGAGATTTTGAAATTCAAGTAGTATTTAAGTGTCTTTTTCCCTAACATTGTTGTAGTTCAACTTGAATCTTCTAGTAGCAGGACATCTAGTAATTAGTAACAAGTATGCATGGGTAGAAGTAGAATAAGAAATAGAATTAAAAAAATTATATATATCTTGTATGGGTGACATGACTATGATATTAATCCATTAAAAAACCTTTTCTTGCCACAGTCATTGTTTTTTTGCTTGAAATGTCATAATCAATATTATTAAAACTTGGATAAATACTATACAAATATATATAAAATATTCTGAACAATTGAAATTCATTTTCATTTGATTATAGATTACAGGTGGGGAAACACGTGGGACTGTGGGAGGCTGGAAGCAATAATCAAACACCTGAAATCTGTCACATTGGATTAATTAATTAAATTGAAGTCTAATTAAGGGGGTTAAAGCATGACTGAGACCCATTAATATTAATGTATTAATGAATAAATTTAATAATAACAATAATTAGCAGTTTAGCACAGTGCACCTATAAATTATATTTAAAGTAAAATACTCTGACCATCCTTCTATTTTATCTTAATGTACAAACCTCCCCTCTATTTTAAAAATATATATTTAAGTCTAAACCATTAACTCTGTTAAGAATATTTTAAAAAGATTCTAAAAATATATGTTTTTAATTAAAGTTTATATAAAAATAAAATTTATTTTCTATTTTACCCTTACTATAATCTCTAAATTTACTTGACAGTTTGTAGATTTCAAAGGAGAAAAACCACGAGCTACAAGAATAGCCATTGAAATGTAAACTGCAAGTCCGCAGCGGGTCATGGAAAAGAAAAGGTTACGAAATTTATGAAGTTTTCATTTAAGCCCATTAAACAGCATATCTCGTAGTCTTTTATTCCTCATGAAATGAAGCACTGTGCGTGATATATAAATATACAATTGTCTACTGTGAATGTCGCATGCAAATGGCATCTATCGTGGTTTTTTGTTAAAAAAGTTGTTCTTTGATTAGGATTATTGATTCAATGGATTATTGGTTCAACTATGTATAGAAGAAATATATATTTTTAATAATTCAAAAACTAAAAATAAATAAAATTCAATTTATAAGATGAACAATTAAAATTATAAATTTTATAATCTCAAAATTAATACATTTTTTAATATATTAGGAAGTTATAAAATCTATTATGTATACATTTTTATTGGCCCATATATATATGTTTAAATAATTCTAACAATGAAGAGGTGCATTTTGTTAAAAAATTCAAAAATCAAACTTAACAGTTAACTAACGGTTTAGATGGATGGAAATAGAATCTAAAGATATAAAAAAGGTTTGTGTAACATATATTTTAATTTTAAAAGAGATTTATATAGGTTTTCAAAATAGAGGGAGGTCTATATAATTAAGGCAAAATAGAAGGGTGATTAAAATATTATACTCTTATATTTATTTTTCTATTTTACCCCTGTAATTAATGCGTTTATATGTTGTTTATCATATTTTTCTCTCAAATTGATTTTTTTTCCAATTTGAGACATATTTAATGACCATTCGTTTTTTGTTTCATTGATGAAGTGTTGAAATTGACTTATATTTTAAACAAAAGAGAACTCCTTCAGGTTCGAAATAGAATACCTCTATCTCTAATTGTGGATAGGTTTGGTCCTAAATACCACTCAGGTTCTATTTATAAGTATAAATTACTTATTTCTAATGGCAAAAAAAAAAAAAAAACCTATTTCTCACATACTAAGAAAAATTAGTTAGCTCAATAAATATGGATGAAATTGATAATTTGTTTCAATTTTTTTCTCATTTACAAATGGATATTTTTCACCTCTTTCATCTCTATACTTTTAATAGGGGTAAAATTGTAATAATTTCATTTATTACTTTGAAAGTAAACTTATAATAAGGATTAAATTTTTTTCTTAAATTGGACTTATAAATAAGACTAGAGTGGTAACCATAGGACCTTAATTCATTTTGTCTCGCTCATTTAATATTTTTTCTTACTTTATCCTTATTAATTTCACAAATTTTTTCATTCTCTTTTCCCCCACATTTAATACCCTCTTTTAAAGTGATATTTTTAGGAAAAGTGATTGTCTAAACATTAAATACTTTTTTTTAATCAATTTTATCCCTAATTAATTTTATATATTATCTTTAATCTTTATTCCATACATTCTCTTTCAAGTTTCATCTTTTCCTCATTATTTCTCTCCTCAATTACCTTCTTATAAGTAAGGGCATAAGTAAGGGCATATTAATGAAGTCATACCTTCAGTTGATATCCTGGATAATCATCACTTCAATGCAGTCCCTGGACTATCTCTTCATGCACTGTCCTTTCACTAAGGCATTGTGGCATGGTAGTCTTTCATTGAGATTGAATTTGTCATCCTTTGATAATTTTAAAAGCCGGCTCAAAACAACTCTAGCTTGTACAATTGTATAAATTAAAGATGGCTTTATCATAGAGATGACGAAGATGATCTATTTGTTATTTGGATGAAGAGAAATCAAATTATCTATCAAAAGATCAAACCAGTTCATCCTTCCATGGTTATTAAAGGAATTGATTCTGCTGTGTCCTCAATTTCTTTGGCTTTTAAGGATCAAAACTCCGAGGAGAATAAGATCACCTCTTTAGGCTCCTATTTCAATTGACAGAATCCCAGACCATGGTTGGACCATTTTCTTGGAGAAATATAATATAAGAAAGGATCAATGACTTTCTGTCAATCCTGGATATGTTTTTCAAGGGCAGTCGGTTCAACCATTTATCTAGAGAAGAATTTCTAGGAAGCCTTTTATCTCATTGCATTGTTTCAGGGGATCATTGCGCTGGATTTCTAAATCCTTTCTTTATTCAACCTCTTCGTCCAGAAAGCTTCAGGTATATTGCATAAGGAATCTTATTTTGCCACCAAAATGGGACAAAACATAACTCAACAAATGTTTTATGAAGGGACATATGTATATTGCTAAATCTGTTTGATTTTGGATATGTATATGAGGTAATGAATGTCAATCAAATCGTACTGCGTGTTTGTTTCGGTGTTTTGGGAGGGAAATCGGACTTGAACAGTGGTTAATTGGACTTGAACAGTGTTTTGATAAAAAATGGGTGTTTGTTTCAGTGATTGGATTTAAAGTGAAAAAAGTCATAAGTTGAAAAAGTCATAAGCCTCAAAATGAAGCTTATTGGAGCTTATGTGCCTGTGTGTGTATAAAAAAATATTGATAGGAGTATTTTCATATTTTTGGGGATCAATGAGGTACTCAAAATCACTTCTAATCACAAAACTTCTTGTATGAAAAATGTTCTAAATAATTTTCTCTTTCTTTAGATAGTAATCTTCTGCTAATTAGAGAATACTTTGGGATAATAGTTTAGGTAAGTTTTGAGTTTTGCTAATATATGACTGTACAAATGTAGAGAATAATTAATAATTAATTTTAATCAGTTTAGATTTATTATTTAGTTGTTTTATGATTTTATAATCAATTTTTTTTATAAACATGTCATAAATTATTTTCTATATAGTGTTTTTACCCATTAAATTTAGTTTAAATAATTTATTTGGATTATTGGAGGTATTATTGAGATTTTAATCGGTTTATTTTGTTAGATTTTGAGTTATGTGAAAATATGAGTTAGGATTTAATATTCAAATTAGAGTTTGATATAATTTATAAGATTTAAGTTTGAGGTGCATAGCAGAAAAGACTTTTGGAGTGTACCAATTTAAATTAGAGTTTGATATAATTTTATTAAAATTGTACCATTACCAAATTTTCAAAGTTAATTTTTGAGAAAATTGTGAAAAAATCCCTCCATGTGTAGATATCTTCCTAGGTCCCATTGGCAATTAAGTTGCCAATGAGGACTTTTTTCACAATTATCCCTTCATTTTTTCATTTTTCATAATTTTTTCAATTTTTTTCTCTTAATTAATACAAAAGTCACTTATATAAAAGTCAAACCAAACATCATAGCTTTTACATAAGTTACTTTAAGTTACTTATCCAATCGCTAATCCAAACACTCATCATTTTACCAAATCTAACTTTTTTCCAATCTTAAGATTTTATAAATTTAAGTAAAAATAAATTACTTATCTAATCACAAAAAAAAAAAAAAAACACACACCCATTAACTCTCTACAATGCATGCTCTTTTACGATTGTAGATTTGTGATGTACTATCATTTTATTTCTTTAATGAAAATTATTACTTATAAAAAAGTAAGAGCATATTTAGATTAAAAAATATATTTCTGACATACTATTTTTTTTTTTTTTTACTTTTAACAGATTTTAACGGATTTCTAAAACACATAATTTAGTTATTTTAATCTTATAAAATAGAATGGACAGAGTACATATCTAACTTCTTTACTTTTTATGAACTAATTAATTAATTAGGCTTTATATTTTGGATCGGCATGATAGTAGTAACAAAGTGCAGTTTTGCATTGGAGTTACTCTAGGTTTTCAGTAATATTGAAGTAATTAATTCAGGTTTTTTTAAAAGAATAATAATATTCATGTGTAGCTTTTTTTGTATATGAAGAATATTCCTGTATAGTTTTAAATGCTTATACAGTTCAGGTTCCCTATGCCTCAGTCAATCATACCCACTTTCATGTTTTTTTGGTATAATATCCCCACTTTCATTTTAAAATGATACTAGTAGTTAGTTTATATTTTTTATTTTTGTATTGTACTGAAATATTAGTTTTTAAATAATCTAAGTTGTTAATATCTCTTAATTTTATAGGGAAAGAAAAAAATGGAAGAAATAGTTTATCAGAATTCATAATTTAGCAATACATCAAAATAATATATAACTATTGAAAATTCGTGATTTTCTTAAAAATGCTACTTTTTATTATAAAATTATTTTTAAAAAGTATGTTTTTTTATGGTAACTGCATGTTTAACGAGTTGAATTAATTTTTATTTTATTAAATTATGTGATACCTAGTCATCATATACAAATGCAATTTTTCCCATAAAAGTTAGTATTTCAGTAAGATTTTTATAGGATTCTCCTTTTATTTTATGAAGCAAGGAATTCAATACTTTCAGCTGATACCTATTTAACAACTCACACACAGTATATATTGAGAGGTTGATGTAAAAAGCCATGAAGGACTTGAATTCGAAGTATAAAATATAAATTGGTCGAAACGTGGAATTGAATATATATTAGCGCAGCCATGCATGACGCATGTACACAAGGGAATGAGCTTTTAATATTCTTAATTTTATTACTTTAATTAATAAATATGCGATTTTTTTGTCCAAAAAGTAACATGTGATGAAGCGGATATTTTATAAAACACTATATATTTCATAAAAAAACATAACACTATATATTTATTATAGTAATTTACTGTCGTAATTCAATCAAAAAATCATATGATCACTATTTGTAAAAATTTTGAAAATGTTATTAACGCAATATTTGAATACAGATTGAATAAACCCTGATTAAAGATGAGCCGAAAAGATTTCTTTATATTTCTTTTTCTTTTTTACTCTTTTACTATTAATGAGGCAGGGAATAAGGGATAATTGTTGTCGACATACGCCTAAGTATTGTATAGCTTTAATCTGAAGAAAACAACATGTGACAATTTAATTAGTTTGACTAATTGTGAAGGTTTATGCGCCACATCATCATGCATTGTATTCAAAAGGAATCTTAACCTGTCATATCGTATCGTAGTACTTTTGATTTCTTTGTTTGTTAAACTAATCAACATTATTATTCAAACTAATGATTAGTATTTCGAAGACGAGAAGGAACTTTCTGCCACAACACACACATACACACATGAATTTGACCGGGTGATTAGCGTCAATAGCAGATACATATAATTGTATAAAAAAAAACATGTTTAATTTATCATTAATACAGATCTTGATGAAACAAGATCTGTATTATCATTAATACACACATACAGATCTTGATTTCTTTGTTTGTTAAACTAATAAACATTATTATTCAAACTAATGATTCGTATTTCGAAGACGAGAAGGAACTTTCTGCCACAACACACACATACACACATGAATTTGACCGGGTGATTAGCGTCAATAGCAGATACATATAATTGTATAAAAAAAAACATGTTTAATTTATCATTAATACAGATCTTGATGAAACAAGATCTGTATTATCATTAATACACACATACAGATCTTGATTTCTTTGTTTGTTAAACTAATAAACGTTATTATTCAAACTAATGATTCGTATTTCGAAGACGAGAAGGAACTTTCTGCCACAACACACACATACACACATGAATTTGACCGGGTGATTAGCATCAATAGCAGATACATATGATTGTATAAAAAAACATGTTTAATTTATCGTTAATACAGATCTTGATGAAACAAGATCATAAGAGGATGAAGGTTCCAGCAAACACTACTATAAAAAATACTTTTAACGTCACTAATTAATGTCCGTCTTTAAAAAACGATAGTTGGAAAGGAGACGGTAGCATATTTGAAAATTTGACTTGTCTTTTAACGACCGTTTTTGAAAAACGGTCGTTGAAAGTGTGGACTTTTAACGACGGTTTTAGAAAACGGTCGTTGAAAGTCACTTTCAATGACTGTTTTAAAAAACAGTTTTTAAAAGTGTACACTTTCAACGACATTTTTTTCAAAAACAATCGTTAAAAGTGTCTCAGATATGTTTTAATCTCAATTGTATCTCCTCTACTAGTCGCGTCTCTCCTTCTCAGATCCACCTCTGAGCCCTAGTCCAACCTCCAATCACATCATCTAGCCCCTCTCCGACCCCAGATGCAACCTCCAGCCTATTCTTCGACCCAATCGCGACCTTCACCTTCCTCTTTGCTAGCACTTTCGGTCTTTTAGCAAATTAGCAACATTTGCTTGGGTGTTAATGAGGTTGTCACAGAAGATTAAGTATTTCCCTGAGCTTGAGAGTGTTTGCAAAGCACTTGAGGTTTTTCTCCTTGCCTTTTTATATTTAATTTTTTTTGTTATCATTTTTGGAAGTTGAATTGCAATTATATTTGGGGTTTACTTCTTGAAACGAAAATTTTGAAATTTTTTTCGAATGTTACTTGTTAGAAATTTCTATCTCAAAACTTAAGTTTTGTACAAGATTTTTTTTTTTAAAAAATAGAGGGATACAACAACCGTTTTTGCAAAAATAGTCTCTGTAAGTCACAACATACAACGACTGTTTTTGTAAAAACAGTCGTTGTAAGTCTCTTACAACGATTGTTTTAAAATGGTCGTCTATTTTAAAACTTTCAACACATTCACATATACGTCCCTCTAAAAATAGTCGTATAAAAGGCATAAAAACGGACGTTAAAAGTCCCTTCTGTAGTAGTGAAAGATTGGAAATAGGGTATGATGGATTGGAGTTTGAATAAAAAAATAAGAAAAAAAAGTCAACGATAAGTTGTCCTAGTGACAACGCTACCTGCCTCATGTGTATGAACGAGGTCTCAGATTTGAGTCTGGTGCTAACATATTAGCACGCTCGTGTTTAAATTATAGAAAATAAGAATGAAAGAATAGAAAAGCAAAGGTAAAAAATGTGGAAAACAAGTAGATATGTGAGTCTGGGCGGCTAATTGAGGACCATTTGTTTCAATATTTCAACCTACGCCAGCCATAGCCATGTATACTACACGCATGCAAGTCCAAGATGCTTCCTACACGTTCCACGATATCTATATATATCAGCATCTCATCATTAATGAAATAATATAATTCGAATATTTAATATAAATTGAATTTTATACTAATACATTTTCCATCCAGAAAATACAGAAAACGTGTATATATATACATAGATAGCCAGCTTGCACGGTTGGTGATTGATATTGGAGATGACCACGACGACGACGACAAGAAGCGTGTAGCTTATAGTTAATAGGGGTTCTACTTGTTTGATCAGTAATTTCGAGTTCAAACTATATATTTGCCGTTATGTTAAATACCATATAATAATCGAGGTCCAATATATAACTATAGGATACACAGGTAATTTGGGATTTGGTTTTAGTGCTAAGCACTGTACTTAATTCTCCTAACTCATCTTATCTGTATCGTTAGATTTGATTTGGACGGTCTAGATGTGAATTTTTCAAAGTCTATATTTTTTAATAAAATTTATTTTAATGAGTATATAATTTAAAATAAAGATAATCTCTTAACCACTATTCTTTCAAAAAATGATTTTTTTAAAAATCAGCATTTCGAAAAAGCTCAAATTTGGATCATCCAAAATTAGATATGGATAGCCTAGATCTAATGAGTTGGGAGAACTAAGCACAGTGCTTAGCACTGAAATCAAGTCTAGTAATTTGATTATGATGATGGTAAAAGTAGTAACAACCACAACAATACAACTATCAGTTGGGTTAAATGGCTCACAAACAGGTCTTTTCCCCCCCTTGATACAATACTCTTTCGGGTCTTTAATATAAGATCCAGTTAACTTTTTTTGGAAAGGTTAAAGGAAGCTAAATAAGTTTGTTAATTATAATATATGTTGTATATCATTTGATTACATTCCAGTTTATAAATCAGACAAATTAGTTTGGAATAAAAAATATAAATATAAATACTTTAAAGTAATTTATTTAGCTCTTTTAATCTTTCCAAAAATGTCAACTGGGTCTTATATATATTAAGGAGTGGATAGTGTATATGTTTTCTGTTTATAAAAGGCAATGCATGGTGTGTGGTTAGTAGGTTTGTGTTCTCTCATTTTCCCCTTTCTCATTTTTTTCAGAATTCCAAAATTTCATATCCTTAATTATGATTAAAAAAATGAATAATTTAGATTTAATATTTTATAAAATTATTACTCATATAAATAAATAAATTTAAACTATTAACATTCAATTTACATAATTCATAACTGTAGTAATAAAAAAAATAAAAATTTAATTTAAAAATTACTATAATAATTATATAAAATGTTAGATGTAAACCATCCATTTTTTTTTTATCTAAACATGAAGATGAGATACCAAAAGTAAAAAAATAATAAAAAGGAAAGGAAGTGAATATGCTTCCATGGTCAATGTTGTTGTAAAAATTGTGTGTGAGTGTGTCAAAGGAAGAAGTCTCATATAACTCAAGATTGGGAGGAATGCCCTAGTATACAATTAAATATGAGCTTGAGTTAGTAAAAAGGATGATAAGAGGAGTTTTTGAACTGACCGTTGGAGATAACCGTTAGAATTTTAATTGACCGGTTTCAATGACGTTTAAAAGGTTTTATTACATTAAATTGTCATTAATACTTGTTTTGTAACTGTCGTTTTAATTGTCATTAAACTGTTGTTAATGATCATTATAACTCCCTAACGGTCACATGTTTCTGCCTATAAAAGGCGATGTTCAATGCACGGTTAAGATACACTGAGGTCCCCGAGCTCCTCTCCTCTTTGCATTCTTCTGAGTTACACTGATATCTTTCTGTAGTTCCGTCACCCTACTTTTTGCAGGCAGGGTTCGTTTTATCCTGGGGAGTGCCGCTTCCTAATCTATTAGGGGGATTGCTGAATATCTCCTAAGGACAATATCCTTAGATGTGACTCGAACTATTTATTTGTTGAGTTTCAACTGGTGTTGTGGCTAACAATCTATACAGTGTGAGGCGATGATGACAACAAATGTACACCAATGTCAGATGATACCGAGCCCCAAGTGCCCATTTTTATTCCCTTCTCCTTATTTACAATGTTATATATATTTTTGCTGTTTTATCATCTAAGTGATGAAGCGGATATTTTTTTAAAACACTATATATTTCATCAAAAAACATAACACTGTATATTTATTATAGTAATTTATTGTCGTAATTCAATCAAAAAATCATATGACCACTATTTGTAAACATTATGCAAATGTTATTAACGAAATGCGTGAATACACATTGAATGAATCCTGATTTAAGATGAGCCGAAAAGATTTTCTTATATATATATATATATATATATTACTTTGACTATTAAGGAGGCAGGGAATAAGGGATAATTGTTGTCGACATACGCCTAAGTATTGTATAGCTTTAATTTGAAGGAAACATTATTTGACAATTTAATTTTTTTTACATATAATAGGTCATACAATGGAAATTACATTAGTCTAGGGAATACAGAAGACCCTCTATGGGCGAGATCCTCTCTCAAAAACCTCAAACACCCTGGATGGGGAACTGGAAGTATCACTAGGCCTCCCAATAGATGGTGAGCCTCTTTAGCTAGAAAGTCGGCACATTGGATTGATTCTCGTGGTGCATAGCAAAGCTCAATATGCCAATCGGAAAATATGAGATCTCTGACCGCATTAATTTCATTTCTTAGAGGATGATTATGTCCACCATCTCGCATCACCAGGTGTAGTACCTCCGTAGAATCAGTATAAGCCTTCACATACTGGAAATGATGTTGCTTACATATATGAAGCCCAATCAGAAGTCCAAATAACTCTGCAGAGGTTGGGGATTGTACTCCAAGCGTTCGTTGAAATCCAAGAACCCATTTGCCCTTGTCGTCTCGAACTACACCGCCACATGATGCTGCTCGATAGGCGTTAACCGAACCATCCGAATCAAGTTTGACATAGCCCTCTGGTGGTATCTCCCATAAGCTATCCTCCTCTCGTCCGAACTGCAGGAATTGATGCTTGAAATCTCCAAACACACTAGTCTCCAGCAAATAAAATAAGCTTCCATAAGCAATCTCCTTAGGTTGTGCGCGAATCCCCTCCATCACCTCTTTGCATCTATTCTTCCACAGTAGCCAACATGTGAGACTGAAAACTTTTTGCCAGGGCCATCTGCGAAGCCTATCAAATCCCATATTATTGGACATATTCTCCGTGAGCCAAACATGCAAGTTAGAACAAAAAAATTTGGTGCGATAAATTGGTTTAACAAAAGATAACCACACTGATTTAGCAACCTCAATATCTCTAAGAATATGCAGTATGGTTTCTGCTCTCTGACACTCAAAGGAACACTCCTCACTAAGATTTAAACCTCTTTGAGCCCTGAGTAGATTAGTAGGAAGTCTCTCATGAATAGCTTTCCAAAGAAAAAATTTTACTTTTTCTGGTACTGGTAACTTCCAAACTTTCTTCCAAAGACCTGATGAATTCTGGAACCTCTGTGTAGATAGAAACTTATAAGCAGCCCGGACACTAAAACAATTATCAGAAGCATTTCTCTAAGAGAATGAATCAGCTTCACTTCCCTGTGGTGGATGCACTTTATCAATGATGATGATCACCCAGTGAGGCAGAAACTCTCTCCACTTAGCTGTATCCCATCTCCCGTTACCCAACACAAAATCCCTAACCTTAGCACAGGGATCCATATTATGAATGTTATGGTCAACATAATAAATGAGAGGCTCATTAAATGGAGACCATAAGTCCCACCAGACATGGCTACTCTTGCCATCATTCAAGGACCTACCAATCCTTTGTAGAATTGATCCCACACCTTGGTGACACTCTGCTAGACAACAGATGGGTTCTGTTTCTTAAAAACCATGGGGTATAATCCATTACCATAGCCATATTTGCCTTTGAGGCATTTCACCCATAAGGTTTCAGGCTTAGTTAGCATACCCCAACAAAGTTTCATTATGTAGGCTATGTTTTGGTTTTGAAGATCTTTAATTCCTAAGCCACCAACTTCTTTATCTTGCTTGATTTGGTCCCATGCAATAAGGTGCATCTTCCTGCCTTCTTGACCTTGATTCCAAAGGAAAGACCGACTAATCTTTTCAAGATCCTTTAATATTCCTTTCAGCAACAGAGTGGTTTGCATCTGGTAACTAGGAAGAGCATCCAATACTGATTTAATTAGAACCATTCTTCCAGCCATGGTAAGAAATCTACCTTTCCAATTTGCTAACCTCTTCCTAGCCTTCTGAATGATGGGAAAGAAGTGAAGATTAGTGGCTCTCTTATGCAGAAGCGGAACCCCTAGATACTTCCTTAGGTCCCCCGTCAGGCCTATTCCCGCTTTATGAGCCAAAACCAAAGCCCTAGTAATATGGGCATTTTTAGAACAAAAAGCTTTGGATTTGGTAAGATTGGTCCTATGCCTAGAGACCTCATAAAAGGCTCTCATAATTCCTTTCATGATCTATATCTGCTCAGCTGACGCTTCCCCAAACAAAAGAAGGTCATTGGAAAAGAAGAGATGAGAAATTGTAGGGGAGCGCCTGTTAAATTTAAGACCCTTCTAGTTGCCATTGAGAACTTCACGGTTAATCATTTGACCAAGCCGTTCCATACACAAGACAAATAGGTAAGGGCTAAGCGGGTCCCCTTGTCGAAGGCCTCTAGAAGGGCAGAATTGGGATAACTCACTACCATTCCACAAGACTTTCATGGACACCAGAGATGTACAAGTCATAATGAGCTTTACTATCCTATCAGATAACCCTAAACTAGTAAGGGTGGTTTTTAGAAAGTCCTAGTCAAGCCGATCATAGGCTTTTACCATGTCTACTTTAATAGCCATATAGCCCTTTTTCCTGTTCTTATTCCGCATAGTATGGATGGCCTCCTATGCGATGATGATATTATCACAGCTTTGTTTACCTACTATAAAACTACACTGTTGAGGTTGAAGCTTTGTTTGCCTACTATAAAACTACACTGTTGAGGTTGAATTAGATAAGACATGGTCCCCTCTAGTCTGTTAGCAAGTATCTTCTTTATAATCTTGAAGATTACATTACACAAAGATATGGGTTGAAAATCTTGCACAGTGTGTGGAATGTCCACCTTAGGAATCAGCACGATGTTAGTGTGATTAACGGCCTTAACTTGCTCATGATCTTGCCATATTCTACGAACCATATCACACACCTTACCCCCAATCTGATCCCATTGAGTCTGAAAAAAATGAGCTTGAAGGCCATCAGGTCCCGGTGCTTTAAAAGCACCCATCATGAATGCTGCATTCTTTATCTCAGTATCATAAACTTCTCTGTGAATTAGGTCAAAGTCTCAACTTTGTAATGGTGGGAACTTGGCTATCCAATTTGATGAATCCATAACTTATTCATCCTTAGTGTATAGCTCTTGAAAGAAGTGGCTAGCCATATGCCTCAATTGCTCTTGATCCTTGATCCAAATTCCATTCTCATCTTGTAAGGCATCCACATGTTGTTTTTTCCTCTTAAGCAGAGTAGATAAGTGAAAAATCTAGTGTTCTTATCTCCCCACTCCAACCACTTGCATCCAGACTTTTGAAATCATATTAACTCTTCTTGAGCATATAACTTACTATAATCCTGCCAAAGCCTCTATTCAAGCTTATATAAATCATTATCAAGATTATTCTTCCTAACTTTATCAATTTCCTCTAATCTTCTCAAAATCTAATGTTTTCTCTTGGGGATACTTCCGAGAACCGTTTGGTTCACTCAGTAGCTTCTTTTTCATATCTCAATACTCCACTACACCAATCAAAAGTATCCCATGCTTTATGAACCACATTCTTGAAACTAGCCTCCAAAGCCCATGCCGGGTGATATTTAAAGTGAGACCTTGTTCGTTGGTTAGACAGTCCTATGCCTTCTGAAACAACAAGAACTCTGTAATCAGACTTATAGTGAAGCTGGTGGAAGACCTTGCTTCTTGAGAATTTAAGTTCCCAAGCTAAAGTCCCAAACGCCCAGTCAAGTCTCTCTTTCATACCATGCTTTTCCCATGTGAAACACTTTCTCACAATAGGAACTTCTAGAAGGTTGGAGTCTCTAATGCAATCAGAAAATTGTTTCATTATTCTAAGAGATGGTTGAGATCCACCTATTTTATCTGAAGGGTTCAGGAACGAGTTAAAATCACCAAGAGCTAGCCACGCCTCATGCATAGAGGACACAATGTTCTTTAATCCCCTCCACAAACTCTCTCTTCTAGTTGCAACAGGTTCACCATAGACAAATGTGGTAAATAAAGACTCTTGGGATCTCTTATCCTTCAATTTGCAGTGAATAAATTGGGTACTAGAAAATAAATGATCAACCTGAGTATTACTTTCTTCCTAAAATACCTAAATCCCACCTACAAAAGTTGAAGCCTCTAATCTAATCCAGATACTAAAACCCAATTTATAAGAGACTGTATTTGCACGAGAACTACTAATTCTAGTTTCCAGAAGGCATAAGAAGTCAACCTTGTAATTACGCACAATTTCTTGAATGGTGTTAGGAAAAGATCGGCCCCCCAGTACCTCTACAGTTCCACGAAGCAATAATCATGATGACATTAAGAATTAAAAGGAGAGGAGACTTACTGATCCAGATGCTCACTGACATCCCTGTGATGCGCCTCTTTCAACTCCTTCCTTGCATGCTCCTCAAGATCAGCATTCATAAAATCATCCCCAACATCATCCTCAAATTGTGAAGAATCTTGCAAGGGATGAGTATGCGATAATGAAGCCTGCATACTTTGTTCACATTTCTCCTTCATGTAGTCATCCTGCTCCTTCTCTGAAATATTCTCAGGTCCTTCAAGAAGGAACATTCCATTTATTTGTTGTGGTCTATCCTCCTTTCTGGTTTGCATTTGGCTTGAAATCAATTGAGAAGTATTTCCTCCTACTAGTACATGCTCCCTACGACCCAATATTTTAGTCTTGGGCCCATGTATTTTCGGCCCAGCAACTTCTTTGTTCATCTCTTAAATTTCGGTGGGCCCTTTCCTATTATGGGATTTTCTCTCAATCCAAATCCCACTCGATTTTTCAATTTCCTTCCTATGTGCTTTCTTCATCACCACCTTCTCCTTTAATAATTGCATTTTGTCCTCTCTTGTCAAATCAGCTCTGCTTGTTTCCAATTTTCCTGAGACACCTACCCCTTCCAAGTCTCCGGTCGCCTGTGCATCTCTTGTTCGTGCTGAATCATGACACTGCATCATGGTAATCTTGCCTTCCCTTAGAGACCCCTCTTCATCATCCAACCCAACTAGAGTTTCAAATAGCGAACTAGCACCGCTTCCCTTCTATGCATTTTTTATGGCTCGAGATCCTCTGTTCTGCTCCAGTTTACCCTCCTCCCGAGGGACATATCTTCTTGAAGGTTGAGCTCTATTAGATCGCCCAACTATCATCCATGGTCCAAATTCCTCCTCGATAGTATGGGTTGGCTTCATAGGCGATGCAGTTGAAACTGGAGGATTGGAATGTTCATGCGTTCTTCCCCCTGCGTTATTTGTATTAGAATAAGTCCATTGGCAAGTCTCCTTCCGATGGCCATATCTGCCACACGCAAAACCAAGGTATTAAAAAATCGGACCGGACCAGCCGGGTTGGACCGGAAACCGGTGACCCGGCCACTTGCCCGGTCCGATTGATGTTAGAACTCGGCGGGATTGTGACCCGGGTAACTCGAGACAAACCGGTGTAACCCGGGAGCAACTCGGTAAACCCGCTGAGTTAGGCGGTTTAACCGGGCCATTTATTTCCTCGCCGGTAAAAACACAAGAACTCCGGGAAAATGAAAAAGTCGTAGGGAAAAAGAAAGGAGAGGAAGAAAAGAAAGAAAAAAAGGAGAGAAAGAAGCAGTTATGTGAGGCTAGAAGAGGGTTATCGAAAGAAGCAGCAGTTGTGCAAGGTTGGAAGAACTAAAGAAGTTGTAGGAGACGACAAAAAGAAGGGTGACCGGAAAATGCAGAGGCTACCCGAAGAACAGATTCAAAAGGCTAAGAAAAGAAAAGACAACTTATATGACGTGATGTGCTATTGAAAGGTGTAGAAGAAAAGCAAGAGCAATACTTTCTCTGACACAATAGTTTCATTTCAAGGAAAAAAAATTATATTAAAATGTTGCACATTCTTCTGTAATATCATATGTCCAGTTGTTCATGTTCACCTTTATTAAGTAGATGTAATAAAAAAACATTAGAATATGAAGTGGAAGAGGGAAAAATCTCGTTGCTATCAATTTTATTAAAATATTTTTAATTAAAAATTGAATATTTTGACACATTTTAATTAAATTATATTTTTTAATTATCACCGGTCTGACACCGGGTTGACCCCGGTCTAACCCACTGACCCTTAAACCACTACCTTGACCGGTTTATCAACCGGTCCGGTTTTTAATACCTTGCGCAAAATAGATGAGGTTAAGCCCCTCATACTCAACCTGAAATGCCAGATGCGTTGCAATCACCCTGGGTACCAATTTCTTCCCAAGATTGACTTCAACACAGATTCTAGCGTACGTGCCCCTTTCTACTCTGGCTGTGGTTGAAATCGAATATGAAGGTGTAAGCATGTCAACCTTCATCGTCTTCCCTATTCTATTTCCCAATCTGGTAATGAATGCTTTATTATAACACTGCATTGGAATATTAGGAATCCTAACCCAAATTGCTACCCTACCTAAAGGATTGTTGAACGGATCAAAGTTTGGGGACCATCACTGGACAAGGATAATGTGATGCTAAATCACCCACGGGCCATCATATAAGACTCTGTGATAGAGGTGAGCCCACCCATCCTTTAGCATAAATCTAATCAGGAAATAATTATTAGGCAAATCTATTAAGTCGAAATCAGGGGTCTTCCACAATCGGGATAAATGGGATTTGAGAGTATAAACATTATATTTCTGACCCAACATCATAATAATCAGAGCAGCATTCCATGGTTTACACCATTCGCTATATTCTCCAGCTGAAACAGGAACAACGGGGTGTTGTTGCATAAGACTTTTAACCTCATCTGTGAGCTCTAGTAGGCCCCATTCTCTGTTAATGACATCTGATAAAAGAGCTTCATCCTCCACACAATCGCCTCCATTATCTATACCATTAAATCCCATTAGTGAGGCTTTGTAAGAGATTTGTTTCTTCCCACTATTGTCTGGTGTATTCGCATCAGAGATATCATGATCCATACATTCATGAGCATCTAAGTCACTCCGTAGAATTCCTTCATCAACCATTTCTTTGTCCTCTACCACTGAAGAAAGAACTTCATTCTTTTTTTTCTTTTTGCTACCACATACAAGAAGATCAGAAGGCCGGTCCAGCGGAATCTTACGTTGAAGTTGATCACCCATATCATATTGTATCTGTGCACACTTTTCAAGAGAGAGAAAACTAATGCTACACAAGAGCTCGGTCTCGCCACCATTTGACCATTTAATTAGTTTGACTCATTGTGAAGGTTTATGCGCCACATCATCATGCATCGTATTCAAAAGGAATCTCATCCTGTCATATCGTATCGTAGTACTTTTGATTTCTTTGTTTGTTAAACTAATCAACATGATTATTCAAACTAATGATTAGTATTTCGAAGACGAGAAGGAACTTTCTGCCACAACACACACACACACACACACACATGAATTTGACCGGGCGATTAGCATCAATAGCAGATACATATAATTGTATAAAAAAACATGTTTAATTTATCATTAATACACACATACAGATCTTAATTTCTTTGTTTATTAAACTAATCAACATTATTATTCAAACTAATGATTATCATTAATACACACATACAGATCTTGATTTCTTTGTTTATTAAACTAATCAACATTATTATTCAAACTAATTATTAGTATTTCGACGACGAGAAGGAACTTTCTGCCCCGACACACACACACACACATGAATTTGACCGGGTGATTGGTATCAATATATAGCAGATACACATAATTGTATATAAAAACACTTTTAATTTATCATATATTAATACAGATGTTGATGAAACAAGATCATAAGAAGATGAAGGCTCCAGCAAAGGGTATGATGGATTGGAGTTTGAATTAAAAAAAGTAAAAAGAGAAGTCAATGATAAGTTGTCCAATGACAACACCACCCGCCTCAGGTTTGAGCCCAGGGCTAACATATTTGCGCACGCTTGCGTGTTTAAATTATAGAAAATAAAAATGAAAGAATAGAAAAGCAAAGGTCAAAAATGTGGAAAACAAGTAGATATGTGAGTCTGGGCGCTCTCAATTGAGGACCATTTGTTTCAATATGTCAACCTGAGCCAGCCATAGCCATGTATACTACACGCATGCAAGTCCAAGTTGCTTCCCACACATTCCACAATATCTATATCAGCATCTCATGATTAATGAAATAATATAATTCGAATATTTAAAATAACTTGAATTTTATAATACACTTTCCATCCAGAAATACAGAAAACATATATAAATATATATATATATATATATAGCCAGCTTGCACCGTTGGTGATTGATATTGGAGATCACCACGACGAGGACCACGGCAAGAAGCGTATAGCTTAGTTGATAGGGGTTGTACTTGTTTGATCAGTGATTTCGAGTTCGAACTTTATATACGCCGTTATGTTAAATACAATAACTATAAGATACACAGGTAATTTACGATTTGGTTTTAGTGTTAAGGATTATGCTTAGCTCTCCTAACTTATCATGTTTGTATTATTACATCTGATTTGGACGGTTTAATTGTGAGTTTTTAAAAGTCTATATTTTTAATAAAATTTATTTTAATGGGTATATAATCTAAAATAAATATAATCTATTAACTATTATTTTTTCAAAAAATGATTTTTTATTTACAAAATCATTATTTAAAAAAAACCTCAAATTTCCACAGCCCAAAATCATATCTGGACGATACAGATCTGATGAGTTGGAAGAGCTAAACATAGTACTTAGCATTGAAACCAAGTTTGATAATTTGATGATGATGATGATAGCAGTAACATCGACGATGACCACGACGACGACGACACCAACAGCAACAGCAATACAACTATCAGTTGGGTTAAATGGCTCATAAACTGTTACTCCCTTATGTCTTTTTTTTTTTTTTTTCTTGATACAATACTCGTTCGAGTCTTTAATATAAGACTTAGTTAACTTTTTTTGAAGAAGTTAAAGTAAGTTAGATAAGTTTGTTAATCATAACATGTGTTGTATATCATTTGATTATATACCAGTTTATAGGTAAGACAAATTAGTTTGGTATAAAAAAGATAAATATAAATATTCTAAAGTAATTTATTTAACTTTTTTAATCTTTCCAAAAAAGTCAATCGAATCTTATATTAAGGAGTAGAGGGTGTATATGTTTTATGTCTATAAAGGGCAATGCATGCTGTGTGATTAGTGGGTTTGTGTTATGCCATTTTCCTCTTTCTCATTTTTTTTTTCAAAATTTCATATCCTTATTATTAAAAAATAAATAATTCAGATTTAGTATTTTATAAAATTATTACTTATATAAATAAATAAATTCAAACTGTTAAAATTTAATTTTGATAACTCATAACTGCATTAATAAAAAAATAAAAATTTAATTTAAAAATTACTATAATAATTATATAAATGTTAGATTTAAACCATTTATTTAATTTTTTAATTTCAGTATGGAGATGAGATATAAAAAAGGAAAGCAAAAAAGAATATGCTTCCCTGGTCAATGGACCCCAATGTGGCAATGTCAGATCACACCGAGCCCCAAGCACCCATTTTTATTCTCTTCTCCTCAATTACAATGTTATACTACCTTCAGTCTTAAATATAGAACATAGTTTATAATATAATTTATATTATAAATTATGTCCTATATTTAAGACCGAAGGAAATATATACTTTTGCTGTTTTATCACCTTACTTTTTTCGGGAAGTGTTCCTTTAATCTGCATTTAATTTACTGACGAGATACAAAATATATCTTAAAAACAAGTATATTTCTTTGCTCTTTGACGCGTAGTGGCTTAATACCTTAATCTATAAAAAAGTTATTGGGTCATTGGGTAATATAGTCTTTTTCTTTTGTTTTTTTGCCATAAAATATAAGGTTATTTCTTATTTGTCGACAATGGAACTGGGATAAATAGTGGACACCTTTTTACGATATTATATTGTTTCATATCCGAATTAGTTAAGGCTTTATATGTGTTAATAAATTGTATATCTGATTCGCGCACAATTTAAATAATATATATATATATATATTCTATTAAGAAATTGTGTCAAAATCAATATCTAAATTTGGATCAAACACCAATATATTTATAATAATATGCTGAATTATAATAGTCAATCGAATTTCAATTTTCATAATTTGATTACAGTCCAAGAAATAAGTGGAAAGCAACAAGCAAACACCTGAAATCTATCATCTAATATGGAAAATGCAGATAAAAAAAATACGCACGCAAGCTGATACTCATGTTATAATTTTATTTGAAAATATTTTTAGGAATATTATAAGCCCATGGAAGACATGATTTTCTTTTTCTTTAAAAAATGGAAGAGATAATTTTTGGAGACACCTGATAATTAATTTGTGTGGTATAGTTTTCTAGAAGTCGTATAGTTTTCTAGAAGTAGAGCTTTCAAGAAAACAACATTTGACATTACGTGTCTCTAATTACTTTTGACTTTTAGAGGCTTTAAGAAACATATTTCATTATAAATTAATGTTGGGTGAATATTTCAAAAATTTTGTTTAAAATTAATCAGAGTTATTGGTATCTCCGTGTGAAATGTAAGGGATTTTATCCCTGGACCTCTTTATGATAGACATATCAAAGTTTTTTTTTTTTTAAAACTTAAATATAAACAATACTCTAACTACTCAGTAACCTATATTTTTCACACTCATTAAATAAAACAACTACTATCAACATAGAGTTGGTCTAACAGTGTAAGACCTCGCTAGATCCTTATGAGCCTCAAATTCAAATCCCATATATCCGATTAATACTATCCAAAAAAAAAAAAAAACTACGGTTTAAAAACATTGATTGATTTTTTCTGGAAAAAATAGTTATTGATTTTAAATACTTGTTTATTCTTCCTAAATATTATAAGGCTTTATTTATTAGATTTTCATTTTATTTTTAAACATATGTACGAATTCAAATTTTAAGGTATAATTATCACTAGTTCTAATCTGGATTAAATTAAATAGAAAACAAAATTTGACATTACGTGTCTTTAATTATTTTTGACTTCGAGAGGCTTTAAGAAACATATTTCATTAAAAATTAGCGTTGGGTGAATATTTCAAAAATGTTGTTTTGAAAATTAATCAGAGTTATTGGTATCTCCGTATGAAATTTAAGGGATTTTATCTCTGGACCTCTTTATGATAGACATATGAAAGTTTTTTTTTTTTAAAAAAACTTAAATATAAACAATACTCTAACTACTCAGTATCTTATATTTTTTACACTCATTAAATAAAACAACTACGGTTTAAAAATATTTATTGATTTTTTCTGGCAAAAAATACTCAATAGTTTCTAAGATCTGAATTAAATTAAATTAAATTATATATCCATGTTTACTATATTGATTAATTTAAATAAAATATGACCTAAAAATATACTATAATACAGTGCATATATATTTTTGTGCTTTTTAAATATAAAGAGTGTAATGACTGCGCGAGTTAAAGCGGAAAAAAAAAAAAAAAAACTACTTTGTGCCTTTTTTTAGCGCTCTCTCTTCATCATTTACGATTTTCATTTGAATATAAAGAATCGAAATTAATTAAACACCATATCACACCAATATTTCACAATAGCAAATTTTTATTTAGTTATATTCAGGGTTATGGAAACCGGACCGGATCGGCCGGTCCAGCTCGGAAACCGGCGAACCGGCCAGTAGACCGGTCCGGTTTCCAATTTAATTTTTTTTTTTATAATTTCATACCAATAAGTCTAAATCCTTCAATTTCTCACCAGTTTGGTCCCAGTTTAGCTCCGGTTTAGCCCCGATCTGACCCACTGACCCTTAACCCAGTATCCCGACCGATTCAATACCCGATCCGGATTTTAATACCTTACTGATATTATTATCGGCCATGCATATATGAGAGAGCGCCTCATCCCTTACAATATCCAATTATGTTCGACTTTCTATGTTTTCATCTTTATGTTTGACTTTATATTCGTCCCATGCATATTATCAATAAAAATGATTTCTTTGTATGAATTGAATTTCAAGTCACTTGATCTGAGCAATCGAAGCACTCACTAATACTCCCTACGGTCCTTAATATTATAAGATATATTTATCTAATTTGATTAAATTAAGAAAATTGGTTGAGTTAGTCAATATGACATGTATTTTCTAAAAACCCTAGTTATCTTTCTTAATTCTCCTATTCCTTCTCTTCCTTGATTATTGTTGAAGGAGCATTAATATGGATAAATTAGGAAAATATTAACAAATATGAAAACCATATATTATATTTAGGACAAAGATCAACTCCCTGAATATGTCTTATATTAAGAATTAGAGGGAGTAATAAATACATACCCTCTCTCCTATCTCTATTGTATTTATAAGATATTTTACATCATCCCAACTAAGGAGATGTAGCTAAGTCGTTAAATTTGTTTGAAAATCAAATTTTTTAAATTTATTCATATTTAAAACAATGAATTACATATTGAGAAGTAAAAAAGAGAATTGCATCAAACTTTAAATAAGGAATATATTGAAAACACTACAAAAAATTTGCTCATTTGTAATGGTTAAAATTGCGTATTTATAGCAGTTTTAACTACTATAAACGATAGTAGTAGCGATAAGGCAAATTGCAACAAAACACACTGTTATAAATGATTTTGTAACGGTTTCATGGAACTGCTAAGCATGTCAACATAACCGCTACTATAGTTGTAGCGATTTGTCCAAACCGCAACAACATACATCTGTAGATTACATATTGTAGGAGCATCTTGTAGTGGTTAGTAAATTGCTATAATTGTCATTGGAATTTCGGGGATTATATATTTTTAATTTTTTTTTATAGCGGTTGACTAACCGTTACAAATGTGGCATCAATTTTTTCCCCAAAATTTGGGTGTGGTGAGAAATGCAATTTGAAAATTTGGTATTAGCATTTGTAGCGGTTGACTAATCTCTACAAATTAATTTAAGAAATTTTAAAATATACCGCCAAACATTTGTAGCGGTTGTGGAATTGCTACTAATATTTAATGAAATTTCAAACTGTCGTGTTACAAATTTAAATTTAAATTTAAATTTAATTTTGTAGTTGTTGATGTAGCAATTGACCAAGAACCACTAAATGTTGCATAAATTAAAAGTGAATTTTTTTTCAATCTATTGTTCCAATGTTATTTTGAATGGCTTATCATTTAAGTAACAATTTAAATGATAGTAATTATTTGAGGAGAATGAGTAAATTATGTTTGATAATTATGTATATTATGTATGTTTAATATTGAGAATTTGTAGGTAATAATGATTTAGGTTCTTCACTTTATGAAATTGAAGTTGAAGATGGAATTGTTTATTTGCTTATGGAAGAAATATTAAAAATCTAGTGGAAGGAACCTTCAAATTCTGTAGAAGGAAAAAAATTGGTATAAGAATTATATGAAGAAGTAAAATAAAATGCAATGGTGAAATCAAAGATTTGAGAAAAAAATTTACTATATAAACCCAGGCTCTCAGCTCTTCATTAACAAGGGAAAGAAAAAAATGAGAGAGGGAACGGGTGGGAAGAAATGGAAGAAGATTAGAAATGAGGTGTGGTGGGGGTATTTGTAGGGATTAGTGAGATGTTTGTAACGGTTAAGATGACAGTTTTTGTAGTTATTCATTTTTGTAGTAGTTATGAACCGCTACAAATATTAATTAGCTTTTTTTAAAAAAAATATAAATTGATTGCTTTATAAGAACAAAAGTTATATTTTTTTAATCATTCTTCATTACTATCCCTAAAAAAATGTGTGGAGAAAATGCTAGTGTTTAGTGTATGATTTTGGACAAAAATTATATTTAAATGAAGTGATAATAAAGTGTAATTTATAAAAACTAGCATACATAACTATACGTAAATTGCCACCACTTTCAAGGGAGAAATTTTAAAATTGGCGGGCTAGAATGGATTACTCTCATAGGTGATGTTATTACCATTACCTATGTCATAAAAGTTTTGAGGCTTTAATTGAACCACCATATTTTAATCCACATGCCTCTCGTCCTCGACATAATAAACCTGGTGTGCCTGTGAGTCAAGAATATATGACTCATTATCTTCAAATTGATAGTTGTGCATTGACCGGGAGAAATTTATAGATGTGATGCCTAATTAGGTAGTTGTGAGTCTCTATGAAGTTGTCTTATTTGCCCACAAACACTTGAAGAATGTCACGGTGAAATGGCCTTAGTAATTTAGTTCAATGACATCACCAAGCTTTCTATAATAAGGGACGCCTTTGAATTGCATGTTGCCGTCATTACTGCTTGCATACCTCCATAAACACCCAAGTTTTGGGTTAGCAATCATTGATCTCATGAAACCGTGCAAAATGTGAAATCATTAACATTGTATGCTGTAAACCTTGTTGCATGGTAAGCAGGTCGATTGCGAGAGCTTTGAAATTTGGAGAGTGTGGGTTGTGGTCATCTAGTGTTCGGCGTGCAAACCAACTTGGTAATTATCTATGGACCTTTTAATCAACTTCAGAAGATGTTTATGTACGGATCTTAAGTTGATGTTTCACATGATTTCTGAATTCCCTGTAATTAATGATGAGAGATGATAATGAAATTTAAGGAAATATATAGAATAACATATGAGTGTACAATTCTTATAGCAGGAAGGGATCAACTTGACTGCAATTAATCAAGACATGTCTATGTGCTTAGAACTTCTTGGTTGCAGTTAGTTTGAACTTTTCATTTCCTCCAACCGGTTTACCAACAAGAGTGATTAACAACTCTATTGATGATGGTTCATGTTCAGGACAATGATGTATATAAGGCGGTCGGTTGAAAGATATCTCAATGTCATCAAGGTATCTTGAATAGAAATATAGAACCTCATCCCTTATATAACCTTCAGCTATAAAATCTTCTGGCGATGCCTTATTCCTTACGTAAGATTTCAATTTTAGAAGAAACCTATAAATTTAATAACAAAAAATGTTAATAAATACTGAAATGTGTGGCTAGCAAATTTAGAATTTAATACTAATGGACATATGTAACATGATTACCTCTCCATAAGATATATTCATCGATATTGAATTGGGCCAGCTAGCTTTGTTTCATGAACAAAGGGGACTGTCTGGTAAACCATCACAATGAAAAAAGACAAAAGAAATATCATCTCCAAATGATAAAAAGTAAGAATGATTTAGTGTTATAGTTGATCAAGCTCCTCAATGATCAAAACCTTGGAACACAATTTCCGAAAGAAAGGACTCAGATCTATCAAAATGATGGATATATTAGGAGGCTGTGTAATTTTTATTGCCAGCAGAAGTAACTGATGCATAAGAACATGTGAATCATGAGTCTTTAATCTAGCAACCTTTCAACATTGTATGTCAATACATCATGAAATGTGGCTTGAATACCCATCAGGAACTTTTATTTTCCTCGAAGTTGTGAGGAAAATTTCCTTGTTTAGTTTTGTGAGGGTGAATTTTGCATATTGAAATTTGTTATGCTCATCTGGCCACGCGTCTTCATGAACTCCTATGGCCCATAAATCTTTTCTCACTTGAAGATGATCTTTTGACTTGCCGGGTTGTTTAGCAGCATGTATAGCACATTATTGCATACACTTTTTTCAATGTACATGACATCAAGACTATGGTGAAGCAAATTAGATTTTCAATATGGAAAAATGAAGAAAATGGTTATCTTCCACTATTGCTGAGGCTCAAAAGCAGAAGTCCTGTTAGTTTTTCTCCCTACTTGTGCTGCACCGTCATTTTTTCCAAATTCGAATTCAATATCTTGAAGCTGTTGTAAGATATCTATACCAGATAAAGTATGAGGAGGTCCTCTTTTTTCTGGTTTCCAATTGAAGTGATTCCGTTACAATCTAAATTTGTACTTACCATTGAGAAACCTCAGATGACCCATGAAGCGCCACTTTCAACTGTGGGGAAGGTGCACTAAGTCAGAGTCAAAATTGCAAGTTAGACACGCATTCCTAGTATGCACATTCCACCTAGATAATGTTTCCAACTCAGGGAAGTCACTAATCATCCACATCAAAGCTCCAGATAAGTTGAATAGTGTCTTCTTATACGTGTCATATGTCTCAAACATGCAATCCTTTGCATTCCGTTGCAGTTCTTGCCTCAAAAACTGCTACAAATCACAACATATTTTGTAGCGGTTTATTGGCAGGAACCACTACAAACCTTCAACCTTTTGGGCTTGTTTGGTCTGAGGGGAGGGGAGGGAAAGTGAGCGAAGGAAAAAAATTTTTTGAGTTGAATTTAAAAAAATTAGAGAAGTGGGGTTAAAAATTTTTAATTAATTTTTCTTACCTTTTATCTTATATATTCTCTTTATTAAAATTTTATTTTCTCACTTTTTCAATCTTTTAAAATTCAACTCATAAAAATTTTCTCTCCCCTTCAAGTCCCTCACACCAAACAGACCCTTTGTTTTCTGTAGCGATTTACCCTTTTCAACCGCAACAAATACACCGCCACAAAAGTGGCATTAGCTTGCCACATTTTGTGGCAGTTAGTATGACTTAGCTGCTACTAAGTAATCACTATAGGTGCCACATTTTGTAGCGGTTTTTGTGCTCTAACTGCTATAAAGTACTGTCGCTTTCCAACGTGCCATTTGGTGGGAGTCACACTGTTATAGAATTGTAGCGGTTTTGTTTAAAACTACTATAAATCTTAATATTTGTAGCGGTTTTTTGTAATTACTACAATTTAACCGCTATTAAAAGAAGTTTTTTTTTTTTTGTAGTGAAAAATGTAATTAATGCCTCTCTTGGCGACTTATAATATGGACTACACTCTTTTTTTTTTTTTTTTTTAAAGAAATTAGTTACTTTATAATAGGATGGGAGGGAGTAATTGGAATTTCACTTTCGTTAAATGCACTTCAAGAAACAAGTGGCAGAATAATGAAAGCCTGAATGTGATGGTGTTCAATTGATAATTATATATATTATCCTACCCTTAAAGTAAGTGGGTTTATCATCGAGGCTTATTATTGTTGGAGAGAAGTTTCAATTAAAAATTCCTGCAACTATTTGTCAAACAAAATGTGGAATTGTTATCTCAAGTTCATGTACCAATTATATTTCATTTATACAGGAAACGCAGAAAGCAAGTTCATATTTCCTTGCTATACTTTTGTTTCTTAAGGTGTAGTTTCTTTTTTATCAAAAAAAAAAAAATTACTACCTTTGATTCTTAATATCAAATATGATTAGCTAATTTGGAAAGAAAATTAGTTAAATTAATTATTGGTTTAAAATGTGAGTTGATTTTTCTAAAATACTCTCTTAAGTCATTTGCATTGAAACTACCACTTGTTACAAATTTCCTTCTCACATGTTCAATTAATAAGGATAGTTTAGAAAAAATCTAATAAATATGAGAAATAAAGTAGATTGAGGTTTTATATTTAGCCAGGTTCTTGAACCTGGACCGGACCGGCCGGTCAGGCCCGGAAACCGGTGAACCGGTCAGTAAACCGGTATTGTTCCCAGTCCGGTCTGGATTCATATTTTAATTTTTTTTAAATTTCATACTATAAGTCTAAAATTTTTAATTTTTCACCGGTTTGGTCTCGGTTTAGCTCCGGTTTGGCTCCAGTTTGACCTACTAACCCTTAACCCAGTACCCCGATCGATTCAATGCCCGGTCCAAATTTTAATACCTTGATATTTAGAACAAAATATAACCCCAACTAGCTCTTGTTAAGAACAGGAGGTAGTATATTTCATTTCTACTCCAATTATGCTTCTGATGTGGTGTGTGTGGACTTCTTTAAACTCCACTATATTATAATAGGACCGCCGCTGGGAATAAGTAAATTTATTGAGAGTTGTTGGGTCAAGTATTTTGATATTTGTGTTCTTTTTATAAGATTTAATGTTTAAGTTTTGTGCATGAAAAAAGTTAAAATTGCTACTACTAGGATATTTTTTACAGTTCAGTCTGATTTGTAAATGGCATAATAATTTGATTTGTAGGTAAATATTACTAGTATGTAAATTTGACTTGTACATATATACATGTTTGACTTGTAAAAATGAAATTTTTAGCAGTTAGAACTTATCCATATTTAATTTATTTTATTTGAGATTAATGGATTTGCTTGCATATATATGTGCATAACCACAATAATCGGTCAAATTTCGCTTTCATTAATTACAGTCCAGGAAACAAGTGGGGGGCGGGGGACACAAAGAATTTGACTTGTACATATATACATGCTTGACTTGTCCTGCATTATTACAAATATCAAAATTCAATATTATGCTTCCGAAAAAATCATAACCAATAAAATTTTTGGGGGGGGGGGGGGGGGAGACAGATTTGTTTGATGGGGAGAGTTAGAACCCTCTACTGATCAGTTCATAAAGTTTTAAAATGTGTAATGTGTATTGTGAATATAGAAAACAATAATTACATGGCCAGTGAAGCTTCCACAAACTTTGAATGGTTGAGTAGTAAATGGATCTGAGTCTGTATTTTAGCCTCAAACCTCAAAATTATAAAACGTGAAAAACAAACACACACACACATGCACACACATCATCATCATAATGAGGATTTCGACCGTTGGTTGTGGATTTTGACGCTTTCTACACACGAACCAAGAAAATATCTCATGCACGCTTCTCTAAATAATCATACCAACATTTTGGCCATAAAGACAAAAAAAAAAAAAAACAGCTTTCAAGAAAACGACGTTTTGTTTGTAATTTCCGGCGCTATATGTCAAACCACGTAGAATGTGTTTGGATTGACGATTGAATAAGTAACTAATTTTTATTTAGATTTATGAAATCTTAAAATTGGAAAAAAGTTAGATTGGGTAAAATGATGAGTGTTTGGATTGGCGATTAGATAAATAACTTATGTAAAAGTAAATGATATTTGGTTTGGTTTTTGTATAAGTGACTATTATATTATTTAAGAGAAAAAATTGTAAAAATTATGAAAAATGAAAAAATGAAGGGATAATTGTGAAAAAAAACCTCATTGGCAACTTAATTGCCAAATGGGACCTGGGAAGATATCTACACACAAAAGGATTTTTTCACAATTTTTCCAAAAATTAACTTTGAAAATTTGGCAATGGTACAATTTTAAATAAAATTATATCAAACTCTAATTAAATTGGTACACTCCAAAAGTATTTTCTATTATGGATCTCAAGCTTAAATTTTATAAGTTATATCAAACTCTAATTTAAATATTAGATCGTAACTCATATTTTCACATAGCTCAAAATCTAACAAAATAAACCGATTAAAATCTCAATAATAACTCCAATAATCCAAATAAATTATTTAAACTAAATTTAATCGGTAAAAACACCATATAGAAATTAATTTATGACATGTTTATAAAAGAAATTGATTATAAAATCATAAAAAAAACTAAATAATAAATCTAAATTGTTTAAAATTAATTATTGATTATTTTCTACATTTCTACAGTCATATATTGATAAAAATCAAAACTTACCTAAATTCTTATCCCAAAGTATTCTCTAATTAGCAGAAGATTACTATACAAAGAAAGAGAAAATTATTTAGAACATTTTTCATAAAAGAAGTTTTGTGATTAGAAGTAATTTTGAGTACCTTATTAATCCCCAAAAATATAAAAATACTCCTTAAAACAAAAGCCAACGCTTGATCTGAGTTTATAAACTCCAATTCATAGCTTATCACTTTTGGATACTTTTATCTTTTTTAACCTTAAAGTTCAACCAAACATATCAAAAATCTAAATTACTATTTAAATCTGATTTTTACACTGTCTAAGTCCGATTTCTCTACTAATCATCAAAACACACACGCTGATACTCATCATACGACTGATCGATCCCAAAAGTGTTTTCTCCATTCAATTGGATCTGAATTCAAAGCCTCATGCTTAAGCAACTAATACCTCTTTTATTAGGATCAACACATGTTGGTACTTTTTTTTTTATCAAAACACATGTTGGTATGGCACTGTTAATTTTGTAAGGGGGAAAATAAGCTCTTTTTTTTTTCGGGACTTGCTTCTTAAAAGTCTACATTTTCTGTTAATTAAAAACCTTTATTAGCAATTTCTCCTAGATATAAATAATGAGCTAAAAAATAAATTCAATACCATAAAAAAAGAGAGAGGCTGTAGTATAATATGAGCGACGGATATAAGTCCGACGAAACAAGAATCTGCACATTGAAAATATTTTTTGAGGCTTTGAGCTTTTGGATTAAATAGCTTGAAAGTCCCATTGTGATCTAATTAATCTACATTAAGCCAAGTAAAATAAATTCATCAAGAGAAGTAAAATTTGTCAACGCTTACTATTATTTCCTTCGTTTTTTTTTTATAAGATTGAAATTCAAATTCTTACTTAAAGAAAGAAATTGAAGTCCTTGGCACTCAAAGTAGCAAGAAGCTTCAATTTTAAATTTAACGATTAAGGATCTTCCGGTGTTAACGTTAATGATTGTACCTTTTCGATAGATAAAGTTCCCCAACTAGATGTTATCCAAAGTATATATCATAATTGGAACTTAATTAATAACCCAATGAAATCGCGAAGCAAAAAGAACAAACAAGATAGAGGTAATACTCAAAGTTCATTCATGTGGAAGCTTTGAAAGGACGTTTGAACGAGGTACTAAATAAGGACTCAAGTTTTTCCTTACAAGATATTGAAGATCATGAAAGATTTTTAGTTGTTTTTTTTTTTGGCCAAAGAAAGATTTTTTAGTTGAACTTCCATAAATTTGCTCTTGTTTAATATCTTTAATTCAGGGTACATTTTTTTAACCATCCTTTTAGTTTTATAGTTCATAAGTAATTGTCTATCTTTTTAACGATATTTTTATTGAAAATTTAACATCAAATTAAAGTTAAACAATTTATTGATCTCAACATCAATTCCAAGTTAATAATGCTAGGTACATAAAGAAAGAGAGGATAAAAATATGTTAAATTAAACTTGACGTTGTGATATGAACAAGGAGGGTGATAGCTTAAGTATACATGATGCAACATGAGGAAATGATGAAGACCAAGATGACAGCAAAGTGGTAATGGATTGGGAGTATACTTTTGGAGTTTAATTGTTTTATTTCAATTTGTTTGCTTTGTAATGGGCTATACTTTTTTTTTTTTATAAGCACTTGTATCCTAGGCAATCTTATTCAAGTCATTGTCATAGACTAAATATAGGCACATTTTCCAATAGGAATTCAAACTTTTATTTGCCACACTGTAAGGAATTAATCCATTCCATAAGACCCAATCCCCATAGGTTAATGGGTTATACTTTTACTCCATCCGATTCTATTTATAAGTAACTTCCTCTCTCATAAAGTTGGTCCTTTTTAATTATAAGCAACTTTCACTTTTTGTCTGAACATGCAAACTTTTTTTTTCCTATTTTATCCTTATTAAATACTCATTCTTTCTCATATCTTATACTCATCATTATCTCTCATACTTTTTATCTATTCTCTCTTTTATACTCTTTTCATAAATAGGGGCATATATGGAAAAAATATGACATTTTTAGCATACTTATTGCTTTTAACTACCAATTCGTTGTGTGAAATCAAGAAAAAAGTTGTTTATAAATAAGATCAGAGGGAGTAATTAATTTGAAAAAGGCTCAATTTTTTTTTAAATAATTATATGTTTTTGTTAATAGATTGAGGCCTAAGTCTTTCAATGTTATTGAAGTGGCACCTATTATTGGGCTTTGGATCTAGGTATTTTAGTCAGTGTCTCTTTTAGCAAAGCTTAACTTTCAAGCCAACCAACATAGATTGACTCTAGCGAAAAAAACTAGTCCCTCAAAATATGACAAATTAAGATTTAAATCCTTATCACATTATATGCCTACATTTAATGCTAGAGAGTGCCTCTGACAAGATTGCCTTGTATAAGAAGATACATGTGCCTATGAAACAAAAGACTTTCAAACTGGTTTCACCCAGAATTTTCACTTTAAGTCGCAGAGGATCAATTATATGTCTAAACTATGGTTTCAAAGTAGTCCTGCATGACACGCAAAATTGATTGTGGAGCAGAAACTAAGGTTTCATCCTAAGCTATTAATCCTAGTTTATGGATTATGACTTATAGTCATTGGGAGTAATAATGATGACTATCAAACACGGGTCATGTGTAATACCCCGAATTTTGAGACTCGAGGCTAGAAAATAAGCCTGAGATTAGTGAACTGCTAAGCCCTGGTTTAGCAAGATTCTAAATTGTGATTAAGAGATAATGACTCTAAAAGTGGATGTAGTTAGTGATAAATAACCCTTTTGGAGAATCCGATGTGATTTGAGATTCGAATATGATTCATATGTATTGTGAGCAGCGCCGAAACCCCGTACTTGAGTTCAATCATGGATTAACATTTAAATTGACTTAAAATAGAGGGGAGGGCGCATTGTGGAAGAAAAGGAATGATATGGTGTGTTTGGTGGTGGTTCAAGAGGAATTGCCGTAATCAGGGGCAAAACGGTAAAGTTACCGACCAATTGGTCAGTTACCGAAAAGGAAACTCATTGGTAACTTCAAGATCATGCAAGAGATCAAGGGGTCGAATCCCATGTATGTGTGCCTTGGTGAGCTCATGGAGGTGTGACAAGATCTTGACACTTGGCACAATGTAAGCCCTTGGATTGGTCAAAAGTGTCAACACCTCTTCCCTCTTTCCTCTCCCTTTTAGGTCGGTTTTGGGGGCCTTTGAACTCCAAAATCTGATCTCTTTCTCTCTCATCCAAAGCTCCTGTAATATCCCAAAATTTGGGATTGGAGGCTGGGGAATAAGTCTAAATTAAGTGGACTGCTAAGCCCCAATTTAGCAGGAGCCCAAATTTATCCCCTAATGATTTCTATATCTTTAGGGTATTAAGAAAGTAAAATGATGAATTTTGGAGAAAGTGATTATGCTTACGGTGAAATCGCCTATGAGGTAGTAAGCTTGTCATGTTCATTTAAATGATCAAATGATGAGTAAAAATTATGAAATTTTACAAGATGAAATTAGACATCCTAAGCTTTAATTTGATAGGTCATATGACTCAATTAGAGCTATACACAAAAAGATATGAATTTTTTAAGTCAGCACAGAAAAACTGTGAAATTTCTGGAACAATATGCAAAGATTGAAATTCTGGGAATTTTTTGATTCCAGAAAGCAAAAGTCTATATTTTTCCTTGAAACTAGACTCAATAAGGGTTCTATAGGCTTTGGAATCACCTCATTTCGATTTTTCTAGAATTAGTTATGATTTTTCAAAGTTTGGGCAGAAATCTGCCAAAACTTTGTAAAAATCCGAATTTTGGAAAATTAAACAAATTATTATAATATTATGAGATATTAGAATATAAGTCATCTTTCTCATTCAGCTGCTCATTCACGCACAGCAGCCCTGAACCATAGAGAGAGAAGGTTGAGAGATTTTAGAGAGAGAAATAGAAGAAAAATCACAAGGTAAGCCGATTTCTCCGACGATTTCGCTCCTAACGCGTATAACTCCGACTCTAAACTACTCCTCTTTATTGTTTAAGGTTTGGAAAGCTCAAATTTGGTGTTTTGAAAGTTAGGGTTTTCAGCCTCTTTGAGAAAAGCTAGTGGGAGCTTGAGGTAACTTCCAAACCTTCATATATTGACTATTCTAGCTGCTGTGGGCAATTTAATCGGTGAAATTTCGCCGGATTGCCATTGGTTGTAAAAATGGAAAATGGGTTTCCCTAGGGGTTATGCTGCCCAAATTGATACTAAATGGTAGTTGTAACCTAATGGAATAGTCAATAAAGTGGTTAAGAGTAGAAAGGAACGCGTTTACGGAGCCGAAACCGAAAAACCCCGATTTTCCCTGGAAAACCCATATATTTCGGTCTGTGCTCTAAATGGGTCTTAGAGTTGGATTTTCAATGATTTGATGGTTCCATTGGATTCAGGAGGGAAAATTATGTGGGGTTACAGTTGGGCACTTTTTCGGAAAAGGCCGAGAAAGCATAATTACGGAAACACCCCTAAAATCCTAAAAGTAGGGCTGTCAAGGGCAATTTCGTAATTTGAAATTGAATTTGGTAATTCCGAGTTCGGAAACGGATTCCTTGGGCGAAAATACGTCAGGATAGCCCTAGTCAAAAATTTGGGAAAGCGTGCCTCGGGCCGGGTACAGCGGGGCCGGGCCGGGGTCCCCGGGGGTATTTTAGTAATTTTTCAAGATAGACTCATATAACCCCCAGAAACACTATGGAAGTGTCTAAATAGTATATTTGACATTGTAGGATCGAATATGGAGCCCCGAGCTGTTTGCACGTAGATCGAGGCATGCGTATCGAGGAGAACGACTGGAGGTAGGGGACTTACCTTACTTGCATGTATTTGATATATTTGCTTGTGTAATGATGTATGTGATTGCTTTACTTGATTGTGTAGAGCATATTTGAATAAATGAAGCTCTGTTTCTGTTTTTGCTGTGGCCATAGTCTTGTTGTATGAAACATTGAGCATGCAGAAATGTCATTATGGGGCATACATCTAGATAAAGCTAACATGTCATACACAGCATCAATCATGCATGCATTATGGTATCTGTTTCCTACTGAGATTCTCTTGAATCTCACCCTCCCCTACCAACAATTTAGACAGGAAACGATAGAAGATATGCAAACAACATTACAGAGTACCGTACGAGGGGATTACAGTAGTGGAATGAAGACGGGAAGAAGTCTCCATTTCACTGGGATGAGTTTAGACACCCTAGTAGCCTTGTGCGGCTACCTTAATCGTAAGTATCATGTACAAACCCTTATGGGGAATTTATGTAATCATGCACATATTATCATTTCGATTTTTGTGGAATTAGTTATGAATTTCCTAAGTTGCCTTGGTTGTAGCAGAAAATCCTGGCTGTAGTGCAAAAGTTTCTGTACACGTTTTGGCCGCAGCCAAAAACCTTCTGTGCGTGTTCTGGCTGCAACCAGAGGGTTCTTGGCTGCAGCCAACCCCCATTTTCAGTACTTGGTGATTTTGAAAAGTGATTTCCAACCTAGTACGTCCCAATCCTTTCAAGCTTTTGTTGAGCTTATTATTAGACACTTAAGGGACTCAAATGACAACCAACTTTAAGTGTAATGAAAGTAAAGATTTGGAATAAAGATTAAACCTATGTCCTTGCTTTGGCTATAGGTTTGATATCCACCCTGAACGTGGTTCGATATTCGCCTGATCGTGAGCAGCCGGAGTTGGAGCTTACGTGGAAAGAGTGTAGGGAACATATCTCTCCTACATGTATTTGATATCTATTTTAGTGTGTGTTGGTGCATGTCTTTGCTTTGCATAATTATGTGTGATTTGAAGCTATGTTTCAAGTTATGCTATGGCCATAGGTATATTGTTCGAAGCATTGAGCTTGCAAATTGTCATTGTCTTATCATGAGTTGTGTGATGCAAGCATGTCATGCATTAAACATTTATCGTACGTACATATTGATATTGTTATCCTACTGAGATTCTTTCGAATCTCACCCTCCCCTATCAACCATTTTAGACAGGGTAGGTGAATCGAGGATGGAGCAAGCAATCAAGGGCGACGGGACTCGTTCGGGTTGTAATTTTGTGATAGTTGGTTATCAATGCATGTTTGGGATTAAGCATATTTGGATATATAATTGTATAGGTTGGAATGTATATTTGAGTATGTATTTGATATGAGAATTTGTATAATCCCTTATTTGGAAAATTGTAAAGAGCGAATGTGCTTTGTAAGCTTGGATTAATGTAAGAAATCCGGGATTGCCGGAAATTTATATTGTGCACTCTGATAGTTATACGAATGTGATTTATCTTCGCAGAGTAATTATATTCGATATGTGAATATGAGACCTGGTTAATTAGATTTCGAAAGTGGTTTGTGAAAACCCTATCATGAAGATGAGATTTTAAAAAAAGTTAATTTTTGTTTCTTATTGGTCTCTATTTCACTTTAATCACGTATTTCGAATATTAATTACGGCAGGGGGTTACATCATGTACCAAAATACCCCCATTCTAAAGTTTGTAACTCGGATCACATTAACTTGTATCTTTTCTAGTATTTTCTACATGAAGAAATGATTCCGATAACAATCATTCAAATATTTTTAATTTTATTAATATCATTAAAAAAATCATCCGACCATTATCAATTTTATAATAAAATCTATTCTAGTCAAAATCATAATTTTTAATCAATTTTATCCAAAATTTATTCTCACCCAGCTAATCTTAACACACCTTATATTACAATATGCAACATCTATTTAAAGGCTCCTCATGTATGGTGCAACTTAGAGCATATTAAATAAAAATCTTTGACAACTTTTCTACGAGTTAGATGCTTGTATATTAAATTGGATAAAAAATTTGACTTGTCAAAGCTGTGATCTCCCTTTGTGGCCTCTTAAGGTTCGGGTTTTAAGGCTACTTTTCCTTAAAGTACTAACTAGATCATCTTTTTGAATTCTAGTTTTTCAAATTATTGATGCCTGCTCGTAAGACCACATGATTGCATTTTGGATGGATCAACCCTTTATTTTATTATTATGATCTTGGAATGTTGTCTCTTCCCCCCTCTTCTTTTTTGTTTGTTTAATAATGAAAGAAAGCAGTAAAGAATACCGTGTCTTGCAAGAAAGAAACAAACAGAAATTGTTTGAAAGAACCAAGTGAAATTCAAAGACATTGTTAAGACACGTTTAGCTAACATATCAACTTTAGAGTTCTTTTCTCTTCTGACATGTACAAGATCAATCAACAATCATAATTAAATATGTTGTGGCTTTACCGATTAAATTCTAGTTATAATAAAGATTTTTGTTTCCCTTTTATTCATCTAACCCTTTTTATTTTCATCCATCCAAAAAAGTCTCATACCCCATGTGTGACTTATACAAATTGAAACTTAATTGAAATTAAATATATAAAAAATGTGTTTAAGTTTAGGCTCCCATAGTTCAAAAGATGCACTGGAAGTATGAGGAACATCATAATTCACCATAAACAAGATAAGCTCTCATACACTGCACAAAACTTAAAAAATATACAATAATCTTGATCAAATATAAAAAATGCAACTTATTATACATATTATATCTTATTTTGATATTTCTTTTTCTTTCTTTTTTTCCCCTTAACTAAATGCTATGCATTTAGTTTTCTCTTCTAAGTATGTAATTCCAAACTTGCAACCAAATAATCAAGCACACGTAGGATGATAAGTGAGATATGGCTCCAATTTCAACTTTCAAGTGGAAGCTAAAAGAAAAACCATATATACCACCCCATAACACAGCTTAGCTTCGTCTAACCTTTTTTTTTTTTTTTTTTGCTTACTTCTATAGTAATCCCATTCAGTAACTTGTCCAATGCATCAGATGAAAGTCCAATCATATCCAATGTCTTGTCCCAAACTTTGATGGAAGTCTCCAAGTCCTGAGCTTCTTTAAAAACACGACCAAAACTACAGTCATGATTGATACAAGTACAAACAGGAGAGTCTTGAACCTTTAAGGACTTGGTGTAATCTTGAACCTCAGGATATGTAGCAGCATATAGTACACTTCTACAACGTTCTTTAGGAGTGTATAAGAAAAATGAAAGTGGCTGAAGAACATGTTGAACCGTTTTTGGAATATCCCTATACACATTTGTGTATCTCACAGACCCTGGACTAGCACGCACGACACTGATTCCAGATGCTGCAGGAAGCTTCTTTTGCAGGATGCTGCTGAACATCACCTATTTGATGACGACGACGACCACGACGTAGTCAAGGTTAAATAACAACGATCAAATAGAAATTCTAAATGTTTTTCCTTGTTTGATCGTATTGGAGATATTAATGTGTCGTTAGTTGATTAATCGCTCATGGGCTCTATATATATAGGGGTCTTAGCATGTGATTTAGGTGTGATGAGATATTGTATCCCCACCAAGAGGGAGGTTACATAAGTTAGTTCCATGGAACTGGAACCCAATTCTCGTGGGGGGCAAGGATGTGGCAATTCTCAAATTTGATGGAAGTGCACTTCCAAGGAACTAGCTTACATCATGCCAAACAAGCTAAAATCTCTCTTCCACCCTTAATTCTTCTTCCATCTCCTCAATTCAATGCTACCAAACGGTGCAATAGGTGTGATCGGATATTGTATTCCCACCAATCGGAAGGTCGACATAAATCCTCACCCCACGTGTTACTCTCAAAAGTTTGAAGGTTTGTTATCTTCATTGTCATTTTGAGTTAGTTTCTTAACCTATTAATTCATTTATACTTATAAACTAGACACATTTTTCTATGCATTCCATGGAGTCTAAGAAATGAATCACCCTACTCACATCTTGGGTGGAGAGTGTGAGTTGCTTTTAAATTTTAGACTCCTATTATCTTATTTATAATTCATTTCTAGCATGTTTCACACAAATCAATAAAAATCTTAAACCTCATTAACTTTTTTAAAATTTAACAACTCCCCAACTTTATGGCTACTCCTTTTGGTCTAAAATATAAAATGTTGTTGACTAATTCACATAAACCAATGAATGTTAGTTAAGTCATTTAATGTGTTTTAAATTGATAAAATTTATTTATTTTACCCTTATTAAAGAATGTGATTTTCAAATAAGAATTTATTATCTATGACCTCCCTTTATCTCCTACAATAGGTAAAAGTGGAAAATAATCATTAATTACCCTGTCAACCGTTTATATTTTAGATCAAAATTTTCTTCTAAAAGACTTCTTATATTTTGAACTAGAGAGAGTACTTAATAATCATAATATCACATGAAAATAAAGTTTACACAATAATAAATGAAGGGTAAAATTGTACATTCACATTAAAAAAAAATTAATGAAGTGATTTATAAATGAGAAAAAAAAAACTTTCTTTCTCTACCTTGTAAATAGATAGGACAAGAGGAGTATCATATGCTGATAAATAGATAAGAAACTGAACCAAAAACACAGGCTATCTGCAAAATTACCTGTGCTAGCTTGCCATTTGAGTACCCTTTGAAGCTTGAGAATTTCCTCCCGCCAGAAGTAAAATTCATGTCATCAACATCAACAAAACCAAGAAAGTGCCCTGTGGAATTGTTGTTCACAATTCAGCTAGGAGATCCTTTCTTGAGTGATGGCAAGAGCAGTATAGTCAACAATGCAGGTGCAAGATGATTGACTTGAAGGTGAGTTTCAAACCCATCTTCTTCTGAGAAACTCTGAGGCTTCATTGAGTATATCCCAGCATTGTTGATCAAAACATTCACAGGTCTTGACCTTGAATTCCACTCTTGTGCAAAATTCACAACAGATTGCAGAGAGAGAAGATCCAGCTTCATCACCTCAATATCAAGCAGCTCATCATCATCATCATCAGAAGATCTTTCATGGTTCCACTGGTTTATCAAATCATAAGCAGCTGCTTTTGTGTTTCTTGCTGCCATCACTAGATGAGCTCCTGAGAAGGCTAAGTTTCTGGCTACTTCAAGGCCAATTCCACTGGTGGAGCCAGTGAGAATGATTGTGAGATCAGAAAGAGAAGGTAATTGTAAAGGGAGAGGGTTTTTGAGGTGTCTTGATGGGATTTTCTCAAAGAAGATCTCATAAAGAAGAAGAGACCAACCTCTTAGATAATCTGTGAATGATAAGCCTTGCTTTTATTTCTGCTTAGATAGTCCATTTTGGGAAGTTGAAGCCATATGAAAATCATAGTTCTGTTTGGTGAAAGTGGTACGAATTGAAGAAGAGTAGTTGTGGTGAATGAAGAAGGAAGGAGATAAATACCCATGTGCGCAATATTTAGCACCTCAGATATCAGAAAGATACGTCTAAAACAAATCAAAGGAAAAAAAGTTGGGCAGCAAGCAAAATTGACGAGAATTTTATATTAATTTGGGTTTTGATGATTTCTTTAAGAATTTTTTTTTTGCCGAAAGATTTTTTTAAGAATTAAGTGCATGCTTGTTTTAGTTTTTTAGATGTTCTTTTATGATTTGTGAGGTAAGTCTGAGAGAAGAGTTTTATCTCAGCTTGTAGAAAAATGTTTAGGAAATTGTTTTTTGAATTTCCCAAAAAAAAATATTAGGAGAAAAATCCAAAATACCCGTTTACCCAAATTATAATAAGGATTAAGAAATATAGAAGCAACCTTTATTTACTTGTTTCTTTATTTACGCTTGAGGATATTAGAATTAGAGATCCATAATACCATTTTGTCTTTTTATAAGGAAAAAAAAAAAAGGAAAGTGATAAATATCCATAATCCAACTTGAAGAAAGGATGAAGACCAAGATGGCGGTAAAGAATTGGGCTTGGGCATGAGAGCTTGTACCATTTTGTCGTTAATAGACTGAGCCCCCAAGTATTTCAATGTTATTGAAGTGGCACCTTTTATTGGGCTTTGTCCCTAGATATCTTAGTTAGGATTTTTTTTTTAGCAAAAGTTAATCAAGCTAACCAAAAGATTTGAGTCTAATAGAAGAGGTTAGTCTCTTAAAATATAGTGAATAAAGATTTGAATTTCCATTAGAAGATATGCTTTTATTTGATGCCCAGCACTGCCTCAACCAGGATTACTTCCAATAGAAGGGTGTTTGTGCCTATCAAAAAACCTTTCAAGCTAAGGTTTCACCCAAAGTTTTTGGAGTAGTCGTTATCCAAACTATGGTTGATAAAGCATCAATTACATGACTAAATTATGGTTTCCGAGTAGTCCTGGTCAAACACAAATTGATTATGGAGCAGAAATTATGGTTTCATCGTAAGATGTTAAATCTTGTCTATGGCTTATGAATTATGGTCATTGGGAGTACTAATGACTATCAAACACGGTGCATATGTCAAAATACCTGCATTCTAAAGTTTGTAGCTCACATCACATTAAAATTATATCCTTTCTAGTAACTTATACATGAAAAAGCAATTCAGATAACAATCATTTAAATATTTTTAATTTTATTAATATCATTGGTAAAAAGAAAACATCATCCAAACTTGTACAAATTGAAACTCTCATGAAATCAAAATATAAAAAACGTGTTTAAGTATAGGCTCCCCTAATTCCAAAGATGCACAGAAAGTATGAAGAACAAGAATATCATAATTTAACCATAAACAAGATAAGCTCTCATACATTGCACAAAACTTTAAGAATATCCAATTGCACAAAACTTACAGAATATACAATATTGTTGATGAACTATGAAAAATGTAACTTATTATACATTTTATTTCTTATTTAGATACTACTTTTTCTTTCTCTTTTCCCTCACTAAATGCAATGTATCTATTTTTCCCTTTTAAGTAATTCCAAATTTCCAACCAAATATTGAAACACATGTAACCAATAGAGAGAAAAACAAAAAGAAAATATTGAAGAGTGATCAGTGAGACATAGCTTCAATTTCAAGTGGAAGCTAAAAGAAAAACCATATACACCACCCCACAACACAACTTAATTAGCTTATTTAGACCTATCTTTTTTTGCTTATTTCTACAGTATCCCCATTCAATAACTTATCCACTGCATCAGAAGGAAGTCCAATCATATCCAATGTCTTGTCCCAAACTTTGATGGAAGTCGCTAAGTTCTGAGCTTCTTTAGAAACAAAACCAAATCTACAGTCATGATTTACATAAGCACAAACAGGAGAGTCTTGGGCCTTTAAGGACTTGGTGTAATCTTGAACCTCAGGATATGTAGCAGCATAGAGTACACTTCTGCAACCTTCTTTAGGAGTGTATATGAAAAATGGAAGTGGTTGTAGAACACGTTGAACCATTTTTGGAATATCCCTAACCACATTTGTGTATCTCACAGACCCTGGACTGACACATACCACACTGATTCTAGATCCTGCTGGAAGCTTCTTCTGCAAGATGCTGCTGAACATGACCTATTTGATGATGATAATGTAGTCAAGGTTAAATAATAACAATCACATGAAAATGCTCAATGTTTTTCCTTGTCAGTTTCAAAAGATTTGATTTGTTATTATCCTTAAATGTTCAAAAGATGTTCGGCATGGTCTTTTTCCTAGTTTCGTAAACTCAATTGATGAATCTCCTCTAGTTGGCCTGATTTGATGAATTGAAGTTTTTTCAAGATATTTTAGCATTTAACTTAGGTGAGATGGGATATTGTACCACCAAGAGTTTGGCTTGCTATAAGTTTTATATACTCCTTCGTAGAGCCAGGAAAACGAGCCAAGTCCGTTGGGCTGGCCCTTTTAGGCCTTGGCCCTTCAAGGGCTGGGCTTGCAAATTGTAGCCTTAAAAGGAAGTCGGACCTAAAAGAGCCGGCCCTGTAGGGCCTCAGGCTTAAGAGGACCGGCCCTTTAAGCCCGTTTATTTTTTATTCTTTTTGCTTGGAAAGGAATCATGTTACATTTTTTTAATTGCCTTATTGAATCTATATGTCACTCTGTCCTCATATTTTATAGAGTATGATTTTTGAATTGAATCATATTGTGATTTTTTAGTATGATTTTTGAGTATATTGTTCTACCTATTTAGAATAAAATCATATTATATACTATTCTGCCTGATAGAGTATGATTTTTTATGGAGGTTGTGATTATTTGACTACTTGAATCTATTGCTCAAAGTGAAACACAATCAAATATCCTTGAAATTGATGATAGTGGAGAAAAAGGTGAAAATGATAGTCATCATACTCATGTTGTTTAGAGGTTAGGGTATTTAGCTTCTTGCTTTCTTATACTTTGGCCTTTGTGTGAGTTATTTATGGACATGATTTTACCTTTGATTATATATTAGTAATTGTGTTTGTTTGTTGCAAGAGACGTGTTATTTAAACTTTAATATTGACAACATTTATGTATTAAATTAGAACTTTAATCGTTGTTATTTACTAATTATATCTCTCTGGAGAAAATACGCAGAAAAAATAGTTAAATATTGTGAAAAGGATTTCCCGGCCATGTGGGCTGGCCTTGGCTCTAATGCTCTAGGGTCGAGCCTTGAAAAACTGCAATTTTCTTGACCCCGAGCCCTTTAGGGCCGGCCCTGGCCCATCAAGGGCCGGCCTTGATTCCTGGCTCTACTCTTTCGGTCCTTAACATAGGACCTAAACAAGGAGTTATCATGGCCCCCTCTATAAATGTAAAATTTTTTTGGAAAAATTTCAGTCAGCCCCCTCTATAACAATTTTATTTTAGTCAACTCCCAAAAAATTCTAAAATTTTATTGGACCCCTTAGACAATAATGAATTAAGTTTTGTGAGTAAAAAGATAATGTTGCTTTTGCTTTATTTTTTGAATCCCATAATTTGTTGTGAATGTCCTTATTTATTTTGTAAATAATCAAAATATTCTTGTTAACTATCTAGGTTCTTTTGAATATTGTTATTTGTCTTATAAATTCCATCATTTATCTTGAGAATAACCAAAATGTTCTTGTTGACTTCCTGGGTTCTTTGGAATTTATTTATCTATCTTGTAAATGTTGTTATCAACAAATAAAGAAAGGACATCATTATCTTTTTACTCACAAAACTTAATTTCATTTTAGTCTAAAGGGGTGCAATGAAATTTCAAAATTCTTTGGGGGTTGACTGAAATAAATTTACTTTTATAGGGGCTAACTAAAGTTTTCCCAATTTATTTCACATATTTATTAGTTTTTCCAAATTACCCCTATCATTTTTTCCAAATTGCCCTTATTGATACCTCTTTACAATAATCAAGTAAAAGATAGAGGGAGGGAATTAAGAAAGATTATTAGGATATTTTAGAGAAAAAAAATGTCATATTAACCAACTTTTTATAATCTAATAAAATTAGTTAAATAGTTTTTATATTAAAAAGAGAGTACTCCCTCCGGTCCTAATTATAAGATAAAGTTGAATTTTTTGGAGAAATTAAAGAAGCTAATTAAATTATTTTAAAGTATTTGTATTTGTATTTTTTTCTTCAAACTAATTAGTTTAACTAATAAATTAATATATAATCTAAGGATACATAACATATAATATGATTAACTAACTTATTTAGTTTCCTTAATTTCTCTAAGAAAAAGTCAATTTTGTCTTATAATTAGGACCGGTAATATTATATATTGATAAATTGATGAAAAACTGAATGAAAAACACAGGGTATCTGCAAAATTACCTGTGCTAGCTTGCCACTTGAATACCCTTTGAAGCTTGAGAATTTCCTCCTGCCAGAAGTAAAATTCATGTCATCAACATCAACAAAACCAAGAAAGTGACCTGTGGAATTGTTGTTCACAATCCTGCTAGGTGATCCTTTTTTCAGTGATGGCAAGAGAAGTATAGACAACAATGCAGGTGCAAGATGATTGACTTGCAAGTGAGTTTCAAACCCATCTTCTGAGAAACTCTGAGGCTTCCCCATGGTTAAAATCCCAGCATTGTTGATCAAAACATTCACAGGTCTTGACCTTGAATTCCACTCTTGTGCAAAATTCACAACAGATTGCAGAGAGAGAAGGTCCAGCTTCATCACTTCAATATCAAGCAGCTTATTAGCTTCATCAGACGAAGAAGAAGAAGAAGATCTTTCATAGTTCCACTGGTTTATTAAGTCATGAGCTGCTTTTGTGTTTCTTGCTGCCATCACTAAATGAGCTCCTGAGAAGGCCAAGTTTCTGGCAACTTCAAGGCCAATTCCACTGGTGGGACCAGTGAGAATGATTGTGAGGTCAGAAAGGGGGGGCAAAGGGAGAGGGTTTTTGAGGTGTCTTGATGAGATTTTCTCAAAGAAGATCTCATAAAGGAGAATAGAAAAAGCTCTTAGATAATCAGTGAATGATAAGCCTTTCTTTTGTTCCTTATTAGGCAATCCATTTTGGGTGCTTGAAGCCATGAAAGTAGAGTTCTGTTTGGTTAGACCTTCCAGTAAAATGGTAAGGGTGGTATGAAGAAGAATAGTTGACTAGTTGTGGTGTATGAATAAGGAAGGAGATATGTCGAATAAATAGAAAAAGAAATTAATTAATGCTAGTCAGTCTGGCATACTGACCCCAACTGCTTTTTTGTGACTTTAAAAAAACAGTTGGTCAGTAAGCATAATTGACTAGCATTAATTTGGACGTGATTTTCTCAAAGAAGGTCTCATAAAGAAAAACAGACCAACCGTTTAGATATTCTTTGAATGACAAGCCTTGCTTTTGTTTCTGATTATTAGATAATCCATTTTGGGAAGTTGAAGCCATATAAAAAGCAAAAAATGCGTCCAAAATTAGTCAAAGCAAAAAAAAAAAAAAATGACAGTAAGCTAAATTGATTAGAATTATATATTAATTTGGGTTTATATGATTTCTTTATATATAATCAGAGATAGGATCCATCGCATGTGGAAACCTGTAGATCCGATGAAGATGACACCACTGAGCAATGGATATTGTATTGTATCCTTCGCAGCTAAAGAGGATAGAGACTTTGCTTTTCAGGAGGGCCCATGGATGATTGATGATCATTACCTAATTGTCCAGCAATGGCGTCCAAACTTCAACCCATGGAAGGCCGACATGCAGAGGAAGATAGCAGTGTGGATTCAGTTGCTGGACTTACCAATGGAATTTTATAATGTTGAGTCTTTGAATATTATTGGTAACATGGTTGGCAAGACGCTTAAAATCGATTGTTCGACCTCTATCTATGACAAAGGTGGGTTATGTAACATCCCGAATTTTGGTCACCAAAATTCCTTATACCTTTGGGTTATTAAATGGAATAAAATGATGAATAGTGATGACCATAGGAATTAAATATGGAAATAGAAAGGTGAACAATGCCTCTGGTGAAATTTCCGTGAGACAGTGAGATTGTCATACGATTTTGGATGAACAAATGATATCCATAAATTATGAAATTTTACAGGGTGAAAGTAGACATACTAATCTTTAATTTTATAGTAATATGAATCATTTAAAGTTATATACAAAACTTTATGAATTTTTTAATTTAGCCTAGAAAAACTAGAAAGTTTCTGGAGCAGCGGTCAAAGAAATGAAGTTTGGGAATGATGTGCTACCAACTGGCTAAAGTCCATATTTTTCCTTGAAACTAGACTCAATAAGAGTTATATAGCCTTTAGAATCGCTCCGAAATGATTTCTACAAATTTAGTTATGATTTTTCAAAGTTTGGGCAAAAAAACTGCCAGAAAAACCAAAAACAGAGAAAAATGTAATGGTAAACTTGTAATTTTGCCAAACAAGTGCTAAATTAATTATTTTCCCATTAATTGAAGTTAATTTCAATTAATTAAGTAAAATAAAGGGGAAAATATATTTAGAATATTTTGATTAAATAAACATGAATTTATGGAAATTGGAGCAAAAGTGCAAATTTGGCCGAAATTGTGACTTTACATGTATACGTAACCGAAATAAGTTGTGAAGTCAATTGAGACCAAAGGGAAGGACCCTTAGGTGTCTCCTACATGTAGCATAAATAAGGAAATATTGGTTTGGCTTAATGGCATAATTACATGTACATAGAGTTATTGTACATAAAAATGGATTTAGGTAATTTTTGGAAATCATTAAATCAATGAAATATGACATAAGATATTAAAATAAAACTTCAACTTCCTCCTTTAGCTCTCATTTCTGTCGTGAAACAGCTCCAAGAGAGAGGAAGAGAAAAACATTTTAGAGAGAAAGAAAGGGAGGAAAAAGCTTATAAAGGTAAGTGGTTTCTTCGGTAAATCGGTTCTTAATGCGTATATTTCCAACCCTAAGCTATTCTTTCATGTATTTAAGGTGTTGGAAGCACAATTTCTTTTGTTGACAAAGCTAGGGTTTCAGCCAAGTTAAGAAAAGCCAAAGGGGACCGTGAGGTAACTTACAAACTCTTGTATATTGACTGTTCTAACTGTTGTGGACAATTTAATTGGTGAAATTTCGTCCGATTGTCCTTTGTTTTAAATTTTGGAAATGTGTATGCCTAGGGGTTATGCTACTGAAATTGGGTCCAAATGATAGTTGTAACCTAATTTAATAGTTAATAAAGTGATTAGGAGTAGAAAAAAACACGTCTGCGGAGTTGAAACCCAAAAACCCCAATTTTTTCCGGGGAACTGAGAATTTCGGCCAAGGTTAGTTTGGAGGGGTTAGAGTTGGATTTTCATTAAATTAATGGTTCCATTGAGTTCAAGAGGAAAAATTAGTTGGGGTTACAGTTGGTCACTTTTTCGAAAAAACTCAAAAAAGTATAATTATGAAAACGCCCCTAAAACCCTTAAAGCGGGGCTGCCAAGGGCACTTTTGTCTTTTGGCAGTGAATTTGGTAATTCCAAGTCCAGAAATGGATTTCTTGGATGAAAATATGTCGGAATAGCCCAATTCAAATTTTAGGGAAAAGTACGGTCGGATCAGGTACGACGGGGTCGGGCCCCAAAGGCATTTTTGTAAATTTTCATAATAGGCTCATATAACCCCATAAACACTATGGAAGTGTCAAAATTATATATTTGGAATTGTAGGACTAAGTTGTGACCCAGTCATTGGCACACTTTATGAGGCACACATTTCGAGGCTGAAAAGGGTTAAGGTAGGGAAGTTACCTCTCCTGCGTGTATTTGATATTTGTACTGGTGTATTGATGCATGCTAATGCTTTGCTTGATTATATGAAACATATATGAATGATTGAAGTTCTGTTTCATTTATGCTATGACCATAAGTATATTGTTTAAAACATTGAGCATGCAGATATGTCATTGTATTAGCATGAGTTTATGTAATGCAAGTATGTCATGCATTAAGCACTTATCCTGCATGCATATTATTATTGTTTCCTACTGAGATTCTCTCGAATCTCACCCTCCCCTACCAATAAATTAGACAGGAGGAGATAAAAGATATGCTAAGAGTAAAGAAGAGAACTATATGAGAGGATTGCAGTGGTGGAACAAAGACGGGAAGATGTCTCTGTTTCACTGAGATGGATTTAGACACCCTAGTAGCCATGTGCGGCTACCTTAATTGTAAGTATCATGTACGAACCCTTATGAGAATTTTCTATAATCATGCATATATTATCAATATAATTATGATATTCCTGTGTTACATACCGAACTGCGTGATAATATTCCACTACAAGTCAAAATAAGATAAGGGCGTGACAGGTTCATGAGGATCTGTGTGGAGGTTGATCTTCATCAACCTTTGCTACCATCGTTTGACGTATTCAGTGAGGATAGGTCAATAATTTATGAAGGTCTTTATCAGGTATGTTTTTAGTGTGGAAAATATGGGCACAAGAAATCAGACTGTCCTTAGAATGCAAGAGATTTGGATGGGAAACAAAGTACCGAAGGGGAAAGCGGAAGTAGCTCCAGAGGTCCGAAGGGAACGGGTAACATTGTTGTGCCTGCGGTGTCTACGGTTGGTGCGACATCGACTGCCGGCGAACTGTCGAAGGAGGAAAGCATGTATGGTAAAATTTGGATCCTTTTTCATGATTTCAGGAATGGAAATGTTGCGAAGATTGTCACTGGGTCTGATTGTGAGGCTACGAATTAGGGAGGAATAAAGAAGAGTGAGGTAAAGAAGCAAGGATTATGGGGTGTGGCTAATGTAAAGGCTACAAAAGGAAGGCATTTAATACCCACAAATAAGCTGAATTGGGTAGTCCCAAAAGAGGACAAAAACAAATCTCTAGCATGGGTCCCAGTTTCACATAAAAGGAAAATAGAGATCAGGACAACACCTAAGGGAAAAGAAAATCAAAATCCTACTAGAGAAAGGAGTAATAAGGCTAGTCCAATAGAGAAGTTGCGCTTGAAGATTGGGCAGCCCAATAATTCCAATTCATTCTCTATATTGGCCAATCATGTGGTGGAGGCGCTATTTGAGAATGGGCTCACTAAGTTTATGGAGTTGGACTCCAATGTAGCTAGTGCTTCAAGTAATGGACAAGGGGATATCGAAAGGACACCTATCTCAGGATCAATGGTTGATAATGTTGCAATTGTCGAAGCACAAGGTATGGAGACGCCTGATTTCACAATTCAACACGATGCAATAATAATAGAGCGTGAAAAAGATCAAGGTATAGTGTGTGATGCCCCAAACTCACTACAAGTTTCCCAATGATTTTTACGACATGGAATGCAAGAGGAACAGGTGCTCAAAGTTTCCCAACTCTTGTTTAAGGTGGTTACAAAGGTAATTGTCAACTGGATGAAGGCTATTCTCCCCAAAATAATCTGGCCAAATCAGTGTAGTTTCGTTCCAGGAAGACACAATAGTGATAACATCATTGTCGCTCAGGAGGTAGTTCATTCTATATGTTGTATGAAAGGGAAGAAGGGCTTTATGGTTGTAAAAATTGACTTGGAGAAAGCCTACGACTGTGTAAGTTAGGGATTCCTCACTAGTTGTCTTAGAGAATTGGATTTTCCACAGCATATTAGTGACATTATCTCTAGCTATGTGTCTACCTCAAGTATGCAACTTATATGGAATGGTGATAAGTCAGAGACCTTTCATACATCACGAGGCGTGCGCCAGCGTGATCCTGTATCTCCATACCTCTTTGTGATATGTATGGAAAAATTAGCTCATCTAATTCAAATGCACATTTCTAAGGGGGCATGGAAGCCAATTCGATTAACCAAGACTGGGCCTCCAATTTCGCACTTGTTCTTCACGAATGATATTATTCTGTTTACTGAAGCCTCGATGCAACAAGCTAATGTAATGAGACACTGTATGGATAGCTTTGCCATAAGCTCAGGTCTCAAGGTTAATGCATATAAGAGGAGAGTATTCTTTTTTGCTAATGTCAACAACAATGTTAGAGCTGAAATTATTGGGACACTCGGGTATACCACCATTGGTGATTTGGGCAAGTACTTTGGTGTCAATCTTCATCATGAGAGTGTATCTAAAGCGACCTTTACGGATGTAGTATACAAAGTGAAGAAGTGACTTGCAACATGGAAGATTAACTCATTGTCCATGGCGGGGAGAACCACATTGATCAAGTCGGTTACAACGGCTATCCCCAACTATGTCATGCAGACTTCGTATATACTAGCATCTATTTGGGAGGAATTAGATAAACAGAATCGGAATTTCCTCTGCGGGGATCAGAAGAATGAAGAAAGTACACTTGGTAGCATGGGAGGAGGTGTGTAAATCTAAGAAGACGGGAGGGCTGGGCATACGTCATGCTAGGTATCAAAATCATGCTTTCGTAATGAAGGTATGCTGGAATCTCATCAAGAAGCGGGATGCATTATGGGTGAAGGTAGTACGGGACAAATATAAGTATGGGAATGACATATTACCGAAGATTGAATACAAAAAACCAGGATCCAATGTATGGTCGGGCATCAAAGCAAACTGGGCACAAGTTGAGAAAGGTGTGGAAAGAGTTCAAGGGGGTAATGTTAGATGGAAAGGAACCAAGGATGGAAACTTCACTGCTAAATCGGCCTATTCCTCTCTTCTTGAGGAAACAAGAATTCAAGATCTGATATGGGAGAGAGTCTGGCGATTACAGATCCCTGAAAGGTGTTGGCATTTCATGTGGCTGGTCCTGCGAAAGTGTCTCCTGACTAATGCATTTAGGCGAACTTGAAGTTTGACTAATGACGATGAGTGTCTGATCTGCCTAACCTATGTAGAGGACTTGTTACATGTACTACATGATTTCCAGTTTGCTCAAACTGTATGGAGAGAATTGGTGTCCCCGAAGTTAACGCAAAAATTCAACTCCCTCGCCCTACCCTCCTGGCTTTGTTGGAACTTGGCTAAACTGAACATGAGTGTGGTAGATGTGTGGGCAGAAACCTTCACAGTGACGTGCTGGTGGCTTTAGAAGAGACGTAACCTCTTGGTGTCTGAAGACAAACAAATCACGAGTACTAGTCTTATTAATAGTATTCGAGCGTTGGTGATAAGCACACATGAGGCCTATGAGAAATTCTCTAATCAGGGCAATAGGAAAGACAATACAAGCAACCTACTCAAACGTTGGATACCTCTGAGACAAGGTGCTATTAAGGTAAATGTGGATGGAGCTTTTTCCTATCTCTCAAACAATGTAGCATGTGGGGGTGTTTTATGAGATGACCAAGGAGACATGATTTATGCTTTCATGTGTTGGGTCGAGGAAGGAGATGCACTTACAGCCGAGTTATGGGGTTGCTTGCATAGACTGAAGATCTCGTGGGAACTGGGATATCATAATGTTATCTTGGAAACAGATGTTAGGGAGGCGTTCAATTTACTGTTGGGAAGCAACATGAGCTACATGAAGATTGCAGAATTATTGACGAAGCCCAAGTGATGCTAAAATGGGATTGGCATGTTGAAGTGAGAAGGATCAGCAGAGAACTAAATCAGTCAGTCGCCTACCTTGCTAAAGAGAGCTTGTCGATCGCTCCTGGTTTCCACATGTTTCACCAAGCCTCTAATGAGTTGAATAGGCTTCTGTTGGTGGATAAGGGATAATATTCCTGATGCCTCATAGTTATCCAAAAAAAAAATCCAAAATACCCATTTACCCAAAGTGGTAAAGAATTGGGCTTAGGCATGAGAGCTTGTAGTTTCAATTAGTGCTTGTTTGTTTTAGTTTTTTAGAAGTATTTTTATGATTTACGAAGAAAGCATGTGAGATGAGTTTTATCTCGATTTAAGTAAAAGGACTTTTGAAATCATGGTTTGGGGGTTTTCCAAACATGCATTTAGAGTCCTTGTATTTTGGAGTTCAGTTTGTTTTGTTTCAGCTTTTTCTTTGTAAAGGGCTATACTTTTAATTAATTTGAAGAAGTCATCAATTTGTTTTTGATTTAAAATTAGACGATGTTAATAGATTGAGGCCCAAGTCTTTCAATGTTATTGAAGTGGCATCTATTATTGGGTTTTGTACCTAGATATTTTAGTTAAGAGTCCTTTTTAGTAAAATTTAACTATCAAGCTAACCAACAAGGTTTGAGTCCAAGAAAAAGGGCTAGTCTCTTTTATTATTGTGAGTTAAGATTTGAATCTCTGTTAAAAGACGTGCCTATATTTGGTGCTTAACATTGTCTCAAACATGATTACTTCCCATAGAAGGGCATATGTGCCTATCAAAAGAACTTTCCAGCTAAGGTTTCACCAAAAGTTTTTGAAGTAGTCCTACCCAAACTATAGTTGATAAAGCATCAATAATTACATGTCTAAACTATGGTTTCCGAGTAGTCCTGCTCAAACACAAATTGATTATGGAGCAGAAATTATGGTTTCATCATAAGTTGTTAAATCGAGTCTATGGCTTATGAATTATGGTCATTGGGAGTAATAATGACTATCAAACATGATGCATGTACCAAAATACCCACATTCTAAAAGTAGCTCATATTGCATTAAAATTATATCCTTTATAATAATTTATACATAAATATGTGATGATTGTGATAACAATCATTCAATTTTTTCAAAATTTTATTCTCATCCTGCTAATCCAAACACACCTAATATTACAATTTGCAAATTTAAAGGCTCCTCATGTATGGATATTAAATAAAAAAATTTGAGAACTTTTCTGCAAGTTACATGTTTTTGTTCTAAATTGGATGAAAATTTGACTTATCAAAGGTTTGATCTCCCTTTGTAGCCTTTAGGTTTAGGGTTTTAAGGTTAGTTTTTCTTAAAGTTCTGACTAGATCATCCTTTTGAATTCTAGTTTTTTGGTTGGCAAAAAACAAGAATTCTATTTTTCTGGGGCAAATTGATACCTGCTAGTAGGTCCACATGATTGCATATTGGATGGATCAATGTATAAAGAGATCCACCCTTTATTTTATTGTTTATGATCTTGGGATGTTGTCTCTCTTCCCATGTTCTTTTGTTTTTTATAATGAAAGAAAGGAGTAAAGACTACTCTATATTATAATAAAGAAACAAATGGAAGTCATTTAAAAGAAAGAAGTGATCAAATCCAATGACATTGTTAAAGTACGTTTAACTAGCATATCAGTTTCAAAGTTCTTCTCTATTCTAACATGTTCTAAATCTATCAACAATCATGATTAAGCATATTGTGACTTTCTTGGATTAAATTCAAGTTATTATAATGAATATTATTGTTTTCCTCTTCCATTTTTCATCTGACCTCTTTTTCTTTTCACCCATCCAAAAAATTAGTCTCTTACCCCACATGCCACTTGTACAAATTGAAACTTTATTGAAATCAAAAGATATAAGAAATTTGTTTAAGTTTATTCTCCCCTAATTTCAAAGATGCACTGAAAGTATGAAGAACATCATAATTTAACCATAAACAAGATAAGCTCCCATACATTGCACAAAACTTAAAGAATATACAATATTGTTGATGAACTGTGAAAATGTAACTTATTATACATTTGATATCTTATTTTGATAGTTCTTTTTCTTTCTTTTTTCCCCCTCACTAAATGCCATGTATTTATTTTTCCCTTCTAAGTAATTCCAAATTTCCAACCAAATATTGAAACACAAGTAATCTATGGAGAGAAAAACAAAAAGAAAATCTTGAAGAGTGATGAGTGAGACTTAGCTTCAAACTTCAAGTGAAAGCTAAAAGAAAAACCAAATATGCCACCCCACAACACAGCTTAATTAGCTTATTTAGAACTATCTTTTTTGGCTTATTTCTACAGTATCCCCATTCAATAACTTATCCACTACATCAGAAGGAAGTCCAATCATATCCAATGTCTTGTCCCAAACTTTGATGGAAGTCTCTAAGTTATGTGCTACTTTAGAAACAAAACCAAATCTACAGTCATGATTTATATAAGCACAAACAGAAGAGTCTTGGGCCTTTAAGGACTTTGTGTAATCTTGAACCTCAGGATATGTAGCAGCATAGAGTACACTTCTACAACCTTCTTTAGGAGTGTATATGAAAAATGGAAGTGGCTGAAGAACATGTTGGACCATTTTCGGAATATCCCTAACCACATTTGTGTTTCTCACAGACCCTGGACTGACACATATCACACTGATTTCAGATTCTGGTGGAAGCTTCTTCTGCAGGATGCTACTGAACATCACCTATTTGATGATGATAATGTAGTCAAGGTTAAATAATAACAATCACATGAAAGTGCTCAATGTTTTGCCTTGTTTGTTTCAAAAGATTTGATTTGTTATTATCCATCACTGTTTCAAAAGATGTTCAGCATGGTCCATTTCCTAGTTTCATAAACTCAATTGATGAATCGCTTCTACTTGGCCTGATTTGATGAATAGAAGTTTTTCCAAGATATTTTAGCATGTGACTTAGGTGTGATGGGATATTGTATCCTACCAAGAGTTTTCCTCCTATCTGTAACATAGGACCTAATTAGGGAGTTATCATGGTCCAAAATGTAAAATTTATTTGGGAAAATTTCAGTCAACCCTTTCTATAACAATTTTATTTTAGTTAACTTCAAAAAAATTTTGAAATTTCATCGCACTCCTAAGACCAAAATGAAATTAAGTTTTGTGGGTGAAAAAATAATGATGCTTTTACTTTATTTTTTGAATCTCATAATTTGTCTTATGAATGCCCTTATTTGTATTGTGAATTCCCTTATTTATCTTATGAATAGCCAAAATGTTCTTGTTTACGAACTATCTAGGTTCTTTTAAATCCTGTTATTTGTCTTACAAATATATTTATTTGTCTTATGAATATCTTCATTTATCTTGTGAATTCTCTTATTTATTGAGTGAATGGCCAAAATTTCTTGTTAACTCCCTGGGTCCTTTTGAATCTTTTTATCTATTTTGTAAATGCCTTTATCAACAAATAAAGCAAGGACATTATTGTATTTTCACTCATAAAACTTAGTTTCATTTTGATCTAGGGGGTGTAATAAAATTTCAGAATTCTTTGGGGGCTTAACTGAAATAAATTTACTTTTATAGGGGCTAACTAAAATCTTTCCAATTTATTTCACATATTTATCATTTTTCCCGAATTACCCCTATTGACACCACTTTATAATAATCAAGTAAAAGAGAAAGGGGTCGTGGGGAGAATTAAGAAAAATGATTAAGGTATTTTAAAAAAAAGTAATATTAACTCACTTCTATAATCTAATGAAATTAGTAAAATAAATCTTATATTTAGAATAGAGTATTATATATTGATAAATAGATGACAACCTGAATAAAAAACACAGGTATCCGCAAAATTACCTGTGCTAGCTTGCTACTTGAGTACCATTTGAAGCTTGAGAATTTCATCCTGCCAGAAGTAAAATTCATGCATCAACATCAACAAAACCAAGGAAGTGACCTGTGGAATTGTTGTTCACAATCCTGCTAGGAGATCCTTTCTTTAGTGATGATGGCAAGAGAAGTATGGACAACAATGCAGGTGCAGGATGATAGACTTGCAAGTGAGTTTCAAAGCCATCCTCTTCTGAGAAACTCTAAGGCTTCCCAATGGTCAAAATCCCAGCATTGTTGATCCAAACATTCAAGGGTCTTGACTTTGAATTCCACTCTTGTGCAAAATTCACAAAAGATTGAAGGGAGAGAAGGTCCAGCTTCATCACCTCAATATCAAGCAGCTTAGCTTCATCATCATCAGAAGAAGAAGAATAAGAAGAAGATCTTTCATGGTTCCACTGGTTTATCAAATCATGAGCTGCTTTTGTGTTTCTTGCTGCCATCACTAAATGAGCTCCTGAAAAGGCAAAGTTTTTGGCAACTTCAAGGCCAATTCCACTGGTAGGACCAGTGAGAATGATTGTAAGATCAGAATAAGGAGGCAAAGAGAGAGGGCTTTTGAGGTGTCTTGAAGTGATTTTCTCAAAGAGGGTCTCATATAAAGAAGAAGAGACCAACCTCTTAGATAATCTGCGAGAGATAAACATTTCTTTTGTTCCTGATTAGGCAATCCATTTTGGGAAGTCGAAGCCATATGAATTTGGTGAGGGTGGTACGAAGAAGAGGAGTACTTTTGTGAATGAAGAATGAAGGAGAAAAATACCCATGTGGCCAGTGCGCAATGATTAGCACCTCAGGTTTCAGAAAGATGCGTCCAAAATTAACCAAAGCAAAAATAGAAAATTTGAGCAGTATGCTGTATGCAGAATTGACTAGAATTATATATTAATTTGGGTTTTGATGATTTCTTTAAGAATTAAATATTAGGGGAAATCCAAAATGACTATTTACACAAATTATAATAGTAATGGATGGATAAACATAGAAGCAACCTTTATTTATTTATTTATTTATTTATAGAGTTGAGAAAAATGTAATAACAAGCTTTTAAAATTTATGACATGTTTTTGTTTTGAAATGACTTGGGGGGTAATGTAACAATAGTTTGGATATGTAGTATAAAAATAGGTGCAAACACACGAATTTAAAACTAGTTTAATTTGAATTTAACTTTTGTTAGTTTTTTTTTTGTCAATTATAGAACGACTTTTTAAAAAAAAAATCTTAGTCCGTATAATAAAAATCATTTTATGGGTGATTAATGAACTCTTTTTTTTTTTTAATATTACCGTGATAACAATTTATTGGAAGATGATTTAAAGTCTAATGTAATGTTTCTCTGTATGCTTGAATGCTCTCTGAGTAAAGTTGAAAAAATATTTCATTTTGAAAAATTAATAAATCAATCACATCTCCTCAGTTCTAATGAGATAATAAAAATCACGTGGTATGGATAGGAGGAAGTGTATTCCATGAATCATGTGGGTTTGATGACTTTGATCCCTCTCACAAGATCCTAAACATGATTTGTTTAATTTAATTATTATACTTACGTAACCCCTAATCAAGTTGTTAGGTAAGTCCAAGATTGATTAATTCATTAAAATTTAATAAATGAAAACAAAAGTTAACTAATACCCCTAAAATAATTAAAACTTCAACAACAACAACAAAACAAAGAAAGGAAGATTTCTTAGATGTGGAGAGTTTGAATTCTATCCTTTCATCTTTTTAATAAAAGTATGCTCCTGTGCTACCATTTATGAGTTACATCTAATATGTTTCATCAAAACTAAGAAAACCCTTAATTTTCATTGACTATATTTTAAAATTTAATAACTTTCACCAACACTACTATAAATTTGTGCATATATAATAGATATTGAATAAATTATGGTTCTAAACCATTATGTACCTACTCCGAGTATATATATAACGCCTACATATATAATGGTTCGCAACTGTGATTTATGGTGACAATGATTGTCATATATCTGCAATTCTATAGTAATGCAATCTCCCTTATGTCTTTCTTGAACATTCTTTATAAATGGGTTCAGATGTTATTAGTTCGAGACATGGTATGATATGTCCTCTTTGTTAAACCAAAAGAATAAAAAGAAGATTTTGCACTTATTTAATACTTCTCGGGTTTTTAATGTAGGATCTAATTAGAGAATTGGTCTTAGTTATAAATATAAGTTATATCTCCTATATTTATCATTTTCCCCCAAATAAACCTCTATTAATACTGTCTTAATAATATGGCGGGTTCTTCTTTTGTAACAATGGTTGAAGACAAATATCATCTTAAATAAAGGTATTTGAGGAAAATCATGTCATATTTATTATAATTAACAACTAAATTAACCAATTTCCTTAATCTATTTAAATTAGTTAAATAAATACTACATTAAGAATGAAAGGATCGGAGCATATACTCTATCCCAAGAATACAAAGCTTGTCTATGCAGCAATAAATGAAAGATAAAATTATACATTCATATAAAAAATTTAATGGTATGGCGTGTAAATAAGTTTTCAGAATTATTGAAGAGGGTGGTTTTGGTAGTAAGCCAGAATATATTTGGTGAACAGATACTTAATTGCAAAACAAGTATGGAGCATTATTAATGCTGCCCCAGAATCATCTCCCAGTAACACCCTCAGTGTTAAGTACACAAAGATGTCGACAAAGGAGATTGTTGAGAAGCCCTGCAATGCTTCATGGTTATGGAAAGGAATGTTGGAACATGCTGATCTTATTGCAGATTTCTTAAAATGGAGAATTGGAACAGGAGCCTCTATACCAATTAACCATCATCTATATATATATATATATGGTGGCCCATGCAATCTGATTTAGATGACAGTAATCTTATCCATTAATGGTGTCTGACTTGTTACTGCATAACAGCCTTGTTTGGCAACCTTTAATCTGAAATACTGCTCTGATTCACTCCATATATTACTCTACCATAGCTGATCAGATTATTTCAATACCATTCTCATTAATAGGCATGAAACTGCTCTCTAGTCATCACCAATGCAAGAAATCAAAACCAGCTACAGGGCATGTATGCATATGCTTTCAAGGACAACTTATGCATGAATTTAAATGGAAGAAGGCTAATAAGGGAGAAGGCTTCTTCTGGTTTAAATGTCTGAGAGTGTCGTCCTTATAGTGGATCACATCAAGCGCCTTTTTTGTTCAAGAGTCTCCATTGCAAGTATGGACGGATATATAAGCATCCTTGATCATTAGAAAAGCAAGTCTTGGAAGCTTCTTCTAACATCCTCTTACAACATGTTGCTGGTTTATTATCCAATTTTAGTATAGTCAAGGCTCTGCTTTTTAGGCTTGCTGAAAACATGGATAATGCACTCTCTTCTGGTTTTAATTGCCGTAAGTCTGTAATGTACTTATAATCTTTTAATTTATGATATTTGATCATTTTACCCAAAAAAAAAGGCATAAAAAAAGTCCCCTCTCTATACATAGGAGCCCGGGTCTTTAAGGTGCCGATGATGAAGTGACTTGGTCTTTGCGTCGGCGTAAAGATGTGTCCCTAGAGAAAGAATAGGCCAGAATTGAAAAGTTGTTTTATTTTGCTTTTGAGAAAATGGTGTTGAATCCATTTGATTTAGGATAAATTGATTTGTGATTTATGAAGAGCTCAATGATAAATCGATTTACATATGGGTAAATCGACTTATATCAGAATATATAAACTATAGCCTGGAGGTTGATTCAATCAATTTTCGGATTTAGTAAATGGATTTATGTCTTTTGAAAAGATTGTTAAGTCAGTTTATAGTGTTCTTAAATTGATTTAAGCAAGAAAAATGATAAATGTTGAAGATTTTGGGGAAATTTTGGCCTAAATTAATTTACTGACTTGAGTAAATCGATTTATGTCACTTTTTGTGAAAATTAGTTTTGTCATAAATCGATTTACAACCCCTATAAATCGATTTATGTCACATTTCTTCCCTTGGGTTCCACAAGTATAAACCAAGTCTTCCCAAGTGCAACATATCTTCCATGTGTTCAAAACATCTTCTCTAGGTGCAAAAGATCTTCCATTGGGTTCACCAAGTCTTCCCTAGTACAATATAACTTCCCATGTGTCACCTAGTTCAATATCTTCCCTAGGTGACACATGGGAAGTTATATTGCACTAGAAAAGACTTGTTGAACCTAAGGGGAGATCTTTTATATTTAAAGAAGATCTTTCACACATAGTCATAAATCGATTTACAATCCTTGCAAATCAATTTATGTCATATTTCTTCCCTTGGGTTCCACAAGTATAAATCAAGCCTTACCAAGTGCAACATATCTTCCTATGTGTTCAAAACATCTTCCCTATGTGCAAAAGATCTTCCATTGAGTTCAACAAGTCTTCCTTAGTGCAATATAACTTCAAATCTTCCCTATGTGCAAAAGATCTTCTCTTAGGTTCAACAAGTCTTCCCTAATGCAATATAACTTCAAATCTTCCCTACTGCAAATATCTTCCGTGCGTTCAAAAGATCTTTCGTAGGTGCAAAAGATCTTCCCTTGAGTTTAAGAAGTTTGTCTCATTTTGCCCAACTTACATAAATCGATTTAACTAACCTTAAATCAATTTACTCTGCATCATGAAGTCTTCCCTACATGTAAATATCTTCCCTTGTGTTCAAAAGATCTTCTGTAGGTGTAAAAGATCTTCTCTTGGATTCAAGAAGTTTGTCTCATTTTGCACAACTTATATAAATCAATTTAACTAACCTTAAATCAATTTACTCTATATCATGAAGTTTGGTAAATCGATTTGAGCAGTATTAAATCGATTTATTGAGTTTTGAAAAATATTTAGTTCTTGGCCAATTTTGATGAATTGATTTACAACATTCATAAATCGATTTACTTTGCCGCCGCCGCAAACACCTAACACTTCCTCGTCGCAGCAAACACCCACTCTTATTTGCTTCTGTCGATCTCTCCTCCCTTCACTCTTCAAGTATGACTTTGACTTAAATTTGAATCCTTCTTTATTAAAAGGGCAACATTGTCATTTTCCTTACTGTTTTATTTTCATTCAAGGACCTCAGTAGCTAAGGCCTCATTCAGTAAATATGTTGCTAATGAGGTCTTTTATGACAATTTTTCCTTTGGAGTTTTAATAAACCCCGAAGATATAGGACTGATTAGATTTGTATAAAATGAATAATTTTGATGTCTACGACACTAAAATGTCCTAAAGGACTCAATGCAAATTGCATTTTGTCTTTTCTTCTAGTTTTTCCTTCAAAATCTTATATCCACCATCTAATTAAAAAATAAAAATAGATAACTCAGATTTAATATTTTATAAAATTATTATTTTAAATATAAATAAATAAATTCAAATCATTATTAAAATATACTCAAACACAATTCATACATACAATATAAACAAAATTTTAAAAAAATTAATTTATAAATATTATAATAATAATTTTATAAAATATTAAATCTAAATCAACCATATCTTAATTTAAGATAAGATTTTGAAAAGGAAAAAAAAAAAAAACTTTATCCCCTCTCCCCAAAAGTACAAGGCTTTGTTTCTAAATAGGACGACAAGTGTACGACAAAAAAGAGCATCTTGAGCCGGCACACTCGTACGTTGAGCTTAACTAAAATAGTTTTGGGGCCAATCCATAAAACCTCGCATTATGCTTTCATCAGTTCAAAAAATTTTATGTGAAATAAATAAATAAATGTGGTGAGACATATTAAATGAAGGATAGATTATTGCATACTATAATATCATATTCTTTATATAAGACTAAATTGATTAATTTAAAAATATTAAAAAATTAAATAAATTATTTAATCATTATATATATTAACCTTTTAAAATATATACATGTATCAATAGATTATATATCAGTTTCTAAATTCTAAAAAAAAAAAGATAAATATAAATATTTTAGAGTACTTTATTTGCCTTCTTTAATCCCTAAATTAGTTGCTTAGAAGGCATACAGAATTTTCAGAGAAATCTCCAAAACTCGTCTATACTATTGATGTTATATGATTATGTGGAATTGAAAAAAAAAAAAAAAGAGCAACTCCATCCTTAACTAAATAAGAACCGAGCCATTGCCAGTACAATACAACTTATCCTATGGATTTAAATTCAAATGGAAAGGCGGACCGGGATTAAGGTTGTTATACTCATATGTTTAAGTAAACTCATAATAAGAATATAATTTTGTATCATGAACTTGAATTATATACTTATAAGAGTTTGTTTTATCAATAAATAGGCATCAAAAGTATAAAATTAAATAATTAAAATGTGAAAAATAGCAACAATTTAATTTAAATATGTTTTAAATTCAAATAATTGAAATTAAATCCATTAATATTTAAAATTTATTACACTTAACAAATAAAAATTATGAAGTTCATATATAAGATAACTGAGCATGATCAAATTGAAAAAATAAGTACAAGTTTAAGAGTAAGTTAACACGTAAAACTATTAAATTTAGTATGTGAACTTGTGAATTTAACTAAGTTCTCAACCAACACGGCTTAATAGCGACTTGACACAATTTTACACAGTGAAAACGTAAAAGTGGTAAAACCGAGAAGTCAACCCACGAGTGTTAAAACAATACTCCCTTTGATCCTAGTTATAGGGCTTGTTTGTTTAAGCGTTTTGTACAGGAAAAACGCACTTATTACGCAAGCCGAGAAAAAACTCCTCTCACATACTTGCCTCGTATACCGTGAATCACGAATTATAAGCACGTTTTGGACAAAAATAAGCCATTCCAAACGCACACATAAGCAACTTTCTCTTTCACTGGGCTAATCCCTTTTATAAGCAACTTTTACTTTTTATCTGAAAATGTAAGCTTCTTTTTACTATTTTACCCTTATTAAGTATACATTCTCTCTCATATCTTATATTCATTATTTCTCATACTTTTTATCTATTCTCTCTCCTATACTCTTTTCATAAATAGGGACATATATGAAAAAAATATGACATTTTTTACACACTTATTATTTTTAACTATCAATCGTTTTGTGCAATTGAAAAGAATGTTGCTTATAAATAGGACCGGATGGAATATATTCACGTGATGAGTAAGCAAATATTAGAGGAAACGGTTGTAACTTGTAAGATGGGCCAATTATTTCAGCGAGATTATATTCTTGTTTTTGGAGATCATTGAAGATAGATTATTAAGATTTTGGGCAAGACATTAATTGTTTCCGAGAAAAATGCCTATTCATTCGCCGGAATATGATGATAATACAAATGATTATCATTCTATTGAATGTTCATAACCCTATATATTATATACTATCTTCGATCTTAAATATAAGATTTAGTTGATTTTTTTTAAAGAGATTAATGAAAACTAAATAAATTACTTAATCATTTCATATATTATAAATTATTAAATTAGTCTTGAGCCTTTGACGATGGTTCGGGCTTATGTTGACTCTTTGATGATATTAGGTTTATTACTGTGCTTATAGCAGGCAGTGCTGCCATTAAGAGAACTTACCATTAACACTTGATCATCCTTTTAAATTCTAGTTTTCCGAGGCAAATTGATACTTGAATATTTGAATTTAAAAGTTCATAGGGTAATTCATCTAATAGGTCCACATGATTGCATTGTGGATGGATCAATATATAATAAAGATTAATCCTTTATTTTATTGTTCATGATCTTCGCGTGTGGTCTCTTTTCGCCCCTCTTCTTTCCATCTCTTTCTCTTCTTTTTCTTTTCATTCATCCAAGAAAGTCTCAAACACTATTATAAAAAGTACTTTTAACGTCATTGATTAATATTCGTTTTTAAAAAACAAAAATTAAAAAGGAAACGGTGACATTTTTAAAATTTTAGTTTGGTTTTTAATGACTGTTTTTAAAAAACAGTCGTTGAAAACAACCCAGATTTGTTTTAATCTCAACCGTATCTTCTCTCCTAGTCACGCCTACATGCTCAGTCCATGCTCAAGAGTATGTTGTGCGTGGATCTTTAGCACTTCCAGTCTTTGAGCAAAGTAGCAACATTTGCTTGGGTATTATTGAGGTTATAATGACAGCCAAAAGATTATATTCTCTGTTTTTTCTTCTCATAAACAGTGTTATAAAACAATTTTTGGAAACAAGTTTTAAAAATAAAAAAACAAAAAAAATCTGTTTGGATAGATTGTTTTGAAAAATCTGTTTTTAAAGTGACAAGGCAGTACAGTCGCCGATGGTGACGTGGCGGTGGTCATCACTGATAGTGTAGTGTCAATAGTAGATAAATGATGGCATAAAAAAAAGGAAAACAACAAAAAACTGGTTTTGTTGTTTGTTTTTAAAAACAACTTTTTGGTTTTTTGTTTTTAAAAACAATTTTTTGAAAACAGTTTAACAAATAGGTTTTATTGTTTTTAAAAACAAAAACAAACAGCCCCTAAGTTTTTACATGAGCTTGAGAGTATTTTCAAAGCGCTTGAGGTTTTTCTTGTTGCCTTTTTATATTTAATTTTGTTTGGTTATCATTTGTGGACGTTGAATTGTAATTATATTTGAGGTTTACTTTCTAAAACGAAATGTTTGAAATTTTGTTTGAATATTACTCATTGGAAATTTTTTTTAAGAAATCGAGTTTTGATCTAAAACTCGAGTTCTCCAAGTATTGCAAGATTCTAAACAAGTCTCTAGATAAAACTTGCGGGAGTACACATGTCAACTCGAGTTCATCTTAGGCCAAAACTCGAGTTTTGTGTAAGATTTTTTTTAAAAAAAATAGAGGGTCACAATAATTGTTTTTCCAAAAACAATCATTGTAAGTCTCTTACAACAACTGTTTTGAAACGATCGTCTATTTTAAAACTTTCAACGGCACTCACATACTCATCCCTCTAGAAACGGTCATCTGAAGGATATAAAAACAGGCATTAAAAGACCCTTCTATAATAGTGAAACCTCATATGTCCTTTATAGCAATTGAAACTTTCTTGAAATTAAAGATACATATATAGCTTCAGTTTCAAGTGGAACCTAAAATAAAAACCATACATCACCCGATAACAAAGCTTAATCTGATCTATCTTTTTTACTTACTTCTACAGTATCTCCACTCAGTAACTTGTCCACTGCATCAGATGGAAGTCCAATCATATCCAATGTCTTCTCCCAAACTTTCATGGAAGTCTCCAAGTTCTGAGCTTCTTTAGAAACATGACCAAAAGTACAGTCATGATCTATATAAGCACAAACAGGAGAGTCTTGAGCCTTCAAGGACTTGGTGTAATCTTGAACCTCAGGATATGTAGCAGCATAGAGTACACTTCTACAACCTTCTTTAGGAGTGTATGCGAAAAATACCAGTGATGGAAAAACATGTTGAAGCATTTTTGGAAGATCCCTTACCACATTTGTGTTTCTCACAAACCCTGGACTTGCACATACTACACTGATTCCAGATGCCTCAGGAAGCTTCTTTTGCAGGATGCTGCTGAACATCACCTATTTGATGATGATTTAGTCAAGGTTAAATAACAGCAATCACATAGAAGTTCTCAATGATTTGTCCTGTTTGCTATTATCCTTCAATGTTTCAGAAAATGTTCAGCATGGTCCTTTTTCCTAGTTTCATAAACTCCACTGATAAATCTCCTCTAGGTGGCATGATTTAATGAATAAAGTTTACTAAAGATATTTTAATAATTGAACCAACTTAAACTAAACCAGTATTCAAAAAACTTGAACTAAACCAAACTGACCAAAGTAATCAAACAAAAAAACAAGTCACAGTTTATCTTGTGTTGGAATCAATTCAGTCAGTTTGATTATGGGGGTAAGTCGTTTGATTTAAATTTTTAGTTTGGTTAAATTGCAGCAACTACTGATATTTTTATTCATATACTCCTATATACAGGGTATCTGCATAATTACCTGTGCTAGCTTGCTACTGGTGTACCTTTTGAAGCCTGATAATTTTCTCCTGTTAGAAGTAAAATTCATGTCATCAACATCAACAAAACCGAGAAAGTGGCCTGTGGAACTGTTGTTCACAATCCTGCTATGAGATCCTTTCTTGAGTGATGGCAAGAGAAGTATAGACAACAAAGCAGGTGCAAGATGATTGACTTGCAAGTGAGTTTCAAACCCATCTTCTTCTGAGAAACTCTGAGGCTTCATGGAGTATATCCCAGCATTGTTGATCAAAACATTCACAGGTCTTGACCTTGAATTCCACTCCTGTGCAAATTTCACAACAGATTGCAGAGAGAGAAGGTCCAGTTTCATCACCTCAATATCAAGCAGCTTTGCTTCATCATCATCATCAGAAGATCTTTCATGGTTCCACTGGTTTATCAAGTCATGAGCTACTTTTGTGTTTCTTGCTGCCATCACTAAATGAGCTCCTGAGAAGGCCAAGTTTCTGGCAACTTCAAGGCCAATTCCACTGGTGGGGCCAGTGAGAATGATTGTGAGATCAGAAAGAGAAGGTAAAGGGAGAGGGTTTATGAGGCGTCTTGATGAGATTTTCTCAAAGAAGATCTCATAAAGGAGAATAGACAAACCTCTTAGATATTCTGTGAGAGATAAACCTTTCTTTTGTTTCTGATTAGGGAATCCATTTTGGGAGCTTGAAGCCATGAAAGCAGAGTTCTGTTGGGCGAGATTTTCCAGGAAAATGGCAAGAGCGGTAGGAAGAAGAGGAGTTGACTAGTTTTGGTGAATGAAGGAGGAAAGAGACAAGTCGAATAAATAGATAAAGAATAGGGAAAATGTCAGCTAGGTCCCATGGTACACAAATAATCTCAAAAAACTCCCTTTGAGAAATCCAAGGTCAGAAAAGTCCCAGTCCCTAGGGACTTTTCTGACATCAATTCCCTATGAGCAATTATAAAAATAACCCCCACTCAAATAAGAAAAGAAAACGCACAGAGGAGAGGAGTGAAGCATGTTTTTGTGATCAAGGCATTAAGGAAAAAGAGAAAAATGCACACGAACGAAGGGCTTAGGAGGTGCAACATTGAAGGGATACAAAGTGGCGTTAATGTTCTTAGGAATCTTGTCTTCTTCATCGTCCATGTATGGGTTGCAAGGAATAGAAGCGAACTGAATTTTTTTTTTTCTGTGTGAAAATTAGTTAGATTGAGATTGAGGGATTGGTTAAAGGTTGGATCTTGGGCTCAAAAATGGAGTAATTGGTAGGTGGTAGACAAGAAATACTAAGAATTTGGTAGACAAATGAGCTTGATTATTGAAGTTGATGTTTCACCTTGGGTGGGTTGTGTTTATGTTAGAGTGTTCTGTTTTTATGACATGGTAACAGAGGAGCTGATGTATTTAAAGTGAGAATAGTGAATTTAATTGGTATTCTTTGCTGGAAAAACGCTGAAATGAACACAAAAAATTATTGTAAATTTGTGTATATGAAGTTGTAAATATTGCTGTAGAAGTTGTTAATACGTATCGAACTTGTGCTCTGTTTTTTAGGAAGCAAACAGAGGTTTGACCTTGTTTTTGAGGAAGCAAACAGCTGAAAATTCGTCGGTCAATCCAACTTATATCCTATAAGATAAATATACGTGGATGTAAATTAAGCCTACAAGAAAATGTTACCCACGTCTTGAAGGCGTTATACACTACTTTATTTTTTTTCTTTTATTTTTATACTCGTTAGAAATCCAACCCTTCACTATAAATTTTATCTAACAAATTCTGTTAAAAATTTTACCCTTTTTTGTAGTGTTTCAGCACTCATCTCCTCTCTTCTTCACCCTCACCGCTCCCTCCCTATTTTTTTTCCCCTTGTTTCAGCTGGTTTTTGCCGCCACTGATGTGGTGTTTTGTGGGTTTAATGACTTTATTCTTTGACCAAAAAAAAAAGAGATGACTTTATTCTATTATTAGCTCAATTGGAAAATTATTTCAATTCCACCTACTCTAAAAAAATATTATTTTAATAACTTCACATTAATCACACTCTGAAAAATCTTCTGCCCCCCGTCAATTCTGATTTCACCTGTCATTTTTAGGGGGCTTCTCCATTTTTCTTATCACCCACTTCCCTTTATATTTTTATGGAGATTAATTATGAATGGTTGAGATTTAATATCCTATAAAAATTAAAAATTATACATAGAATACTTTAACAAAAGTATAAAGATATAAACTAGTTATACTTATATCAAATTTTAATGATTTAAATTTATTTATATACATTTTTGTTATTTAATATTATAATAATATTTTTATAAGATATTGAATCTCAACCATTCAGAGTTAATCTAACGATTAAAATAAAGAAGTGAAAGAAAGTGGACAATAAGAAAAATGAAGAGGCACCTCCCAAAACACTTATGGGCAAACCAAATCTTCTTCCAACAATATCTAATTATGACCCTTTACTTTAATTGAGATTAATCCCACAATATACATTTTCGTGATTCCTTCACCGTATAATCAATATAAGTCCATCAAAAATTCATATTTATTAGAGACTAATTCCCTAATTTTTCTCAAGTCCAAATTTGGTCATTAGGTATTTTCCCATAATTTCTAAGAAATTGCATTTCTTGGATAAAATGCCTATGGAATACTCTTTAACATAAACTTTTCATTTCTATGGCATGAAACTATTTTTATAAAGTCAAATTAACCTTAAAATAAATTTCCCTTATTTTCGCCTAATTATTTGAGGCCTCCTAGTGTTTTTTATAATTAAATTTAGCTAATTATACTTTAACCAACCAAAATTATAATAATTCTTTAAAATTCCTTTTTGGGTCTCACTTATACATCAATTAAACCTCAAATATATCTGAGGAAATTATTTTATTCCTTTATGTGTGTGCATATCATTTGAGGCTATTATGCACATCCATAACATATAAATTAAATATTAACCAAAAGTAAAATAATTATACTATTTGATTTTTAGGTTGTTACACACTTCATAATTTTTGTGGAGCACCTTCTTTAGTTTTATTTGCCCTTGTTAAGATTAGGATCTCACAAGACCCTATCATTTCGTCAGGTAGAATAAGTAACTTATTAAAAAAGGTCCACACTGTAGCTTTTTTTTTATGTGGATTTCAAATTATGTAATCTTCTAAATGATTGTTTGACAAAAAACACATTTTGACAGAATCTTACATAAACTTTGATTTTAGATACTCCCTCCCTCCGATCCTAATTATAAGATAAAGTTGACTTTTTTGAAAAAATTAAGGAAGCTAATTAGATTATTTTAGAGTATTTTTATTTTTATTTTTTTCTTCAAACTAATTAGTTTGACTAATAAATTAATATATAATCTAATGATACATAACATATAATATGATTAAATAACTTATTTAGCTTTCTTAATTTTTCCAAAAAAAGTCAAATTTAACAATGTAGCTCATGAAGATAATAATACTGTTGACGATGCGGCTTCCTCGACCAATGATGTTGGGACATCTTCAACCCGTATGAATCGCATTCATGACATGATTAGAGATCGACTTGTACGAGACATGTGATCCAATTAGTTATGTAATATTTTTATGTGAAATTATGTATTTTGGCATCACATTTTCTAACTTCAATTTTTCCACTAATTTTTAATTTTAAATATCTTGTTTTGTTATAATTAACACAAAAGCAATAATATAATCGTCAATCCAAATAAATTTTTACTTTTAAAAAAGTACTTATACAATCATCAATCCAAACAAGTTTTGATTTATATAAAATCACTTATTCAATCATTAATCCAAATATAAATCACATTACAAAAAACGACTTTTTTATTAAATCATTTTTAATAAATCAAAATCATAATAAGTTGTTTTTTCTATCGTTATCCCAAATACACATTTTATCTTACATGGATATTATCATATTGAAGAAAGAAGAAAAATACCAGATCAATTAAGGAGCCGTTGAATGAAATAATGTATGTATCTATGTATACATATAGATATATAGATATATGATATCGAGTCCGATGAAAGAAGCAGATAAGGCAATTAAAGTAAATCATTCAAGCGAAAAATAAAAGTGGACCCCACGCGATCAAAAGATAAACCACGATATTGGAAGAAAGAAAAGCCAAATTGAAGGGCATAAAACGTGGGTCCCATGTGGGGAAAATTTAAGAAAATTGGGATATGAGATTAGACGTGCAGCCCACCGCAAAAAGAGAAAAAGGCACCCCACTTAATTACGTTTGGAGTAGTTTATTTTAAAAAATAAGTATTTATTATATAAGTTAAGACAAAATTTTCTTACATATTTATTTTATATACCATAAATCATGAATTATAAATATTTATAAGTTAAAAATAAACTATCCCAAACGAGCACTTATTTCTATAAAACAGAGAAGCACAGTCCAGGCAGGGATGAGAAGGCAAAGATGCGGAGTAGAGTTCGGACAGCAGAGGCCAGAGGCGAGAGGCGAGAGGGAGAGTTAGACGAGAATGTGCTGGAGAATAAGACAAAATCAGAGAAGTTAAGGAGAGCTAGAAATTGAAGATTTTATTAGCACTCTCTTCTTGATATTCTTCTTTTCTTTCTAAATCTGAACTATGGAATGTTTTATTGCTATTTTTGCGATTTGATTATGATGAACATGAGTAGTTAATTTTCTCGTTCTATGAATTGAATTAATTATTTTCTCTCTTTTTACATCGAATAAAGTTTTTGTATTAATTTTATCTTGTTCTTCATGTCTTTAAATACCTTATCACTATTTAGTTGTTTTATTCATTTAAATTACTCTTAATAAAGATAATTTAAGTATGGAACTTGTGTAAAATCATGTCAGATTAAGATTGGTGTTTAAAGTTAATCTTTATAAATTAATACAAGAGATTGATTAGTTTATTAGAATAAATATTTGGTTTTAACTCGAGAGAGCATTATCGAATGTTTCTGAATCTTTGACAAATACATATCTTCGTTTGAGGGTAAATTAACTAGTTTATGAAATAGAAAGGGCATAAATAATCCTTGGTTCCCCCGATCTTGAAGAAAATCTTAACTTTAGAATTCTCAAATAAATCTTTTCTTAAACAAATTAAATTCCCAAATATTCTCACTCAACCTAATTAAGAATATAATTGGTATAATGTAATACCCCGAATTTTGAGATTGAAGGCTTGGGAATAAGTCTAAATTAAGTGGACTGCTAAGCCCCAATTTAGCGGGAGCTCAAATTTATCCCCTAATGATTCTAATATCTTTGGGGTATTAAGAAAGTAAAATGATGAATTTTGGAAAAAGTAATTATGTTTTTGGTGAAATCGCCTATGAGGTAGTAAGCTTGTCATGTTCTTTTTAATGATCAAATGATGAGAAAAAATTATGATATTTTACAGGATGAAAGTATACATCCTAAGATTTAATTTGATAGGTCACATGAATCAATTAGAGCTATACACAAAAAGATATGAATTTTTGAAGTCAGCACAGAAAAACTGTGAAATTTCTGGAACACCATGTAAAGATTAAAATTCTGGGACTTTTGTGATTCCATAAAGCAAAAGTCTATATTTTTCCTTGAAAATAGACTCAATAGGCTTTAGAATCACCTCATTTCGATTTTTCTAGAATTATTTATGATTTTTCAAAGTTTGGGCAGAAATCTGCCAGAATTTTGTAAAATCCGAAATTTTTGGAAAATTAAAGTAAAATATGATATAATAATATATCATCATCCTCTTCCTCTTGAGACCAGTTTAGACGTGCTGCAGCCAAGGAGAGAGAGAGAGTTGTGCTCTTTTAGAGAGAGAAGGAGAGGAGAAAACTCACAAGATAGGTCGATTTCTTCGGTGAATTCGTACCTAACGTGTATAATCCTTCTCCTAAGCTTCTCTTCTATATTGTTTGAGGTATTTGAAGCAAGATTCATGGTGTTTTGAAGTTAGGGTTTTCAGCCACAAGAAGGAAAAGCTAGTGGGAGCTTGAGGTAACTTCTAAACTCTTGCATATTGACTATTCTGGTTGCTATAGACAATTTAATCGATGAAATTTCGCCGGATTGTCTTTGTGTGTAAAAATGGAAAATGGGTTGTGGGGGGCTGTTATGCTGCCCAAATTGATACTAAATGGTAGTTTTAACCTAATGGAATAGTCAATAAAGTGGTTAGAAGTAGAAAGGAACGTGTTTACGGAGCCGAAACCGAAAAACCCCAATTTTCCCCTTAAAACCTATATATTTCGGTCAGCATTGTAAATGGGTCTTAGAGTTGGATTTTTAATGATTTGATGATTCCATTGGCTTCAGTGGGTGAAAATAGGTGGGGTTACAGTTGGGCACTTTTTCGGAAAAGGCCGAGAAAGCATAATTACGAAATTGCCCCTAAAACACTGAAATATGGGCTGCCAAGGGCAATTTCATCTTTTGGCAGTGAATTTGGTAATTCCGAGTTCGGAAATGGATTCCTTGGGCGAAAATATGTCAGGATAGCCCAGGTTAGAATTTCAAGAAAAGTACAGCCGGACCGGGTATGATGGGGTCGAGTCCCGGGGGTATTTTAGTAATTTTTCAAGATAGACTCATATAACCCCCAGAAACACTATGGAAGTGTCTAAATAGTACATTTGACATTGTAGGATCGAATATGGAGCCTGAGCTGTTGGCACACATTACGAGGCACACGTTTCGAGGCGGAAAATGGTTAAGGTAGGGGATGTACCTTACTTGCATGTATTTGATATCTTTGCTTGTGTAATGATGTATGTGATTGCTTTACTTGATTGTCTAGAGCATATTTGAATAAATGAAGCTCTGTTTCTGTTTTCGCTGTGGCCATAGTCTTGTTGTATGAAACATTGAGCATGCAGAAATGTCATATGGGGCATACATCTAGATAAAGCTGACATGTCATACACATAGCATCAATCATGCATGCATTATGGTATCTATTTCCTACTGAGATTCTTTCGAATCTCACCCTCCCCTACCAACAATTTAGACAGGAGACCACAGAAGTTATGCAAACAACAATGCAGAGTACTATACGAGAGGATTACAGTAGTGGAATGAAGACGGGAAGAAGTTTCCGTTTCACTGGGATGAGTTTAGACACCCTAGTAGCCTTGTACGGCTACCTTAATCGTAAGTATCATGTACAAACCCATATGGGGAATTTATGTAATCATGCGCATATTATCAGTATATTCATGTTATTCCTGTGTTGACCACCGAACCACATATCATTTTCCGCGAATACTCTGAAAAAGGTGAAAATTAAATAAGGGCGTAACATATAACTAGCTCATTTTCTTTTTCCTTAATTCTCATGAGAACGATCTTTTTATATTATTTATGGGTATGCTTGCGTCAAAGCTAGACGGCTAACAATCCTTATTAATTACACGCATTTAAACATCATCCTTTGAGGTAGTTTTTAATATAAATTATTGAATGAGGTATCTTAATAAAATTAAAACACTATTTTTATAAATTACGAACTTATTAACTGATTTTCTGAACATCTATTAGTATTATTTAACTCGTACGTTAATATAGGAAAAAGTACTATTGTTTTACCCACATCATAAACTATGGGAGCACGCATTCTCACAAGACCCTATCCTCCCGTCTTAGGACTGCGGCTCTAAATGTAGGTTGTTAAAAACGGAACCTTTTTTCTTTTAAATTTATACCTCACACTGACATGTTATGAATTATTATATATTTTTTCTTAATATAAGACTTAAATAACTAATTTATAAACATTAAGATAATTAGTTAAGTTTATTATGTATAACAAATATATGTTGGTTTGAAAACATCTTTTTTAATCATGTGTATCATAAATAGTCCTTAGGTCTGTTTGGTGTGAGGGATTTGGAGGGGAAGGGAGGGGAGGGAAAATTTTTATGAGTTGAATTTTGAGAGATTGAAAAAGTGGGGTAATAAAATTTTAATAAAGATAATATATAAGATAAAAGAGTACAAAAAATTAATTAAAAATTTTTAACCCCACTTCTTTAATTTTTTTAAATTCAACTCAAAAATTTTTTCCCTCCGCCCACTTTCCCTCCCCTCCCCTCAGACCAAACACGCCCTAATAGAAACATTTTTACTGTGTGCCATCAATAGATATGTTTTGCAAAAAAAAAAAAAAAAATACTACTATAAATTTAGGAGAAAAAGTGAATATAGATATTATATTTAACACCAAAGTAAACATCTTATCTAGCTTTTATATTTAAGATTGAAGGAGGTAGTACTTAGTACGAATCATATAGTAGCATAGTCAGAGTAAAAACATACTACCTCTGGTCCTAATTAATTATAAGACAAAATTGATTTTTTTTTTGGAGAAATTAAGGAAGCTAAATAACTTACTTAATCATATCATATGTTATATATCTTTAGAATATATATTAATTTATTAGTCAAACTAATTAGTTTCAAGAAAAAAATAAAAATAAAAATACTCTAAAGTAATTTAATTAGTTTCCTTAATTTCTCCAAAAAAGTCAACTTTGTCTTATAATTAGGACCGAAAAGAGTATTACTTAGATCCAATAACTCAAACCAGTACAAGCCACTCAAAACAAATTACAATTATTTGAAGGAAAATGATACTCCCTCCGGTCCTAATAATAAGACAAAGTTGATTTTTTTAGAGAAATTAAATAGGTTAATTAAATTACTTTGGAGTATTTATATTTTTATTTTTGTCTTCAAACTAATTTGTTTGACTAATAAATTAATATATAATCTAAAAATACATATAATATGATATGATTAACTGACTTATTTAACTTCATTAATTTTTCTAAAAAAAACCCAATTTTATCTGATAACTAGAGTCGGTGATAGTATAAGATAACAAAAGAGGTTGGCAGAGAGAAGAAGAAACTAACAGGAGGGAAGGGTGCAAAACACACGGGAAGAGTAAGAAAACATGAGAGAGGGGGGGGGGGGGGGGGGGGGGAGAGGGGGGGACTTCATCCATATCCTTTCCATTTAGTATCTTTATTAATACAATGCAAGGAACCTCTGAACCACTCACTCACTTCCACGTTCATTAGGTCCTCTCATAATGGTCAAATGATTTATAAAGTTTGCACGAAATGTTTAAGCATTCATAATGTTCAAATGATTTATAAAGTTTTGGCTGGTCCTCATCCATTGGCTCTTCTTGTGTCTGAAGTCTGAACCATCTTAATATTAAATGAAAATAATCCCATGGAGCACCTTTTCTTCTTCTCCTTTATAATGACTTTGTGTTCGCAAGCCTGTATTATGACATTTAGGGGTGTTCAAAGTGTCCGGTCCCGATCCCAGAATTTTGATCCCGGGAATTTCCCGATCCGATCGGGACTGAGACCGAGATCTAAGGGACCCGGGACCGGTCACATACCTTGTGATCCCGGTCCCGGTCCCGGTTTTTTTATTTTTTTAAAAAATTTTTTTCTTAAAAACTAAGTTATTGTTTTATTTTTGTATTTTTTATCCTATAATTTAAGTTATCATTTGATAAAATGTGTATCATATATTTAGTTGAAGTTAAACTATATATATTGTAATACTAATTCTACTATATAATGTATAAAAATAATAATAAAAATGATGAAGGTGATCATAATAATAATAAAATGTTATTCTTCAATTCTAGATCAATTTGTGTGATTATTATGACTTTATTAGATGTTAAATAATTACTTTAAACACTAGATTATAGAAAATTTAACTAAAATAATAATATTTTTTAAATTTAATTTTTTTTTTAAAAAAAAAACCGGGATTTCTGGTTTGATCCTAGTCCCTCCCGGGATCACTGGGACCGGGACCGGGATGCAATTTGCATCCCGGCCAGGGACCGGGACCGGGAGTGGTGGATCCCGGTCCTGGTCCCGGTTTTGAACACCCCTAATATCATTACTCCAAACCTAACATATCCAAAAAAAAAAAAAAGCATTCACTTGTAAAAATGAAACTTAAAAAAATAACAGTTTTATTAGATTCAGATATGAAAATAAATTAAAAAAAAAAAAGGCCCACCTTTAATACATCACCTGCCCCGAACAGAAACAAGGAGGGTGAGGGATCAATATCAATCCATTCACCGTACTTTTCAGTTTAACTTGCAAACCTTTCACATTATTCTGATGTAATATGGTGAAGTATGATAAGTCTGTGTGAGCATGCTATCCGAAATTTCTCCCATTATTCTGAGGTATTAGGTATTTAAACCTTCTAAGCATGTAACTGGTTGATTCAAGCAGTGAATCATAGTGTTTTTTGTCCAAACCATAGGCATCAAACAGTAATCTTTTAGCGGTTTGGTCCATTTCTACTAGCATCTTGGCATACTGGTTGATAGTCTCACTACTCAAACAATGAAAGAAACTGTCAGAAACAAAGAGAGAAGAGATATTGGAGAGAAAAATATTGTATATATGAGAATGAGCTGAGTGCACCAATATACACTGGGAAAATATAATGGTCTAATAAGCCCTAAAAAAATACTCCTTCTAGTCTTTAACAGAAGATATATTTATCTAATTTGATCAGATTATAAAAGTTAATTAAGATAGATAATATGACATGTTTTTTTTCTAAAATACCCTAATCATCTTCCTTTATTTTCTTCATCTCTCTCCTACTTGATTATTCTTAAGAAAGTATCAATAGAGACAATTTAGAAAAACAATGACAAAAATTAGAAATAGGTCATATATTTATGAGGAAGATCAATTCCTTAATTAGATCATACATTGAAAAACCAGAGGTAGTAATAAATACAAATCAAATCATATCAACAAAACATATCAAATATCAACAGAAACAATTAATGACCACATAAGATTCAAGTATATAACTAGAAAGGTAAACAACAAAACAACGTAAACAAGTCTTAAGGAGTAACAAAAATGATCATATCCTGTTGGCCACATGATGTTGGCATACTTTTCAACTTCTTCCTTATTAACGTGGCCAACATCAAAGTTAATTCCAACATATTCGTATAAAGGGCCTTGAGGACTTCGTTCACTTTCGCTGGTCTTTTGCTTTTTTGTTTCAAGTGGAAGATCAAATATATAAGTACAAAATTCTCTTTTTAGACCATCACATTTAGACCGATTATAGTGGATAAGGTCTTAAAAATTTGACCGATGGCATTTTTATAATTATATAGAACTTCTAAGACCGGTTCTCCAAAAAAACCGGTCTTAAAAAAATTATTTAGACCAGTTATAAATAAAACAGGTCTAAAAATATCAAAATATTTAAAAAAATTAAAAATTTAACACTTTTAAGACCGGTTATTAATAATAACCGATCTTAAATTCAAATGCAAGTAAGTTGATGTCAACAATGGTGTGATGATTGATCAGTTGAGATTTACATTGGTTGATCTGATTAGTAGAAGTTTTGAATATGAACATTTTATTATGGCATATCAAGCGAAATAAATGTTCTATTTTACCAATCAGGTAAATAAAATGTGATCTATAACTCTCCAAGGAAAAAAGGTCGTTGACATTAATCAAGAAAGTCGTTCAATGAATGATCTTCTTGAGACTCCTTTTTCTAGGGGTCTACTAGAATTGAACGAAGAAGATGAAGCAGACAATGAACACGGTACAAGAAACGATCATTATAAAGGAATATGGGAGAATATCCCTTTATAAAACTACTTTAAAGGTTAGTTAGTTAAAATAATTATCATGAACTATATTTGAATTATGTATATTGATATTAGTATATTAAAAACTACTTTCTTCTACCTGTCCTCTTCTATGGTTAATGTATCATATTGCATATAGTTAGTTGGTTTGTCAATATTTAGCTCTAGGTGGAATTGTATTTTTAGTCAGAGGTGCAAGAAACTTGATCATTGGGGTTCCTATTTAGATAGTTTAAGTCTTGTGATGTATTTATTAGGGAAGTTTATTATTGTTATATTAATTTTTTCAGAGAAGATGACGAGCGCTTTGAATAAGAAGGAGGAGGCTCTGCCGCCTACGGCGGATAGTCTCCCGTCAACCAAGAAGTTCCGTATGCGAACGGAAGGCGATGGGTTGGAGGAGGAACGGGAGTTGAATGTGGAAGATGTAATAATGACGGACAATGAAGCTACATGGGGTGTGTAGTGTCGGAACCAACTGCTGAATCTGGACAGGAATGGACGGGATAACCGTGGGCTAGAAGAGATAGCAATATCTGATGATGACTATCGAATTGATCGGGATGGTGATATCTCGTCGGTTGATTTCTCGAAGAAGATCCGTGAGGTTTTGGTGAAAGGTATGGAAAAAATGCTGGTTATCAAATTATTGAGTAGATCTATCAGATACTGGGATCTGGTGACTAAGACCCAGGCTCTATGGCAAACGAAAGGCTCATATTAGCTTGTGGACGTTGAAGGGAACTTTTATTTTGCCACTTTCGATCAGGAAGAGGATTACACAAAAGTCCTTACTGGCGATCCATGCATGGATGATTGTTGGTGCGTGGGTTAGAATTCCGTGGTCGATGGAATTTGACTCAAACTCTACAAAGATATCAAGAGTTGTTGTGTGGGTTGGAATTCAGAGACTCTCTTTCATATATTATCTCAAGAGTACGTTACGAGCAATTGGAAAATTGCTTGGTGATGTCGTTAAAATTGATTACATGACGGAAGCACGGGGGCGTGGAAAGTATGCTCGGATTGCAGTCATTGTTGATCTCATGCAACCGCTTATTCCGTGGATTAAGATTGACGGGAAGACTTGTGGTCTTGAGTATGAAGGGTTACCACTAATCTGCTATGAATGTGGCAAGTATGGTTTATCAAGAGCATTGGTTTTGATTACTCTTACAGGCTTGAAGCACCGGGTTTTTGTGAAGGAATTTGGTTACTATGGAAGGACTTTGTCGACGTTTCTATTAAGCTTTGCCATTTGCAGTTTATCAATAACTCCGTCACTCTTCTCCGTTCACGACCCCAAATACCACACGTACGTAATTGCCGTAGCTCTGGGCGACCATGAATAGACGATAGCCGCCAAGGAGTCGCACCGGCAGCCGTGGAGAGAGGCCTGTGGCAGTGCGATCAGCAAAGGATATTACACAAAGAGAGGTCGCACGACATTTTGAGCACCAAATTCTGTGGTTTATTTTGCTTTTGGAAAATTCCCGTTGTAGGATCTTGGATGGCATGAGATGGAAAAAGCCATGGGCCTGCAATTATTTGCAGCTTGCTTGATCACACTGAATATATGCCTCATCTGTAATTTGTTTACTTCAACTTGTGTATGCCATTCAATATATGTGGGGGAAAATCTTGTATCTTCAATTATTATAAATATGAAACTGCTTCTTTTCCTACAGTTTGAATGCTAAAGAGGTAGTCTTTCCACTCACAGCATATCCGTATTTGCAGCCACCCCCATTCGATTTGTTATTAGAGAGAATCATGGATAATTAATTGGAAAGGGAAAAAAAAATAGCAAGCAAAAGATCCAGCCCTTCAATTTGTTAATAGAGAGAAGTTAAGCCACGGTCCTTTGAATTGATTTGTCCTGAATTGAAATCAATATCAGCCGCTGTATAGCTCCTTTTAGTTTTAGGTATGTGGGTTTATTCAGGTTTGTCGCTAGTGAATGGAGATGCAAAAGAGTAACCGAGTATAAAGATGACCTGCTTGAAAAATACAAATGGCACTAGTCGATTGAAGAACTGTTTGGATTGGATATAAGGAATTGCATGTGAGTTTTAACCTTCATGGGCTCCTGTAAAAAATATCAAGACAATTCAAATTTTATAATCTTATAAAAAATACTAGAGAGAGTAGTTTTTTATAATTTTAATGATGCAAACTACTCCCTTCAATTTCTTTCACAATAGCCTGATAACCGAATTATGTGGTTTAAGAAATTAGTTAGAAGTAATAAGCTCTATGATAGACAAGATCTTTTTTTCAAATATGCACCTATTTATAAGGGGGCAAGTAAAAGAGAAAAATAAAGTCATAACAAGAGAAAATATGAAAGATAATGTATTATGGGAAAAAGTTAAGGAGAGAAAATAAAATTAATTAAAGACAAAATGGTGAAAACGCATTAAATGTTTAGACAACCTCAAGCGGATTCTTATAAAAAAGATCAAGACAATTAGAATTTTAGATTCTTATAAAAAGGAGGGAGATTAATTCTCTTAGGGCATGTTTGGTTAGAGGGGTAGGGATGGATGGGGAGGAAAGATGAGCCCCTACCCTCCAACACTCCTATTTTGACTCCTCTCCAAATTGGTGGATTTTTGAACGGGGCCAAAATATTAGACTATTTTATCCTTATAACTTTTGTAATATTTCAATAATGCCTATGATAAAAAATATTATGATACATAAAAATATATTATTATACAAAAATTATTATAATTAAAAATATATTATTAAAAAATAAGTTAATAAAAAAAGTATATATTTATAACTAAAAAATTATTATAATTATAACATATGCTCATACAAATTTAAGTAAGAAAATATTATTATAAATTAAAAAATGTTATTATTAAATTAATTTGAATATAAATATATTTTTATCATTAAAAAATATTATTATGAAATAAAATTTAAAATCCATATTTTTTACAAATAAAAATATTATAATTATAAAATATTTTATTATAATTTTAAATAAAAATATTATTATAATTAAAAATATATTATTTTTATTAAATTTAAGCTAATATATTTTTAAAAAATATATTATTTTTATATTAAAAATATATTATTATGAAATTAATTTAAAAATAAAAAATGTTATCATAAATAAAAAATACTATTATAGTTAAAAAAAATATATTATTATAAAATTAATTTAAAACAAAAAATACATATTATTATATGAATTATAAATAAAAATGTTATTATACTAATTAGATAAGATGTGAATTAATTTATATAACATATAAATAAAAATATAACTAAATATGTTAAAGTAGAATAATAAATTACTATCATTCCTTTTTTCTTAAATTAAATAAGAGATCGTTAAAAACCCATTATCTCATCTCACCACCAATCAAACCTATTAAAGTAATCCTCCACCCTTTTCTTCCATCTGCTCCCCTCCATCCCTCCCCTTTCATCCCCTCCCTTCAAACCAAACTGACCTTATACTTTCTAAAATGGTTAGAAGTGAGTTATTATGAATACTATAATAGGGATTTGAGTGATATTAATAATAATGGAATTCAAGCTATTTTTTAATTATAACATGCTTTTTTGGGGAAAATCGCTGGTAAATACTAAATAAGCAAATTAATTGCTCTTTGCCACCAACAAACATGTGGTACCTAACTGGCATTAAAATTGAACTTAAAAAGACAAAAAAGCCCTTAGTTTAGTTTGGAAAGATGACATGAGGTAGAAGCAAACGATTAAAGTTTATGACAGTGGCTTGTTCAATTATCGTGTTTGGCGGAGTGCGGTGATGCGAGTCTTTTGTTATGGCCATCGATCACTGTGGAGTCCGCCGGAGGTCCATCACTGTGGAGTCGATAGATCACTTTGAAGCCCTTCTTCATATTTCAGTTTTTAATGGAGGTAATGATTTGTATATTGCTAGTGGAACTTAGAATTGTGCATTGCTGTGTGAGTAAGGAAATAGTAAATATAATTGGGGGTTCCTTAGATATTATGAGTTTGGCCATTATTGTGAAGTTTTTTATATTAGTTTATAGGAGTTTGTATATTGTGTATCGTGTATTGCGTGTAATCGGTATTGTTGCCTGAATGTCGCTGAAATAATGATGATGCGATGGAGATTCACATGTGATAGCCATTATGTGCAACTGATCTCCCGTTTTATGCAATGGATCTTTTCCATATGTGTCCAATGGTCATCCACGATATGTGCAAAGGATGATCCATTATATGCCAATAATCTTCCATTATGTGCAATTATTTTTCGTATTGGGTATTGTTGCCTAATTTTTGCTGGAAGTAATAATTCTTTTCTTTGTTTGGATAATATTGCTTGCTGGTTTTGATGAAATTGAGTTCAAACGCATCGTGCAGTGTTGTATTTGCAATGTTGAATGTTTTGGTAAAAAATCTTTATTGAAGCAGTTCAACTGTGCATATTTTAGTGCATATTAGTTTATTATAGGTGAAAGTATAATTACATATTGACTAGTTTATTATAGGTTAAACATATTGTAAAATTCAGATTAGTTGACATTAAAGTCATATTGTTGCAGGTCTAGAGTTAATGTGATGAATAGAGTACAATGGATCATCCTTTGCACATCATGAAAAAGTATATAACAATGCAAGATCATTGGCACAATGGATCATCCTTTGCACATCATGGGAGAGTAATTGCACAAAACGGAAGCTCAATTGCACATCATGGAAGATCAATTGCACATCATAGAAGAGTAATTGCACAAAATGGAAGATCAATTGCACAAAACGGAAAATCATTGGCACATCATAGAAGAGTATATGACAATGCAAGATCATTGGCACAATGGATCATCCTTTGCACATCATGGGAGAGTAATTTCACAAAACGGAAGTTCAATTGCACATCATGGAAGAGTAATTGCACAAAATGAAAGATCAATTGCACAAAACGGAAGATCATTGGCACATCATGGAAGAGTATATGACAATGCAAGATCATTGGAACAATAGATCATCCTTTGCACATCATGGAAGAGTAATTGCACAAAATGGAAGCTCAATTGTACATCATGGGAGAGTAATTGCACAATGGATCATCCTAGGATTCCAACCTTCTTCACTACTTGCCCGAGAACAACTACAGACGGCAAACAACTTTGGGCGGCGTTCAAAGGAGTGTGGAATGCAAGAACAACCTAATGACGCGGGGAACAAATTAAAATCTAGATGCAAAGCCAGACTGAGCAAATCATTCTCACCGGATTTTGGGAGTAGAAAAATCCCTAGGATTCCGACCTTCTTCACTACTTGCCCGAGAACAACCACAGACTGCAAACAACGGTGGATGGCATCCGAAGGAGTGTGGAATGCTTGTTTGACGAAGATTGGATCTGCTACTCACTATACTCACACACCGAGTTGCTCTGCCTTTTCTCCTTCCTCCCTCCCGCCTAAAATGGTCTTGTCAAACTAAGGGCTTTTTTGTCTTTTTAAATTTAATTTTAATGACAGTTAGGTATTCTATGTGTGTTGATGGCAAAGAGCAATTAATTTGCTTATTTGGTATTTACCAACTATTTTCCCGTTTTTTATTGAAATGATTTGGGGAGAAATTTAACACTAGCTGGTTTGAATTAATACTAAGATTCAAGTCAAAAAAAATGGGAAAGTACCGTGAGCTCCCTAGACTATAAAAAATTATAAAAAGTCCCAAATCAAATTCCCTTATCTAAAAAATCCCTAGGAACTGCATTGTCATTAATTCAGAATATAAAATTACTTTGTTACCCCCATTGAATAAAAAGAAAAGGAACAGCATATCCTTATTTGGCAAGTGCTTATGTCTATTTTGACAACTAGATGAGCTATTTTGATAAGTTCATTTTCCTTTCTAGAGAAGTTTTGAAATTTCAATGGTAACTTTTAATTTCAAACAAATTTTATTACTTTCTTTTCCAATTATAGATGATATGATTCTTTAAAACTCCTTATAGATTGTGCCTTCCTTTATGCATATTGTTCCTATCAAGGAGAGAAATGAACTTATCAAAATAGCTCATGCAATTGTCAAAATAGACATAAACACTTGTCAGAAAAGGCATATATACTTGTCAAAGTAGAGACATTAAGTTCTGAAATTTCAAAACTTCTCTATTGAGAAAAATGAATTTGTTAAAATAGTCCATCCAGTTGACAAAATAGAAATAATCACTTGTTAAAAAAACATTTGTTATTCCTTTTCTTTATTCAATGGGGGCAACAAAGTAATTTTATATTCTGAATTAATCACAATGTATTCTCTAAAGACTTTTTTGATAGGGAAATTTGGTTTGAGATTTTTTTATAATTTTTTATGATCTTTGAAACCTCAAAATGATTTTCTAAAAAAAAATCGTGGTAAGAAAAATAGGTGCACACACGCCAAGTCATAAATAGAAAAAAGAAAAAAGTTGTTCATTCCTTCAATTTTTTTCTTCCAGAAATGGAAATGTGACATACACCCTCTAGTTCTAAATATAAACTTTTAAATAATCATTTTTTTATCAGGAAAGTACTCCTCTTGTCTTATTTATAAGGTAGAGAGAGAAGCTTTTTTTTGTTCTAATTGTAAGGCACATCATCAAAGTTTTGAAGTGAATGTACACTTTAACACTTTATTTATTATTTTGTTGATTTTGTTTTGATATGGTTTTATGTATATTAAATAGGGTTAGAGTTGAAAAGTTATTGAATTTTATGGTAGAGTTAATACATTTTAATGTTTTTCTTAATATGAGTGAAAAATGTTGAAAGTACCCTATAAATAGGACTAGAGGAGTAGTTAAAAGAAAAAAATATGTAAGTAACAATTCATGTAATCCACAATATAGAGCACTTCAACTATATCATGGGAAAAAAGAAATGACAATTCAGTCATTTAGTGTATACTAAAACGTAAATTTTTCCACTTTTACATTTCTTGATAAATGTGTTTAATTGCATTGAAAATATTATTTTAGAGAAAGGGGGAATATAGTGAGTGAGCGAAGCTAGAAAGTGAGTATTAATCACATGAGAAAAACAAGAAAAAAAGAATTAGCTAAATTAGAGATGATTTATATTCTGGACTATGACTTCCTTCTAAAAATGCCTTATATTGTAGACTATAGGAAGTATATTTTTTTATTTTTTCCCAAACTATGCCTTCCTCATAAATAGAAGCAAAATTGTCACAATCTCATTTACTACACTGAAACTGAATTTATAAATATTATCAAATTTTTTATTCTAAAAAAACTTATAAATAGAATCAAAGTGATAACAAATAGGTCGAAGGTCAAGGATCAGGGAAAAGAAAAGTGTTTGGCCAAAGACGGCTTACATATCATCATTCCAATATATAATTACTTCATGTAAGTTTGGATACATTTCAAAGAACCTGAAAACTTTATTGCGCCCTATCATTGAATTAAAATTAAGTTTTTTTTTTGTAGAAAAGACATTTATATCTTTGTCTTATAAATATACATATTTGATTTATAAATGCTCACATATATCTTGCAAATAGCATGCATTCTTGTGAATATGCTCCTTATCTTATACATAACCAACATGGTATTATAATTTCACTTATTTATCTTGTAAAAAAAACATATTTAAATTTTAAATTCTTACATGTGTCTCATAAATAATCATATTTCACTTATAAAGTAAGAGGCAATTGTCTTTTTCCTCACACAGACACATCGATGATACTTTTTGCCCAGACATACACACAGCCACACACAGACCAACCACATGCGCATGGGCACACTGCACACGCACACATCTGGGCAAAACTTAAACCTATTTGCTTGTGTTCATTATATCCAGTTCACAAACTAAAATTTACCGTATCTGATTTCATTATTAATGATACTTTTACCGATTTTTGAAATTTTCTCTATGTGAATTTTTGTCATTAGAAAAAATTCAGATGCTAAAATTTGATTAGAGAATTGGATCTAATGAATACCAACCAGCAAATGGACCAAAATTTTGTCACACATACATCGGTGTGTGTCATTAGCCAGCAGTTAGGGAATGACCAGGTTCATTGAAGCAGCCCACGCCATTCAGATTTTTCTTTCATTTGTAACAAGCACATATCATATATGCAAAAATAATAATAATAATAATTTGCAAAGAAAATTTTGATTTTTCCCATCTTACAAATTTTAATTTTAGCTCATTTAAAGTTTTCCCCACTTAGTAATGTTTTTTGGTTCCATCCGTGTCGGTATTACTCATTTCTTTTTTATGTATTTATTGATTATTGATTTAGAGGCATGAATGACATTTTACGTTCACAAAATCAATGACTACATTATATTTTCACGAGTTTGAAATACATATAAATCAAAGTCATACCGAATTCGTTCAATACGCAAATTTAAATAAAATTAAATAATTTGAGTTTGACTTCGGTAAGAGTTTAAGTCCAACCAAAATCAAATCTACCTAAATGTAACAACAGGTTAAGAGACAGGAACACTTTTGTTAATGGGAAACAGATTAAAAAAAAATAGGGACAATTGACATAAAAGACCTAACTAGGAAGATATTTGCTGAATGGGACCTGAGATACTGAGGTCCTTAACTGTTAATATTTGCTGAAGAGTGAAAGACAAAAATGCCCTTGTTGGATCAGTAAACAAAGAAGAAATGAAATTTGCCTCAAAGCAATAGCCCATTAACTTGAAGAGTGAGGGGGGGATCAATAAAAACGAACAACAGTGGGCCTTTGCGGCAGCGATGGCAGAGTGTGGGTCTTTATGGCGGAGGTGGAGTCTAGGTCTTTGTAGCGGTGATGAAGTGACTGGGTCTTTGTGTCGGCACAAAAATGTGTTCCTAGAGAGAGAATAGGCAGGAATTGAAAAGTCGCTCTGTTTTGCTTCCGACAAAATGTTGTTGAATCGATTTGATTTAGGATAAATCGATTTGTGACTTATGAAGAGTTCAATGATAAATCGATTTATATCAGAATATATGAACAGTAGCCTGAAGATTGATTAAATCGATTTTTTGATTTAGTAAATTGATATAGGTCTCTTGAAAAGATAGTCGAATCGATTTACAATGTTCTTAAATTGATTTAAGCAAGAAATATGATAACTGTTGAAAATTTTAAGAAAATTTTGGTCTAAATTGATTTACTAACTTGAGTAAATCAATTTATATCACTTTTTATGAAAACAAGTTTTGTCATAAATCGATTTACAACCCCTGTAAATTGATTTATATTATATTTCTTCCCTTGGGTTCCATAAGTATAAACCAAGTTTTCTCAGGTACAACACATATTCCCATATGTTCAAAACATCTTCCCTAAAATGTAAAAGATTTTCCGTTGGATTCAACAAGTCTTTTCTAGTGCAATATAACCTCAAATCTTCCCTAGTGCAATATCTTCCCTATGTGACACATAGGAAGCTATATTGTATTAGGGAAAACTTATTGAACCTAAGGGAAGATCTTTTGCATCTAGACAAGATCTTTCGCACATAGTCATAAATCAATTTACAACCCCTGTAAATCGATTTATGTCACATTTCTTCCCTTGGGTTCCACAAGTATAAACCAAGTCTTCTCAAGTGCAACACATCTTCCCATGTGTTCAAAAAATCTTCACTAAGTGAAAAAGATCTTCCCTTGGGTTCAAGAAGTCTTCCCTAGTGCAAACATCTTCCCGTGCGCTCAAAAGATCTTCCTTTAGGTTCAGGAAGTTTGTCTCATTTTACCCAACTTACATAAATCGATTTAACTAACCTTAAATCGATTACTCTGTATCATGAAGCCTTCCCTACTTGCAAATATCTTCCCGTGCATTCAAAAAATCTTCCGTAGGTGCAAAAGATCTTCCCTTAGATTTAAGTAGTTTGTCTCATTTTGCCCAACTTACATAAATCAATTTAACTAACCTTAAATCGATTTACTCTATATCATGAAATTTGGTAAATCGATTTACTTGAGTTTTGAAAAGCATTTAGTTCTCAACCAATTTTGGTAAATCGATTTACAACATTCATAAATCGATTTACTCTGCCGTTGTCGCACAAACTCACACTCTGCCGCCACCGCAAAAACCCAACACTTCGTCGTCGCCACAAACACCTAATCTCGTTCTCTACCATCGATCTCTCCTCCCTTCACTCTTCAAGTTAGCGGGTGCTCTAAGTCAAATTTGAATCCTTCTTTATTCACTAATGCAATAAAAGGGTAACATAATCATTTTACTTACTGTATTATTTCCACTAAAGGACCTCGGTGCCTCAGGCCCCAATCAGTAAATATGTTACTAATGAGGTCTTTTAGGCAATTTTTTCAAAAAAATATCATTTGAATTTCAAAATCTCAAATTGATTCTGTTAACAATAAAAGTAATGGAATTAACAAAAAATATATATAAATTTTGAAAAATCATTGATTTAGGATGTTGAAGTTGAAGTGGTATTTAGTTATCTTTTTCCCTTTTTAAAATGAGTTTGAGGGGATTCAACAATTTTTCTAAATTATAAAAAATCATATTCCCTTTTTTTTTTTTTTTGGCCAACGGTTATCTTCTATCACTACATGAGGAAATAAAATCAAAAATAGGAATGTGGGTGTGTTAGCCTTTGTTATTTGTTTCGTTTCCCACTTTCCCTTAACTTAACAAGTAATTAAGCATTAGGTTAATGTGTAAATTTGCTCCGAAAATTTTAACTGAGAAGCATATTTGCCCTAGAAAGTTTTCAGGTTCAATGTCATCTTAAAAGTTTCAAAATATCACAATGTTGCCCTTTACCATTAAAAAATTAATGTTGACCGTTAAAAATTTGATAATGACTATTAACTTTTTAATAATAAAGGGCAATATTTCTCTATTTTAACACTTTTAGAGTAATATTGAACCTAAAAAAACTTTCAAGACAACATTGCCCCTTAACAAAAACTTTCGAAACAAATTTGCACGTTAACCTTTTTGTATTTTACGAAAGGAAGTTCAAGTTCACATACTTCCTATTATAAGATCCAAATAACCGAATTGTTTGGTACAAGAAAACTGTTAAAATTAGTTAAAAGTAAATATTTTGAAAATACATACCCTAATTTATAAGTGGGCAGATGAGAATGAGACAAAAGATGATAGAGAATGTCTCAAAAAACAATAATGAGGGATTTATTAAAAGTAAAATGGCTAAAAGTACATTTAATATTCAAACAAAAACCCAAATTGAATCTTATAAAAGAAGACAAACCAATTCTAAAATTAGGATCTTATAATAAGGGGTAGGAGGGGTATTTATCTCATAAAGTGCAAAATCAATTACATGCATCTAAACCAATCAAGCCATCAGCTGTAAACACACACACATATACTCCTCCTGTTTTTAATATAAAACATATTAGGATCTTATAATAAGGGGTAGGAGGGGTATTTATCTCATAAAGTGCAAAATCAATTACACGCATCTAAACCAATCAAGCCATTAGCTGTAAACACACACATATACTCCTCCTATTCTTAATATAAAACATATTTAGAAATTTGATCTTAACCTTAAATATGACATAATTTTCATATTTATCAATCTTTTCCTAATTTACCTCTATTGATACTCCATCAATAATAATCAAGGAAGAGGGGGGAGAATTACAGGAGATGGCTAGAGTGTTTTAGAAAATACACATCAACATTAACAACAACAACAACAACAAAGCCTTTATCCCACTAGGTGGGGTCGGCTACATAGATAGCACGACGCCATTGTGCTCTGTCAAAAACCATATTTTTTGGTATATTATAAATCGAAAGGTCTCTCTTTAGAAAATACACATCATATTAATTAATTTAACTGACTGACTTAATATAATCCAATTAAGTAAATATGTCATATATTAAGGACCGGAGGGAGTACATACATAACCCATGTTAACTCAAGACAGTCCAAATCTGCTACTGGAAAACAGTAGCACCATGCTACTACTTTTCCAACAATAGAAAACCCAGAGGGAAGCTTCCCACTGGCATCCAAGTAAATCAAGAAAAGGCAATAGTGAATTGGTGATAATGAGTCTTGTCACGGTCTGCTTATAAACAACTCTTCTCAGCATGTTAGGACAGAAACAAGGAAATACCCATCACTGAATGATCATGGCCCAAGCCTCCAAGGATCTATGTACCATAATTTCTTCGTTGTTTTTCTTTAACACAGGATTTTCTTAGAAAACAAACACGTTAAGGCTACTTGTCAGCCGAAAAAAAGACTGAACTCCAAGTAAAACCCCAACCAAAAAAGTTAGAGACCTTCTGATAACCTATGTATATCAAGTTCAAATTTTACCAAAGATGGTTTACAAATTGTTTGTATTTCACAAACTGGGTCAACCATTAAAAAAACTTATCTACTTGGTGAGTGTGAGATGGGAGAAAGAAGTAAAGGAAGTAAAATTATAATGCATTCAGATCATGCATTGATGCATCCTCTTTCTATTGTACAACTATATGCAAGCAATATTACAAAAGTAACTCCTTACTCCTCTATGTACAGCCATCCCTAGGACACTCTTTGGCATCCAAGAAGGACATAATTTAGAAGTGGATCTTGAATGACCAGCGTAGTAAGGGAACATAAGTCACAAGTATCCTCTAGTCTTCTGAAGCACAAAAGTTTTTCTGCTTTATGGTTTGAAATATGAATAAAGTACTTAGTCCTAAACCATCAATTTCCATGGAAAGAAGACTGCCTAAAAATCTATAGATGACCAGACAGACAGAAGCATTCTTTGAAGATATTCCTTCGGAGTTACCCAGGATTAATGAAAGCAATACTCCCAAAAGCATTGAAAATAAGACCCTACTCGGCTTTTTAACCCATAACTTGCTTGAGAATAACTGTTTATCCAGTAAGTAGTATGAACTCAAATAGAGTGAAACATCAAAAAGAGATGATGTAAAGAACTTCACTAAGCAATTTGATGACAAAGATCAAGTCAGGCCCTCTAGGGAATGATGCATGTGTTAGTGGATAAGAGGGATAAAGATCAGGATCAAGAATTTACTGTTAAACCAGTTAATCCAATGTGTCTAACAAAACTCCTAAGAATAATCATAACTGGAAGGAAACTAGCATATCAAAGTACCAAATTACAACAGTTGAAAACATCTTGCAGACAGACTTAAAATAATATAACAAATTGAAAGGATTGCCTTTTGTCAACAAAAATATCATTCCATATGCTATTCCATAGTTTATAAGAACAATAGTATATCTTTTGACTCTACTGTTCATCCCTGTTCATCCAGGATCGGTTTTCCTCCCCAAGGGAATGCAAATAAAAAACTTATGGTAACTTTAGACAAGCATTAAAATAATACCCAAAAATTATTTCATCTTCAAGAAGGTGAATATGAGAGAAGTATGTGGCCTACATATTAATGAAATTAAAAGTTTACGATGAGGTTGACTTGCACAAGCAGAATTATATGAACAGCACAAGTTAAGAAAATGTATTCTTTACTCGGCTGCTAGAACTACAGCTTCAGTACATGGCTCTACTGACCTGAAATAGATGTTGAAAACAAGATTACAGCAATTAACAACAACTTCAACTTGCATAAGATGAGAAGAGAACCATACTTTCAATATGATGATTGTCTAGGAGCCTCTGAATTCAAAAGTGAGCCAATAATGGTCATAAATAATACATAAATAGATGGAACAAATACTAAGCGTCTTTATTCATGGTACATAGCTATGGCACCTAAGTGATTGCAACAAACTCCCACCATTCAGGAAAAAGCAGAATCAACAAATTGCTGAGAGAAGGCAGGCAACCTAGAACAAAGATCTCAAACGAATAAAACCAACCTCTGTATATTTAGAAAATGATATCCTCATCTTTCTCGTTTCCAGCAGACAACAAGTTGTGGGCTGAATTCAGTGAAATTCCTTTCTGCAATGCAATTTTCTCAGTAACCTGATCCTCAGCAAATTGCTTAGCCATGTGCGTCTGCCTCTCTATTTCTCTCTTCTTATACCCTTGAATCTTCTTCAACCTAAAGAAATCCTCCCTTTCTAGCTCATCCAACTCTCCCTTAATATAGCTGATGGTATTCTCCAACCTGGGCTTAACCACATTTTCAAGGGCATTCACTCTCCGATTCGTCGTCTTGATGGCCTCATCGAGTGTCAAGAAAGATGTCTGAAGTGAAGCAAGCTCAACAAGAACTTCAATTGCCTTAATATAAGCAGTACGACACTGCTGAACTTGTTGGCCACCTCTTGCCAATCCAGTAAGATCATTCTTAGAGACCTCACCATCATTTGTGTACTCAAACTTGGGGAGCTTAACACCAGCCACATTCTCTTGCCGAGAACGAACCTTCAGGGAAGCTTCTCGAACATTCTCGAGCACAACGTGTTTGATGTTGTCACCAGCAACGTACTTGACTTCTGTTAGTGCAAAGGAAGAAGTTTTCATGATCTCCCCCATTGATTCCTTGGTGGAGACGATCTTTTTGAGGATCGCACGGAACTGTACAGTCAGAGCATCACTCTTTTTCTTGAGAAGAGCGTGGCCTCGCGTGGCTCCAACAAGGCGAGCCTTCACGACTCCAAGCATTGTGACTGTGGGAACCACATTAAGACGCTGGGTTTGACCGGACATTTTTCACCCTAAAGATCTAAAAAACAAGGAAAAAGAAAATCAGTATCCCGGAGATTTCCCTGAAATCGAACAGACTGATCCTCACAATTCTCATTAGGGGTTTGATCGTGACTTCAAAGTAGTTCAGCAGATTAGATTTCGAACTCGGAAACAAAAACACGTCCGAAAATCGAAGGGCAGAAGAAGACTATCAACAGAAGTAACATAAAGTACATAGATATCGAAATTCACGCGCATCGGTATGCAATATAACCCAAATTCGCATCCGAAGGATCCGATATAAAGGTAAACTGAAGTGGATTAAAACTATGCTAAGAGAGAGAGAAGGATGATTACCTGTTAAAGAAGGAGCTTGCCGATCAGAGATCGAGACCACGAACGGAAAGAAATAGAAGAAAGAAGAAGAGTCTGTTGATTGATCCCAATAATTTGGTCGAGTTTGGGTGGGAGATTGAATCAGAATGGGCTTCAACGCACCGTGTCGTGCCCAGAGACAACTGTTTTTATATATATATATATATATTTGTTTAAAAAAACTGATGATTTTTGTTTTTGGATCTGTAAGTCACATGCGAAACGCAGAATCCCGTCATATCTTTCATGGGCCTGTAGGCTATAAATGAATATGATAACCACATGTAGTGTGTGTTTGGAATGGCTTATTTTTGTCCAAAACGGGTTTATAATTCGTGATTCACGGTATACGAGGTAAGTATGTGAGAGGAGTTTTTTCTCGGCTTGCGTAATAAGTGCGTTTTTACTGTGCAAAAAGCTTAAACAAACACGCACGTAATCTCTCTCGAAACCAATTTAATCGGAATTGGGAAAATTGTTCATAATTCCCTATTTAAAAGGTTATTTGTGAAATGGGATCTAAGAAGGGCTTTGAGTGTAAATAATTGTGATAAGAACAATACACAATTGCCCTTAAGAAAAACATTCCCTTCGAGCAATCTCTCCCAAAAACAAAACATTCATCATAAAATAATCCCCCTCCACCAGTGTTGATTTCATCAGAGAACCCTCAATGAAGATTAGCTTCAAAAACTAGTAGCAAATCATCATATATCTTCAAACACAACATAATACAATCTATAAATAATCAATCTCAATAATATTAAACCTATGTAATGAAACTAAAAACAAAAAAATCACGTCATCAATCTATTGAAGATCCACGACAACAAAAGCCACTATCGAGCTAAAGGCCATATTCTTTAGATATTTAAGAAGATATACAAAGTAAGATATATCAAGCAAAGCCGCCATCTTGCTTCTGCCATAAAAACAGTGGTGATTAGTGGGGAGAAGATGAAGAAGATTGAAGAGGACCCAAATCTACGAAGATGGAGGTGCATGTGTCAACAAGAAGCCTAATCTCAAGGTGGAGGTGGAGAATATGGAAGAGGGAAGGTCACTGAGTGAAGTTGATAGAGGAGATTGTCAATGGTGATGGCGCCGCTACCAATGATTGGGGAGGTTGATGGTGGTCGTGCGTTTGCTGTGGGTTATGAAAATAGAAGGATCACAAGCTTGAAAATGTGGAGGGGCAAAAATGAATTATGGGTCAAGGAATTAAAAATCTTGATTTTTTTAATGGAAGATGAATTGCATATAAGGAAAGATGGAATGCACAAAGGGAAGATATATTACATATAAGGAAGGATAGATTGCATAAAAGAATATGGATTGCATATAAAAAAAGATGGTTTGGAGAAAATGTAATTGCAAACCAGGGACTAATTTTGCACTAATGGAAAATGGATTGCACATAAAAGAATATAGTTTACACTTAAGAAGATGGATTGCATATATAAAAGGAAGAGCATTTGTATATAAGAAAAGATTATTTGCACATAAGAAAATATAGTTTGCATTAAAGGAAGATTGTTTGCACATAAAATAATTTGCAAATTGGACTGATTTTGCTACATAAGGAAGATGGATTGCACAAAAAAAAAAGATGAATTGCATGCAAAGGAAGATAGATTGCACATAAATGAAAGATATATCGCATAAAGAGAATGTTTTCATTAAGAGTAATTTTATCTTTCTCCTATTACAATTATTTACACTCAAGAATCCCACACTTATATAAGATTCTAAGTCCCAATTAATAAATAAATTTTCAAATAAGAATTTATGGGAAATTTTCCCTCAGTAATTTCAGTTTCTTTCATTGGCAAAAACAATTCAGTTTTTTTTTTTTTTTTTTTTTGTCTATCCGAAAGTGATTCTTTTTTATAATTGTCTCTAAGAGATTTATCTCATATATCATTTTTTTATGCTATCAACCGGTAATATTTTTTAGATATTATTATCGAGTATTCAAACAACCAACTACTCCAATTTCAGGTTTGTGTAAATTCTCAATATCTCATATATTTACTTATCTATATCTTGAATCAAATTTCAAATTTCTTCAGATCTTGTTCAAATAAATAGACTTTTGAATTAAAATTTTTATTTGTTATTGTTTATTTCATGCACTGTACACAAAAAATTAATTATAAATTATAAATAATATAGTAAAGAAACAGAATGAAATATAAGGAGATCTCACGTCAATTAATAATAAGGGATCAACTGGTGTTCAGAGTGTCCCGGTCCCAGTTGTTCTAGCCCTATCTTGGATATTCTGATTTTGGAATCTCCCGTTCTGTTTGGAACTAGGACCAGGACGGGAATTAGGATCACCTTGAGATAACGGTCCCAATCCCGTTCACTTTTTTTAAAAATTTTTTCTCATCGAGATCACCCTTGAAATCTCGGTCCCCTTTTCTGCTAATATTTTATCTCATAAATTAAGTCATCTTTTTATTTTTGTATTTTTTTACCCCATAATTAAGTTATCTTTTGATAAGATGTGTATTATATTTTTAGTTGGAGTTAAATCACATATATTGTGATATTAATCCTAACTATATACTGTATAAAGATAATAACGAATATAATAAAAATAATAATAATAAATTATTCTTCAGCTCTAAATCTATTTATGTAATTATTATGGCCTTATTAGTTGTTAAATGATCACTTTAAATAACAGAATATAGAGAATTTAAATAATATAATGATATTTTTTAAGTTTATTATTTTTAAAAAAAACCGAGATTTTCCAGTCTCATACCGAGACCAAAATGTAAATTGCATCCTGACCAAAAGTCGAAACTAATAACCAAGATTGAGATATTTCAATCTCGTCCTAAGTTTTGAACAGCCCTATAACTCAGTATCATTGCTGGTGTAATGACTTTAAGGCTGCAATCTCACCCTCCGTGTACGCCTTTTGTTAGAGCTCTTTGTTTCTATTTGGGCTCTTTCAGTGTTTCAGTTTGAGTATTATCATAGGAAAAATGACAGAAAAATACTATCAAAATATATAAAAGGCAAATAAGGTTGGTAAATTTCAATCATTCCAAATTGATTGATTTAAAATTTTGAAATATTGACAATGTATGAAATTACATAATTGCCCTTACTTTAAAAAAATCCCTAATTTGGCAGCCCGTCACAAGAGCTCCAATGTCCTTGTCGATGACCAGCCACCGAAGTTCCAACCCCAATAACTAGTGACTAGAGCTCCAACGGCTTAATATTATATATATGTGTATTTTTAATTTTTCAAGCAAAAGTTGTCAATATAGATACTTAAATTATTAATAGGGATACTAACGTTGAAAACAATAGCCTAATTTTTTTTTTTAATTTCTCAAGCAAAAATTGTCAATATAGATACATGAGTTTTTTTTTTTTTTTTTGGTGACGAGATACATGAGTTATTAATAGCAATATTAAAGTTGCAGACATGGCATTTGCTGAATATTTCCCATTATGATATTATGTTTGAGTTTTGATCGCTGTTAATTCAATATTCATGCTCCCTCTGGTCTTTAACATAAAACATATTTAGAAAGTTGATATTGATCATAAATATAAGAACCCTTTTTAATATTTATCAATTTTTTTCTAACTTACTCTTATTTATGCTTTCTCAATAATAATCAAGGAAGAAAGTGAAGGATTGAATTAAGGAAGATAACTAAAGTGTTTTAAAAAATATATGTCATATTAACTAATCTAACTAACTTTCTTAATCTAATTAAATTAGGTAAATATATCTTATATTAAAAATCGGAGGGAGTAAGATACTATATCCTATACAATAAATCCTAAAGATTGACTAGATAAGATTACGACTATGTAAAGACTAATGTAGAAATAATCTCCTCTTTAAACACACACACACACACATATCAATCAAATTTAAGATAATAGCAACTATCTTATAAATGATTTAAAATTGTTCATAAACTTGAATTCAAAACAGTAAATTTTGATTTACAATTTATCTCTTCATAAAAAGGCACACAAACAAGTGAACATAATAAATTTTTTATACGCTGACAAAAAAATATTTCTTATACTAAAAAACTTAAGTGAATAATCCTGTGAACTCAACAGGGTCGTATTAGTTATAACATGGATGGTAAAATTTAATTAAATACATTCTTTTATAGAATATAAGTTATGTTCTTGTTAATGAAACCATCTTTTCATTAACAAAGCAACAAAAAATTAAAGAAAGAGTTATTAGGAATAATTCCTCATTAGCAAAGCTAAGACTTTGCTCAATCCTCACTCCAATTTCCAGCATATTTTGTTGGGCCGCTCTTCTGAACAATTAGCCCAACACAAATTGGGCCTATGAGTTTAAAGCCCATTCTCAAATTTTTTTCCTTTTATGGGTTCGCCCATTCATATGTTGGAAGCACTACACTTTTTTTTTTGGGCCTCATGATATATGAAAAGGTTGTAACCAAGGTTCAGAAACCTGAACCGGTCAATGAATCGGTTGAGGTACTGGGTCAAGGGTCAGTGGGTTAGACCGGAGTTAAATCGAGATTAAACCAGTGAAAAATTGAATATTCTAAACTTATTAATATGAAATTATGAGGAAAAATATTAAAAAATCAATTTAAAAAAATAAAAAATTGGTGAACCGGTTCGGTCACCGGACCGGTTTATTATCCGGCTCACCAGTTTTCGGGCCGGATTGGCTAGCCCAGTTCGGGTTCCAAAACACTGGTTATAACCAACATAGAGTTGGTCTAGCAATGTAAGACCCAACTGAATCCCTTTAGGTCTTGAGTTCGAGCTTAGAGAAGACACTTGTGTTGAGAGGGGCAACCACGAACCTTGAACCGGATATCAAATCATATTATTTAAAAAAAAAAATATGAAAAGGTTATGATTTATGATATAACCAATTTATTAGTTTCATAAGATAGACATTTTTAACTCTATGTATATAATAGACATTGTTATTAAAACCGGATCGGACTGGATGATTGGACCATGGGGATCGTCAAATCGGTTATCTAACGATTTGGTCCGCTGGTTCAACCAATTTAGTATTTATTTTATTTTTCTGATTTCAAAAATTCATGTCTAATTTTACATATTTTCAAAAATTACAAATTAGGACTTTATGGAAAGTTTGAGATGTTTACTTTCTAACGCAAAAGGAATCATTCAAAAATATTATCATTTGATCCTAAAAAATTATTAAATTCGAAAACTATTCCAAAAAAAAATTATCATTCAAGTTCACTTCCTCACCGGTTCAGCCTCAGGTTAGCTCCGCTTTAACTCCGATCTGACCCACTGACCCTTGATCTATTACCTAGACCGGTTTATTGGCCGGTCCGGGTTTAATAACCTTGATAATAGATTTATGGTAAATCATACTATTTATAAATTATTATAAACTATGAATAATGTGACTTATCTTGAACTAAACTATCTTTATTTTTTTTTTGTATTTATAATTTTGGTATATAAAAAATATTTTTAAATTTGAAGCCCCTAATTTTTCTAATGAATTACCTATTTTTCAATTGTATCTAAAAATATTTTCAAACTACAGCTGATTTTTTTTCGGCATTTATCAGTTGTTAATTAATAAAAAAAGGAAAATATTTATCCAAGCTGAGTGCATGTTTGTTTTAGTTTTTTAGAAATATTTTTACGATTTATAAGATAAATATGTTAAAAAGATTTTATTTTAATTTGGGGGTTTCCTAAACAAACACTAAATCTAAAAAACACCCACAACTTGAAGTGGTGGTTTTGGCGCCAACAAATTTTATTCTACTAATGATTTCGGTAACAGCTTGAAGGAGTATATATTTACACTAAAAAAATGATTTCCCATTGATATACTTTAATATTCGTTTGGATTAGCTTAAAAAGGAAAAAAAAAAGTATATTTGCGTCCTAAGGTAAATATGTTAAATCAGTTTGATTTAAGAAATTCCAAACTTTTCCCCCCGCTTTTTCCTAATAGTCAACATTGTTAACTACTAGAATGTCTTGGAGGAATAATCAACCATTATAATTAAAGCAGGGAAGGAGGTAGAAGTCAAGGTTCGTGGGGCTACTAGGACTAGACTCCTACTCATTCACGAGTGTCCAAGTTTGGCGGCACCACCAATTCATTTATCTATCCTCTTTTTCAAGAGAGCATGAGGGTTACATGCGGATCAAACTACTTGCAACCTTCTATTTATAAGGAGCATCCTATACTTCTAGATTATAATTTATAAGGTCCTTGGTCATTTCTTTATCCTCTACACCCTCTTCTTAGCCTTTTTTTTTTTTTTAATATTAACATTCGGTATCCGGTTTGAGGTTTGTAGTTGCTTCTTTCAATACAAATGACTTTTATAGGACTCGAATTCGAAACCCAAAAGGATCTAACAGAGCCTTACACTACTAAACCATCTATATATTGGTCTCTTAGCCTTCTTGTGCAAGGTAGTGTCATTTTCTTTTTATTATGTGTAACACTTCATCTAAAACCATATATACTTACTTAAATACTTTCAAATATTAGTTGGAAGGTTTTGTTTCCAACATACATTTATCAACTAAAATATTTTAGGATAAAAAATAATCTTAGTGCTATGACAATTAAAATATAAAATGACATAACATATGTTCAAGAAGCACAATGTAGCCTTCACAGCTCACTCTCCATGCACCTTTCCTTGCTTCCTACTAGAATCTTCTCCTAAAAAATGTTAATATAAAAAGGTGAAATTTAACGATCTCAATAACTACTTAAAATATCTAACATATACATGCAAACCACATATAATAAAAAAAAAGGGGGATTGATTATATATATATATATATTGCATATATCAGGATTCTCATATAAACCGATCTCAAATTAAATCAAAATTATGTCAATCCCTATTTCATTCACACCATGCGATATGCAAAGGTAGTATGCAACCTCCCTTACCTCCTCATCCATCATTATTCCATTGACTCAAGCTATAAACTAACACATAGTCTAATAGAAACTCATCCATTTAATTTGATTGTTACAAGCTCATCGGTTTCTGAGGTGTACCCAGCCAAAGATGCAGAGTTTAAGTATGAACTATAACTCCCCTCTGTAAAAAAACAATACAAAGAAGGTGTTCTATATTACTCAAATGCCTTCTCAGCCAAAGAAAAACATGAAAGAAGGGGTCCTAACAAGTGTCATCCATTGAGCATTGAGTGATGTTATACCACATGGTAAAAATGTTCATCATACAAATATGTCCTCCTCATTACAACCCATCACATATGCAAATGCAAATGCCATGACAATTATATCCAATAACTATTAAATATAGTATCATTAAAAGTCTAAATACAACAAATCAAATCTTCGTTCATGTCAATATCATTACATCAATTAATAGAAAATTTAGAGTGTGTACACACACATATATATAATTCAGTTCATACATATTCAAAACAAAAGATAGTTTACCATAATCCAATCATACATAATATACATGTATATGGAAAAAATTTTAGAGTTACCTGCTACTCATTCGCACACAGATAATCACACGGGGTTATTCTAAAACTCTCAATAAGAGTATTGATATGCCTATATTTGTGGAAAGTAAAGTGAATGAATTTATATAGAGCAACCCGAACGCAAGAAATTTGGGAATTTTGGAAATGTGGCAGCTGGTGAGAGTGAGATGAATAGGGGAATAGAGGCTAGATTTTATGTTATTAATAAAGCTTGTATGGTTTAGAAGATTTAAACAAAAATCTTTCTTATTCTATCATAATTTTTTTACTGCTAATATGGTTATTATTTTAATAGAACCTTATTGATAGAAAACTGATTCAAGGTAGTGGATAAATATGATATATTTCCTAATTTTAAAATAAACTATTTTTTTAGATAATATTTAAAGATGATTGAAAATATTTAAGGATTTAGAAGCCTAATACTTATTGTTATGGCCTTTTTAAGGTCATTAACAACACCCTAAGTCCTAAACAAAAATCAGACATTATGCCTCAATGACAATTACTTTTAATCTAGAGAGTAATTCTATTTTATGTCATAAAAAATTAGCTATTTAATATATTAACCATATTATATAGAGTTTTAGAAATGAACAATATTATCTGAAAAAAATAAATTTGTGTTAGTTTCTTAAAATACTTATTTAAATAATTTTCTTTGGATATTGCTCTCTTAAAAAATAGGTTTGGATTCTCTCATAATCTTGTCTCCTTTTCTTCTTAAAATCCTATCTCGACCCTTAGATTAAAAATAGATTGTTTAGATTTTATATTTTATAAAACTATTATTTTAAACATAAATAAATAAATTTCAACTATTAAAATCTAATCTACACAATTCATAACTTCAACTTAAACAAAATTTTAAAAAATTAAATTATAAAATGCTATAATGATTGTTTTAAAAACTATTAAATCTGAACTATTCATTTTTTATCTAAAGATAGAGATAAGAATCTAAGAAGAAAAAGAGAAAAATGATTTTGAGAGTATTCTATTCTCATATGCCGTCAATAAGAGGAAAAAAATCATAAATTAAAAAGATCAAAGTAAATTGAGCTTTTTTTTACCCAATAAAATGAATTGAATTCTTACATTCAAAATCAAAATAAATACTAATTCTTATATTTGGGAGTGGAACTTTGGTTTGATTGATAAATGCTTTTTATTCTATTGCGTTTGGTAAAAGAGGTGCATGGAATTTATAGTATAGGGACAAATTTTGGGGGTGTCCCACTAAATTCAACCACAGATTCTAAAAGTCAAGAAAGAACAATTTAGTATAATTACTATGGGTTTGTCAAACACTTAGCTATATAGCCAGCTCTTATGCATTAAATTAAATGGACCTAGACGCGAACGTGATCATAATTCTTCTCCTCCAACCAATGTAAATGCCCTAGACCTTTTCTAACTAGTTTCATTTTTCTCTGCCTCTCCCACTTTTCTCACATTTCCTCCCCTTTTTCTTTTTTCAATATTTCGTTTTCAATATTAATTGTTCCCGTTTATTCAAGTTTAGGTCATTGTCCATTTTAAACTTCCTTTTAGAAAAATAGTCATATTAACCCCATGATTTCAACCTTACTTTGTAGTTACCCCACTAGGACGGCTTCTCATGTAGTATGTCACAATAATTTTCAAATTTTCAACTAAATTCAATGCAATTGATAAAAATACGACCACCATTTCATAAAAATGTTGAATTATTGTTTATATAAATTATCATTGAATTTTTTGGCAAAAAATATCATTGAAAGTATTATATAAGAATTTGCTTGGTTAGATTCTTTGAATCTGGTCCTCAATAATTCTAATTACATTTTCACAACTTGAAATGGTTATTACAGCTGCAACCACTTGCGTCTAAGGAAGCTTTAGTCTTTGGATTCGGTTTTCCTCCTTTGCAAAGGAGGGTCCGCTATAGCATCTGAATCGTTATATTAGATCTTAATGATCCAGATTTAATATATTTTAATATTATAATAATACTATTTTTATAATATATTAAATCTGGACCGTTGAGATCTGATCCAACGGTCCAGATGCTGCAACGGACCCTCCTTTTCTTCTTTACAAAGGAGGAAAGCCGGATCCATAGTCTTTATCCTTAGACAGGCGTAAGTTATATACATCCACAGCACTATCCAATACATTGCAAACTAGTCAAGTGTTCTCATGTAAAAATTATTACTAAAACAAAAAAAAAAAAAAAAATCCATTGTTGTCTGTATTATCTATTACAGGATGTATGTATACTCTTATGATATTTTGGACATTTTTTCCACTTTTTGAATGCATAATTATATTTCATCAAAAGAAAAAAAAAACTTGAAATGGTTATCCTAAATATAATGTGAATTTTATAAGAAATTCTTGGTGCATATTATAAAACACTTGGTGGGTAACTAATGAACTTTTTCAAATATTACCTCAATTATAATTTATTAGGAGAAGACTTAAAATCTAATGTAATATTTCTCTATACTATTAAATATATGCAAAGTTAGAAAATGTTTCATTTTAAGAAAAAGTTAACAGGTTAATCACGTATCTCCTTAATTCTAATGAAATGGTTAGAGGTGACTAATAAAATTTGATTATAAAAGTTATGGGGTTTGAACAGAAGGGACCAGTATTTTATAAAGAGTAAAGCAGTATACATTACTTTAATGTTATTTCTCAATTACATCCAGCTTCATAATATTATTTATGGTGCATTCTAAGGTATTAATTTTTTAGTGCCTTCTATAAGATTATGATGCTGGATGTAATTGAACAATAATAGCAAGGCGTGATAGATGTGCTAAAAGAATAACATCAGAGTATTAGACAAACCATAAATAAAATTAGGTCCTAAAAACTACTAAAAAAATAATATAACTAGATGTTATTTTATCCTTTTATATATATCATTATGGTGGTTTGAGAGTTATTAATGATTGTTTTTTAATTTTATTAAAATTGAAAATGCATGTGAAAACAAATGTATAGCATCTCTGTTCTTTTTCAGTACTCATTATAGATAAGGGCAAATTTGAAAAAGATAATCAATTTAAAATATATTAAATATTTTAACTTCCATTTCTTAATGTGTGAAATTTGGTTAAACTGGACTTATACTTTTTCCGATCCTATTTATAAGCAATTTTCTCATTGATTGTGTAAAATGAATTGGTAATTAAAAACAATAAGTGTGTAAAAAATGCTATGCTTTTTTCATATATGCCCCTATTTTTGAAAAGAGTATAGGAGAAAGAATAGATAAAAAGTATGAGAGATAATGAGTATAAGATATGAGAGAAAATGAGTATTTAATAAAGGTAAAATAGAAAAAAGAAGCTTATATTTTCAAACAAAAAGTGAAAATAGCTTATAAAATGGATCAACCCTATGAGAAAGAAAATTTCTTATAAATAGAACCGGAGGGAATAATAAAAATAAGAGTTGTAAATAAGAGGGATGTATGATGCTCCCAAGTCCCTCCAATTTAAATATAAAACATTGTTAAATAATTTATATGAATAAAAAAATATTAGTTAAACCATTTAATATATCTTAAATTAATAAAATTTATTGATTTTAGTCTTATAAAAAGAATATTATTTTTATCAATAAAAAAATATTATTTTTAAACGTACATTTATTATTTTTCACTTCTCTCTGTCTCCAACTAAAATTTTCTTCTAGACATCGTATGTTTTGGGTCAAAGAAGAAAGGGAGTGTGTTTGAAAGAAATGAAGCCGTGTGGGTGAAAGTACGCACGTGCGCATTATTCCGTGGGCAGTCATCAATCAACCCTCAACCTTCCTTCCTACGCATTTACTGCTTTTTTGACCAAAACTTCATTTACTGCTTTTTTGACCAAAACTTCATTTACGGCTTTCGCCGCACCATACCCCAATCCTCTCTCTCTCTCTCTCTCTCTCTCTCTCTCTCTCTCTCTCTCTCTCTCTCTCTCCGTTTTTTTTTTTTTTGGCTCTCTATTAAATTTCCCCTTATTTTTAAAATTCCTCCCAAATAATATAAATGAAAAAGGTCGGAATCACCCTACTTGCACGTCTTGTCTGGCTGTCTCCGACGTCGGCTATCTTCAAAATTTATACTCATTGGGTGCTCTAATTAATTTATGCATCATACCAATCCATGTATCTTATAGTAAACATGATTATGACATTCTAATAAATTATCACTCTGTTTCTATTTATAAATCATTTTTAATTAATTTTTATGTATCAATGAGAGTTATTTAATTCATTAACTATGAGCTAAATTTCTAATTTCGTCCTTATCTATGATTGATTTCAAAAGTTAATATTAATTAATTCTTTTTATTTATTGTAATTAATATGGTTAAAAAAGTATAAAACGTATTTACTATCCTGAAACTAGACTTATAAATCGAACAAAATTTTTTTTATAAAAAATGATTTATAAATAGGATAAGAGTGATACTCCCTCTTAATGGAGGTATCAATAAAGTTTTCTAATATCATTCCTATTTAAGATTATTAGCAAAGAGAGTGAATGACAATGTGCTACAAATTTGGAAAATTTTCATTTGAATGCCTCTCCTTTATTCCGATAAAGGGGTTAAATATGCATTGTAATAGAAACTAGAGAGAATTTATGTCGCAATTTGGGATAACCTAAAGTGGTACTTTAGCACTTTATAAGACAAAACCCATACTAAATATATATACAAGACGTTGCATAGATTAAGAATATTAGTCAAGTCATTTAATATGTCTTAAATTCATGAAATTTATATACTTTACCCCTATAAATAAATGGGATTTTTAAATATGCATTTAATATAGGAAAAATGTTTACCCCTATAAATAAATGGGATTTTTAAATATGCATTTAATATAGGAAAAATGACACTAAGGTCCCAAATAAAAAAATAATATAAGCAGAGTTCCATAGCTTGTCAATGATAAGTGAAATAGCAATTATTGAAAAATGAAAGAATTATTATTAACAAGTTATAATACTTTTTTGATATTATTTTTCTTAATTGAGACCTTAATGTTATTTTCCTTTTAATATATGTCACATTTTCTCTTTCCTGCAACACTACTGTAGACTTATGTATAGCGGATATTTTTACCTATATTCAAGTGCTATGTATATAAAACGGTTTTTAATGGTTAAATATTGGGCCATATATTTTATGGTTTTTTCAAATACAACCGTTATTTATAGGGCATACATTTAATGGTTGTAAGCCAATGACTGTTAAATATAACAATCAATATTTAAAGGTTTTTTAATAATAATCATGAAATATTTTATACAATACTTAACGGTTTAAATGTTGAACGGTAAAGTATTTGTCATCAGAGAAAGAGGTTTATTTGATGATTTTTTGAAATAACCATTATATATGTATACTATTTGACAGTTATTGGCAAATAACCGTTAAGTATTTGTGACAATTGTTTTTTTAAAAAATAGGGGGCTTACTTTTGATCAGCTCCCTGCAAAATAACCTACAAAAACAACATATATATGCCAAATATCCAAACAGATCCAGTTCTAGTTAGATGTATCCAAATATACAAAATAAACAATTTCGCCCAACAAGTGCCAACAAATTTTTGAATTCTATCTATATAATTATGAATATATCAAAGGTAATGGAATACACATATATATGACCAAGTGCCATTTTTTATTTTCATGATCTTAATAATTTTAATGCTCTTTTTAGTAATAATTGTTTTCTTTAATTTGAGAAGCAACTTCCCCTTTTTTGATATCCAAATTCCTTCATTGTGGTCATGTCTAATGTACAAAGCATCGTCCTCATTGAATTGTGTTTCAAATGATGACCCTTGGAAAGGATCATCCTCATTGAATTCACCTCTTGCATCCTCATCTATTTTGTTTGATAACAAAGCAATAGATCATTCTTTATTAGCTGGATCAGGAACATAAAACACTTATTTAGTTTGTGAAGCTAAAATGAAAGGCTCTTTTTTATACCCTTATTTTTTTCAAACTCAATTGTATCAACCCTAACTCATCTACTTTCAAAGTATTGTTATTGTCAACCCACTTGTATCCAAAGCCCAAGACCTGAAATCCTACATAATTCAACTCCTAAATGTGCTCAACCTTCCCAAAGTATGACATATTGGCATAGATAAGATTTTTATCTTTTGCACTTGATATATGCAAGGTGTTAGCAATAACAATTACCCCATTATTTTGCATTTTGCTTCTAGCTTCCTGCTCTTTAGTGTAGGAGATGTACCCATTGATGACGTAACTTGAGAAAGAAAGCACATGTCTATTCGGACCATATGCCAAGAACATTATTTTCTCTAGAATTGAATTATGATCAAAATTGTACTTGTCATCTACGTGCTGCTTCAACCATGCTGTGAATTGTTTATTATGTTCTTTGGCAAACCAATTATGTACTCTGTTGGAGTTTTCCCTCCTAAGCTCATCTATATGAATGCCTACATACTTGTCAATCTGTTCTTAGTTGTGAAGTATGTATAGGTGTGCTTGCTCCAATTGTTAGTTTGAGATAACGATAACTTTATTTCCCATCAACCCTTGTCCAGATGTCCTTCCTTCATGCTGAGACACCGGAAGGCCAATATCATATGCATCTTTCAAGTAATCGGTACATAATTTAGCCGCTTCTTCACAAATGTACCATTCAACAATGCAATTCTCTAGCCGACTCCAGTTTTTCACATACTCTTTTAAGTTCTTCATCTTGCACTCGATTAGGTACATCCATCTCATATAGACTGAGCCACACAGTTGTACCTCTCTAACCAGGTGAACAGTTAGGTGCACCATTATGTCAAAGAAATCTAGAGAGAAAAACATCTCTAGCTCACACAATATAGTCACGATTCAAGTTTGTAACCTCAGTAGAGACATGCTATCGTCCACAGAAAATGGAAAAAGTAAATATGATATATGCCATGTATACAATAATAAACATTATAAACATATCATCTTCATGTATACATGAGTGGGGCTTAGCCCTACTAATCTACACCGGTTGGGTTCTCACGAACTCTAGTGTAAATGTCTCTAGCACTTCTGGCCCCTTTCTGGGTAAATCATGTTGATTAATAAAGTACATTTACAATCATGACATCCACACAATCATATAACTATGACATAATATATGAAGGATACTGTCCCTACCTCAAACTTTATAATCCCTTTTTCTGGTGTGTCTCGTAACACATGTCGTTCTGACTTCGAATCGATACTAGAATATTAAATGTACTAGAAATAGGTCATAACATATTCAAGTATCATTTTAGACTCTTCCATAGTGTTTCTTATGGTTATATTAGTCTATGGTGAAAATTTATCAAAATGGCCTCGAGACCCCGGCCCGACCCCACCATAACCGGCCTGATGGCACGTTTTCCCAAAATTTTTATTAAGGCTATTCTAACATATTTTCTTTCAAGGAATCCATTTTCGGGCTCAAAATTACCAAATTCATTGTTAAATTATGAAAATACCCTTGACAACCCCTATTTAGGGATTTCAGTGGCGTTTTAGTAATTATGCTTTTTGGGCCTCTACCGAAAAAGTGCTCAACTGTAACTCCACCTAGTTTAATGGAATCATTTATTTCATAAAAAACCAACTCCTACTACCAATTCTGGTCCTGGCCGAAATATTGAAGGGAAAATAGAAAAAAATAGTTTTGTGTTTTATCTTCCAAAACTCGTACTCTTCCACTTCTAATCCTCGGTTAACTCACTTAAATATTTCTTAATCATGATTTAAAAGATTTTGGGCAGCATAACCTCTTAGGGTTATGGCTTTTCCAATTTTACAACTCAACCAAGAAACTTGAAAAATCAAGAAACAATAACAACAACAACAACACTACAAGAAGGCAAGTTTATGAAGTTATCTTCTTTGGCTTCTTAGTTTCCTCTTACTCTAGGCTCCTCCTCCTTCTCTTCTTGATCTCAAAATGTGACTTCACCACCATGGATTCATGAGAACAAGAGTTTAGAGAAGGATTTCATGACAAGAACACAAGAAAACCATAAAAAATTAACCTTTTTACCTTAGATTTCCTCTTCCTTCTCTCTAAACTTCAAGAGCTCTCCAAGTTCACTCTCTCTCTCTCTCTCTTTTCTCTGTCTTGGCTGAATTGTGTCTTGAAAGAGGAGGGAGAAAATGTTTATTCATTTGGTCTTCTCCCTTCCTAACCCTTGATCTCATCAAAGGTCAAGATTACACCATCTTGCATACCCCATTCCTCCAACCATACCTCGCACCATATCTTCTTACTTTAAGTCATCCCTTCTTAACTTTATGCCATGCCTTCACATTATTTAGGTCCAATTGAATTGGGACTAGATTCCTTCTAGTTACACAAACCATACACCCTTCTCTTTACTCTAACTAAATCCATTTCTTCTCCCTTATTTTCATGGGTGGACGAAATTTAGGGTGGAGAAGAGAAGAAAATGTTTTTCATAAATCCTATAATTCATATAGTTGTATTATGTATAATTCCCCTTAATGTCACAATTCTTGATTTATTCCATCAAGAATAATCCAATTATGAATTTTTCTTGATTAATTGAAATTAACTTCAATTAATTAGAAAATAATTAATCTTGGGCTAAATTGGCGAAATTATGATTTTGCTATCACCTTTGTAATTTAATTAAATTCTTGGTTTTATTTGCCCATTTCCTTATGAATATGAATATTTCAAAATTCACAAGATCCAAATTCATGAATATTCACCATTTTATTGAATTACTCAAATAATTACAATATATTTGGTGAATATAAAATTTGGGGTGTTACACTTTACCCAATTTAACACTAACAAATAACAACTTTAGTAATAATAAACACTTAAAATCAATAACAAAACCCTTTGCACATAGAAAATCACTCAAAAAACAATATGTACATACTTTTTACCCAATTCAATATCCAAAAAATGAAGTTAAAAACCACTAGCATGAGAAATTGAACTGAACTCACCTTTAGCAATAAGAGACGAGCTCAAAGCCCTTACCCACAAACCCCAAAAGAAGAAATCACGAACCCATTCTAGAAACCCACGAACCCACAAACGCAACGATGGACGAAGGCGAGCTTTGGAGAATGGCAGAGGAAAAAGGAGTAAAACCACCAAGAAAGCGACGGAGGAGAGCGAAATGGTGGTGGAAGAGCCGGAATGGAGTCGTCGGAGGTATTAGAAGTGAGCTCTCAGTAACTTATAAGTTTAAAATATCAAACGAAAATGGTTTTGAAAGGGGATTTTAAAAGAGCAACTGTTAAGTACATTAAATTTGATGGTTGTTTACAAACAATCATCAAATATATATAATTTATATTTGACGGTTTTTCACAAACAACTGTTAAATAATAGATACCATTTTTTTCCAAAAAAATCAAACTAATATATAACGGTTGGGATATTAAAACTGTTAAATATTTTGTCATATACTTAACGATTGTTTTGAAAAACTGTTATTTATGCTATTCTCAAAATTCTGCCTCTACATATTTAATGGTTTCACTAAAACCGTTAAGTATGGAGTGTCAAATATAAACAAATATGTAGTAGTGCAAGTGGTAAAAGTGAAAAAACGATCATTAATTACCCTATTAACTTTTTATATCTTGGACCAAAATTTTTTGATATAGACGACTTCTTATTCTCCTTTCTGTCCACAATATAGGGTATTTATAGAAGAATGATTTGGTCCAAAATATGAGTAATTTGTAAGATAATTAATACTCATCTTTCAGTTTTATCCTTATAATTAATGCTTATTTCAATTTTATCCACTCATTAAATTTTTAGATACATTTTCTAATAAAGATAAAAGTGAAAAAAAAATTAATATATATAATATATTTAATGAATTAACTACCATTTATTATTTTCTATGAATTAGTTAAAATTTCTTATATTATAAGAACTCAAGGGAGTATAACAACTAGGGGTGAGCATGGTGCCCAGTAGCCCGGTACACCCACTCTGGCCCTGTAAAAAATTGCCCAGCCCAGCCCTAAAGAAATGGCCCGAAAAAATTTTGGGCTGCTTTGGGCGGGCTAATAACCGAGTAGGGCCGGGCATCGGGCAAGGGGTGCTGCCCTGCCCATTTGGCCCTGCCTTGAAAATTATTTTCATTTATTTAAAATATAAAATTCCATATCAATTAAATATTATTTCATATATATATTTTTATTTAAAATATATTTTTTCTATTGTATAATACTCTTCTGATCCTCTCTTTTTTGCCTTAACCACTAAACACTATTTACAAGTAGATTTCTTTCTTCTTTACTTTGTGATGTATTAAATTATAGTTGCTTTTTATTTTCTTTCCAGATGCTTCATCATTTGATCAACTTTTGGGACATTGAATTGATGCAAACTACTTTGACTTTACGGCTTTAATTACAATCATATTTTTTTCTTATTTATAATGGATTATGGATATTGTTTAAATTTTAAAGTATGGATATTTGTTAAGACATATGGTATTTTTTAAATTTCAAAACTCAAGTTGTAGACTTATTTTGAAATATCCCAGGACGTGAAATCATCGAATGCATTTGAAGTTTATATTACTTAGGACGAAGTTAAGACATATGGTATTAGTAACTACATGAATGTTAAAGAAATTCATAAGGAATTATTTTTTTCATATGTGAACAAGATAAGACGTTATCATTTAGGCAGGGAAGCCCACCCTGCCCAACCTACCCTTACCCAACCCAAAATAGTTAGGGCTTTTAATGGGCAGGGCCGGGCATCGGGCTGCATTTTACAGCCCGTTCATTTTTCGAGCAGGCCATCGGGCAGGGGTCTCACTCTGCCCAACCCTGCCCATACCCACCCCTAATAACAACTTAACAGGGGAAACCAATTACCGCAAACAAACACGTGGATATCTTATAAATATAATTCAAAGGAGCATTTATTATCGTAGAGAGAAGTCGTGATTAGCATGGTGAATAATAGGCATCATGTTCAGATGGAAGGAAGACCATGGCGTCGGCGCCAATTGCGTCATGCATGACGTCATGATAAATATAGGAAGCATCTTTTTTGGTTTTAAATGAATTAAATAAATAAATGAGTGGGAGGGAAATAATAATGCTTGTGGGGATGGACTAGACTAGACAACACCAAGGAAGGGATCTAAGTATTTATCGTTAACTTGAGTAAAAGAATCTAAAACATGTCACGCGGGACACACCAAGTTGGACTTAAGTGTTATCTCCTACTACTACTAATATTTGATCCTAACCTAGCTCTAGCTAATATTACTACTACTACATCCACCTTCATTCACTTTCACCATCATTAATTTTTTTAAAAAATGAATAAAAAACTTTCTTCATTTCTTAATTCTTAATTACTCGTTAATCTATGCTTCAGGTAACAACAAACAACTCACAATACTATTAAGTAGGGGTGTTCAAAGTATTTCGGTCCCGGTTGTCCCGGCCCGGTCCCGAACATTTTATCCCTGGAATTTCCCGTCCCTGCCGGGACCGGGATCACACCTTGTGATCCCGGGAATTCTTGCTCCCGGTTTTTTTTTTATTTTTTCCTTAAAAAATAAGTTATTATTTTATTTTTGTATTTTTTACTCCATAAATTAAGTTATCATTTGATAAAATGTATATCACATATTTAGTTAGAGTTAAATCGTATATATCGTGATACAAATCCTAACTACTCCCTCCTGTCCTAATTATAAGACAAAGTTGACTTTTTTTGAGAAATTAAGGAAGCCAATTAAATCACTTTAGAATATTTATATTTATATTTTTTTCTTCAAACTAATTAATTTGACTAATAAACTGATATATAATCTAAATATAGTAAAAATATAAATACTCTAAAATGATTTAATTGGCTTCCTTAATTTCTCCAAAAAAGTCAACTTTGTCTTATAATTAGGACCGGAAGGAGTATATAATGTATAAAGATAATAACAAAAATGATGAATATGATAATAATATGTTATTCTTCAATTCTAGCTCAATTTGTGTAATTTTTATAACATTATTAGGTGTTAAATAATTACTTTAAATACTATATTATAAAAAATTTAACTAATATAATTATACTATTAAAATTGGGAATTCCCGATCTCAATCCTGGGAATTCCCAGTCCCAATTGTCCAGGGAATTTCCTGAGACCGGGACCGGGAATGACATCCCAGTCCCCGCCACCCCCCGGGACGGGAACTGGGAATGGGTGATCCCGATCCCGTCCTGGAATTTGAACACCTCTACTATTAAGCAAAAAAAAAAAAAAGCCACATTTGACACATCGCCTATTTTTGGCTTTATTTAATAGTTTTGAACCCTCAACTATTCATGAGTCATTTTAAATTCTGAGCCTATATTTGACTGTTTTAAACTGTCAAATAAGGGGCGACATATATTTTCTTTTTTAACAAAAGGATAATAATTTCTCGACAGGTTAAGTTCCATACAACACATTGAAGTATCAATCTAGTAGTGTTTAGTATTGTAAACTAATTTTTAGTACATTCAACACTCTAAAGCATTTTTTTAATAGCATCCAATATCCAAATTAAAGTAATTTTTGTCCAGCTTCACCTTTAAAGTTTACTGAATACATCAACAAATTAATACCTAAAGATATTGAGTACTATTGTAAAAAATACTTTAGAGTATCAGTTATGTGAAAACATTAGTTTTTTTTATACATAGTGCTACTGGAAAAATAGTTCAAGATATTGGAAGTTCTTACATATTAATCCACATATTTAACACAGCAACAACGTTAACAACAACTCAATATGTGTGTGTGTGTATAAGATCCAACTAACATTGTACAAAACATATCAATATTGCTATCTATAATAACACTCCCTCTATGTACATGTATATATGTAGATATAATGGTCGCCATATTCATAATGAAATTTAACTACACGTTTTTGTCAGCTTTAGATCAATCTCACCTCAAACCTCACATAATTTTGTTTCCATATAATTTAATTAAAATGCATTGAAATATTGCCTTTCCTTAACCTATGTCTCTCTGTATGTGTGTGCACACACATGAATATGTTTTTATATTAGGATTCAGGAATGAGATTTGGAAATACCCCAAGAACGCACGTGGGGTGGTTAAGCAAGGATTTTCAATATATTTCTTAATTTTTGTGAGAATCAGCTAGCTTGCATCTAATAATATTGATTTGGATTTGAATCATATTACACTCTCTTAGGTTAATAAATGTGGACAATCCAGATTTTCATTATATTTTAATTTGATAAGTATTAGATTAATTTTTTAAAACATAAAAGTTAAAAAATTAAATAAGGAGAATTCAGATTTGGGTGTCCATCACCCTTAGTGAACACTGAAACCACTTTCAGTGAGTAGATTAATATGAGACGAGAAAATTAATATTATACTCCTCCAATACTTAATACATGGCCTAATTGGAGAGTTGGCTTTAGTCCTAAATATAAGACATATTTTTTATATTTGTCAATGTTTTACTAATTTACTCCTATTGATGTTTTCCTTCAACAATAATCAAGAAAGAGAGAAATAAAAGAAATTAAGGAAAATGATAGGAATAGTGTTTTTAAAAAACATATCATATTAACTAATTTCTTTAATTTAATTAAATTAGATAAATAAATCTTACATTACATCATGAAAAGGGGTCTGGTTTCTCTTATTGTCCATTTTCTCATTATCTCTCATAATCTCTAAATCATGTCCGTCCAATCAATCTGAAAGGTAAAAAATGAGTCATGTCATCAAGTTATCACTTCTTCGACTTTCCTCTCCTCTTCCCAATCAACGATCTAGATGGGCTCTTTTTCACAATCAACAGTTCATATGGGTTAACGAGGAATGATGAGAAATGAGATGGTGAGAGGATCTGCATTTCATGGGAGGGGGAGTAATTTAAAATCCAAAGTCATTGGAAGTGAAAAAGTGGCCAATATGCAATTGATTGCTTGGTAAGTATTTATATAGTAACTAGATATGCATGACCCAATTTTGATTGGAAACCTTACTAATTTAATTAAGCGTATTCTATATTTTGAAAACGGTGGATAATGCAATTTAATGTAACAACCACTATAATTTGAGTGTGATGAACTGAAGCAAAAAGTGGACCCCACCCATTATCACCCAGATTTGAAGTCAACAAGTCCACCTATCCCCCACTCTCCTTCCCACACCCTATTCATTACGGCCCTGTTTGGTATGAAGGGAAGGGATGAAAAAAAATGGTAGAGGCTTATCTTGTTTGATTTAGTTGGTGGAGAGGAAGTGAGGGGTGTTTAATAATCCTTTGTCTGGTTTAAGAGAAGAAGAATGATAGTAATTTACCATTATACCCTAACATATTTAGTTATATTTATTATTTATATGTTATATAAATTAATTTACATCTTATCTAATTAATATAATAACATTTTTATTTATAATCAATACAATAATAACTATTTTGTTTTAACTACTTGAGTATAGAAATTAACTATTTGAGCTCTCTAAGCCTTGTTAGGCGTCATTGATAAGTTGAATAAAGACAATGACAACTTGAATATAAATTCTAGTTCTGTAATTAATATCTCATTGTATTATTTTTGCATTCAATTACACTACCTGTAAGGTGCAATGAGATTGAACCAAACACACCCTTAATTTGAATTATTCGGTTGCTCAGATATTTGATAATAAGATTCAAAATAAGCGTTAGATATCGAGTCATCCAAAGGCTATGGAAAAAAATCCTTTTGGTCATAAATATAAGAGTTTGATAAGGGGTTTATTTTGATCATAAATATAAAACTTCAATTCACTTTGTTTCTATAGTTTATAATTTTTTCCCCGAAATACCCATATTGATTGCACATGTGAAGACGGTTTTAATCAAGAGTAATTTTAGTGCAGATGAGATATTTTAGAGATACCAACACGCATTTATTACAACTAATCAATTTTTAAAATATTTATAAATTAATTATCTACCTCTTTTATAAGAGGCACTAAGAATAATAAAGATGGGAGATGAATGGGGGTCAAGCATGTGTTGATAGAAGAGAGGAGCAAGGTTTGAATTCAAAGGGAGGGAGGGATTAATGGTCCATAATTAGGTGGGCGAGTAATTAATTGGAGGTGGACATTTGTGAATCAGGTTCATGAATGTGAACACCCTCTCTTTCTTACTTTGACTTCCTTCTTTCTTTTGTTCTTGAAGTATTCATTTTTTTAATTTTAGTGTCCTCCCTCGTGGCTTCAGTGCATTGTATTGACCATTGTTTGAATGGCTGAAAGTCTTGTCCTTTCATTATTCTCTCATTCATTTTTGTTTTGGTCTTTCTCCATTCATTTGATATTTTACCTTTCTTGGTTTTTCCTTTTCTTTGTCAACTTCATACATGTGCGGTTGTATTGAGTCTCAGGGCAATCAACCCCATCATTCACTCTGTCCCTAAGTAAGATATTTAGAGACGATCAATAATCTCTTTAGATTCACAGAATTTGAACCCAATAATCTTGTATGAGTCAAATCCTTGTCGAACTAAATTAAATTTTGTTACCTATTACTTCTAGTCTTTAATCTTTAATAGTATAAGATTTTGTCTGTAGTGCACATATTGTCGACTAAATTAAATGTATTTTTTATTTTTTTATCCCTATTAATTACAATAAATAAATAAAAATATTTTTGTTGATTTAAAAGTTTTAAAAGTTGAAGCATGCATATAAAGTTATAAACTTTAGCAAAGCTACAAGAAATAAGTTCAGGGTTATAGACAAGTAATTTAAAAAATAACAATGGTGGTATAGAAAAGGATATATATATATATATATATATATATATATGATTATAACCATCACTCCTATTTATAATTCAGTTTTACATTGTTTCTCCAGAATTAAGAGAAACTTTAAATTTTATTAATTCTCTCTTTAAATTTAATAACTTTCCAACTTTATCTCTATATATTCTATCCTAAGAGTGTAAAATATATATAATAATAAATGAAGGATAAAATTGTATATTCAGATATGAAAAAATTTAATGATGTAATTTATAAATATGATAAAAAAAATTTATTTACCTTGTAAATAGGAATGATCATATCATTAGTATAAGAAAATATCAATAAATACTTTGAAGTATTATGATTATTATTATTTTCTTACTATATACTCATTGGGGTCCTAAACATAAGAATTAGTGTGTTTGGGGAGGGCGTTTGGGCTCCCCAACTCCCAATTGGACCCCCAAACGCCAATTGACAATTGAGAAAAAAAAAAAGTGAGTGTTTGTGAGTTATTTTATTTAATTGAGCTTATCACATCATAATAACTTTTACCTATAAGATCTATTTCCCAACTTTTTCTGATTTAGCGTTTGGGGAGAGTATGGATAATTAAAGTATTTTTTCAGTTGTGTCTAATGTGATATCAGATTGATTGCAATTTTATCCTTAATATACTTTTTTAGTTACAAAAATTAATTTAAACTATTTTTGGGTGCTTTTAACCCTTAAAATATTTTTCCAACTATACCTAGTGTGTTATCAAACTGATTGCAATATTACCCTTAATGTTCTTTTTCAGCTCCAAAAATTAATTTAAAATATTTTTTGATGCTTTTAACCTTTTAAAATATTTTTTCAGTTATACTCATTCCTAGGAGACTTACTACAATTTTACCTTTAATGTATTTTTTTTAGTAGTAAAGAGCACTCAAAACTCAGAATACTGATTTATTGATTTCCACCCACTCTAAAATATTTTTTCAATAGGACCTAATATTTTAAAGTAATTTTTAAATATTTACTTGATTTTTTAAAATATTTTTCGACCAACTCTCTCTTACTATTATCATAAAAGTCACTTGTGCTTAAACCAATCCAAACAAGTTTTACTTTTGTAAAAGTTATTTATACAATCACCAATCCAAATATAAATCATATTACACAATCGGGTTTTTACTAAAAATAAGATTACCAAAAGTTAAATTGAGAAACTCCATTTTTCCAATAACTGCTTCAAACACACACTTAGATAATTAACTTGAAGAGAATTATTACGAAACTAGTTAAATTAATTATTTATAAAAGATGTGGATTAGTTTCCTCAGCTTAAATACTCTTTCAGTTATTTGTATGGAAAACTATCCATTGAAGGTAATTCACTTAATACATGCAATCTGTATATATAGATTGAAAAAATTATAAATTTAAAAGCTAAAGTGGAGTAACATTTTATAGTTTGTTTTAACCTACATGATATCTTATGAGTTGTGAACCATCATCGAAGTAGCTAGCTCTTTATTAACTTTTCATTGAGTCAGTCTTTTGTTCATCAATCCAAATCCCATATATATATATATATATATATCCTCCGTATATCCATATTATATAATTATAATTATGTAAATTAGTTTATACTCCAAAAGCAACGTGAAAGTTATTTCGGATGAACGTTGCCAAATCCAAACGAAACTCTTAATTACATATTGCTCATCATGTGCGGCGAGGAAAGGAGGGAACCATAATTATTAATTATTATATAATTATTTTATTTTTTTAAAATGGGAGGAATTGAAGTTGCTTTTTTCGCGTGGAAGTCGTGTAAGTTAGTCAATTTCAAAAAACAAATGTGTCGTCAATATAATTCTTATATTGTTTTTATGGGCACACAATCAATCATCTTACCTACTCAACAGATTCTTTCTCCTCTTTATGTCGACCACGCTATGATTATGTTTAATTATATCTTATGATCTTATTTATAAGTAATTTTTTTTATAGATATGATCCTTTTTATAAACAATTTTTATTTTTTGTCTGAAAATATAAGTTTTTTATTTTATTTTATCCTTATTAAATATTCATTTTTTCTTATATCTTATACTCATTATCTCTCATACTTTTTATCTATCATCTCTCCTATATTCTTTTCATAAATAGGGGCATATATGGAAAAAACAAGATTTTTTTGACACACTTATTACTTTTAACTACCGGTTCGTTTTGCCCAATAAAAGAAAAGTTACTTATAAATAGAATCGGATGGAGTATATATATATATATATATATTTAAAGTAGTAATTAATTAAAGCCCCTCACGGTGAAAAATTGCTTTAATTAGTAATTAATGACCACATACTTATTCAACCTTAATTTCCACATTCTTACTTGTCCTCTCGCGACCTTGTTTTGAATTCTATTCTATCTAATCTAGTAACTAGTAATGTCTTGTGTCAGCAAAATTACTCCGCATTTAATTTAATTAAGGGAGGAACTTGTTATAACGACTACTGGAATATGAGAATTTTGAAGGGAAAATTGCATTTAGATCCCAGATAAAAGAAAATATAATAAACCAGTCTTTTGAAATTTTAAAATTACATTTAAGTCCCATGAAATTTTTTTTTACAGTAAATTATAATTCTACTGACAAATCCAAGGGCGCTTACATTGATAAGTCTATGGACGTTTATTGACAAGTCCATGGGCATTTAATAATTAAAATTTATTACAAAAAAGTCTCATAGGACTTAAATATAATTTTAAGATTTCAAGGGATCATTTAATCATATTTTATCTTACTCAGAACTAAATGCAATTTTCCCAATTTTAAAATTGTCACAATTTCTATGAAGTTTTAGGAACTATTCTAGAATTAATTTTTCTTGTGAAATGACCTACTTACCCTCAATAAAATTAGTTGACGTTGTCTCAATTATTGTCATTTGATAAGTTAAGATTGTTACTTATTAAATTGTTGATATGATTAATATTCTTTAAAAAATTCTCTAAAATTATTTGTCACTATTTTAATTGTTATTATCAATTGCTAAATTAAACTAGTTAATTGTTAAACAGTTCTTATCACTTTTATTTTATTTTTTTTTCAAATTAACAGCATTTAGGTAACTTTGCTATGAAAATTAATTCGAAACCTGTCCCTAGAGATTCATAGTGTTTAGGTCATTTCGAGGACTTGAATTGAGATTTTACATGTTTGAGGGATTTTTGTGTGTTTCTTCCTTTAATTTAACTTGAACCACAAGCAATTTCTTAGCCATAAGCTTTGAATAATATCTAATTCTAAGTCTAAATATAATAAGTTGACTAATCTATATATAATGGCTATATCAATTAATAAATATCTGGCATAAATAATTATTTTAACTTTAAAAATTTGATATTTGGAAATTTGATAATGAATATTAACAAGCTATCTTAACTTATAAGTTTAAAAAAATAATCAATTAATCATTTTATAATTGTTAGCTAATATATGCTACTCCATTTCACAAACAAGAACGATACAAGCAGTATCTTTGATAAACAAAATTCAAAAACAACAACATGATAAATGATGAGATTTGTTCACACGTAATTTAAATTTTATGAACATTATCTTCATAAAAATAGAACCTAGCGTATTTATATATTAAAAATAATATGTCACATGATGGAAGTTCAATCCCTAATTATTGAGGGGAAATTCATATTAAAAAAATTATTGAACCAACGTGACATTATTAACTAAAGAAATTAACGTGCTTATTTTAACAAAAAAGGGCCGAATTACATAATTATAATAGTGATAGATTTGATTATAATAATTAAAGCAACGTGGAAAATGTTTGAAATAGTAAACGTGACAAGGAAGTAGAGAGAGAGAGAGAGAGAGGGTGGGGCCCACCCGCCTCATCCCACCATACCCTACATTATTTTATTAAAAAACCAAAGACTTGGACAAATCAAGGTGGCTTCGGGTCAACATGAAACTTCTACAGTTCTACTTCAAATAAGATTATTCTTTTGTTCATTTTAAAAAATCTTGCTTCCCGGTCTTCTTTATCTTATTATTATATTCTCTCCCTTCTTTCATATAAATAACAACGATCAAATCAAAAAAAAAAAGAAAAAAAAGAACAGGATGGTTAATATTAATTAAAAACAATGAATATATTATCTATATATATATATATATATATATATTTTTTTTTTTAATCATGCCTTTATTTATAAAAATGATGAGTGAGAGAGAATGAGTGAAAAAAAAAGAAAAATACTTAGGTCAAGTTCCTTATATTCATTTCGTCAAGTTCTCAAATTACATGTGATCATGTGTCATATTTTTACATTATTATCAATTAACTATAAAAAAAATGCAAAAAATAGAACACATAGTTGTATATGATCGGAGAACTTGATGTAATGGATGTAAGGAACTTGATGTAAGTATAATCCAAAAAAAAAAAGAGCGAATAAGAAAAAAAAAGATATAAAAAAATATGTAATTAATTAAGGATGAAAATAAAATAAAATAATATTAAATTTTTAGATAAAATAAAATTATTATTTATATGTATAGAATTTAGCCTATAAGAGAAAATGTTATTTATAAAGGTTAAAGTATAAAATCACCTCGCAAGCTTTTATCAATGGATATATATATATATATATATTGCCGATTTTATCAATGGATATTTAGTGTTTAGGAGAGAGTATTTATATTTATGAAAAATGGTGACATCAATACGTGCATGTTGAGCCCACAAGTTGCCACTATTTGAATATTACTCACTTTTGAAATGTGTGCTTGACTTTGAATTTCTTCCCCGAAAGAGAATTCACCGACCTATCCCATCCAAACACCTCAAAAGTATATTCTCTTTCTATTTCATCCCCCGCACACCCACCCCAACAAAAGCACCAAACCCTAATCTTCCTCTAAAGTAATTACCTCCATTCATCATTCATCAACACGTTCTTCTTATCCTCATCTCTCTCTCTCTCTAATATAATAATTATATTGCTCGCTCGTGCCAGCTTTGTAAGCAGGTGGGTTCAACTTGGCCCTCCTTCACTTTCCGCCAAGTTTCCTGGTCCAACTTGAACTTCTCTGAATTCTACTTGTGGAGTAAGACTTCTATATATACATGTCTCTCTTTGTTTACTCAGAGATTCAAGATTTTTAAGGCTGTCAGCTGAGTCCTTAAGGGTTTTTGCTACAAAGGGGAGATTTTTTCTGAAGGGGTTTGAGTTTTTAATTGTTTGGATTTGGATGCTAAGTATGGATTGTTCATCTTGGGTCAACACGTCCTTGGATCTCAACATTAGACCTCATCATCACATGCTTAACGAAGAAGTTCCAGTAAGTAAAAAAAAAAAAAAAACACTGAATTCTTCATATCGTTTCTTGCGTGAATGCCCACAAGGTGTTCTACAAAATGCTTCAATGAAAACTGCTTGATGATTTCACCTACTGAAGTTCTTTTGTGTGTCTGTTATTTCAGAAGAAGGAGGTGGAAAGCAGTTTTTTCTTATCTGGGAAGAAATCTTCTGTGAAAGAAGAGGTTAGTTGTTCAATTCTCATGGAAACTTGGTTCTATTCCGGGTTCTAAAAATGGATTCACCAATTAAAAACTTGAAATGAAAGAGTGTTTGGGTATATTTATTTGAGCCTTCTGATTAAAAGTTGTTGTTTCTGTATAATATTTGTGCAGTCATTTCAGACAAGTGGTGGGTTGGAGGATGAACTGAAGAGGGTGAGTGCAGAGAACAAGAAGTTAACAGAAATGCTCACAGAGATGTGTGAGAATTACAATTCTCTGAGAAGACACTTAGCTGAATATATGAGAAACAATCCTCAAAAGGATCTTAACAACACCAACACCCCATCAAAGAAACGGAAGTCTGATACCAGCATCAGCAACAACGACAACAACAACAACAAAAACACTAATGGTAATCCCATGGCCATTAATGGCACCTCTGAGAGCTGCTCAACTGATGAAGAATCATGCAAAAAATCTAAGGAAGGCACCAACAAAGCAAAAGTTTCCAAAGCTTATGTCAGGACAGAGTCATCTGATACTAGCCTGGTGATCATTAAGACTCTAATTCTTTTATCTCATTTGACACAATCCATTTGATCTGTTTAAGGATTTTTCACGAACTTTTTGATATGGTATAATTGTCTGCTGACGGGGAATCGTATTTCCTCTTGGTGCTTTGTTTTCAGATTGTGAAGGATGGGTATCAATGGAGGAAATATGGGCAAAAGGTGACCAGAGATAATCCATCTCCAAGAGCATACTTCAAATGCTCTTTTGCTCCAAGCTGTCCTGTCAAAAAGAAGGTAAATTAAATTAAGCTTCTCTATGTCAATATTTATATCAGCTAATATAATAAGGATCTGGATGAAAATTTGGAAAGCTAATTTTGTTTCCTGTTCCCCTGTTTCAATTATTCAGGTACAAAGAAGTGTAGAGGATCAATCTATTCTGGTTGCAACATACCTAGGAGAGCACAATCATCCTCATCCTTCTCAGATGGAGACACCACCAACATCAGGATCCAGCCGTTTTGTGAGCCAAGCTTCAGTTCCATGTTCATCAGCATCTCTGAGTTCTTCCTCTGTACCAGCAACAACAATTAACTTTGACTTGAAAAAATCCAATTCCAGCACCACCAACAACCACAAGAATACCGTTGCCGCGGCCGCGGCCTCCAAGAACCCTAAACCGAAACCTGATTCGCCGGAAGTCCCTCAGGTTTTGGTGGAACAGATGGCCTCTTCCTTGACTAAAGATCCCAATTTCAGAGCAGCACTTGTTGCTGCCATTTCAGGAAGAATATCCCCCTTGAATTAAAAAAAGTCCGGTGGAATCCTAAAGTTTCTAACTTTTTAGCCGGATCATTTCTTAAATCATGGGCGGGGATCTCTTTGTTGTAAATACAGACTCAGGAAGACTCTGGGACATGTTCCTCGGTTTGATCCATATTGTGGGGAAGAGAGAGAGAGAGAGAGAGAGAGAGCTGATCAAGTTCACGAGAAAAATAGCCCAAATCAGTCGCTCAAAGTTCTTGCAAAAAAATCTGTCAAGGTGACTGAAGTGCTTTCTTTGAAGCAGTCTCATCTTCTCTGAAGCCACGTCTGGTTCTTTGCAATCTGCCATATTCCATGTACTCTTCTTTTCATTACATAAATGATTAGAACTAGTGATGCAAATATAGAGCTGTTTTACACTGTCAGTATTTCAATATCAATATATAAAATTAAATTTACATAGAGAGCTGTGTTGTTATTTGAAAGTGTTGCAGTTGCAGATATATGGAATAGAAATCAGACTATGATGGGATAACTACATAATCTATGGGATGAAATTTCTTTCTAGAAAGACATTTTTTAGCAGTTGATATTAGAAGCTTTGAAGTTTTAATTTACTTGCCATTACAACACTGTAAAGAAAGCACATTCTGAAATGCTCTGTTGTTTCAATGATATTCACTAATAAACATGAGTATCTGAATATGTAAATAATTATTCAATGTTATATAACCCTGCCTTAGATCTACAGACAAACTTGTTGATCCATGTTATTTAACAGGGTTTTATATTGGTTGTCGAGTGCCTAGCACAACCTTTCTCTTTTATTCAGGCCTGACGGGCTGCTGACAAACTAGTAAAATGAATAATTTGTAACTGAGTTGATCCTACCTTAGATTTATAGATAAACTAGTTGATCCATGTTCATATACATTCAATAGCGTTTTATATTGGTTGTCAAGGACGTAATACAATCTTTCTCCTTTATTCGAACTTAGAACCAGCTGCCGACGAACTAAATGGATAATTTGTAAAATAGTTATAATTATTAACCGTGGTGCGATTATTTCTGCTACGAATATAATCCAAGTTAGAATGACCCATTTGTGATCTTGACTAATATCTAACAGAAATTGTCTCTGGAGTTATCTGGATTTCATTTTCATTGCTTTAGGTACATTCATTGAAAAGAGTTAAGCGTTATCTTGAAGCTGCAAGGTGAGAGAGAGAGAGAGAGAGAGAGCGAGCGAGCGAGAGACTGTTTTATTTAATCTTACAACAAAGGATCACATAGACTAGACCCTTTAATTTGATATCTCATCAAATTTCTTCTAGACTTGTATCACATCAATGAAATTGGTCAATACTCAATAATACTAAGGACACAATCCAATCCAAGAAAAAGCATCTCTAAATTTCTTGAAATTAGGTGGTGGGTAGTGTTAGACAGTATCAAGCACTGCAATCTACAAGTTTTCAACCAATACTGCAGGCGAATCAGGCAATGTTCCTCAAAAGACCAATCAAGGGGTAGGTACTGCCGGACTTAGTTGACTTTAACATATAATAATATACTTTAACCTGAAAATACAAAGTATAGCCCCTGGAATAAAATATGGGAAATAATTAATCCATCCACGATAGATTTGTCCCACTAAAATACCTAGGAGAGGTCTCTGGTCTTCATCCTGTAACATATAGGGACCTGTTCATGATCACGAGAAATGCATGAGTGATAGTGATCATTGGCTTGTTGCCATTTCAGTAATTTCTGTTTTTTTTTTTTTTGTGCTTTTTGTATGACAGAGAGTTTAGATGAGATGCGTCCCCGAAGTTTATGAGGATCAGGGCATCCTTCACATCTCAAATACTGCTTGCAGATGTTACAGCTTAAGTAGTGCTTACAGATGATACCACTTCCTATTTCTATTGCATTATATTCTCCAAAACCCAACCATCTCTCCTCAAAGTTGAATCACTATGAGGTGAAGCTCTATTTATCCACAAATGTTCTCGAGTTGATTTTTCCACTGGATATGTGGTGGCTATACATTCATTGAATCTGATCTGAAGCAATTGATAAGATGATCACTTATTAGCCCAGTCACTTCACTTGCATGAAAGTATACAATTTACTTTGGGAATTTTGACTGGTAGCCGTAAGTGGGTATTGGTGTAGCCTCAATATACGCTTATGGTTTTTCTAGGTTACAATTAAGTGTCAAACACGTTTCAAACTCTTTCATTAACTGCACTTTTTAAGTAATAACCCCGCATATAAGTAAGCAATATTCACACACACACAAATTTACCCACCCTCGTGCAAGTTGAGCTGAGAAATTGGTCTTATCCAACCGAGTCTTTCTTTTGTTTTGAATAATTCATGTGTGGGTCATCATGGTCTGAAGGAGCAGGTTTGGCATAAAATTTTTTCTTAACCTTCTCCTTGTTAGGTAGCAGTAAAGTTTGAAAGCAAGGGCTAAGGCTGATTCACTTGAGCAAATAACTTTCCATCCAGAAACAATGGACAAAGAAACAAAGATTGTGTTTTGACACCTATATGATTATACAAATGAATGAAATGAACAGAATCAAGAGATCTGATTCTGTCATCATTCTTAAAGTCTGAAACAGGCAGTACATATTTATTTGTAGAGTTGATGGGCAGCCCTATAGGAAAAAGGAAAAGACAAGGAAATAAATGCATAATATAAGACCTAAATCACGGACTGATTCACACGCTCTAGGAAAGGAAAAATCTTTGAACTTGAGACCTAATCAAGTTCTAGTTTTCTTCCTTATATTCTTCATTACTCATGGGGACAATTTTCCTTGCCTCTCTTTGTCTGGAGGTACTTTGTCTCAATGAAAGTATAGGTTTTGGTCTCCTCACACCAATGTTTAACTAGAAGTCTTCTTCACTCTACTTTTGTTCCTCTTAGTTTTGGGTATTCTCATCACACTTTGTAGTGGGAGGTCTTGGTTTTGTTCAAGCATCTTTCTTCTTGGCATTTAATGTCATGGTTTTTCAAGTGATCATTAGGATTGGAGTTGTTTCAGTCACCCAATCGTTGTTTATGGTGGCAATTTTATTATCATAAAGTCTAAATTAAAGGCGTACTTCCTTTTACATTTATTTTTTGAGTTGTTCTTGTCACAATAAGTTGTTTCAGTGGTAGCGTCATTTGTCATGTTTGGACGATGTCCCAAGTTAGAGCCTGACATTAACATGTTTGTGTGAGTGCATTAAAACAAAAGATTAAGAGTCCTTTCTAGCAAAAATGTTTGTTTAATCCCCTTAATAAGAGGTGGTTTAAATCTAAATCACAAATATTTTTACTTAGAATACCCTTTATTTGGAATGGGGTTAAAAATAAATTAATTTAATGACCTTCATTGAAGGAGAGGTAATTTTGAAAAAGAATTTGACATTTAAGAAACATTTTCAACAAAGTTAACCAATTGTATCAAAAAAGAAAACAAAGAAAACAAAGTTAACCAATTACAACTATACTTATTATGTGTGAGGTGATTGATGGACCTTTATAAATAGGACTGAAGGGAATGCATTTATAATAATAGAGAGGGTATACAGCCCTCTAGAAAAGGAAAAAGACCGAAAAAGAAATTTTAAAATAAAAGACCTTAATAAATAAACTGTAGTGAAATAAACTACAGTATGTGAATCAAATTCTAAATATCACAAAGACTAATTTAGATGATTTGGGATATATCATGAGCTAATTGTTTGATGAGCAATCCGTTCTTGTGAGTCTTTGCAATATGGCAATCATATAATTAAATCTACAATAAGTTTCATGTAAAATCATATAATACAATCAAAGAATATTTTTTCAGGAAAAAAAAATTGAAGAACTATAACATTTCATTCACTCTACAAAACCAAGAAATGAAATTGGTAGTGAAACTATATATATATATATATATATATTGAATACAAGGGAAGTGGTAAGAGCCAAGCAAGGAACTTAAGGACAAGATATAGGGGCTATATGTCCTAAATGAAAGTCACAAGTTATAAAGTTTGTACTGGCTAAAGGATGTTATGATAGAGTCACATGCTCTTAACTATTTATTTGGATTAGTTTTTAGAGAATAATTTTTATGATTTATGAGATAAATATGTGAGAGGTGTTTTGCTTCGGCTTGCAAAAAAGAGCTTATGAAACCATGGTTTTATCATTTCCCAAACATTCACTTAAATCTGAATCCATGTGCATGTTGAGCAAAGGAGATCTCAACAAGTAGCTTTACTGGTTAACGAATCCATCCACATCAAGTTTAACCCATCTTAATTCGAAACTACAAATACAGTATCCGAACCATAAGTGCGTCTTTGTTAGCACTTAATTATAGAAAAAAAGAGTAATTGATATGTCCAATTGTGCACCAACATGGAATTATTCAGGCATTGATCATCATACGTGTTCTGTATAAAATATATTCTTAGAAAATTATTCCGTTAAACAGGCTTATTACACAAAATTTACAGCAGAGAGCATCAAAACTCAACACTTAATCAGAATGCTGAAGTGAAAGAAATAAGAGTAACAGCCATTACTAGCTATTTTATAGATGTTAATTTCTCATCCAAGCATATTAATGCTGCAATGATCATTTTATTAAGATAGGCAACTGTATACACTAGAAAGGATTAATTAACATGCATTTTAATTTGCAAGTTTGATACTCATTCTGATTATGAACTTGCTGAGATGGTGTTTCAAGGACAGTTATGGAATTTTAATCATTATTGATAATGAAGACCAAGAACATAGTGCCTTGTGGTGGTGGTGTCCAGGTACCCTCCAAAACGTCGTCTGCAAACTGCCATCTCCAACTTTACTTTCTTCCTATGTGTACAGCAATTTCTTTGATCTAAACCGAATTGAATTTTATTTTCCTTTACAGTACAAGTAACTTAACTTTCAACTTTGTAGCAAAAAAAAAAAAAAAACTTAACTTTCAACTCCAATCTTCGTTCCTCTAGAAATGGTTCCTCTAGTGCTGATACCTTTTTTTTTTTTTATCGTTTCAATTAATCAGATGAATATGTCTCAGTACAGGCATCAGGAGCAGCAAGCCCATTATCAGTTTTCAAATCACTCTGCTAACCCACCTTCAATTCATACAGTTAGTTCCATTTCCAACCATGCTTCATTCTTGATTCATTAAATCTTCAAGTTCATAATTCCAGCTCAAGATTAAATGTTCACAGATGCCAACAAGAAGAACCCTGATGATGGAGATGGCCCATTCAATGGATATAGCATCCTTTATAGTTTATACTACATATACTCAAGGAGATATACAAATCATTTGCCTTTTTCGTTAAACTTGATAAGTTTGCACCTTCATATTCCTTGCTTTGTTTTTCTTCCTCTGCTTTTTTGCCCAAGTCCGTTTCACTGGTACAAAAGATACAATCTTTCTGCAAGAAAATGAGTATCCTTCCAGGAACAAGTTTTCCCACTGCTAAATGTGTTTTTCTTGGTTGACATGATCAGTTAAAATTGCCATATTCCTCAAAGTTTGCATCATAACTCCATGAACTGTGGCTGACAGATTTAAAAAGCAGAATCTTTTGCAGTTCTATGAGAACCATAACGGCCAATCCGGAACTTCAACAAACAAATCCAATTTTCCTGAACATTTTGGGACTTTTGGGATTGTTTATGTTTAAATGGAATCATAATAACACACACTGCAGCTTGCAGAAGAATTCAATCCTGCACTGAAATGTGGTGGACTTGGTTTCTTCCTCGCTTTCACATCATAGAAAGTTCTGATATGTGAATCAATCAAATACTTTTGACATGCTTGAAATAAGTGAGGCATGAGAGAGTAGTCAATTTGCATGAACATCAAACCAATTAATCAAAAACAGTATCAAGGAAACCCACTGCATACGTAAGTTTATTATGAAGAATCATGTTTATCAGAACATAAATGTCACCTAAACAGAAAAGAAAGGGCCCCTTAGCTAGAGGTATTGGGTTTGATCCCGGGGTATGGAAGAAAACCCTTGTGGGGAGACCCCTACCCCTTTTGAGGGGCCTCGGTCAGGTTGGTTGGGTTCCTGGTAATCGGAACTGGCTACCAGAGGTTCCACTGTAATTATGAATGAAAACAGAAGGGGGGAGGGGATGTCAACGAAGTGGTTTGGCACGAGTACATGGATCTTCTTTGGACTCCACTTGAATCATAACTAGGTATCCTAAAACCCAGAGGAGAATATATTGAAATGGAACCCAGGAGAGACATGCAAGAAGGCTCAAAATGCTGCCAACATATTGAGGATCTTTGATGACACCGAATGGGAATTCTGTCACCCAGGGAATCTCTTTTCCAAAGCGGACACCGTAGTATGTTCCAGGCTCACCAAGCAGCTGATAAACCCTGTCATTTGAAGTAATTTTGCCAATCAAAACCTTTGATGAAAGAGCAAGCTCACACTTTAACGAGACCAAACAAAGTAAATAATGCAATTTGGGTACAGTACAAACATGTCAAAAATACCAGACCTTCACAGCTACTCTAATGCTAGTGGATGATCCTTCAGTGATCAGAATCAGAGGGTTCACATCAAACTTTTGAAGCCAAATATAAGGCTTGGAAAAATCATTAAAAAGAATTCAGTCCTTCAAAGCTTAAACCTTTTCAGTTGATAGAGCTCAGATTATTGGGTTTGAAACTATAAACGCATTAATTTTGCTTCACTTTTCTGTCTAAACATCAGTTTTACCAAAAAAATATTTTCCATCACCAATCTACTGCATAGTCATCATCAAGCCTATGTGTGACAATCAATTCTAACAGATTAAACTGGCAATCTCAGAATCTCAAATACTAATTAAGTGTAGTCAACTGCATATCATAGAACTAACACTCCCTATACAACATTCCAAGTTAAGGTCACAACTCATTCAAATCTAAGGTTAGATATCTGCTGTTTTACGATAAACACGAATGTATAAAGCATATATTCTTTCTGCTCAGGATCAAACATGAACATATAGCAAGAGACAAGCGTTGAAACTTTCCTCACATCCACTAAACAACACTACTAAGTTCTTCATTTTCAGCTATGAATAGCCAAGCGTGATTCCATATTAATCTCGTGGCAACAATTGACAAACACCATTATCAGATCTAAAGCACCACTCAGCAAAACACAATACAGTCCAAACAATGTTCAACAACATCCAAAATGATCATAAAATGAGCAACACACACACAAACACACGCATAGAGAAATAATTTAAGTGTGGAGAAATAACCTGAAGTTGAGGAACTGTCCAAAGGCAAAAAGTGGCCAGAAATAGAGAGGAGGAGGCCAATGGAAGGAAGAAACGGAGAAGAGAGAGATGAACTGAACCAGCTTTAAGAAATGAGAAACGTAAGCCATCACTTTACATGGGTCCCGACCTTTCCCACAAAGGTCCACCCACGACTGCGGCGAAGTCCATAGCCAGAAGTAGAACGGAAATGGTGAGATTACTCCGATAACCGCCGCAATACCCATTGAACTTTTTTGCTTCACTTTCCCGGAGACTTTGAGCTGTGATTTTCTGCTCAATGAGATCCTCTTTTTTCTGATTCGAACGCCAAACGGAGCAATACGATCACGTGAACTTAGTGGTCGTAGATTGGGCTTAAAATACCTCACCGGGGTCCAATTATAAGCCCAATAAATTGATCTACATAATTCTGGGCCATAAGGCCCAATAAAGGTCGGGCCTATTCTTATGTGTCTTAATAACAAATAAATTCAAGTGGATGGATCTGTTCTGCGAAATAGTATGTGGATGTGATTTCGAGAAATAGTGTTGGCGAGTGGATTTAAGAACATTTGCGCTGTCAATGAGGTTTGGCATAGTTGGTTAAGGTCTTGTCATCCCGATTATAAAGGAGTGTGTTCGAACCCTTTGACTGATGAGGAGACCTCGTTGGTAGGCGATCTCGTAAGTCCTTTGTAAGCGCTCGAAGAGCCCTGTGGCTGTGCCCTAGCATTGGTAGAGGACTGGTGCCGAACTTACCTAAACTTTTATATATAAAAAAAAAACAAAACAAAAGAACATTTGTGCTTTTCACAAAGGTAATTAAACCCGGACTCGTTAGTGAACCGGTCGGGGTACTGGGTTAAGGGTCAGTGAATCAGACCGGAGTCAAACCGGAGCTAAACTGGAATCAAACCGGTGAGAGATGGAAGATTTTAGGCTTATAGTATGAAATTCTAAAGGAAAAATATAAAAAAAAACAATTTAAAAAAAAATATAAAAAACTTGACCTTGACCAGGTCACCAGACCGGACCGGTTGGTAGGTTTCCAGTCCGATTTGGGTTAGAGAACTTAACTTTTCATAGATTGCGTTGAGGTCATCAATTGGATCATTTGCGAGTGCAATAACTCAACCTTTTAAAACAATATTGACGATACTAGAACACTTGTTCATAGTGACCGAAAAATCTCTTTCGTTCATAGACATTGAGAAAGTCCTAGAGTTGCTGACTAGTTAGCGAAACTCTCCTATAGGTTGGAGGGTAATATTTGTATTTTTAATCAACCCTCGTCTAGTCTATAAGATTAAGAGATAGTGGTTGATGAGGGAGGCTAGAAACTAATTTGCTTTGTATGTTTGCATGCTTGTTTGAGTTAAGGGATTTTAGTATTATTGGGGAAAAAACAGAGTATTTATATGTTTGCAAGCATCCAGCTTAAAAGAGTATTTATTTATTTTTTTCCAGAAAGTTTAAAAGAGTATGTATAGATTATCTATTAATAAGAATATCATATTAATAATTAGATTCAAGCCAACACTCTTTATCAATTAGCACCAATATTCATGAGAGAAGGTTATATGTTCTTATTTATATTACGAAAGAGAGAACAAGGTTTAGACAAATACACACACACACACACACACACACACACACACACATATACAAGTTCAGAGTTAAAGCAAGCAAATCGATATGAACATTCTCCTCCTCCTTCTTATTTTAAATGATTGAAAGAGAAAATCTCATCAATTTTAACTTAATGAGAGGCCCATCTTAGCCCACTTATTTTTTTAGGATCTTATTTAAAATTCTAATTAAAAAGGAAATATTTTTAAGAGAATATATATTTTCATGTCATGAAAATAAAAGAAATATATGCGAGTGTGTGTGTGTGTGTGTGTGACACTTAACAATAGTAATAAAAAAATATAAAAAGATAGAGAATTGGATAGAGAAGAAACAAAAGGGACTACTTCTCATTTAGTACCAACTACATATATAGTATATCTGCCTCTATATATAGTATGCAATCTTATAACACATGATATCTAATGTGATAAGTGGAAGAATAAATTACAAGAGCACTTGTGAAAGTTACACATCTTTTGAGAAATTTAAAGTGACATGGGAAGATCAAGAAGCATGAACATCGACACAACTATTATATATAGGGAGAATTGTTATAAAATATCTCATTAGCAACTTAATTGTCAAATAGGACCTGGGAAGATATCTATACATCGAGAAAAGATTTGTGCATACGAAGGGAAGATTTTTGCACACGTATAGGGAAGAATATTGTACAGAAGGAAGATATTCTGCATATAGGGGAAGATATTCTGTATACCCGGAAGATATTCTGCACGCGAAGGTCCTATTTGACAAATATGTTTCCAATGAGGTATTTTTTCACAATTTTCCCTTATATATATTCGTAATAGTTTAACACATGCTTTTTTTCATCTCACGTATGTTTAATCGCACGCTATTTGTGGATGGTCACTGTTGGCCTGATATTTTCATATAATAAGCACTTTTGGTTCCTCCTTAAAGCCCTAGAGGCTTTTATGACAATCTATAATAACTAATCAAGCATAATTTTATTTACATTCACAAATATATAATATTTTGATCCTTATTACAGGATGCCCTTCAAAAGCTATTCTTGATCCATTTTATAAGGTAATTGATAGTTTTATGGAGTATTAATATTTTTTACATATGCCCATGTTTAAAAGAGTTAAAGTGCAATTTTATTCTAAAAGTAATCACTCAAAACACCTAAAACCCCAAATTTTTGGAGCGGCAATTTCATCCGGAAGTATTAAAAAATGAGCAAATTCACTCTAACCCTTAAAAAACTAACGTTAATCGTTAAAAAGTTGACATTGACTGTTAACATTTTTAACGGTAATGGGCAAAATTGTTACATTTTGGTTTCTTCAAGTTAAAGTTTCTCCTTGAGAATTTTTGGATGCCTAGTGCTTGAGCTGTTATTTCCAGAGCAAAATTGCACATTAACCTTATTTAAAAAGGATAGTGAGCCATAGTTAAAATTATGTAACATAGGAGTTTAGTATAGTTAATAATAGTAATATTGAAAATCATTTAAATTTTATGATAAATTTAATGTTTTTAACTACTCTCTTTGATCTATTTACCTAATTTAATTAGATTAATGAAGTTAGTTAAATTAATCAATATGACATGTTTCTTTTTTTAAAATTAATCATCTTTCTTAATTCCCTGCATATCTATTTTATTTGATTATGGTTAAGTGAGCATCATTAGGGTTAAATTGGGAAAAGATTGAAAAATATAAAAAAAAATGTCTTATATTTAGGACCAATACTAACTTTATAATTAAACCCTATATTAAGGACTGAAGGGAGTATTTTATTAGCACTTATGAATTAGTTAGAAGTGACTTATATTTGTGATTGAAATGATATACCCCTCTCTTTCTTAAGATAAGATCTAATTAATTGAGTAAATTAAGAATGTTAATTAAGTTAGTTAATATGATATGCTTTTTTTTTTTTTTCCAAAACGTCATCCCTCCCTCACTCTCCTACTTGATCATTGTTAAGGGAATATTAATAAAATTAATTTGGGAAGAAATGAATAAAAATGTGAAATAGGTCTTATGTTTATGATAAATATTAACTCCCTAATTAAGTCATACATTAAGAATAGGAGGGGTATATCATATAAAAATAAATAAAGAAGACATCTATCAAAACAAAGTTTTAAAGGGTTAAGGTGTAATTTTAAAAATGAAGTTTTTTGCTTATCTTACACAATTAAGTTTTGGAAGTTGTAAAAATAAACACAATTTTTTTTTTTTAAATGGTGCAATTTTAGTAATTCCGTTAAATTAGTTAAAACATCCTTTACTTTTTTTATGTAGAACTTGCTTATTCTTCCTTCATTTTTATAACGGCCGCTTTTGTCAATTTAATGTAATTACTAAAATTGTATCATCTTAAAGGATTATATATACTTTTGCAGCCTTCAAAACTTAATGTGCTAGACTCTCATAGCGAAAAACTTCGTTGCTAAATTTACGCCTTAATCCAATTTAAAATGTGTGGGACTGCTAATTTAAATTGTACTCTTTATTAAACAAATAGTTCATATATTGATTTCATTTGTGTAACTGCATCTGCATATGGATTCGTCAAGTAAACAGAAACCATTAGAATTGAGATCCTTGCGAAATTTTTTAATATTTGGGGATGACTGAGAGACCCCGACGATGATTCGAACTTTGAAGGTGTTTGATAATTTGCTTTAGAAAGAATTGTTTAATCTTGTCGGTATGCATGCCCACATAAATTTACTCAATACCCACTTTATTTTTTGTTCTTTGAAAGTACTCCTGAGATTGTTTAAAATTGATTTTATGCAAATAATCATCATGAGAATACTTTAATATGAATGGTTAGTATGATGATAAGGTGGCTAAGCAGCAATAATATATATTCTTTTGAGGTGAGGGACCACCTTGTTCATGTGATGCTGAATGCCAAAAATGAAAAAAAAAATAAAAGGAATAAAAAGAAAGCCAACTTTCTTTAATGACAACAAATAATTCCATGCGGTTTCATTAGTGTGCTCAAAGGGGATAAAAAAAAACACAAATGAACATCCATCTCTATTTTGGAATGTTGCTTTTCAAAGGTGGTGGCACATTCCTGGAACATGCATCCCTCTTTCAACCTCCTCCCTCATTTTCTTATCAAACATTTGATTCACCATCATAATCTATTCCAATTGACCAATCAATGCCTATGGTAAAGTTGGCAGGACCAAAGATCTTCACAGAGAGAGAGAGAGAGAGAGAGAGAGTCTGTCAGATTTATTCACCATCATAGTTTTTCACAATTGACCAATGAATGCTTGGGGATAAGTTAGCAGGATCAGAGATTTCAGAGAGAGAGAGAGAGAGAGAGAGTTTGTTCACCATAGTATATTAAAATGGACCAATGAATGCCTATGGTTTTAACAGGATCAGAGATTGATTGTGTGTGTGTGACTCAGAGAGAGAGAGTGTGTGTGTGAGATTTGTTCACCATAGTTTATCACAATTGACCAATGAATGCATGGGGTTAAGTTAGCAGGATCAGAGATTTCAGAGAGAGAGGTTGTTCACCATCATAGTCTATTACAAATTGACCAATGAATGAATGCCTATTGTTTTAGCAAGATCAGAGATTGTGTGTGTGTGGGGGAGAGAGAAAAGGGGGGGGGGTGTCATAGCTAAGTTGAATGTTTAAAGGAGAGACACTGATAAACACCTATTAGTATAATTAACTACTGCTAATGATGTGTTCAAGTATTTCTCATAAGAGAATTTATCATTCTAAGCATATAGTTTATCTTTTAATGTCAAGATCTTTATGTTGAAGTTTCACTGACATACTATACAGCTATACAATGATTCAACCATGGGAGCATGCGGAAACTATATTCAAGGGCAATTCCAAAGAAATATATCAATTGTTTCCTTTAGTTTCTGAACTCAATCCTAATCCTTAGGGGCACATAATAAAACATGAAAATTTTATAATGCGAAAAGGGATATGAACAAATTCCTATACATTCCCCCTTCCACAGCGTCCCCCCAAATTAATTTATCATCATTCTTAGATTCACAAAAGACTGCATAATATCACAATTATTGTAATCTCTTCTCTTGTTTTTTATTAGCTCAAGGACACAGGAATATAGTCAGTGTAAGTTGGTCACCAATCTAAGAGGTCAGAATATGTCTATATGCTAATTGCAGATGTGACCTGTCCCCAATTAGTTACCATCAATGACAACCAGTAAGATTATTTAACAAACTTGCAAAACAGGAAGAATATAAGGTCAATAAATTCGTTTGAAAAGCTAACACAGTGCACAATGGGGAAAAATCCTAGAAGAATAAGAGCAAATTCAAAGAAGCTATCATTGGATCAAATCACATAATCTGAATCTAACATTTAGCTGTACTATTATTATTATTATTATTATTATTATTATTTTCAGTTGATCCTCTGAAGAAATATGGAAAGCTCTTACTTCTCATGCAGAGGATGGGTCAAAACAAATTGCTATCCTTTATTCAGGACTTCATCTTTAGCAAGGGAAGCTCGGTAGGAAGCCCATATGCAATCCTTCTCCCAATTAGTGCAGTCACATCAGCTTCCCTTTAATAAAAGCATCAGAACTCTGCAAAAGATTTGGAATTAGAACCTCAACATAGAGGCTTTGATGATTAAAAGTTCTTCAGTTTATGACTTTATATGTTCACTATCGACACTAGTTTCCATAAGCATGTTCGGCCAATCAAACAGGATTCAGGGCAAACGAAAGAAAAAAACAAGCGTCACCTAGAAAGATTGGACAGAGCAAAAAGAAGCCATTAACTACACAACTTACCTAAATTACAGAGCTTGATGATTTTGGAAGACGAAATTAAATGACTCACTCATGTTATAGTGTGGAACCGTTTGATCCATATAAACCTTTATATTAAATTGGCAAATAAGATCTTTAGCACCAACTTGTCTGACTTTTCTAATAGGTCAATATGCGGGTATAATCAGTTCTTCTTACATCTGCAAGGAGTTCTCTGTTTCTGATGTCGAAAGATTTATTATTTGAGTATGCACCTGTTGTACGTACCATTAGTAGCAATTATCCCCAATGATAGGTTTGAAATTGTACAAAATTCTAGATCAAATTTTTCTTTCCTCAACAGGTAAGCTCTGGTACATTTGGACCACGATACAGGAGATATAAAGAGCAAAGGTCATCCCAATTTGGGAACTAGACATATCAGCTAATAAAATATGCGTCAGGGTGAAGCTTCTACGGCTGTAGCTACTGGCTAACCATCTAACATTTGTTTTTAATAAAATTTGGCATCATTCTTTAAACCATAAACAAAGGAAAGAATCGTACAGGAACAATTGAAAAAAATAAAATAAAATAAAGTACCAAGACGTGCATATGATGATGGCGATCAACACCCCCTTGACCCTCACAATAGCATTCCACATGTTCACCGAAAACGTGGTGAAAGGCATTATTTTCATCCAACCTACCCCAATAATTGGTGAAAAGAGAACTTAATATGATAAGGGGTTTGTTTCTCTAAGGTTAAGACTTCTGGTTTTCAAACAGCTGGGAGCTTCAAACACCTTTGCCCATCAAGATTCTAAATAACAGTTAAGTGACCCACAACCTTCCTGCAACAACTGATAGAGAAATTTTAACCAAAGAGGAACAGAGAAACAGAATATCAGTTAACTAGATTTTGAATGACGTGTGAGAATTTCTAGACTCAAACCCCATGCCAAAAATAAATAGTCTTCTGAGCTGGCAAGATTTACCTTCTAAAAAAAATTTAACAAATGTTTCTCTCATGTCAAATCTTTAAGAAATTTCCAGGCTTGAGCTTTTAGATAGTGATAACTACATTTACCAGGAAGAAACGACAATTAATGCACATTAAGCCCACTTTACCGCAGATAAACATTACCTTAAACTGCTTCAGCTGTCACTGTTGCTGTCATCATAAAGTTATCATTATCCCCCTTGTGGACATTACACAATATGAATAAGAAGGCTGTGTACCTCGAACTTCTTTGCTAAATTGTTATCCTCTTCCCCTCTGTCATCTAATGTGTGGATTAAATACCTTAAAATGCCAACACTAATTGAAATAATATCTAGTTTATTATCTTTTTGAAAAAGCATATAGGTTCTACAGCATCTTTTGGATATGGACATGAAGTATTGGATCACGCACTACAAACAAAGCCAGATTTGAGCATGATGAAATGCGTGATAGAAACAACAGAATGGAAGTTTATATTACTTTTATTTCTCTTTTTTTCCCAAAAAGAAAAAGGTCCACTTAAATTTGGGGAGTCACCACGTCAGCAGTCTTGGGGCCTCAGATGTGTGTGTATATATATAGAGAGAGACAGATAGATAGGAGATGGACATTGCAGTTTGCAGAGCTAGCTCAACCCAGGAGAAGCCAGGAGTTTCTTAATCTTCCTACTTCTTGCTTGCTGATATTAATGTCTCTGAAGATTACATCAGATAACTGGCAAGGAAACCCATTAGAAACGATGCAGCAGCAGAAGCTGGTGTTGATCAAAGAATATGATGAGGACAGACATAAGCTTGGAGTAGAACAAATGGAGACAATATGTGAGGTTGGGCAGGGAGAGAATATGTCTCTGGTTACTGACCTCATGGGGGATCCACTATGCCGTATCCGACATTTCCCTGTACATATCATGCTGGTAACTATTAATTCTATGCCAGCCAATATTGTTCTATTTCAAACTTTCATCTAAATTCTGCAACATATGATCATACAACCTGCTGTGTTGCTGGAATTTCTAAATCATTATAATAGTTTTTCTCATTTCAATAGTTGCAATGCCATATTTAATCCTATGAGTAACTGTTTGCTTCTGGGTCGATGTGATATTTGTTCCAAACAGGTTGCAGAATATGTAGAAGAAGTTGTTGGGGTGATCAGAGGATGTGTGAAAACAGTCACCAGAGGCTGTTCAGTTTATGTAAAGCTGGCTTATGTTTTGGGACTCAGGGTCTCCCCCACACACAGGTTCTATTCCCCTCCCTCATATGTCTTTGGTTTGCTTCCATGAATTTTATTCATACACATTGCAGGAATCACCAGAAGGAAAACCAGAGAAACGTGATTCTCACTGCACTGGGTTATTCCCTAGAATGTGCATGCATTTCTGATAATTGCCAGAAACAAACAAGATACAGTACCCTCTTTTTTTGTACTTTTCCTCTTCCACCTCAGTCACTACTCAGCACAGTAAAATTTAAAAACTAACGGTTATTAATTTTTTCTCCCCAAGTTTTCTCCAGTTGATATATGCTTTATTAGTTCTAATCCAATTCTGACCTTAAAAAACACAAGTGAGACCGAAAAATCAGAAAAGGAAGCAGTGGGCGATTATATTCTTCAGGAAAATAAAAAAAAGAAGCTAGTGTTCCTCGTATCAAGGAAAGGTGAAAAGGCATAGGCAAGCTAGCCTGTCATTGACACATGTATCCACTAAAGGTACTTTACTAAGAGACTAGAAATTAGATGGGATGTCTTATTCTTTTTTATTTTAAACCATTTCACTGAACTTGGTATGAAGTTCTTCTTAGAGACAGTATGGTCCACTAATGTCTACTTTTATATTAAGTTCGAATCATCCCCAGAATTGTTGCCCTTCATTCTAATTAATTCCTGTTGGATTGCTTTTTCAACTATACAAATGATAATTATCAATCAAAATCAACACATGGCAAGTGCAGGAGACTCGGCATTGGCACAAAGCTAATTTCACATTTAGAAGAGTGGTGCAAACAACAAGGAGCTGAATATGCGTACATGGCAACAGATTGCACAAACGAAGCATCAGTCAATTTATTCACCAAAAAATGCGGCTACTCAAGGTTTAGAACCCTAACCATGCTTGTTCAACCCGTTCATGCTCACCACAAGCCAATAAGCTCCAGCATTGCCGTAATTCGCCTTGCTCCATCCATCGCAGCATCAATCTACAACCATATCTTCAACAATGCAGAATTCTACCCAAAGGACATAGAAGCAATTCTGGCCAATAATCTCAATCTCGGCACGTTCATCGCCATACCGAATAAAACCGTAGAAGAATGGGACCCGGAAACGGGGATTCCGCCGCCGGATTACGCCATAACGAGCGTGTGGAACACGAAAGAGGTTTACAAACTGCAAGTGAAGGGGATTCCGGCATGGAAGCGGGCTTTCTGCGCCGGAACGAGGGTGGTGGACACGTGGCTGCCATGCCTTAGGGTTCCGTCATTCCCAGACATGTTCAGGCCGTTTGGGGTCTACGTGATGTACGGACTTCACATGGAAGGTGACGGAGGGAAGGAGCTGATGAGGTCGGTGTGCGACTTTGTGCATAACATGGGGAAGGATGACGACGACGACGGAGGAGGAGGGTGTGGGGCCGTCGTCGGGGAGCTCAATGTGTGGGACCCAGCGACGGAGGCGGTCCCACACTGGAGAAGATTCTCGTGGGCCGAGGACATGTGGTGCATCAAGAAGCTTGAAACCGAAGAAGACGCGAAGCCGAAAGCAGAAGAAGACGACGACGAGAAGAAGAAGCAGGGTAAGCGTGAGGATTGGATCGCGTATGGATCATCGTCTTCTTCCTCCTCCGTAATTTTCGTTGATCCTCGTGATTTTTGAGGCAGCAAGTTACGGTTCTTTCTCCAAAAAAAACAGACTGGTGTTCATCTTTGTCCTTTTCTTCTTTTCTTTTCCCTTTTTATATTGTAAGTAGTCCGTAAAAATGTTAATGATAGGAATCCCAAATGTTAATAAATATATCGTTAAATTTGGATCAACAAATGCCAGTGTTATCAATAATACCCACATATGTATCCATGCATGCATGCTAAGCCATATTATAAGTTACCATAATGCCTATATGAAATTTTATGTAAAGCATGAATACCATTTAAGAAGATTTAACGTGCCTCGTATGAAACACACTAAAAAAAACTGTCATTTTGTTGTGGTAAAATGGTGTACTAACAATAGTAATGATTGTAAAAACGGCTAAAAAATACACTGTTGTCAAGAGTTTTGTAGCGGTTTTTCAAAACCGCTACTGTATTAGTAACGGTTTTGCCACACCGCTATGAGATGCGTATGTAGATAACATATTATCTGAGAAGCTAAAACCGCTATAAATGTTGGCGCAAAATTTGGCATGACGGGAAATAAGAATTGAAAATTTTGTGCTAACATTATAGCAGTTTTGAAACCGCTACCAAGTACATCCAAGAATTTGAAAAAATTGGCGTTAAAATATTTGTAGCGGTTAAGAAACCGCTACTAATATTGGATGAAATTATTGCAAAATAAAAAAAAAGACTATAATTTGAGTCCATTGTTACAATATTATGTTAAATGTTTTATTATTTAAGAAACAATTTAAATGATAGTAGTTAATATTTGAGAAGAAAGATTAAATTAAGTTAGATAAGTATAAATATTATGTAGGTGAAATATTGAAAATGTATAGATAATAAAGACTTATTATGTTGTACACTAGATATAATTTGATTATGGAAGGAATGTTGATGGTGTTGGGAAAAAGTTTTTAAATTTCTGGAGAAGAAGAAAAAATAATTAGTATAAGTATTATAAGAAGAAGAAAAATAAAATGTTGAAATAAAAAATTTTTTAAAAAAATTACCATATTTGATCAGCTTGCTCAGCTCTTCAACTCTTTAGGAAAACTTCATAGATGAGAGAAAACGAAGAGAAGAGGGGTGGGAAGAAATGAAGAAGGGTTTGAAATGAGATCTAGTGGGGCTATTTATAGAGATCTGCGTAATGCTTGTAACGATTAATGTGACAATTTTTGTAGCGGTTTATATTTGTAGTGGTTGAGGTGACATCGTCCGTAACGGTTTCAATACATTGAGAAATATTACTTGAATATCTATCAATAACTTTTATATTCTTCAATATTGCGCGGAAGATTTGCTTGTTTGGTTTTGTAGGGGTGAATTTTTTCGGTTGAAATTTGTTATACTCATCTGACCATACGTCTTCACGAACTCCTAAGGCCCTTAAATCTTTCCTTGCTTGAAGATGATCTTTTGACTTACCGGATTCGTTAGGCAGCATGTATAGCTCATTTTCGTATACAATTTTTTTCAATGTGCATGACATTAAAACTATGTCAAAGCAAATTAGATTTCCAATATAGAAGAGTGAAGAAGATCTTATCTTCCGCCATTACTGAGACGCAGAAGCAGAAGTCCTATTAGCCTTTCTTCCTATAATTTTTTCCAAACTATAATTTAACATCTTGAAGCTACTGTAAGATATCTGCACCAGATAATGTCTGAGGAGGTCCTCTTTTTTCCGATTTCCCATTGAAACTATTCCGTTGCAATCTAAACTTGTGCTTATCATCGACAAACCTCCGATGACCCATAAAGCACCATTTTCAATTGTGGGGAAAGCGCATTAAGTTAGAGTCAAAATGGCAAACTGGACATGCCATCCAATATGCACAGTCCACCTGGATAATGTTCCCATATCAGGAAAGTCACTTATCATCCACATCAAGACTGCACACAAGTTGAACAATGTTTTCTCGTACTCATCATATGTCTCAATGCTAACATTCCACAAGTCTAGCGATTCCGCAATAAGTGGTTGGAAATACATATCGATGTCATTACCTGGTGCCTTTTTGCATGGAATGATCATAAACAAAATGAACGAGCTTTGTTTCATACACATCCAAGGGGTAAGGTGTAGGGAACTAAGACTACAGGTCAAATACTATAACTTGTGCCAAAATTCCTAAATTGATTAAAACCATCAGTCACCAAATCAAATTGAACATTTCTAGGATCAACCGCAAAAGTTAAAAAGTCTAAGTTGAATGCTTTCCAGGCTCCTGCATCCCGTAAATGTCTTAATTTACCATTTTCATTCTTGTCAACTTCATGCCACCTCATATGCTCAACTGTTTTAGATGACATAAACAATTTTTGTAACCACGGCTTCAAAGGAAAGTACCTGAGAATTTTTGCATATTTCTTCTCCTGCTTTTTCCCCTTTCGAATTATCTTGTACCTCAATGTGTGACATCGTTTACAAGTTTCCCCGCTAGCATCATCTCCCTAATATAGCATATAATCGTTGGGGCATCTATCAATTTTTTGGTAGTTTAGCCCAATCTGTTAATAATTTTCTTGGCCTCGTAGAACGTTGTGGGAATCTCCATATCGGGGAATGCATCTTGTAATAATTCCAGCAAGCACTTGATATGATACAATTTGATCAAGAAAGATAATTTCGAGTATTTTCAATAACCTTGACATAAAGGACGATCTGTTTCATCCATTGGGTAGAAAAAATCCCGAGTTGCTTCAGTCCTCAAGAACATAGGATCTGAAACCTGCACTTCTTCATTGAAGTTGTTGTCTTGAAAACCAAACGCATCACGAACATCATCATTAATAGGATTATATTGATCTATTTGAACTCCTACTTGTGAACTTCGAGGAAAAGCATCATCATATCTTATACTGGGTTTCTCACCATGAACTCCCCAAAGTGTATAGTATTTCAGGAAAGGCTTCACAATCAATTGTTCCTTAACAACTTCTTGTGTATGCCATATCTTAAACTTGCATCTATGACACAAACACACGATCTTACTATTAAAGCTGGCGTGAAAGTATGCGAAATCCAAGAAATTGTTTAATCTTACCAAATATGCTAGAGAATTGCGTGGCAACCTGATCTATGACTTATCCATAGCTAGTGAAAAAAGTTAGCAAAGAAGATGAGTGAAGAGAGAATTTTGACTTTTTTGAATGACACATCATGTCTGGATGATTAAATTCAATGTTCAACGATTTGAAGCGGTTAACTGGGCAAAAACCGCTAGAACCTTCATAACCGTTGGCGGGATTTGAAATATTCAAATTTTGAAATGACACACTTTATAGAGGTTACCAGGAAAAAACCGCTACAACCTTCATGACTATTGGTGAGATATGAAATATTCAAAATGAAACATTTTGTAGCGGTTACAAGGCAAAAATTGCTACAACGTAATTTAAAAATGACACACTTTATAGTAGTTACAGGACAAAAATTGCTACCACCTTCATGACCGTTGGTAGGATCTAAAATATCCAAATTTAAAAATGACACACTTTGTAGTGGTTATGGGGAAGCAACCACTACAACCTTCATGATCGTTGGCGGGATATGAAATATCCAAATTTAAAAATGACATACTTTGTAGCGGTTCTATGGCCCAAACCACTACAAACTTCATGACCATTGGTAGGATTTATTATTTATTATTTCAAAAATTAATAACAATTTGTAGCGGTTTTGTAACCACTACAAATATAAACTTATTTTTTTAAAAAAATAATTAACATTTTGTAGCGGTTTATAGGAGAAAATGGCTGCAAAATGTGGTTATTTATTTTTTTTAAATTGTTTTTTGATGAGTTCTTATTGGGACAAGAAATTACATACATGAAAATACAAATGTCCAATTTTTTTTGCAACTGTTTCAAATCAAAACACAATTGTCCTTAATCATAAATGAAGATAACTAAGATAACTAACTATCCGGAAGCTGATCATCAGTTCCTCTCTCAGGGGGACAAGATAACAGGGTCGACCAAAGTTAACAGCACTACCATTATTGGCAGGAGGAGGAGGCAGCTAAATGACAAACCTAGGTATTGGCGGGACCTCTATATATATAATTGTGTAATAATAAAGCGCCAAAGCATTCCAGACCAACTAGTAAGACACCATGCGTGTACGGGTGAGGTTCTGACTCTGAATATTGTTAAAAATTCAGTGTTTTTTATAGTGTGACTATTTCAATCTAACTCTCATTAGTTACATGTCATTTGTTGAATAAGAAGATAATTTTTATGGCTATATAAAATGAGAGTCACAATCTTTTCCCAGCTATCTCTAAGTTGATAGGAATAATTCAGAGGATTTAGACATGTTTATCTTTTTTGTGATTGTATTACTGTCATTAACATGTTGACTAGGGGATGTGATATTAATGACCCTTTTAGATATGACGTAGATGAGGCTAGATCACTTATTTGTAGGGAATGACATGTTCTAATAAGCTTGCCACGTACTCACACAGGATTACAAAAAATTATTGCATCATTGATCACTTCTCTTCCTTTTATTTGGATATGATTGCTGATGAAAGAGGTCAAACTATTTTGATCTTCTTAATATATCGGTTGCTAGGTTATTCATGGTATTCATTTTTCACTAAAAAAATATATATTATACTATTTCAAGGCATAATGCAATATGTTAATGATGGCAATCTCAATTATCATATCGTTAAACATGCTTTTATCTCATATATATATATATATATAATCATTCAAACTCTCGTCTTGTACTCCAGTGTAGTGTTGTACCCATGCATCGGCTGTCCTCTAAGTAACTAATATTCGTAGCTAATTGAATGGTATGGTACTCAAAAAATGAGATGTAAGTTGCATTATTAATTACACATAATATTAGTAGTTCGATTTATATGTGTGTATTAGTTTGAGCGTGCAATTATTGAATTAGAAAATAAATTCACTTACTACTTTTTTTGTCAGCAAATTGACTTACCAACAGTAAACTACTCAAGGAACTATTTTAATTTGATAAGTTAATCAATGGGAATCACAACTCATTGTATTTTTTTAATCAACACAACTTATTGTAGTATTATTAATTACTATATTTCTTTTGTAAGATATTATTAATTACTATGTTACTTTTTTAGGCAATGCAACAAATTATGAAAACAATTTGAGAGCTTAATCTTCATTTACCAGCACAGGAATCTAAGTTTATATATATATATAATTATTAATGAGCTAAATTTATTAGTTCACGGCTCAAAGAGTGCATACAGATGTTACAACCTGTTACAACTCCCTGTTTCTATTGCATTATACTCTCCAAAACTCAACCATATCTACTCAAAGTTGAATCACTAAGAAATCAAGCTCTATTTTTCCACAAAAGGTTCTTTAGTTGATTTTTCCACTGGATGTGTGGTGGCTATACATTCATTGAATCTGATCTGAAGCAATTTCTAAGATGATCACTTGTTAGCTCAGTCACTTCACTTGCATGAAAGTATATAATCTACTTTGGGAATTTTGACTGGTAGCTGTAATAAGTGGTTATTGGTGCAGGCTCAATATGGTCTTATGGTTTTCCTAAGTTACAATACAACGTTTCAAACTCTTTCATTACCTGCACTGTTTAAGTAATAACCCCTCGTGTAAGTAAGAGATATTCACACATACGCACAAATTTTACCCACCCTCGTGCAAGTTGAGTTGAGAAATTGGTTTTGTCCAACCAAGTCCTTCTTTTGTCTTTTTGTTTTGAATAATTCCTGTGAGGGGTCATCATGTCCTGAAGAAGCAGGTAGCAGTAAAGTTTGAAAAGCAAGGGCTAAGATTCACTTGAGCAAATAACTTCCCATCCAGAAACAATGGACAAAGGAACAAAGATAGTGTTGTTGACACGTATATGTTATACTAATGAATGAAATGAACAGATTCAAGAGGTCTGATTCTGTCATCATTCTTAAAGTCTGAAACTGGCAGTACATATTTATTTATACAGTTGACGGGCAGCCCTATGGGAAAAAGGAAAAGACAAGGAAATAAATGCATAATATAAGACCTAAATCACGGACTGATTCACCCCCTCTAGGAAAGGAAAAAATCTTTGAACTTAAGACCTAATTGAGGTCTAACTTTCTTCCTTATATTCTTCATTACTCATGGGGACAATTTACCTCGCCTCTCTTCGTCTGGAGGTACTTTGTCTCAGTGAAGGTATAGGTTTTGGTCTTCTTCTTCACCCTACTTTTGTTCCTCTTAGTTTTGGGTATTCTCATCACACTTTGTGGGGGGGGGGGGGGGGGGGGGGTCTTGGTTTTGTTCAAGCATCTTTCTTCTTGGCATTTAATGTCATGGTTTTTCAAGTGATCATTAGGATTGGAGTTGTTTCACTCACCCAATCGTTGTTTATGGTGGCAATTTTCTTATCATAAAATCTAAATTAAAGGCCTACTTCCTTTTACTATTTTTTGAGTTCTTCTTGTCACGGTAAGTTATTTCAGTGGTAGCGTCATCTGTCATGTTTGGACGATGTCTCAAGTTAGAGCCTGACATTAACATGTTTGTGTGAGTGCATTAAAAGAAAAGATTAAGAGCCATTTCTAGCAAAAATGTTTGTTTAATCCCCTTAATAAGAGGTGGTTTAAATCTAAATCACAAATATTTTTACTCAGAATACCCTTTATTTGGAATGAGGTTAAAAATAAATTAATTTAATGACCTTCATTGAAGGAGAGGTAATTTTGAAAAAGAATTTGACATATAAGAAACATTTTCAACAAAGTTAACCAATTGTATCAAAAAAAAAAAAAAAAAGTAAACCAATTAGAACTATCCTTATTACGTGTGAGGAGATTGATGGACCTTTATAAATAAGACTGAAGGGAATGCATTTATAATAATAGAGAGGGTATACAACCCTCTAGAAAAGGAAAAAGACCGAAAAATAAATGTAAAAATACCCTAATTAGGTTGTAATTATTGCCCTTTTTCATTCATGAGCTTTTTCTCCTCAGGAGGCGATAATGGCTTCCAATAATGACAAGCAAGGATGGTGATAGCCACAAGGGATCTTCGACGAACAACGATGGATCTTAGTCTCTTCATCTTCTTCAAAGTAACTGAGGCCAATCACTTTCATCCTCAATATTGTTTGACAGTGGATGATAGTTCTAGAAGAAGGTGGTGGTTTGTCTCCGGCGATAGACAGACGTTGAAGAAAGTGACGATAAGATCGATGGTGGTGGGATGGCATGAATTTTGAAGGTTAGTAGATCCTTGGTGAGATGGGGTGGAGCTCGAAGAAATCGCCACTAATGAAGGTTGGATGAGAAGCTCACCAACTGCAGCCATGAAGATTGGAGAAGATGAGTTTTTTTTAAGGGTAATTTAGTCCTTTTCTCTCACACTTATTGACACTCAAAGACCTAAATACTTGAGGTCCCATTCTTCAATTTATTTGTCAAATAGGGATTTATCCTCAAATTTCCCCAAAAACAATCTCTTGTATTAGGGCTTGTATTATTTAGGATCAAAGAAAGTAGAATTTATGCATTTCTATAGTCTTGAGAATGCATGTCTATATTATATTGTTGAGATCATGACTCAAATATCTATATAATCATATTCTTATATCTATTACTTCTGCAATATAATTCTCATCAAATTTGTATCATATCAACCACCACAAAGTTATTGACATCGAGAATGAAAAGGCAAACAAGCAAATGCATAAGGGTTGAGGAACAAATTTATTAATGAAGTTTAAAAAAAAAAAAGCGCCTGGTATAATTATGTTTTAAATGGGGTAAGAATATACATAAGGTTTTAAAAGTGGAGCATTCAGTACAAAACCGTTAAATTTGACTTAACGGTGTTAAATTATTAGAGAAGAAAACCACTAACGGCGTTAGGTCAAATTTAACAGTTTTGTGTTGGATACTCCACTTTTAAAACATTATGTGTATTTTTGCCTCATTTAAAATATAATTGTGCCAGTCGCTCATTCCTTAAAACTTCGTTGATAAATTTGCTCCTTAACCCAATGCATAATTATACCACTATATTTCAGCTTAGATAATTTCTTAAACAAATAATTACATATATAGATTAAATGAGAAATGATTTTACTTACTATGATTTTTTACGAGGCAATTAATGACACTAAGTTAAGAAAGAAATTTAAATTTGAATTTGAATTCCCTCAATTAATCAGCACGTTCAATTGAGAGATTTTAACTACTATCAGATTGTGATTTAATGACATTATTGCGATAAGGTTTTTGTTTGTTTTTTAAGAAAACAAATTTATAACTTTTCCCAGGGTAATGAAACCCGGACTGGACCGGCCGGTCCAGCCTGGAAACCGGCGAACCGGCCAGTAAACCGGTCTGGTTCCTGGTCCGGTCCGGATTACCTATTTAAAAAAAAAAAAAAAATTAATTTTTTCTTTAGAATTTCATACTATAAGTCTAAAATTTTCAATTTTTCACCGGTTTGGTCCCGGTTTAGCTCCGGTTTAGCCCCGGTCTGACCCACTAAGCCTTAACCCAGTACCTCGACCGGTTCAATACCCGGTCCGGGTTTTAATACCTTACTTTTCCCTCAATACCATCAAAAATTACAGTTTTGATGGTTAACCTCTCCCAATTGATCAGTTCAATTGTAAGAAGGTCAACTGATCCAAAATAAATCGGATATTCTTCTTACCCATTTATTTCAAGAGTCTTCAAGTAAATATGAAAAGGGATAAGGGAATATTACGTTGTCTTTTTTCCCCTGAAAAACTTGGTTTGCTTTGAATACAAGAAGATTGCAAGGGGACCATGAATAAGCTACTATGCATATATGTTTAGAATCATATACACAATCAACAGGGCATTGCGTCTGGCAGAAGAGGTTAATCTCTTATAATGTGATAAACTAATATTTGAACCTCTATCAAGAGAAGTGCCAAAATTTAGTGCTTGTTTGGTATGAGGGGAGGGAACAGAAAGTGGGCGAAGAGAAAATTTTTTTTGAGTTGGATTTAAAAAAAATTAGAGAAATGGAGTTAAAAATTTTTAATTAATTTTTGTTACTCTTTTATCTTATATATTTTCTTTATTAAAATTTTATTACCTTATTTCTTTAATCTTTTAAACTTCAACTCATAAAAATTTTCTCTCCCCTCCCTTCTCCTCCAAATCCCCCACACCAAACAGACCCTTAATGTCAAATAGTATCTCAAATATAATTACAGACAACCACACCTTATAGGGCAGCTGATTTGCGAAGTTGAAGAGTTAGGCAGGAATCTTTGTTTGGTTGTTTTCTGGGCACTTTGATGAGCTCTTGGGTTGTGGTGTCACTGTCACATTTGGGAGCTTAACAGTGGATTTTGATGGTCTTTGTACCATCTTTCTTGCATTGGAGTTGTCCTAGTAGTAGAATTGTTGTCCCTCAACTTCAGTTGTATTTTATGCTTCTCTCTAGTTTTATCATGTAAAGGAGTTTTGTGTATCATTTTACTTTATATTTGTAGGGAAAGGAAAATTCCACAAAAATACAATTGAAAATGGAAAAAGATAAATTGGTGTTGCGAATTTATCAAATCCTAAGTAAGAACTGAAGTAGGAATCTGAGATTTTCAATTCTAACTAAATGATAAGCCTTTGGTTCAGTTCATAAGTTTCTGGGGTCAATAACAACATTTGTGTCTATATTAACAACATTAGATTTTGCATTAACAATTTCACTTTCATGTTTCATAATTGAACTAAGGACAATTTGGTCATTTAGTCAAAATTGAAAATTTCATATTCCTATTTTAGTTTTGACTTGGGATTTTATAAATTCAAAATACTAATCTATCTTTTCCTATTTTTAAATTTTTTTTTTTTGAAATTTTCCCTATATATCATGTCGTAAAAATGCGATTTTAACAAATCGCATTTATTCTAATTATGCCGTTGTTCAATCACAAGTTGCCATGCCATGTTCAATCACAAGTTGCCAAGTCATACTTCTGGTCTCACTTTTACAGGATGGATAATGATCCTACCCAATTACTCATCACTTTTTCACATCACATTCATCAAGTTGGGTTAAAAAAAGGAAAAAGGATTAAATAAAACTTCTGATAAAATACACTGATAACTAAATATAAAATAATACAAGTTGCTTCTTGAGCGTATATAACCTGAGACCTGAACTATATTATGCTGTGTTTGGAAACACGTTTTGAGGGTAAATAAGCCCTTATTACACAAGCTGAGATAAAACTCCTCTCACATACTTACCTCGTATATCGTGAATCACGATTTATAAGCACTTATTGCCCAAAAATAAGTTATTCCAAACGAGCACGTGAAATTGACTTTCTTCTTTATTTGAAAATTTAGCCAAACAATTCTTTATATTCTTTATTTGAAAAAATATACATTCAATTTCAGCTTTTTTATTTTTGTAAAATTGAAATTAACTTTCTTCTCAGGGGAACTTCATTGACAGATTTTTTTTTTTTCAAAAAAAAAATTCTGCGTCATAATTGAAATTGAAATAAAAACCAAATTTAGAGCCTTGACTATATGTTTATAGATTCCATGTATTATTATTATTATTTTTTATTTTTGCCAACAGATTCCATGTATTCTAAAGCATGCTGTTTGACTGTGTTCTGTATGATATGTTCTCCAAAATGAGGGAATAAATATACAACATCCTTCAATTTCAATGGAAGAGATCCAATACTTTGCATTGTAACGAGGCCCCACTCAAAAGCTGGATTCCTCAGTTGAGGGCCTTCTCAAGAAATATCTCAAGCTGTTTACAAGAACCTGCAAAAATAGTTACCACCAAAATAATGTGCTCAGTTCACAATATTCAAACTTCACCAGACAGTATATAATTCAATGTGTCAAGTAATTTGGATTTTTCCATCACCAAAAAAAAAAAAACACAAGGGCATTTAAGGGAAATCTGGTTAAAAGTACTAGTTTGAAAAGGGACCTGATGCAACTCATCCTTAACAGTACAACTCTTCTTCAACTATATGCAAAAGTTTTCGAAATGAAAGTCATTTGCACATAGCTAAAACTATGTTGTACATAGTTGAAGATGAGTTAGGCCCACTCAAATTTAGGTTCTTTTAGCCAATAAAATTTTCGAACAGGTACTTTTAGCCAATATTCCCAAAATTTAATGACCAAATTGTATGACTTTGAGCGAAAAATCTTTGCATGTCATAATATTATTAGAGAAATTGACAACAAAGTAACAAACACTCAAGAATTGTAACTATAATGTTTGTTTGTAAAACTTATTGACTTACTTGCTGGAGGGGTTTGATGATCGCACTACCATTGTAGCTAACATGAAACTTTGCCTTAGCCAAGAGCCCCTGGGTTCAACAATAAAAGTTAAGGAGATTTTGACAGAACTCAAGAGAAAGAGGATAGATTTTGCACATTTTAGTGGGGGTAAATTTACCTCAGTGTCAAATTCTCCAGATTCAACAGTGATGTTAATGTCAGTAATAATCTTGACCAGATCCACCAGCAACCCAGGTCGGTCGGCCGTCTCCACATAAAGCAAACTGAAAAGGGAAAAACAAAGTGTTGTAGTAATTCAAACATGGCGTCAATGATATTTGTGAGTTTCTTTTAAAGAATTTTCCGCCATGATCAGGATAGCTATCAAGTACCTTCGCTCTGGGCCATCATCGGAGATGGTTATGTGGGTTGCTATGTCCACATCAACCTGAGACATTCCAACCAAACGAAGGACCAGGTTAGTTATAGAGGCATATGATCAACTTACACATCATGTATGCAAAAGTACCCAGGATGGGTCATTTTCCATTTTTTCTTCCATTAATTGGTTTTTGCTGAGACTGAAATCATATTCCCTCTTTGAAAGATAACAAAAAGTGGTGCGCAAATAGGCTGGAATTAATTCCATGTACAACAACATAAGAAATAATAGAACCCAATGGATTTTCATTCATAGGACTTCAAAATAATGGAATAGTCAAACGGGAATAATCGTTCTGTTCCAAACCATTTTAGGGGTATTTGAATAAGTTTAAGTGATTTTGCGATGTGCAAGGTAAATATGCGAAAGGCGTTTTATCTTGTAAAATACAGAGCACCTTTTTCAGTTGTTTTAAAACACCCCTAATCAAAGAAAAGAAAGGAAAATGGGATCATTGGGGAAAAGTCCCTTGTTGAAAATTTTGCAGGTGAGAAGGACCTGATAAATTTTTATATACAGAAAGTATTGTATTCTGCAAATTTTGTACATACAAAGTATTGGTACTCTAATATAGGTCATTCTCAGCAATAAAATTTTCAATAGGGGACTTTTTTCAAGTTTTCCTGAGGAAGGGAAAATTAATTCCATTTTACAATCCTGTTCTTCATGTAACACAGTTTCTTTGTTTTTATTATTATGATATGATCAGAGTGCTGATGAACATGATATACAACCATTGGCACATAGATGATGCCAAATTCATATTTTTCAACGAAGATTTTATAATTTCAACATATAAAGCATTCATTACCTGCTCTTTTGGAGGCATAAGTCCAAATGCTGCCCCCAAAGCTAACTGGGCACTTGATTCCTGGATGATCAAGTTGAAACAGGAAACTGTAATCAGAAGCAGTAACTGGCCAGTGGCTGGAAGAATGTGCTAGGACAGAAAAGAAATGGAGAACAGTTGAGAAGCATACCGGATGGTACTGAATCATGTTATTTAAAATTGTCAAACGAATCGCCTCTAACAACTCTGGATCCTCCACTTTCCTACCAGTATCACTGCACAAACAAAGCTCCACCAGCATATCCAATGAATTACTAGACTAGCTTGATTCATAAAACTATGATCCATAAAATAGTTGTCACTTGAAAGAGGAATGCGAAGAAAAACAAGTTTCATTCATTGTGTTAGACTAAACTTCTGATAATTTAGGGTATGAACTTGTAATCAGACTCCCTGAGCCAAAGGAGATGTTCATTTTAGAAACCTCTATAGGGATTTGAGCTACAAAGAATTGTGCCTATTGTGTTAATTTTGAAATACACGATGTCTAAATATGATCAATTGGTAAATTAAAATATATGCTTGTCCATCCATTTCCTTTGCCCCTTCTATTGGCAAAATTATCTCTGACTATCTCCTTGCTAGTGCCCCTGTACATAATCCATAATAGAGGAGTAAACTCAGCCAAGTACAAGAAGAAATTATTCCCATTGCAAAATAAGATGACCATTATTATTAAGTATATAACATACCTTAGCAATCAAAATCATACAACAATAAAGAGATGTCAGGGATACATACATACATATATAAATACAGCAACACACACATAACACTTACGCTTTTGTGATGGCAAATTTGTTGTGCTTTCCAGAGGCATCCATATAGACCTTTGCCTTAACAACATTGAGCCCCAAGTTTTTCAATGCATTCATCTGCAAACCATGAAAAAGTAGTTTATTTCTCCAATGTTTGCATGATTCAATGCAGAATATCAACAATGTCTTGATGGAACAGAATAAAGTATACAACAACAACAAGCCTTATCCCACTAGGTGAGGTCGGGCTAAAAGCATACATAAAAATGACTCAAAAATTTGAAAGTTCTGGCATAAGAAATATTATTAAGGGAAATAAAAGGCAAACTAGAATGACGAAGCATTCTCAGGCGATGGCTTACTGTGTCAATAAGAGTGCCAAGGCGATCACCAAATGTTATTTCGACCACAGTTGCATCTGGATCAGAGTCTTGGTCAATTATAACTACGGGAGTTGGAACAGTGTCAGTCTCCGCTTGATTTTCATCCTGTACGCCATAGGATATATTGAAAATAAATGTTTTATTAGAAATAAAGTCAAAAAGCATGATAAAAGAATGAAGAATAGGCAATCAATATCTCATATGCAACAAGCAGGCAATATTTTAGGATCATTTTGCTAAATACCTCTACATTAGCAACAGGTGCTGCTTGAGGGATAATTGTGGTTCCTGAAGATGACAATCTGACAAAAATGGTACATATAATAATATTACAACAACGAGAATGGACACATCATTTTTGGAAAAGCCTTAGTTCAAGTTGCAACTTGCAAGTGTTATTTGTTTATATCTTTCAAAAAGCACAAGGGTCTTAACATAACCAAAGACATTAAGGTGTGTGTTTGGAGTGATAAAAATGAAGAAGGTAATGTCTGATTCAGATTTAAATCAAGGGGAAAGTCTATATTAAACCTTCCTTCCTCCTCTCCATAATCCTCTTCAATCCAAACAAACCTTAATGTTTTCAGTAATGATGCCACCAACTGGCTCAAATTATTTAGTAACAGAAATTCCTCCAGGTGTTGTACTCCGGACTAAACACAGGGACACAAATTAACAAGCATCAGAGGTTTATAGCAAATTAGTTGCAAGTATTAACATTTTCAAGATGGGTAATCAAAGAATAGTGCTAGAAAGTTCCACAATCCACAAATTCTTTTTTCCCATCCAAAATTCTAAGGAGTATTAACCTGATTATGTAAATTGTAAGGCCAAATTCACAACAGCAGATATAGAATCACCAAGAAAGCTAGAATTCTAATGATTTAGTATAAAGTGTCAACCAGAATATGAAGAACAGAGGCCAATGAAAGAATAAATAAGAAATTAAAGCTCCCAGGATATTATACCTTCCTTTATGCAAAATGAAGAATGGTTTAGCGACAGCAAACCCAGATGAAGCCTTAAATACAGGAGCAATGCAAGTGGGTTTTTCCGGAGCTCTGAAATTAGTTTCGGTAGTGAAGGAAAGCCCAAGACTCGAAGCAGCCATAGCCATAGCCATCATTAAAACTCTCCAAATTTAGGAAAAAAAGAAAAGAGGGACTGAGCGGAGACAGAGACAATGAAGAAGTTATTTGAAGAGGAAACAGAAATTTAAAGATACCCAAATGGCATAAATAAGGTAGGTGACTCGTGAGGGAGTGAAACAATGCCAGAAGGAAGATGAATGGGGCAAGTTTTTCTAAGCCTTGAAGAATCCGCCATTTGGATAGAAACCAGAAAGCGAAAGGAAGGGAAAGCACATGATCGTGTCTCTCTCTTTCTCTCCCAGACAATTATGTGATAACTGATAATTCAATTCATTTTTATTTTCTAGAAAGATAATCTCTTACGTCCATTCATCAAATTTGTTAGCCTTTCATTTTTTTTTTTGGGTAAAGCTGTATCAGCACCTCAATCTATTTAAAAAAAAAGTAATTAGCACTTTAAAGTATTTAAATGTATAATCAATATCTTAAAGTATTTTTGGAGGTACAGTAAGCACCCTAATATATTTTTGGAGGTGTAATAAACACCTTAATGTATTAAAATTAGAGTAATTACATCTCTTCACTAACAGAATACTAACTCTGTTTGCTGACACACTCTTTCCTTTCCTCTTTCATTGATCTTCAATATATTCATCCCTTCTTTTAGTATTTCAGGGCACAATGTTACCCCTAATGTATTAAAAATGGAGCAATTACACCCCTTCACTAGTAGAATATTAACTTAAGATTTGAGGTTTATTTTTCCCATCATAGTTCCCCTATCATTATAATGAAAGTATTTAACTTTGGTCTTGTTGAATCTCGAGACCCAAATAAAAGAAGAAGCCATCTAGAAATCAGATAGGACTTTTATTTATAATAAATTATCAGTTTCAATCATAAATGCAGGAATATATTAAATTGTATTAAATTCCCCCAAGTGAAAGGGTATAATTGCTCCATTTTTAATACATTAGGGTAATGATTGCCCTTCAAACAGCACCCTTAAATACTTTAGGGTGATGATTGTGCCTCCAAAAATAGTTTAGAGTGTTGATTGCACCCTTACATACTTTAGGGTGTTAATTACACCTTTAAAAATAGATCAGGGTGTTGGATGCATCTTTATTTATTTTTTTTTTTTGGTTGGACAATAAGTGTTCTTTAAATTTGATCTGAATGGGTGATCCTGCATACGTGTGCATGAAGAAATCATCTTTTAGGACTCTAACTAAAATCTATCACTCTAGATAGGGTCTAGAGAGAGAGAGAGAGTCAAATCTTTGGTGAAGTTTGTAAGGATGCAATCAACACTCTAAATTATTTGGTGCAATCAACACTCTAGGAGATATTTATTTCTTGGTGCAATCAACACTCTAAACTATTTTTGTAAGTGTTGATTGCACCCTTACATACTTTAAAAAAAAAAGATTATATATGCAATCAACACTTTAAACTATTTGGTGCAATTAACACCCTTACAAACTATTTGGTGCAATCAACACTCTAGGAGTGATTTTCCCTTCTTTCTCTTTGGTGAAGTTTACAAAAAAGTTGGTAAAAAAACAATTTTCTTAAAGAAGATATGAATTTTTTTAAAAAAATTAAATCATTCTCAAAATCTGCCCAATAACGTCAAATCTAGAGGAAAAAATATTTACAAATACTTTAATTTTCTCTCCGTGCAGGCGATTAAACGCATTCATGTGCATGTACCTGTCAACACGAAATTGAATTCGGGGCCTTGTCCAAACATGATGAATTACATTGTTATTAAGGTGGTAGTTAACGGTCGACTTTTATAAATTTTAGGATTAAGGTTGATTTTTGTCCTGATGGTTGTCACAAAATTTCAACTTTACCCTAAAGGTTTCTTTTTAGGGTAACATTGCCTCTTTCCAAATCATAGTAATTTTGTTATTCTGATTATGTTTAACTGTTATTTGACTAAATATCTTGAGTTAACAGCTCTACATGTCATCTACATCATTTTTGTTTTAGGTTTAAGTGTAAAGTTACCACGCAAGTTTTCTTTCAAGAGCATATTGTTTGGAAGTTTCCAAATTTTAGTAATTTCATTTCAGCTATTATCCAAGTTAAGTTTACTTACTAATTGGCCAAATATACTTATTTGATCAATCCATGTGTCATTCACTTTATTTTTTTCTAAGTTAGATTTATAAGTAAAGATTTTTTTTAAAAAAGAAAAAGAAAAAGCACCACATCTGCATGATTGGAGAAAATCAAATAGGGGAAAATATCTTATGTGGTGAAGAGAAAATCAAAGAGGTATCTATTTATCTCGACATCGTTGGGGTATGGTGATCAAGGATTACCAGTGACCTTGTTTTCAGTAATCTAGCTCAATGTGTTTGAATCTGAATATTGAATCTTTTTCTTCATTTTCTTTAGTGAAGTGAGCTCCTCCCCTATTTGTCTTCTTTTTTAATGTCGTTTATACTGCCAACTTAACATATTTAGTCAATTAACAATTAAACGTAACCTTTATCATGGTTATGGCGACATTGCTCCAATTTAAAAACTTATTGGGCAATATTGAACAAAAATTTTTTTTGAGGCAACATTGCTCCTGAATGAAAATTTTTAGGATAAATATGCACCTTAACAAAAATGACGTGGATAACATGTGGACTTATCAGTTCAGTATATTTGGTCAACTAACAGTCAAACTTAACCTAAATAATAGCTAGGGTGAAATCGCTATAATTTGGAAACTTCTATGGCAACATTATTAAAAAAAATTTCTGAAGGAAAATTGAGATTTTGTGACGGCTTCTAGGAAAAAAAGTGGATCTTAACCCCTGAAATTTTAATTATGACATGTCCGGTGGAGATTTAGCTATAAATATGTGAAAAACTGAAGCCTATTATTAGACAAACCAGCAGAATAAAAAAACCACTTTAGAGTAACTCATATACTAACTCCTTTTGTTGGCCAAAAAATATATTAACTCATTTGATAACCAAAAAAAGGAGTAAACAATCTTTTAATTAATAAACTTAGGCTGACGTGAGAGATGGAAGCTCTTGTCATTTAAGCAGTGATTAGGAGTTCGTATTTCAACTTTTGTGTATGTAACAATTTGGTTATGAGTTTGCCCAAAAGAAGAGAGAGAGAGAGAGAGAGAGAGAGAGAGAGAGAGAGAGACAATTTGGTTATGAGAGATCTATCTTTTACTTCTAGCACTCCGTAGGGATTATTGTTTTGAGTATACCCTGTGTATCTAAAAAGAATAATCTTCTAATCATGCTTTAACCTATTTGATGGACCAATGGTAAAGATTTAAATATAAATATAATTTGAGAAAATTTGGATACAGAGGATTCATTTCAAATTTTTAATATGAGTGTATGACAAGGATATATTATAAATGTTAATGTGGATATCATTCTATTTTATAATTTTGGACAAAATTATTTTCATCATGAACTCCATATAAATGTATATGAAATCCATTTTAATGCGTAGTATTATAATATATCACAATATGACAACCATAAATTATTTCAGGAGTCAAGGTTGAATTTTGCCTTAAAAGCTTTCATATAGGGGCTGTGAGTATTCAAATTTCTCTTGGATCAATTTTTTTATAACTGTTAAGAATGGTAACCTTTATAGTTTGTTTGGTCTGAGGGGAGGGGAGGGAAAGTTGGTGGAAGGAAAATTTTTTTGAGTTAAATTTAAAAAAATTAAAGAAGCGGGGTTAAAAAATTTTAATTAATTTTTCTTACTCTTTTATTTTATATATTCTCTGTATTAAAATTTTATTACCCCACTTCTTCAATCTTTTAAAATTCAACTCATAAAAATTTTTCCTCCCCTCCTTTCCCCTCCAAATCCCTCACACCAAACAGACCCTTAATGTTTTTATAGTTAGGGGCATCATTGCTCTTTTTTTAAATATTTTTAGGGTAAAGTTATCAAAAAAAACACTTTTAAATACTCACAAAACTCTTGCCTTTTGGGTAAAATTGGACATTAACCCCTTTTTTACCAGTACATTAAGCCTTATTTTATTCTATGAAACTGTGTTTAATTAAGTTATAAATTAATATTCTGGAAAAATAATTATAAATATAAAATAAAACTTTTACTTTTCAAAATGAGCACTGACAGGGATATGATTGGAGGAAAAACTTGGATGTCCAGAAAAATGTGTCAGGGTTACCAATGGAGATAACAATGGTCCCCTCCTCCTCACTTTTCTCACCACGTGTGCAAATTTATTTTATTGTCATTTTCCTTTTGGATTTTTTATGAAATACTTTTTTGTTGAATTTAAGATATATTTACCTTTTAAACATTGGAAAAAAAACATTTAAATACATTTGATCTTACAAAACCCTAAAAAATTTAATAACATATGAAAATGAGTAATAGGTGATTTAAGAGGAATCTGGGTTTTTTAAGTTTAGAGATTTTTACCAAAATACCCCTCCTCTCTCGTTGTCAACCCTCACATGCCATTGCGCCTTCTCCTCCGGTCTCTCTCTCTCTCTCTCTCTCACACACACACACACATCTTTAATCGCCAGATCTCGCTCTCACCGTCGAGGCTGAAAATGGCGATTGGGATTGCGGAAGACGCCGCAGGAGAAGAAGCCCACTGAAGAGAAGAAGTCAACGGTAGCTGAGAAAGCTTCTCCTGTAGAGAAGAAACGTATGGCTGGAAAGCTCCTCCGCATATGGATTCACCGTAGAGGAAACGAGGAAGACCCTGAAAGTTCGGGTCTTGCTTGACGGATCCTAAGAAGGAGAGGCCCTGAAAGTTTAAGATTGAAACACATTTGAGTGGCCGTGGCTTGGACAACAAGATCGACGTTGGGAATGATGTTAGTTTTTGTATGGCACCGGAGAGAAGCTTTTCCTTGAGATTCAAGGCCACGTTAGAGGAGCACAAGGTTTTGCAGAGGATTTTTCTTGTTCAAGATGTGATTGAAAATTGCATGGTAATCGATGATGGCGTCCTCACACCTGCTGTTTCTGGTGATTTTTTATTAACATATTTATGATTAAATTAATTTAAGGTGGGAATTCATAAATCCTTCCGTCACTGAGTATGTTTGATAATTGCTTGCAATTTTCTCTATGCTTTCGGGTCTTAAGCTTTCTATGTCCCAGAAGAAGAAGAGGAAGAAAAGCATCGAGACCCACAAATTTCATGGTGGTGACGGGGTTTTTGGTTGTGTTATGCTAATTGTTATTATGATGTTGTTATTGCCTATATTCAAGTTGACAATATCAGGCCTTATTAACAATTTGAGTATAACAATTAGCAACTATGTTAACAACTTAAATATAGACAATGACAACTTGAGTATAACAATTAGCAACATGGATTTAGAGATCAATAACTTATAGAGCTCAAGTTGTCAATCTCTATATCTAAGTTTTTAATTATATATACTCAAGTTGTCAATTACGCTTAATAGGGGTAGTTGTTAATTGCCTTACTTAAGTTGTCAACTACTATCAGGCATTGTTGATAAATTTAGTATAGACAATGAAAACTTTAAAATAACAATTACCAGCTTAGGTCTACACATTGACAACTTGGGAAGCTCAAGTTGTCAATCTCTATATTAAAGCAGTTAATCGCATTACTGAAGTTGTCATTGGAGGCCAGCGGGGTGGGACTGGCGCCAAAGCTCCAGTGGCCAGCTGGTGGTGCTCGGTAAAGTGCCCCTTTCTTTTTTTTTTTTTTTAAATTTAAAAAATTGTGGGCCACTATGATAAAATCACCAATATCTTAAAATTCCAATTTGATCCCCTATCACCTCTCTGTCATTTATAAGTGTTAATAGACTTTTTAAGGCTTTAGTAACTGAATTAGAATTTATATGTATTTTTCCCTTAAATATCCAGCCTTAGTTTTGTTTTAAGAGAAAAAGACATATAAATACCATTTCAACTTCCAAAATCCAGAAAAGTCCATTAACATATGCAAAGGACAGAGGGGGGATACGGTAGGAATCTGAGTTTTTCATGTTTGAGAGAAAAAACTAAAAAGCCCTATCACTCAATCCTTTTACACATATTGTCAGTATTTATGGATTTTGTTAAAACCATTACTCTTTTAATCAATCTCATTACTCAATTGATCACGATACAAAAATATGTGTCGATTCTTTTATACATTTTGTTAGTACTTTTTGATTTCGTAAAAACCATTACAGATTTCGGCAACACTAGTATTTATTTTGTCAATCTCATTACTCAATTGGTCCACTATCAACATTCCAACCAACACAACAAACAATAAATTACAACGAAGCAAACCTAGCCTCAAGCTTTAACATTTCCCTCTACTGCAGTTTAAATGAAAAAAAAGGCAAAAACAACATAAAAAGAAAGCTCGAAAAGTAGGGAGGTCTTTCTGCAAAATTGTTGATTTATGCAGAGTAGGGAGGTATTTAACACATCAAGGGTGTTTTTTGAACATGTTTCAAAACCCTTTTCTTCTTTTTAGACATAGAAAGCTCAAGACCCAACCACAAAGGACTGCAAGCAATTATCAAAAAACTCAGTGATGGAAGGGTTTATGAATTCCTACCTCAAACTAATTTAATCATAAATATGTCAATTAAAACTAAGGGTTGAAATGGTATTTATATGTGTTTTTCTCTTAAAACAAAACTAAGGCTGTATATTTAAGGGAAAAATACATATAAATTCTACTTTAATTACTAAAGCCTTAAAAAGTCTATTAACACTTATAAATGACAGAGAGGTGATAGGGGATCAACTTGGAATTTTAAGATATTGGTGATTTTATCATAGTGGCCCACAATTTTTTAAATTTAAAAAAAAAAAAAAAAGAAAGGGGCACTTTACCAAGCACCACCAGCTGGCCACTAGAGCTTTGGAGCCAGTCCCACCCTGCTGGCCTCCGATGACAACTTCAGTAATGCGATTAACTGCTTTAATACAGAGATTGACAACTTGAGCTTCCCAAGTTGTCAATGTATATACCCAAGCTGCTAATTGTTATTTTTAAGTTTTCATTTCCTATACTAAATTTATCAATGATGCCTGATAGTAGTTGACAACTTGAGTAAGGCAATTAACAACTACCCCTATTAAGCGTAATTGACAACTTGAGTATAGATAATTAAAACCTTAGATATAGAGATTGACAACTTGAGCTCTATAAGTTATTAATCTCTAAATTCATGTTGCTAATTGTTATACTTGTAACCCCTGCCTTAATTAGCGTAATTATAATTCGATACCACATAATTAATTTGGATTAGAGATCATCGGATAATTTAAACTCATTTCAACTTCCTACCTTACAATAGGGTTTTCACAAAATCTTTCAAAAACTTTTCCCCATCCTAGTCTCAATTTCAAAACTCGAATATAATTACCTGTGCAGTTAACTTACATTCATATATATCAGAGTGTATAATCAAATCCCCGACAACCCCCGGGTTCTATACATATATAAACTAAGGGTTTATAAGTCTCAACTAGGGGATTACATAACCAAAATCAAATGTAATATTTACATCTCAAAATATACAGTAATCCCAAGTTCATAAGTAGATAATCAACATCCCCCAAGATCAAATATATCCCGTAAGGTCCTAATCGCTCCGGGTTGCCCGCTTCTCTTTAGCGCCACTAGCCTTGTCTGAAATGTTAGTCATTGGAAAGAATGAGATTCAAGAGAATCCCAGTAGTAACAAATCACTCATACAATGCACAAACACATAGCATATATGATCATATTAAGCAGCATCACAATGTATCATGGCTCACACCACAAACAACAGCACTCATGGCTGTAAACTCTATGCGTCAGCTTTCGCTACGATCTCTATGTATTCACAAAGTATCACTATGCGTTAGCTTTCGCTATGATCTCAAAACATCACAATGTATTCTCAATGTATGACAAACATACATACAATTCCTCATACACAGTATAAGAGAAAGAGTCACTACCTTGTTCTTTCCTGACGCTCTTTGGCACAGTGGGCTTTCGAGGGAGGCAAATGTCAAATTTTATAAACCAAGTTAGGGACAACCCGTCAATCTCTTTTCCAAGTTTTCCAATTTCGTAGTACTTTTTGTTGGTTATCATTTAATCTCTTTAGGTGGCTATTATAGACCTAAACATATCCCAAAAGGGTTTGGAGAAACTACCCTGAAGATACCTTTTTCGGAAAAAGAACACTAATTTTGGGCTGACTCACTCGAGTGAAAGAGGCCTCACTCGATTGTTACCCCCAATTGCACTTGAGTCCCAGCAAGTGAGATATAGAAAGTGTGTGCCCGAGAGCATCGACACTCCTTAGAGTGGTCAGTTCACTTGAGCATAGACACAAGCACCCGAGTGATGGTACTTTAGTCACCCGAGTCCCATTGAGTGAGGTACAAGAAGTAACAACCCGAGAGCAACTATGATTCCCAGGTGACAAGTGCACTCGAGTACTAGCCCTAGTACTCGAGTGACTTCCCAATGCTCGCGAGTGCCCACGCGCACTCTTGACAATTTGTTTGCGAGTGATAACCCGAGACGCTCACCCATAGTGCTACATGCACTTGCACTCGAGTGATAACATTTGTCACTCAAAGATAAAGAAGTTCACTCATGATTTTTGCCTGAAGACTCAATCAAAATTCCCAGAATTTTATACTGCACTCGAGTGAGACCCTACCTCACTCGAGTGAAGCTTATCAGAAGCCAGATCGCAACAACTGATATGGTTTTCTAGATTTACCAAAACTGGTTCCAATGGTTTTAAAATTTATACCAAAACTCATTCCTCTCTAAAATTCCATAAGGAACCTATTGGTAAACTCAGAACAACCAAAATCTTACCACAATGACACATTCAACACTTCTAACCATATTGCAACCAAAATAATCTAATGACCAAACTTCCTCTTTTCAAATCCAAACCAAAACACAATTTGGCATTTATTCCACCACCTTATACTACTCAATTCATACATTTCAAATTTAAGCCAAAATCAGGGCAAAAATCCAGAATTTCCAAAACCAAAACAATTACACCAAAACACATTAAATACTCACATCTTCATCTTCTCAAAGTTGGTTTCTTGATTCTTCAACCTCCCAAAGTTCACAATCTCTCAAACACCACCAATGAAAATTCTGAAACCATAGAAATGAAGCTCTTGACCTCTTGAATTCTATTAGTGAGGTGAAGTGAGATTTTAAAGTCAAAAACTCACCTAAAACTCAAGCCCTTCCTTTCTCTTTCTTCCTTGATGCAAGACGAAAATGGAGGTAAGATGAGAGAGATAAAATGATGAAGGTGCAACAGTTTTTCCTTGCCCCCATACACACACATAGCCACTTTGAGGGGAAGAAGAGAGAGGGAAAAACTTTTGACATTTTGACCAAGATCAATGGCCCTCATATTGCCATATGTCATCATCCAATTCTCCCAACCATGAGCTCACATATGCATATTCACATACAATTTCGCCCCTTGCTCAACACATCGTAACTATTGATCTCAATTACCAATGAGTCTCCTCTTCGATAGCTGACCAATCGATCGGTAAATTTACCATTTTTCCCCTGGTTATCACAATGCTTACTAAACCATCACTCATCACATTTTGTATCACATTGCACATCATATACTTCAAAAGTGCTTAATTAACATTAATTACATCACTTTGAAGTTATTAGCCCTTAATTACAATTTAGGATATTACAATATTCAAGTTTTCATTGTCTATATTCAAGTTGTTAACATAGTTGCTAATTGTTATACTCAAATTGTTAATAAGGCCTGATATTGTCAACTTGAATATAGGCAATAACAACATCATAATAACAATTAGCATAACACAACCAAAAACCCCGTCACCACCATGAAATTTGTGGGTCTCGATGCTTTTCTTCCTCTTCTTCTTCTGGGATATAGAAAGCTCAAGACCCAAAAGCACAGAGAAAATTGCAAGCAATTATCAAACATACTCAGTGACGGAAGGATTTATGAATTCCTACCTTAAATTAATTTAATCATAAATATGTTAATAAAAAATCACCAGAAACAGTAGGTGTGAGGACGCCATCACCGATCACCATGCAATTTTCGATCACAGCTTGAACAAGCAAAATCCTCTGCAAAACCTTGTGCTCCTCTAATGTGGCCTTGAATCTCAAGGCAAAGCTTCTCTCCGGTGCCATACAAAAACTAACATCATTCCCAACGTCGATCTTGTTGTCCAAGCCAAGGCCACTCAAATGTGTTTCAATCTTGAACTTTTAGGGCCTCTCCTTCTTAGGATCCGTCAAGCAAGACCCAAACTTTCAGGGCCTTCCCCGTTTCCTCTACGGTGAATCCATATGCGGAGGAGCTTTCCAGCCATACGTTTATTCTCTACAGGAGGAGCTTTCTCATCTACCGTCGACTTCTTCTATTCAGTGGGCTTCTTCTCTTGCAGCATCTTCAGCAATCCCAATCACCATTTTTAGCCCCAACGGTGAGAGCGAGATCTGGCGATTAAAGAAATAGAAAGCTCAAGACCTAACCACAAAGGACTGCAAGTAATTATCAAAAAACTCAGTGATGGAAGGGTTTATGAATTCCTACCTCAAACTAATTTAATCATAAATACGTCAATTAAATCCATAAATATGTCAATTAACTTATTCTGTAAGCTAGCCTGTTAGGAATTACTACTCCTGGGATAAAATCTATAGCATGTTGAATGTCTCGCATGGGTGGTAATCCCGATGGAATTTCATCAGGAATCACATCATGAAACTCATCTAACAATGACTGCACTTTGGGTGGAATGACAGTTCCGTTATTTGCCTCAAGTAATAGAAGAAAACCCATGACTTGGCTTTTGATCACATTCTCGATTAAAGACACTACTGGTTTGGATTCATTTTTGCCTTTATTGTGTTTATCAGGTGACAAAGGTGCAAGCTGAATCTTCACGCCATCCTTTTGGAAGGAATATGTGTTTGCGTGACCGTCATACAGAACGTGTTGATCATATTGCCAAGGTCTCCCTAGAAGAAGATGTAGGCATCCATTGGAACAATATCACACCAAACTTCATCATGATACCTTTTACCAATAGAAAGAGTAATAAGGCATCATTTTGAAACTCTTACCTCGCTGTCCTGCTTAAGCCATTGGAGCTTGTAAGGGCACGGATGGTTGTGAGTCTGTAGTTGCAACTTTTCTACCATATAGTTGTAAACTACATTTTCATAGCTTCTGTTGTCAATAATGACGTCGCAAACTTTACCGTGAGTAGTGCAACGAGTATGAAAAATGTTGTGACGTAGCCAAGGCTCTTCTTTCACAGTTGTTATATGCAGGCTTCTCCTAATCACAAGTAATTCACTGTGATCAGCAGGAGTAACTTCCTCATCAAATATTGGCTTTATTTCAGGCATAGGCTCTCTTTCTTCTTCAAATGTTGTAGAAGCTTCCCCTTCAATAATGGTGACAACTCTGCAGTTAGGACAGTTAGAAGGGATATGACCGAATCCTTGGCATTTGAATCACTAAGGTGCTTTGGAATTGAATTCCCTGGTGGCCTTTGGTAGAGGTGCGCTTGAAGAGCTAGGATGATGCATTTGTGGCTTACGCCCATCAAAACGAATTGAGGAGGACGGTTGGTACGGAGGCCTTCTGGGCAACTGCTTCTCGATACGAATGGCTAAATGAATGACGTCGTCTAGAGTCCAGTATTACTGGAGTTGTACTGGATGGGCGCTGTTTGTATTTAACCCTCCGAGATAACGAGCTATTGTTTTCTCCTCCCTTTCTTGTATGTCACATTTCATCATTAGCTTCTCAAATTCCCTGGTATATTCCTCTACAGACATAGCCTTTTGGCGGAGATTGTGTAATTGAAGGAAATTATCTTGATAATAATTTTCGGGAAGAAACTTACATGAGAGCTCGCGTCGCATCTTGTCCCACATTCGTATCTTGCCCTTTCCTTCTCTTTCACGCCTTTTCTTGACATTCTCCCACCATATGGAGGCATGTTTCGTTAGTTTGATGGCGACAACTTTAACTTTCTGCTCATCGGGAATTTCCTTGTACTCAAAAACTCGTTCAACAGTTTGTAGCCAGTCGATGAATTCGTCCGGTTGGAGTCTTCCCTCAAATTCAGGTATGTCTACCTTAATGTCATTGAGGCGGCAGTCAATGGATGACGAACTATTGTTATTTGAATCATCCTCTGGATATTCACTGTCAGATTCTAACATGGCTTGCTGTATTTGTACAGTGGTTTCCAGTTCCTATATCCGGCGTCTCATCTCTTCCATTTCAATTTAGTGTGTGTTTTTACGTCTTGGAGGCATTTTGGAATTGTTCTTGTAAGGTTAGGACTTAAAGAACACAGTTATTAGGTATAGGGTGGAAGGGTAGGATTGGTATTTATGGAAAAGTAAGGGATAAAATTGGAAATTTTGGACAAATAGGGGGTCAAAATGTAATTTAGTAATTTTCAGGGGGTAAAATGTAATTTTGGCATAAATATGGGGCCAAACTGTAATTTCAGAAAGTTTTGGGGCTGAAATGTAATTTTGGCCAAATTTTTGGGGTCAAAATACAATTTCTGAAAGTTGGGCTGACTGGGATTGTTGACGTGGCAGTTATGACATGTGGCAGTCAATGGGTGGCGGACCTGTCGATGACGCAGCATATTAGGATGACGTGGCTGATGACGTCATCATCTTCATCCTTTGAACTCTGGCCACTGCGTGAAATTCTGACAACTTTCCGGCGACGTCTGTGGAGGCGCGTGGAACTGTTTCAAGGCGGTGACCGAGACTATTTTTAGGTTTTTCAGCCTTCTGAACACGAAGCTGAGGTCGGTTTCTTCAAAAAACGCTCCGAGAGTGAAAATCCGACACCCTTTTTCTCACATTTTTTGTTTCTCACCCACTCCTCACTCTTTTGCTCTCTGGCATTCTGAAACTCAGCTCTGATACCAAAATGGTACAGGAACCAATCTCAAATGTGTTTTTCAATATTTAGATATGTCTTACAATGAATCTCATTCATCTATTTATACTACTAAAATACCTATTAAAATATTACAAGAGTCAGAAACGTTGGGCTTCACCAACTCTCCTCCTACCTACTCCTTCTGCATAATCGTCATGCCTTCATCATTTCAGTCATAAGCTTTATTTTCATGTTAATGTTGGCTGCTCTGTTTTAGAGATAGAGCCCGAAGGTAGATGTGAAGGAAGAAGGCCTCGAGTTAGATGAAGGCGGAAAGAGAGGGAAGACAGGGAGGGAGTTTGGTGAAGTCGCAAAAGAAGTCGGCCTGGTCATGGCAGAGGAGACAATCGGGAGGGAGAAAAAGAGGAGAGAGATGGGAGTGGAGAGTAGGCATGAAGAAAGAGGGGGCATTTTGGTAAAAAAATTCCAAACTTCAAAAACTCAGATTTCTTCCCAATCACCTATGTGTCATTTCTATATGTTATCAGATATTTTAGGGTTATATAAGTTTAAATGGTATTTAAGTATCTTTTTTTTATTTTTATATATTTTTAGACCAAATTTTATTTTCTGTGTTTATATATAGACACGCCACATTATTGCAAATGTAGCTTTTTTTTTTTTTTGACCTGTATTGCAAATGTAGCTTAAAACCAAATATGCGTTACTGCAGTATATTTATGTAGACACTCGAGGAAGGTATTCTTTCATTCACACACTCACACATGTATGTATGTATTCATGCATGCATGTATGTAGGCACGTAGGAAAAGACAATTTTGTAAAAGAAAACTTATATATATGGTTATAGGTAATTTTATCCCATAAGTTTTTCTGAGAGCAATTTTGATTCAGAAGTATAAAAAATAGTACAATTTTACCTGGCAATTGTTCCAATTAATTTTGATTGTTAATTGATTAAATATGTTGAGATATCAGTTCATATATTATCTACGTCATTTTTGTTTAGGTGTAAATTTGTACCGAAAGTTTTAAATATAACTTAAAAAAAAGAAGTAGATGACACATGAACTTTCAGGGTAAATTTGACCCTTAATAAAAATGACGTGGATGACGTGTAGACCGTCAGTTCAGTATATTTGATCAAATAAAAGTTAAAATTAAATGGGATAATGAACGGGACAAAATTACTCCCTTTTTACTATTTCTAAGGCTAAACTGCCTTTAAAAAACTCACGAGTAAAATTATCACTTAACCCTTTATAGAATTGTTTGGGCTTCAATCGCCAATTATATATTGATTCCTTTATTTTATGAAATGAGCCCAGAGTAAATAGAGAATAGAGATGGATGGAATTGGTTTTAAATGTAATATTACAATTAATTTTGTTTCTCAATTTTTATAAACTTTTTGTAAACTCTCTCTATTGATTATCCATATTAATGAGATTTTTTTATCAATAGAATAAATATTAAATACAAATAATTAAAATGAATACTTTAAAAAAATTAACACACATTTTTTATAAATAGCTAATTTTATTAATCTCTATTAAATAATTATCATCTCTTTTTGATAAGTACATTACTACTGTATGGGATGTATTTGATAAGTCATAACATTAGTGAATACCATCTATTTTAGTTTGAAATGATCTAAAGTGATGATTAATCCCAGTCAAGTTTACTAGATTAGTTAAAAGATTTAAAATTACTTTTTTAAAAAAATACAAAACAAAAATTTATTTGAGACAAAAAAAAAAGGGGTTAAAGTGCAAATCTACTTATGAAGTATTAATTAATATCCATCTCGTTAATTTTTGAGCGGGCCCACACAATTGTCCAAATGTGAAAAAGCCATGTTCTTAGACCCGAATCAGACCAGAAACTGGCCAACTAGCCGGTAGACTGTTCCGGTCTAGTATTTTTACTTTTTATTTTTTTCCTTTAAAATTTCATATTAAAATCCTAAAATCTTCAATTTCTCACCAATTTAGCTCTGAGTTAGCTCCGGTTTGACTTCGATCTGACTCACTAACCTTTGACCCAATACCCCAACCGATTCAGTGACCGATCCGAATTTAATTACCTTACAAAAAAGTGAAGGACTTCAGGTCATACCAACGATGTGTTATTTTTGTACCATTTTGTAATATTCATTTGAGTTTTACACTTGAGAAAATTGTATGGTATCATGCTCGTATTCATGACTACTTTGTGAATATATTTGTACCTTAACCTTATAATTAATTTAAGTCTAAATTTTAGAGATATAAAAATGATTCTTCTTGCCTTCTTAAAACTCGTGATCTGATTTTTGTTTTGCGGTTGGAAGTAATGACAACGAAGAAAGGTAATGGGTTTATTGGACCATATTTATCTCCATGTGTGGATGATTTTATTTTTTTATTTTGGCAAAACATGTGTGGATGATTTTGGATCTTTACATAAAAAGTAAAAACTTTAATAATCGTTTTGTTTACGTTCACAAAAAAAGAAGTGGACCTGAAGAGAAATAAAAAGAAGATAAATAAATAATTATAAAAATACAATGTTTGTATTCTATATATAATTAATTTATTAGAATTCACCTCCCCTTTAAATGTCTCCTTCCATTTGAATGTCTGAATGTATATGAATTCAGATCTAATTAAAAACTTAGCTTCTATCTTCTTCTTCTATGAAAACTATCTATCTTTTAAATGTTATCCAAAAGTATATATGTGTATTAAAGTGAATACAATATTACCATGTTTAAATTATATTAATTATAATTTAAAATGAAATTTATAATGTTTTATAGAAAACTTCTCATACTGACAAAAAAGGGGAATTATTAAGGGATTTCAAGGAAGGGATTAAATCACCTAAAAACCGGATAACAATCGAGAAACATGCAATAATGACAAGTTTCAGTGTAGAAAATAATAAGATATTTATGTTTTCTTAATAATAACTGAAATACACCAAATCAAAATAGACACTATATCCTAACTATCGATTGTTAACTTCATCAGCCTCTACCTCTTGAATAAAAGAATGGGGGTGATCAAAGAGACAAACATTTTCATCTATATTATGAAAGTATTTTGCTAATTGGTCGGTAATAGTTATGATCTTCCTATACATGTGAGACCATAACTATTTATGTTTTTCATTTTTTATTGAGACTTTTTGCTATTAAATCTCTTTCTCAGGATCTTGTGTTAATTCTCCCCTAAACAAAAAAATAAATCAACTAGTGCCATTTAACTTAAGAAGAGTTATTAGACCTTTTTAGACATGTTCAACTTTTCTGAAAACTCCCTGATGACATGAAATTTCTGATGGTTTTGTGGCCTAATTGCATGGAAACTCCTCGAACCTCTATAAGTGGGATGCCACAAACTTAATCCTACATATAATTTTATGCTGTTAGTGCTTGCCCCTCTAATTATTTTTCCTTTAAAAGAACGTTTTTGAAAACTTTGAATATTTGTGTGTTTTTTTCTTGGATGGTGAATACTTATACATATTACCCAATCAGCATTGCTGATCTTTGAAAGCAAACTTGGTAACACTTACTAACTAAAAACTAGAAATTAGAATGTGATAATGTGAAGAAGTGAGATTTTGTTTTAGAGCTCAAACTTTTCTTATGTAACTTTTTTTTTTTGGGGGAAAAAGAAGACTTTATCCATCTTATTAAAAAGGCTGTATCAAAATCTTATCTTGCAGAGTTATACATGTCAACATTTATTTTCTATTAATTTGTTAACTTGATTGCCCAATAATCTCCCAAACAAATAGATTCTGTAACATTATACGATGATGTTTTAGTGAACCTAAATTAAAGCACGTGACTTTATTGTTCGCCTTCAAAATAATTAAAGAATATATCCTCTTCTTTCTTAATGTATTTCCACATTGGATGGATGCTTTTCAAGTTTGGTTGAAGCTATAGAATCTAGTTGTTCAGCTAAAAGTGTCAGTTCCTTCTCTGAACAATAAACTAATAAAAATAGCAATTCATATTTTTCACAATCTCAAAAAAAATCGAATACTATATATATATATATATGATATACATTTGGATGGAGGGATAAAAATAATTCTAAATAAGGAAAATAAACCTCATACATAATACTCCCTCATGTCCTAATTATAGAACAACATTTGAGAGTTGATCTTGGTCCTAAATATAGGACAAAGTTCTAATTTTTATCAATTTCTTCTTAAAATACCCCCTATTGATACTTCACAATAATAATTAAACACAATAATAATTTAATAAGAGTATATCGAAAGTTGTTGAGGGAGATTGACGATACCAGATTGTGTGAGAGCTTGAAGAAGTCATGTGTGAGGCAGGAGATGTACAAGAAAAAACAGAGAATCAACGTAATTAGATGTCATTTTAAATCTTAAAAAAGGGTATTTTAGGAAAATAAATATGATTAACTAATTTAACTACTATCCTTAATTTCTTCAAAATTAGGTAAATATAATTAGGACCGGAGAGAGTATAACCCCACACTATTATTTGCTTGGTGCCTTTTATATGCCACCTTTTAAAAGAATTTTTTGATCCACAATATAAGTTACTTAGAGAGTTATTAATTCTTATTTGTCAATTTTATCCTTATAATTAATTTCTAAATGTGGCTATACATATTTTTTTCTCATTCAAAATCTCATTAATAGAGGTAAGATTGAAATATTTTATCAATTTAAGACAAATTAAATGAGTTAATTGTTATTCCTTAGTTCGTATGAATTAGTTGAAAATGCTGGGGACCAAAGAGAGAATTATCACTTTCCTTTTCCAAATGCATAATTAATTGCATAAAGGTAAATAATATAATTTATAAAATTAGTCCTCATGCAAGTTTTGAAACTGCACTACTATCATCATTCATGCATGATTAATCATGAAGCTAAAGCTTGAAGATATAATGGTAGATGTTGATTCATAAAAGATACTAACTAGTTCTAGGTTAGGTATTTTACAAGAAACTAACCCAATTAATCAAGATCTTAAAGGAAAAAAAAACTCGATATCACGGTAGAGACTCATTTCTGGAGATGAATAGTGTCAAAACACGGCCTCATTGATTCGGTATTTACGCGAAATCGAGCTTCTAGTTTGTCAGATGTCACCACCACCACCACCACCACCACCATCAAGCAGCTATTAGTGTATCACATTGATGAAGCTTTAGCAAAACTGGAGAATAAGGAGTCATGTTTCAGAAGAACCTGTGGGTTTCCTTGTTCAGCCTGCAAGGACACAGTTTAATAGGACTTTGGCATGGGCTTACTGAACATAATAGGAAAAGGTTGTGTTTTCTGATGAAGAACCATAAAGTATCTCAAGTTTAAAAACCTCCATACTTGGCAAAACGATGTCTCAAGATTAAATTGGATGAATTCTAAGAAAAATTCTCTGGGCTTTTTTCCATCAAGGTTTTCAATGAAAGATCCAATCATGTTATGCTCAAACTTTCAGAAACCTTCATGTTTATGTTTATTATTAAAAGAAAAAACCAAGAGAATTCAATTCAACACATGGTTTAATATACTCAAAGGCTAACATTTGACAAGAGGAGAGTTGACTTTTAACATACCAGGTTCCCATGGTCAAGAATTAAAATGCTGTCCATATTCAAAACTGTCGAGATCCGGTGAGCGATTGTAATTACTGTTATGCCCTTGAACTCGTTAGATATGGTACTTTGAAGGAGTGAAGCAGTTTGTGTGTCCACGTTGGCTGTACATTCATCCAAACAGAGAACCTGAAAAATTATACTCTCAATCATATACATGTTCAAAAGAGGGACTTATAATAGTCACACTATTTTCCAGTTTATAACCTCCTCTGAATGCCAGGTTTTTATTTTGCGATGGTCACTTTCATAAAAAAAGCAGTAAACATAAATTGGAAACATGTCAATTGAAAATCCTTCAGAGACATTTTAGGCTAAAGTAAAAAAGCACAATGTGCGTGTATAACATCTTGATTGCATAATGATCAGATTCCTATCAAGACAAATGTGTGCTAATGTTATTTTGATATGAGAGGTCATGTTTAGGGGCAGCGCCATATTGAGGTAACGATGGACGGTGGCTTCCCTTCAAATCTTACGAATTTTTATAGTAGACGACGACAACAAGACTTATTCCACTATGTGGAGTCAGCTACATGAATATCTATAGACAAACTATTAAATTTTGATGGGGTGCCAGCTCTAACACGGGCAAAGTATCTGATGTAATATCAAGAGAATGTGATTTGTCTGTTGACATTATTTACAACTTTCAGTATCAAGATAAACAAAACCATATCATGATGACTACATTTGTTGTGAATATGATGCTTACCTTTGAAGATTTGAGAAGTGCACGTGCAAGGCAAAGAAGCTGCCTTTGGCCAACTGAAAATGACATGCCAGATTCCTTTACAAGAACATGCAGCCCTCCAGCTGCTTCTACTTCCTCTTTCAGATGACACTTCTCCAAAGCATTCCAAATTTTCAAGTCATCATGCATTTGGAAGGGATCAAGATTGTCCCTAGAAAAAAGGAACAACAATTCGTCGTTATGTATTAATGATAGATAATCACCAATGCTACAATCTGACTCAACATTGAAGTTTCAATATTTTAATTGGTCAAAACCTCATTTTGGTCCTACAAGGCTAAAAGTGTATTTCATATTTCATATAGGTTCTAAAAGACTTTTTCTTGTTCATATAAATCTGTATGTTTTGCATATGATCATAATAATTCCAGAGGCTAACACCATTATCCGACTTTTGTTAATTGTGGTGTGGCGTGCCATGTGGCAATTTTTATGCATATTTGGAACTTATTTTGCCACATGAGAAACTTTGTTATGTCCTTTTCTTTCTCAACCTCCTATACCAGACCCAGAAAATCAACAGTACTTACCAGAAAATCTCAGGAAAGTTCATCAAAGTAATAAATCATAAAGTCTTACACCAAAAAAAAGGAAAAAAGAAGCTAAGGGTGTCAATCTCTGAGATATATTTCAAATGATTTCCGATCTTACAGATTTCTTTGGCACAAAATACAATTAAAACCAATATGTACTTTTTCAACAGCCAACTAATATTAATATGACACATTAAATATGCTTTTTTGACAATCATAATTCATGTCAAACTAAAATCATATGTAGTATCAACAGTATTAACCACAAAATTTAGAACACCTTAGTGATCCTTCAAACAGGAATGGACTCTGAGGAACAACAGCCAAACGAGAACGTAGGTCTCTGACAGGAATGTTGTTAATGTTTATACCATCAATGAAAATAGAGCCAGTACATATCGGGGTAAGGAGGAAAAGAGCATTCAACACACTAGACTTTCCAGCACCTGTTCTTCCAATTATTCCAATCTGATAACATGCCACGTGAAAAATATTAAACATAATGGGCATAATATATCATAAAAGATCTTGAGTACCACATCACGTATCATACACTGACCTGGGTCCCTCCAGCAATTGTAAAACTAAGATTGCAGAGTGCAGGTGGCAAAGATGGCTTGTATTTTAAGGTAACATTTTGGAACTCAATTACTCCTTGATGTGGCCAATCTGGGTTCATGCATAGGCGTCCGGTAATTTCTTCTTGAGGAATGTCCATGTACTAGAAAAAAAGTATTATGTCTGTTAGATGCCAGAACATAAATTTCTACCCACAGTTGAAGTGAAACTATGGCCTAATTCTTACTTCAAGGACTCTTTCAACCGAAACCATTTCCTTTTCTGTTTCAGTGAAACTTGTTAGAAAGCTTCCCAACAAGGACACTATCGGAGCCGCATATGACAGTGCCAGTCCAACCTGAAGGAGAAAAAAAATAATAAAAGGGCCATATTTAGTTTTAAGGTTACTTCTCACAAGCTCTGAAATTTTAGAAATACATTAATTAATTGATACAAATCAGATAATTAAAGAAGCTAACAGACAAACCAGCCCAGGGGTGCCAAAGTTGATTGGCAGGTTGCCATGATCTCCAACCACAGCCATCAGTGCAATAAATGAGATGACAAATGCAGCTAATAACTGAAAGAAAGTAATCAATAGTGAAAAATGTCATGCAGGCTATGTGATAAAAACTGCATAAATAAATGTTTAAAATGAAATGTCCAATGTGAATTGTTATAGTTTCTTGGCATTCAATTTTAGTATATTCGTCTCAGAGGCATACTTGAAGACGTAAGGAAAGCCATAAACTGGCTGCTATCTCTGTGTAAGAAGTCTTCTGATACATTGTTACATGTTCAGTGAACTTGGCAAAAAATAAGTCCTGTCCAAAGCCACCATTGTGTAAAGCTTATTAGTAGCATGACCGCACAAAATTTATATCAATGCAGATGACATTTATATGACAAGATTAGTTCTGCAGATCATAAAAAATAAGGGAGCAGGCAAGCAACCATTTAATGCAGAGGACAAGAAAAACAAAAATGAAGAGAAATCACCCCCCCCCCCCAACACACACACACACACACACACAAACAGAACAGAGTTCATACGCTCATAAAATGAACATGATATGACCTTATTGAAAATTTTAAACAGATTTGTCATGGCTGAGGTTTCACCTCAAAGTAATAGAGGATCTTAGCACATATAGCACTTTGGAGGGTGGTCCATATAGTGTTGTTTTTTTCTTTTTGTAGTGATGTGAAAATTTAAATAAATAATTGGTGGATCATAAGCATTACAACTGTCCAGCTACTACTCTCAATTAACTGTTTTCTTGTCATTTAATCTCAAAAAGTGGTTAGAGTTATGAATACCCAGCTATTTTGGTAAATAGACTAAACTGTCCCATTAAGTGCTTCTTCTACAGGGTATAAACTTCTATTTGATCACATAAGAGTCCAATTAGAAGTGCTCCACAATTGCAACTAAACTAGATTCAAATACTTGAGAGTGATGGGGCTTATAATTCATGATAGAACCCCCACCTATGAGTGGTATTATTATTCTCAATTCACACACATATTACCTCAGATTTGAATGCCCTAACAGTTGATGATCCATCAAGCGTTTCAGTGAAAGTTGTATAAATTGGAGAACGAGAAACACTGTCAAGTCGTCGTAGTTCTCTAGATGTTGACCTGTAGAAGAACTAAAATATAACAAGTAGGTCAACGTTGGCATACACAGATAGGTAAACAAAGTATTTACAGTTTGGAATAATCTTTGACATTATACTTAACCACAAAATATGCATATTTAAACACAAAACATAAGATGTTCTAGCTTTCAATTACTTGCCCACTGAATCAGTAACAGCATTACAAAGAGATTTCACCATCAGTAACTTTTGCTAAAACCTTGTGGCAAAACTTATGTTCCAAAAATTTGCCAATCCTGTCAAGAACCCATTTGTCTTACATTAGTTCCTGTTTCTTAGATAATAACCTCATGACAAGTCTTACCTTGCTGTTTACTACCTTGATCTTTTATACATGCTACATAGGACTAACGCAAGTGCAATAAGGAATTTAAGAAAAGACAGCAGAAGATAAAGGGGCAAGGGAAAAATAAGGCAAAAAGAGGATGTGGGAGAGAGAAAAACACAGAATTACTCCACTTAATTATTTAATCAGCAGTTAAGTGATACCTGGAGTCTACTGTAGATGTACCAAAATGGCAATAGCAGGATTAAGAAAAAGACCTACAGAAAACCATTAAATCAATATTTCTTCTGGGAGACAAATATAGCATATTTGGAAGTTTTAAATCTTATAGGAAGAAAGGGGACCATTATGGGTACCTGAACATATGACAAAACTACTGCAATGCCCAGGAGGCCAACAAAATTAGCTAGGAGAATGTTCATAATGAATGGAAGGGAGTCATCAATCGTATAAAGATCCGAGGAAAACCTGTATGAAACAACATAAATCATGAAGCCTAAATTGCACAGTAGTATAATCTACTATGGCCTGAAGACATCTTATCTTAACCTGTTGAGTATTCTTCCACCTGGGGTTTGATCAAAGAACTGCACAGGTGCATTGATAAGATTACCAAGCATTCTGTTGTGCACTTTAATTGCTGCTTGTAAGCCACCAAATGCAAAAGAAAATGCCCTCACCAATGTGAGAACAGAATTTATGATGCAAAAGAGACCCAGTATAGCCTGCAAAATCACGTAACAAGTCAGCCAAAATGGAAAGTTACATTTCATACTACTCCTCTGGTCTTTAATATAAGATATATTTGGGGAGTTGATCTTATTTCTAAATATAAGACATAGTTTTCATATTTGCCGACCTTTTCCTAATCTACTCTTATTAATGCTCCCTCAATAATAATCAAGGAGGAGAGGGAATGAGGGGATTAAGGAATATGTCTAGAATGTTTTAGAGAATATATGTCATATTAACTAACTTAACCAACTTTCTTAATCTAATCAAATTAGGTAAATATGTCATATATTTAGGACCAAAGGAGTAATTTATATTGCTTTGCAAGATTCAACAATATTTAATTCGCTAGGTTTAAATGTACAGGTTGCATGTTCTAAACAGGGAACAACCCATAAACCTCAGACACGTAAGATTGTAAATTTTGAATTGCTACTAGTTTTATATAAAAATTTCCTATAATATTTCAATATAAATTTTGTGAATAAAATTAAGAAAAGAGACCTGTAAACATTGTTGTGTCAAAATAACTAAATAAAATTAGAGGTAAGTTGGAGTTATTTTGTTAAAATCTTGAATTAGACTTTGGTGCTAAAAAAATCATTTAAGCATCCTCCAATCAGTACATTTAGCATGAGAAATGTACTGTTTATACTAATACTGCAGAACTTGTTATGTAAATAAGAAGAAGTTCATACCAGAAAAAAGGACAGAGAGTATCTTGTTTGACTGCTATCTGCCGTATCGACCCAAAATGACAGCCATAAATCATTTCCATTACGAGAAGCTTGCATTAGAACAGCTGAAAGGCATATTACAACTGTAATGAACCAGCCAGTGAACATAGCGTAGTTCCTGCAAAAAGAATACCAATTTATTAACTAGCAATTTAGATATTCATCCACAGAAGTAGGTCTACAAAGCTGACAACATAGACCCTGTGAAAACTGACTGATAGTCTGATACCAATATGGAACATGTCAAGACTCACTTGTATACTCCAAGTTCAACTTTTCCCTCTTTCCTCAACTCAGCTTCAATGATCTCCTCTGCTCCCTCCACAACATGGTTAATTTCTCTATCTGGGAGCTCTTTTAATTGGGAAGAAGTATTTGTGCAGCAAGATTTTCCTTGATTCTGTACATCCAAATCAAGTTCATTCGATGGGGAGAATGCTATATATGATGAGACTTGGTGGTCATTAGGACTTCCGACCCACTTTACACGCCCTTTGTCCATTATAACAACCATCTCAGCAGAGGATATTGCCTGCATATAAATTTTAGATACATCACAATGCTAATCCTCATGTAACAAATGATTTTATGCATATACAAATTGAACAGTGCAATTCAAGATATTAATAACCTGTATATTATGGGTACAGAGCAATCGAGTTTTTCCCTGCACAAGAGGACCTAGAATAGCATTGTGTAAGATCCAACGAGCAACTTGTGCATCAACTGTACTCAGGACATCATCAAGCATAATCACATCAGATCCATGATACAGTGCCCTGTTAATTACAGATTATTAAAAAAATTCTTGCTAAAAATCCAGGCATTAAAAGTTGCAAATAAAAGTATCTAAGACACATGAAGCACAATAAGTTATCACCTGGCTAAAGCAAGACGAGTTCTCTGTCCACCAGATAAGTTGAGTCCCTTTTCCCCAATGTAAGCCATGTCGCCTCCAATCATTAATGAGATATCAACATCTAGAGCACATGCCTGAACAGTTTCTGCATACCTATATATGGCAGCAAGATTCATATAATTCAACATCAAGCAGAAACAATAGGTGAAAGCTTCAATCAAATAAACACTATTGAGCGGGGGCATATTATTTTAAGGTATCAAACCTTTTGGGATCATAACTTTTTCCAAATATTATGTTGTCACGTATTGTTCCAGATAAAATCCATGGGACCTGCAGCATAAAAAAATTAAATAAGAACCTTCATTATAGGAATCAAGAATGTGACACCCTCATGCACAAACCTGTGGTACATATGCAACTGATCCATCAGAGTGAATTGATCCATGAGCTACCCGTGTTTCTCCAAGAATCGAATATAACAATGATGATTTACCTGAACCAACCTGAACACTTGCAGTTAACAAAGTGTACACACACATAATAAATCTCTATTTATATAAAAGCTGAAATCTTCCGACAACCCTTTTGGTAAACTGAATTACAATGTAGATATTTAAAAAGGTGTAAAATTTTCTTTCTACAAAGTGTTAAATGCTATGTTCAAGTAATTAGTTAAATAAAGCCTGAGTATCAAGGTTTCTTACCTCTCCTATCACCGCAACAAAGGAACCCCTTGGCAGGCTTAGACTTACATGGTTCAACACCAAATTTAATGCTTCATCATCACTGCTTGACCAAGTACAACATGCGTCTTGGAAAGAGACTGCTAAACCTTGCAAAGAGTCAGGCTGTTCACTATGGAATGGCAAGGAACATGAATTGGTCTCTTTCACCGTAGATTTATTTTCAGGACAAGAAAGAAACCGGCTCAGCCGTCTGGAGGATACAAAGGCCTATAATGCACAAACCCATGCAATCTAATCAAGAACAAGTTCAGCTAGCATTATTTGTAAGATTCATAGGATATTGTAGACTCACATCAATCAATCCATTAATCACCCAAGGGAATGAATTCAGTGGTGAAATTAATGTGTTAAACAAAGCCAGACAAGTAAAAACCTGCAATTAAAAAATTTAACAAAATAAAATATCTTAACAATGACTACTACATCCCAAGAAAATAATTAATTGACAAGCAAAGAAAAAATTTGTCAATAAGATTGGATCAGACTATGTTGGAATACCATTGCAGCGTCAAGTTGGTTTCCCATCAATGCATAGAGTCCAAATGTGAAAAGAGAAAAGAGAGTTGGCGTTGTAGCCCAGAAGAATACACACCATGCATCCAAGTACTTCCGAGTCTGTGATACAACAGTACAACAAATTGATTAAATTAAATTTAACACGAGGAAAAAGAAGGTAGTTACTTGAAACTCAATGAAGCATAATTTGATTAAATTAAATTTTCCTTTTCTATTCTTTTCTTTTCTTTTTAGCTCCATGAAGCATCCTCTAAGTTCTATATAAATTTCAGGTGTCCAGTACTTGGATGCGAATAAAAAACTTAATTACACTTGCCATCTCAAAAAAAAAAGGGCGACCTAGTGCACAAAGTAGATAAAAATCAAAGCATGAGTCTTACAGCTAAGTGTTTCACTTCAGAAGATCTTGTCTCCATCAGCCAACCAGAAAAAAGAAGTTCCCATGCATGCATCTTCAAAGTCCGAATATAAGTCAAAAGTTCTCCGGTCCTCTGTATCCTATACAAAATGTAAATTTAAGAAAGTAAATAGAAGCAGTGGCTTTGATCCTTATCTACCACCCTGCAACATTACAAGATAAAGTAAAATTCCATAATTGGAAAGAAAATATTAAATCATTAACCCTGATATTCAAGCATGGAAAAAATGTTTGAATAACAGATGGCAACCATAGGACAAGATCGGTTCTTATTCTTGAGCAATACAAAATTGTTCTGCAAAACATGCTCGCATAACTCCAAAAATCCAGTAAGGCCTAGTAAATTCCAACCAAAATAATACTCCCTCCGGTCTTTAATATAACACATATTTGGAGAGTTAGTCTTGGTCCTAAATATAAGACATAGTTTTCATGTTTGTCAATCTTTTCTTAATTTATCTCTATTGATGCTCTCTCAACAATAATCAAGGAGGACAAGGAATGAGAAAATTAAGGAAGATGACTAGGGTGTTTTAGAAAATATATGTAATATTAACTAACTTAACTAAATTTCTTAATCTAATCAAATTAGATAAATATGTCTTATATTAAGGACTAAATTTCTTAACTTAATTTTTTTTAGCGGAATTTGCATTTGAAAGTAGCATGCATGTAAACAACCAACACACATTTATTGAAATTTTAATTCAATGATAGAACAGTATAGTAAATTGCTCGCCTAAGACTTTTCCACTATTTAACAAGGTAGCCAAACTATAAAAATCACCAAGTAATGTTGAAACAGAACAGGGAGAATAAACACAAACAGAGCAGCCATCATCGTTGACATGAAAATATTGCATATGATGTATGCAATGACGTTGTGAACAGGGAATGACGACAGAGGGGTTGGTGTATGGTTGCCAGTTCTGACTTTTGCATTATTTTAAAGAATTTTCAAGGTTGTGATTTTAGTATAAATAGGTGTGTGATTTTCATTGTAATGCATCAAGATTTGGAATAAACACATTTGAGTTTGGTTTCTATACCATTTTGGTATCAGAGCTGAGTTCCAGAGTGCCAGAGAGCGAAAAAGTGAGGAGTGGGTGAGAAACAAAAAACGTGAGAAAAAGGGAGTGTCGGATTTTCACTCTCGGAGCATTTTTTGAAGAAACCGACCTCACCATCGTGTTCAGAAGGCCGAAAAACCTAGGAATAGCCTCGGTCACAGCCGTGAAACACCTCCACCGACGTCGCCGGAGTACAGAGGGTGAAGACGACCCAGTCAGCTGCCACGTCATCACTATCTGACCAGTCAGCGCCACGTCGTCCAATCACATTACGCCACGTGTCAATAGCGACACGCCAGCATCACCGTCAGCATTGCCACGTCACCCAGTCCAATTAGCACCCACGTCATCGGTCAACGCAACGTGGACCAATCAAGGACTGCCACGTGTCACTATGGCCATGTCAGCATAACGGTCAGCTAGAATTTTGTTAAAATTACCATTTTGTGCCCTAAATTCTGCGATATTTACATTTACACCCCTAAACTATCTGAAATTTCATTTTGACCCCTAGAATTTGCCAAAATTACATTTTAGGTCCCGAAACTTTCTGAAATTACATTTTGACCCCTAGAATTTGCCAAAATTACATTTCGGACCCCTGAATTTTCTGAAATTACATTTTTGACCCCCAGATTCTGCCAAAATTACATTTCAGACCCCCAAACTTTCTGAAATTGCATTCTGACCCCAGATTTTGCCCAAAAATTACATTGTTGCCCCTAATGACCCAAATTTCCTATTTTACCCCTGACTTTTCCATAGACACAAATCCTTCCCCTACCCTTCTACCTTGTACCTAATAACTGCATACTTGAAGTCATAACCTGTCAGACAAACTGCAAAATGCCTCCAAGACACAGAAATAGACATGAGATTGAGATGGAGGAAATGAGACGCCAGATTCAAGAACTAGAGGCCACTATAGCAGAACAGCAAGCCTTGCTCGAAGCTCGTAGAGACCACTCAGAAGATGATTTGAATAGCCACAGTTCGTCATCCTCTGACTACCGTCATCGTCCTCGCCAACAATCATTCCGCCTTAATGACATTAAGGTAGACATTCCTGAATTCGAGGGAAGACTCCAACCGGACGAATTCATTGACTGGCTACAAACAGTTGAACGAGTCTTTGAGTACAAAGAGATTCCAGATGAGCAGAAAATTAAAATTGTTGCCATCAAATTGAAGAAACATGCCTCCATATGGTGGGAGAATCTCAAAAGAAGGCGTGAAAGAGAAGGAAAAAGCAAGATACGAATGTGGGACAAGATGCGACGCGAGCTCTCCCGTAAGTTTCTTCCAGAAAATTATTATCAAGATAATTTCCTTCAGTTACATCATCTTCGCCAAAAGGCTATGTCTGTAGAGGAATATACCAGGGAATTTGAGAAACTTATGATGAAATGTGATGTACAAGAAAGGGAGGAGCAAACAATAGGCCGTTATCTCGGAGGGTTAAATACAAACATCGCCCATCCAGTACAACTCCAGCAATGCTGGACTCTGGATGACATCATCCGTTTAGCCATCCGTATTGAGAAGCAGATGCCCAGAAGGCCTCCATACCAACCGTCTTCCTCAACCAGAATTCCTTTTGATGGGAATAAGTCACAAATACATCATCCTAGCTCTTCAAATGCGCCTCCACCAAAGGCTACTAGGGAATTCAACTCCAAAGCACCTAAGTGCTTCAAATGTCAAGGATTCGGTCACATCGCTTCTAACTGTCCTAACCGTAGAGTTGTCACTATTATGGAAGGGGAAGCTTCTACAGTATTTGACGAAGAAAGGGAGCCTATGCCTGAAACGGAGCCAGTATTTGATGAGGAAATTACTCCTGCAGATCACGGTGAATCACTTGTTATTAGGAGAAGTCTGCATACAGCCACTGTGAAAGAAGAACCTTGGCTACGTCGCAACATTTTTCATACTCGCTGCACAACTCAGGGTAAAGTCTATGACGTCATTATAGACAACGGAAGCTGTGAAAATATAGTCTCCAACTACATGGTAGAAAAATTGCAACTACCGACTCACAACCATCCGAGCCCTTACAAGCTTCAATGGCTTAACCAGGACAGCGAGGTAAAAGTTTCGAAACGATGCCTTATTACTTTTTCTATCGGTAAAAGGTATCATGATGAAGTTTGGTGTGATGTTGTTCCAATGGACGCTTGTCATCTTCTTTTGGGGAGACCTTGGCAATATGATCGACATGTTCTGTATGACGGTCACGCAAACACGTATTCCTTCCAGAAGGATGGCGTGAAAATTCAACTTGCTCCTTTGCCACCTGATAAATACAAAGGCAAAAATGAAGCCAAACCATTGGTGTCTTTAGTCGAGAAGGTGACCAAAACAGAAAGCCAAGTAATGGGTTTTCTTCTATTGCTCGAGACAGATAACGGAACTGTCATTCCACCTGAAGTGCAGCCATTGTTAGAAGAGTTTCCTGATGTGATTTCAGATGAAATTCCGTTGGCATTACCACCCATGCGAGACATTCAACATGCTATGGACTTTATTTCAGGAGCAGTAATTCCTAACAGGCCAGCTTACAAAATGAGTCCTCAAGAACATGCTGAAGTTCAAGGCCAAATTGAAGAATTGCTTAAAAAAGGATTGATCCGTGAAAGTGTCAGGCCAGCTTGTTCATTGTAATGCATCAAGATTTGGAATAAACACATTTGAGTTTGGTTTCTATACCAAATGTTCTCACTGGGGTTTCCTATTCAAATATATAATCACCCACAACAAACCTAGATGTAATAAATAAGTTGAGAAAGGAACCATTGCAAAGAAACTACAAGATAGGGAGCTAACCAATTATGATGTGATGAAAATAGGAACAATTAAGCAAGACATGCCTTAAGTAAGCAATCACAAATAAAACGCAAATTTCACATGTCCACTGCAAATATTCCACCGTTCACACCAAAGCCACAAATGTATTTTTCTTTAAATAAAAGGTATTAATACCTTTCATCCTTCTGCTTCATCATTTTCTCAGTTGCATTTGCAATCAATTTTGATATCCATTTGTTGACTGCATCAATTAAAAAATGGAGTTGAAATAACCACAATTGTGTCCACCAAAGAAAGAAACACGCACAAGCGTATTTTACTTCAACTAACAACCCCCCGCAAAAAAAAAAAAAAAAAAAAAAAAAAAAAAAAAAAAAAAAACTAACTCGTGAGATATATGCATTATATATATAAAAAAGTTATCTATCTTGAAATCAGGCTCAACAGTTATACAATGTACAGAATCTAAAGTGACTCACTGTTTACGACTCCTATTGATACAGAATAGTAATTCTGTATAGAAAGAAAGAGAAAAAGAGACGGGAAGAGGGAATAGAGAAGGAGAAACAGAGAATTCAAGAGAGAAGAAGTGAGAGAGTCAAGAGAGAATAAGAGGGAAACATTTCTGAAAACAGACTAAGGGTCTGTTTGGTGTGAGGAATTTGGAGGGGAGGGAAAATTTTTATGAGTTGAATCTTAAAAGCTTGAAGAAGTGTGGTAGTAAGATTTTGATAAAGAGAATATATAAGATAAAAGAGTAAGAAAAATTAATTAAAAATTTTTAACCCCACTTCTCTAATTTTTTTAAATTCAACTCAAAAAAATTTTCCCTCCGCCCATTTTCCCTCCCTTCCCCTCAGACCAAACAAGCCCTAAGAGATACAATAGGTAAGGACATCTATTTATAGGCTTATACACAGCCCTTCTAACTAATCCAACGGCTATCATTCTAATTCCCTAACTAACAAACTCTAGCAACTGTCATTAGCCTAACGGCTATATCCCAACAATTAACAAACTAACTAATTTTCAACTCTTTATTACATTTATATATCACATATAGTCATATATAATGTGGTTTGCTATGATTTTTATATTTTATATTGATATTGGTTCTTGAACAACCTTTTGATTTGGGAGTCTGAATTCCAGTATTACTATTGTGTGGCAGGAAGTTATGTTATGAGATAAGAAATTTATTTTATTATTACATTAGGAAAACATCTGGCCCATCCCACGTGTTAGCAGAAATGTAAAGAAAACATAATTCTATATGAAAAAAATGTTTATAATCAAATGGCAGGAGCATGCAAGCATAGGTGATCTTAATGAAACAAGCATTTTCCAAACCCTACAAAAGTGTGTAGTTCTTCAACTGTGTCAAGTTGACTGCAACCAAGAAAATTTTGCAGCAACCTCTTTACAGTATAGGCATCACTATTAATGAATTAATCATCTTATGAAATGTATCCATTATAACTTAAAAGCAGCGGAAACAGCTCCCACAAGATTAAGTGAAAGAAATAGTACGAGTATTAAAAGCTGACCAAACACTAGCATCCAAATATCTGCACATTCATCCAAGCTATTAATGTTGGTACTTGAAAGCAATACACAAACAAATTATATTGAAAAAAGAAAACAAAACAAAAGTGAATGATAGAACAAGTTCAGTTCTCAACCACTCAAACTTCTGTAAGAGTGCCATTCTACCTGGTATCAACAAAATGGTAATTGCTAATCCAGATACAAATGCAAATTTGACTTGAGTATACAAAAGATATAGCGCCACTCCAATTTGTAAAGGCAAGCTGAAAACCAATTAAATCACAGTGCTCAAGATTTATGTAAAATACATTGGCTTTCTGTGTATAAATTATAAATGATTGGTCAATGCAAAATTCATTCTTATCTGGTACAAAAAGAAATCACATAAATAATCCTTTATAAAAGAAAATTTGAAGTTGAAGTTGGTGAAATTGAATGCAAAGTAATAGTAGAATACCAGTCATTTGCATTCAACTTTATCAACTTCACAGATCCTCAACTTAAAAGATCTGAATCCAGAAAAATTAAGGCAATTATTTTGACCTTCAGCACATGAAGTAGAAGAAGAAGAATATTATCCAAGACAATTAGGATAAGATCAAAGAGAGTTTGGTCTACCCTAACTTGAAGAAATTCAAAATTAAGAGAATACCTCCACACATCATGGAAACTATTACACATGTTGACAGTTCGGTCAGCATCCACAGACATAAATGTCTGAATTTCTCCATTAGAGAATTTTGAACGCTCTGCTAAGTTCACACATAGACACTTCAAACACACAACAATATGCATGACTTAGTATGGAAACAAGATCATAGGCATAATCATAGAATAATAGAAAATTAACAGTAATAGCATCATTTGAATTGAAAACATAGCATGATTATTTTATGAATAAAATTTCCGAACTTTTGAATTTTGTTGAGAGTTCATGAACCTCTCATATTTTTAAAAGATTCATGGATCTCCTTAAAACAAAAGGCTATGCTACACTTTAGTCCAGATACAATTTTTATTTCAACTAAAATATCCCCTGTCAACATAAATACATGCTTTTCTCAACTAAAGGACCCTCTTACATATTAAAATATGGAGGGTATGTTAGTCAAAAAAAAATTAAAAATTGGACTAAAATATATATTTTAAAAATAAAGGTAAGGTCTTTGTAATTTACTCTCGTTTCATGTTTGACCAAACATATTGTTTCATCACTTACACTGTGAAAACTAAACAAATAACATACCTTCTGATATATTAGAGTCATGATACTAGACCGTAGCTTTAGCTTCAGCTTCCCAAGATGAAAAGAATATTGTGTATCTAAGAAGGATCTGGATAAAAAGGATGCAATCAGATAAATAAACTCCTACAAATTAAATATAAAATCTCAGTCAAAGGAAACATAAATTAGAAACCACTAATTTATGCTACAACTCAAATACAATAAGGAATTATGGCTGGGCTAATCCCTGAAGGAAATGAATACATCCCACTAGAACGCAAACAAAATTCAAAAAAATCCATTTCATAAATGCATGAGATTGAGCATTCTGATACTCTTTTCTTTATGAATTTATCATAGGATTCTCAGTCTCTCATTTTATATGGTCTACGCAAGTAAGTAGGACTAGTACCAAATTAATTAGGGAAGAATGATAAACAGTTAAACTTTTCAATATGCTAGTGTATCTTTAACAATGTGTGATTTGATATCACCATAAAAATAGCACTAAAAACTACTTGAGCACAGCTACACCCAGAAACATAAAATTCTTAAAGTAAAATTAAGGAGAACAAGAGTAGCTATCATATTTAAATACATAAAGCCAAACTTACTTAATTACAGATGTGAGGCCCAGGGATATAGCAAGTAAATATCCATCCAAACTCTCTGAACCTGAAAGATCCAAATAAAGTAGTATAATTTTTATTATGGCTCTATTTTCAATTGACTGCTAAGATAAAGAAAGAATGGAGATAGCACTCCCCCTGAATTCTTTATATTATCAATTCTCAATTTTGGCATATTACTGCTCAAACAATATACAATTGACAAAGGAAGACACTTACAAGATAATAATGCTAGCATTGAGCAAAATTTCCATGTACTGGCAAAATTTCTCTTTCCTTATGTATGAGAGTCAGCATACAGAGTGGCAGATAGAGAAACAAATAATATACAGAAGGCTATCAGAACTGATTTTGTCATGTGCATACTTATAGGATACACGCCCCTCTTAAGATTACAATGCTTACGTTCCATACTCATTTCACTGAAAATGAAAATGATTTTTAGTGCATTAAACTCTTATTATAACATAATGACCGTTGTCCTCACAGGCACACTCTGTAACCTGGTTGTCATAGGCTCAATTCTGATCAAACAGAAAAAGGGTCATCTAAGCGCCTCATTGTAACTTCCTAGCAATTATTTTTCTATTCTCCATAGGATCATATCTGATCAAACAGGAAAAGGATTGCCTAGGCACCTCTTTTTAACTTCCTACAAATTTATTTCTCTATTCATTGTGATTGATTATATTACGAAGTTGCAAATTTCAATTTTTAAACAACAGATTTAGTAGAAATTCCAAATAAAAAGGATAACTTTAGACTACAAGAGGGATTTATGATGAGTTAGAGATTGAATAGAAGTTTATATGCTACCAAACATTTTGACATACACAATGAAGGAATGCAATAATAATTGTTGTAACACCTTGTTGAAGAAACCGGATCAGCTTATTGAGAAGCAATGGTCCCGCAAAACCAAGACAATCATTAACCACCTGCAAGAGGTTCAGATATTTTATTTCTGAAGAGCATAAATATTAGAAACAATTGACTTGCATTGAAAAATTTGGCTTCTCGGACAACTGTGTTCTGGTTAAGTTGACATAATCAATACAAACAATGATAAGGCAAGCATGAAACTCTGAAACTCAGCTTGCACAACTAAACGAAAGCAATGCACTACTCAAGCTCATTCATTTAACCGATGAATCCTGAGCCTAAACTACTGGCAACCATCACAGTTGATCCACGGCCCTAGCTCTCTTATTCAAGAACATTTGAATTGCAACAGAAATAAAGAAAAATTCCTAGAACCCTTGACAAACTTCACTGGATAAATGAAATTCTTCTATTTTCAGAATAAATCCAAAATTGAATCTCCTTACAGAAGGTTAGGGAATTATAGCAGAGTGTCAAAGTTCCAATGTCTAAATGATCACCAAGAATCAAAACCTAAAACAGTATCCCAGCACTTCATTGCTGCTTAAACTTAGAGTATATGCCACCTATAAATAGCAGTGCACAATCTCCAAGTTTTAATTGACATATGTATGGATAGCACGGAGGAGGAAACCACAACATGGTGTAGAAATTTACCTTCAATAAACCCAGGCGGAGATATGGCCATCCATATGCAGAGCATACTGCTCTGAGTAAAGATGGGTTCGAACCATTATTGCTCAGTTGTGCTTGCCAGGAGGTGAAAATTATGTCATGGCAGGACAAAGGATCCAAATCTGAAGGTAGTTGCAGCAGATCTTCAAAGTCCAGTTGTTTAACCACACCATGGCTCATTACAGGATTTATGAATTTAAAAGTCATCGAATCACAAAAGTTCCTAGATTTTCCCTTCAAGAAAAAGGTTCAAAAAGGACAGCTAGTAAGACGTTATCACAAAGTTTAAATGAAAAATAGCATCAAAAGAGAGTAAATTTTCTATACAATAACCTATTCTGCTATGATCTTAGAAAAAAAATTAGCATATAGACTCTATGAGAAAAAAAATTAGCATATAGACTCTACTCTCATAGAAGGACAAGAAGGACTATTTTCCCTAAATTATAAGTTTCAAATCATAGAAATCAATCAATATAAAATATAGAATTCATAGCAACTTCAACTGTCATAAGTTGTGAAAAGAGCAGCTTTTTCCTTAAAATGTGTGCAATGCATGAGAAGCTCTCTTGATTTTCCTATTATATCTCAATGCACATTGTGGTGAACAAACATTTAAGACAAAAATACTCATAATCAACAACATTATTTGAAACATGAAAAGAATATGATGAAGCACGGTAAAAAGCTCGATGCAAGAGTTATATTGTATTCAAATTTACAGATTATGGCTGCCTATATTTATAACAGAATAATTAACTTGAGAGGGCCAGTGTTTGATAAAAAAGGTAAAAAATTTATAACATATACTTACGAGGTCATGATGGCAAGCTTCCTCAAGGTCCTTATCATTGGAAAGGAGTGGATCTTCAAATGAACTAAAATTGGGACAACAGATTCGGTCAGCAATTCTTTGTGTACTTAGAAAATATTATCTACACAAAAGTATACTAAATGAAACAGACGATCAAGTGAGTGTAATGTGCATGCTGTAACAGAGATAACCTCACTTTAACTGGCCATAAAAAAATCACTGTAAACAAGAGAGCTGGCAATAAGAGTTGGTTTAGTTTTATTTGGAAAGCCAAGGGATAGAGTGAAGGAGAAAAGGAAACATCACACTTCAACATTTGACCTTCAAAATTTTTATGCCACTTGAGTAATCCTTTTTAATGCCACCTCTGTTTCTATATGTAAGTCACATTCTAGCAAAATTTTGAATATTTGAAATATAAGTCACTTTAAATAATCTAGGTGGCATTAAATATTTTTTCAAACTTCGACCCTTATTAAATAATCAAAAAAATTATTGTGGAGAGAGGTTTTAGATATAACCAAGATGAGGTTATAATTTAATGACGGTAATTTTGGAAAGCAATGGTCATTTTTAAAAGTTCAAGAACTCCACCTAATTTCAACAAACTTCCTTGGTTTGTGTTAAGAAGTTAAAAGTGACTTACACATAGGAACAGAGGGAGTATTTAATAAAATCATCCAACCAGCATGATATTCATGTAAGAGGAAACAACAGATTCCCCACTTTCTAAAATCTGCTAATTCTATTTACATAACATTTACCAAAACATCAAAAAGAAAGTGACTATGTAAAAAGGACTGACCGGCTCGTACCTGTTTTTGGGGGACAACATCTTTATTCTTATGACATTGATGGATATGCCAAATGTAATATTTAGGAGAAGAATAAAGCTTTCCACCAGACATATTGAAGTCTGCTGTAGAAACCAACAATTCTATGAATCAAAAGGTAAAGCAACATGCCCAGAAAACAGAATTGTAACTTGGAAACCAACAACATCACCTCCAACAATGGGAACTTTTTAAGCAAATGGAAGATCCAGAATAGTGGTTTCAGAATCCACCAGTAACACAAGACATTGTTGCAGAGCATGTAATGACTGCTGACACAACTTGAGAAGATAATGATATTGGTCTACAAATAGAATAATCAAATGATAGTTACACAAATTTACAGATGGCCTGTCTTAAAAATTTCAGAATATTGCAGCAAACAGAACGAAATTACTGAAGCTTACCCAAACCATCAACTCAGAACAGCTATAAAACCACTTATGATATCCAACAAAGTGCCTGTTAATTTCTTTCTTCCATAGAAAAATTATGTCCAACAGTGAAGCACATGCTCCAATAGCTGGTATAACATGCAGGAAAAGCTTCTTCAAAAGGCCCATCTGTTCACTCATTGCATCAGTATTAGCAAATGGAGATATCTTCTCATGTAAATATTTAATATACAAAGATGATATCCTTGCAATTATAAACTTGAATTAACTATAATTGAGGTGGGGAAATAAATAAATCTTTTCTTTAGGAGTCAGATTTCACAAAAGTTTGATACTTAATGGACAATGTATGAATTGCAGAGAATACTGTGTGAAGAAAACCTGAGAAAATAACAGTTGAAGGACACGTATTCTTGAAAAATTGAAAACAAGCCACTGCTGATTTGGTCTTCACAAACGGTTTATGCATTTTTTTTATACAATTCTTTATGGTAATTCAATATCTGTCAAATGAAAAACAGGTTTATTTATCACTTCCATGTGTTGAGGAACATACAAACACGAACTATGGTATTAGGCCACCACTAAGCACGTAATCCGCAAAGTCTATGGGATAGGAACCACTGATGAGATGTACTCAGAAGATATTTCAGCATAATAATTTGCCGAAGACATGTTATATAAGAATAGCGGATTTACATAGACTATTAAATGACTGAAAAAGAGAGAGAGTGAAAAAGTCCTCAGCAGCAGTATGGACTACATAGAAAATAAAATGAAATTGGAAGTCATATATGTGAAAGTCTAAAGATTAGCAAGAAAAAAATATAACTAAGGTTTACATGGTACAGTCTTTTCTACAGCTAAGCCTTCTTAGAAACAAATAAAGATCTGGCACTACCTGCGTGTCTGATCTTTGAATTTCTCGGCTGCTCTTGTGAATGCATCCAACCACAACAATTATAACAATAGTCACTGCATTCAGTCCAAAACCTAAAACCGTGGGTGTTGTTAAGGAAAAGAAATTTATATAAAGTAATTTAATCCATTCAGAAACTAACGCCAAATTCAGAAAATAAGGATATATATCTTCAAAACACTCTGAGAATCCCTTTCCATCCCATACCTGTAAACCAGAAAAGGGGAAAAACCATTCATGACCAGAGATGATTGAAACTTTTATCTTTAATAAATAATCTAATCTCTCTTTACTTTCAGATCATTTCTCAAAAACCCAGTAAAAAATAACTACCCTAATCACTCTGTCACCAAAGTGAAGGTTAATTTCAACTCAAAGGAAAAACAGAAACAGAGTCATAAGGATATGTTTCTTCTATCACTCCTTTTCATATTACACGGTAAACGTAGTTTGAGAGTATTCATATATTAGTTTATCAGACTTTGTAGAACACGATATAGTCATATAGATGAACATTACAATGTAGAGTTTTTGAATTGTCAAATAGCTCGTAATTCACTTAAACTCAAACAAAGACGAAAAATTCTTAGTTACTATAATTTATCAGAAATGCTAGCTTTAATCCAAAAGAACATACCCAGATATGTCCATCTAGACGAAGCTCAACAGCTTCATTTTTTTTTTTTTTATTCTATCTTTTTTTGTTGAAGAAATTATCATGATCATTCTAAGCCGCCAGAGAGTAAGGCGAAAGAAAATAAGAATAGTATTTGTGACGAAAACTAACTGAAAAGGACGAGAAATGCATACCGGTTGAGGACTAGGGCAAATTAGTGCCAGGAACTGACAAACCCTTTCTTCCGGGTCAAGCAATGCGTGGTTACGATCAACATAATGCATTAGCGGTTGGTCGAGGGTGGTCCATAGATCCCACCAGGCATTTGTAGAATTTCCACTACGGAGCCTGCTGCCAATAGCTTTCCTGAAGGTGTCCCAAACAGAGGTAATTGCACTCCACACCGATGATTGGTTCCTCTTTTTTTCCACTCTGGGAATGCTGCTATTTCGCAATTGTATTTTGCTCTAAGAACTTGCACCCATAAGGCATTGGGCTTGGTAATTAGATTCCAGCATAATTTCATAATGAGAGCTTGATTCTGACTAGATAAATCTCTGATGCCCAGACCACCCTCTTTCTTGTCCTTTTTGATTTTATCCCAAGCCACGAGATGCATTTTCCTGCCCTCGCGACCCTGATTCCAGAAGAAGTTTCATTTGTCTTGTCGAGATCCTGCAGCACCCCTTTGGAAAGCATGGTGGTTTGCATCTGATGGGATGAAAGCGTTGAGAGGACAGAGCTTATCAGGACAGATCTCCCTGCCATACTTAAGTGCTTCCCCTTCCAGCTAGAAAGTTTCTTTTGCACTCGAGAAAGGAGAGGTGCATAAGTACATTTAGTGGCTCTCTTATGAAGCAAAGGAACTCCTAGGTACTTGCCCAGATCAGCAGAAATACCGATACCCAACGATTGACCCAGATCCACAGCAGTGTGGAAATAGACATTACGCGAGACAAAGAATTTTGATTTTTGGAGGTTGATTCGGTGCCCCGACACACTACAGAAGTATGCCATCAAGTCTCTTATCAGGTCCATCTGGCTTGAAGAAGCCTCGCTGAATAAAAGAAGATCATCAGCAAAGAAAAGGTGCGATAGCTTAGGACCTGACTGGCTAAGCTTAAGTGGCTTCCATCTTCCTTCTTCCACTTCCCGATTGATCAATTGGCTTAGCCTTTCCATGCAAATAATGAAAAGGTAGGGACTCAGAGGATCGCCTTGTCTGACCCCTCTTGTTGGTTGAAAGGAATCTGATGGAGAGCCGTTCCAAACCACTTTCATAGAACTAGTGGAGACACATGACATCAAGAGCGTCACAAAATGGTCACTTAGGCCCAGAGAATAAAGGTTGAATTTCAAAAAATCCCAGTCTAGGCGATCAAACGCTTTTTCCATGTCCACTTTGATAGCAACGTAGCCTTTCTTCCTTCTCGTGGATCTCATGGAGTGAATAGCTTCCTGCACCAGGATGATATTGTCACAACTTTGTCTGCCTCTGATGAAGCTACACTGAGTAGGATGAATTAGGAAATCCATAACAACACGCATTCTATTTGCGAGAACCTTACTCAGAATTTTGTAACTCACGTTACATAGCGAGATAGGACGGAAATCCTTGAGGGATATAGGGTTTTCCACCTTAGGGATCAGAATGATGTGAGTCTGATTTATATCTTTGACTTTGCCTGGATCTCTAAAGATGGAGATAATGAGATCACATATCTTCGGACCCACAACCTCCCACTGGGATTGAAAGAAATGGGGTTGTAGACCGTCGGGCCCCGGCACTTTAAAGGCACCCATTTCAAAAGCAGCATTTTTTATTTCAACAATAGACACATCTCTCTGCATAGACAAAAGATGAGCGTCATTCAGAGCAAGGTAATTCACAGGCCATTCAGAAACCTTAGTCACTGCTTGGTCCGAGGAATATAGGTCCTTGAAGAAGTTACGAGCTGAATTTTCCAGTACTTCCTGGTCAGTAATCCAATCTCCATGTTCATTCTGAAGAGCTTCAATATTGCTCTTCTTCTTATTGATAACAGCCATAGAGTGAAAAAAGCTTGAGTTTTTGTCCCCGAACTTGAGCCACTTGCATCTTGCTTTTTGGAACCACAGCAATTCTTCTTGGTTTACAACCTTGAGGTAATCCTTCCATAGTTTTTCTTCTAGCTTGTGGAGCCCAGCATGAGGATTAGTAGCCATATGACGATCAATACCCTCTAAGCGCTTTATCAATATACGTTTCTTTTTGGGGAGGCTCCCAATCACGTTTGAGTTCCACTCAGAGGCTTTCTTTTGAAAATCAACACAACCCGCTGCCCAATCGTTATTGAGCCACGCAGAGCTAACCAATTCAGGGAACTCATCTTCGAGGCACCAAGCAGCTTGGTATTTGAAATGATTTATGGTGGGAGTAACCCGCGTAATGCCGGGGGAGACCACCAGCACTCTGTGGTCCGATTTGTACCGCAGATGATGGTAGTTTTTATGATGGGGATGACTCAATTCCCATTTTAGGTTGCAGAAAGCCCAATCGAGCCTTTCTTTGGTAGCCTTTCTTGACCAGGTGAATTTGTCACCAACCACAGGAAGTTCAAGCCACTCGCAGTCTTGCACGCAGGAGCGAAATGGAGAAAGAGAGCGATCATGGACAACAGCACCCCCCACCTTATCCGAAGGGTGGAGAAACGAATTAAAATCACCAAGAACAAGCCACTCGAAAGGGGAATTTCCCACTAAACCCCGAAGAGACGGCCACAACTCTTGTCTCTGACCCCAACTAGGATCCCCATAAACAAAGGTAACACAGAAGCAGTCATTAGATTTTTTGTCAGAGAGACGGCAGTGGAGAAGTTGGGTGGTAGAGAAAAGATATTCGACCGAAACGTCACTCTCATTCCATAAGACCCAAATTCCCCCTGCATAACCAGTAGACTCAACCCTCATCCAATTATTAAAACCAAGTTTCCTTACCACAGAGTCCGCTTTAAACCCACTGACTCTGGTTTCAAAAAGACCCATAACAGAAATGCGATACTTGGCAACAATTTCACGAAGGATACGAGGGAAAGATCTACTACAAACCCCCCTACAATTCCAGCTAGAAACAATCATTGGAAAAAAATGAAAGCAACAAGGGAAAAGCAAACTACTTATTTGGAGGCTTGCGCCCCGAGACTGATCTGCTTCTGCTTTTTACGGCTCTTATTTTTCAGTTTTGTCCCTATAATTAATACTCATTTCCAATTTAGCCGCTCAATAAATTTTCAAACAAATTTTCCAACAAGAGTAAAAGTGGGAAAAAAATTTCAATTTAGGACATATTTATTGAGTTAACTGTCGTTTCTTATTTTCCGTAAATTAATTGATGTGTCTTATATTATGAACCAGAGGAAGTATTAATTATTTTGTCATTATGATTTGAAACTTGTAAAGCTTAGGATGATTGATTCTCGGATCCCTTTTTTTTCTGGGCCACCATAGAACGATTCTCAATCACGAATAATGATTTTTTTCGCCATCCACAAATAACGATTAATTTGGCTTAATATTTGGGCATGTAATTCTTTTTTTACTATAGTAAATTTTTCGTTTTGAACTAAAATTCATTTAGATTTTTTTTCTTTGATTAAATTTGCATATGCTAATTCCGTAATTTAGTTTTACTTGAGACTTGAAAGATAAAATAAATTTTTCTGAATTTTTGAAATTATAATTGTTGCATGAACTATGAAGAATATGCAAGAAGATACAAATTAATCATTACGAATGTATGAGTATAAGAATTGATGTCTAGCTTAAGGAAAAATTACAGGGACAAAATAAAAAATCAGCTGAAAAGTAGTTTATTAAAAAAAATATATAAGAAGCGACTATGTAAATCTTTTAAAAGGTACTAAATTTATTCCAAAATATTTTAAGTTACTAAACACACTTATATTCTTTTTTTAAAAAAATAAATCCAACCGACCATAAAAGAATCACCCCGCTCCACCATCTTGGTTCTTCAGAGATTTGAGATTTCCACAACATTCTGCTTCTTTTATTTTTATTTTTTTGTTAATAATGAGACAATTATATTAAGTTAAAATAAAGTATATATGAAGCTAGCAAGTAAGTTGAGAAGCCTATAATCCAATATAGTAGTAAGAGGAATAGAAAAGAAACATAAGCATAAAGATAAGACAATATCGCTAAAAAAGGACTGGATCCAATAATAAGTTCGAAATTGATGGCAAAATAATAATAATAATAATAATAATAATAATAATAATAATAATTATTATTATTATTATTATTATTATTATTATTATTATTTCGAAATTTAGTCAATAATTGTGAATCCAATACTATGAAGTATTTTTTTCAAGTATATTTGATGTCTTAAAATATTTTATGGTATACTTAGCACTCTAAAGTATTTATTTAAAGGTGTCCATCACCTAAATTACTTTTTTTTTTTTAATTTCACACCTAACAATTTACATAATTTAGAATATTTGATACATTTAAAAAATATTTTAAAATACTGGATGCACTAAAAAATAGTTCATAGTACTGGACACATCTAAAAAAAATGTAAAATATTAGGTGTATAAGATGAAATACTTTAAAATATTGATATATCACAAAATACTTTAACACACTCTATACGTATCAAAAAGAACTTCATGTGGTGTACGCACCTTAACGCCAAATATATTTGCAGGCAGATCTCCATAGACAAACTCAGAAACGTCACTACGAAGGTATCAAAAAGTACTTCAATGATTTATTTATTTTTTCAAAAAAAGACTTGGTTTTTTCCTTATATTTCATAAATTCGCTAGTCGATTAATACCATACTCTAATTTTATGGTCTTTTTGAGTCATTCCCCTTCCCTCTTTCTAGAGGCTATTTGGTATGAGGGGAGGGGAGGAGGGCGGAGGAAAAGAAAATTAAAAAAGTGAGGTTAACATTTCTTAATTAGCTTTTTTTATTTTTTTATCTTGCAATTTGTTTTTATCAAAATTTAATAATTCTGTTTCTCCAACTTTTTTTAAATTTAACTTATAAAAATTTTCCCTATTAAATCCTTCATACCAAACACACTCTTAGCCATTGTAGCATTGTGTCGGTTTATTCTGAATTCTTTCTATAGGAAACATATTCTAATTATTTGATTTTTAAAATTTTAAGATTTATTATTCAGTTTTAAAAAGTGGACTCTTTGCTATTTATTAATTCTTTAGAACATAGCCTATGCATTACCCAATTTTTATATGTACCTAATAGCATATTTCTTTCTTTTTGCGTGTAAGCTTTTGGTGTTTGTGTGGATTTGTGAGAAAAATTGCTACTCCTTTCTTCAAAGGGAAAAAAAGGCCATTTCATTTTTGAAATGAGTGCTTTAAATTTAAAAAGGCACTTCAAAGCTAAGTGGGGGAGTGAGCTTTATGCAGCATAATAAAAATAAAAAGCAACTGAAAAAGTTGGAATCTCCACTTTCATATGCATGCACTGTTCCAAAGCTCCATGAATATTCCTATTCAAAGCTCTCTTTTTTTCCACTTTAATGTAAAGCTTTTGGCTTTGAAATTTTAGTGGCCTTACGCATGCCATCCAAGTCACAGTTCCACTTACAAAAGACAGCTATAACACACACACACACACTCCTATCTTATCTTCTCAAGAGAATATCTCCAGAGTTTAATAGAGGACCATTCAAATCTAGTGATAAAATGGCAACTAACTCTGAAAGAAATGATCTGATCACTGAACCAAAGATTTTATGCTTAATTTCCCAAGTTCCTGGAGTAGAGCCAAAGACTGTGATTTCCATTACCCTCTCTCTCTCTCTCTGCATGGAATCAACTTGAAAGTTGAAAGCCAAAAAAAAAAAAACAAACAAACAAACAAGAAGAAGCCATTTTTTTGTTCAGAGGTTGAACAAGAGTGATGGTGTTGCAGCTAAACTATGCAGCAAAGCTTTGTATCAATGGAAGCCAAGCATATGCCGAATGCTTGGTAACCTGTCAAAGGATATCTGTAAATTTGACAAGAGAATTATGAATTCAGTGTTTGGTGCAAAACCACATCATAATAGCACCAAGTTTCAAAAAAGTAACTTTCTTTCCAACTATATAATCTAAGCAAAAGTTTAACTTAAGTTCTCTGACTTATGCAAAGTTTCAATTTGATCCTTTAATTATCTTTTTAGTCCTCTAACTCTAATACCGTTAGTCTCAAATAATGACTTTTTTTTTTGTGCCAGTCATTATTATTTTTGAAAAGTAAACTAAATGTGTTAATATTTTAGAATGTTTTGTCAATGTCCTCATTTTTATGTTAACATAGGTTTAGGTTAAATGACTAAAAAGATACTTTATAAAATTAAGGGATCAAAATAAAATCTTGTGTAAAATTAAAGAATTAAAGATGTACATTTCCCTAAAATCTTGTGTAAGATTATATATGACAGACTAGTCTTTTCTTTGTAAGCAGGAGATGAACCAACATAAGTCTAGGCCCAACATACTTAAAGAAACTTGATGCTATTCAAAATCCCCAAATTGAAGCCTAATGTTGCAAAGCAGAAAGTGCTGATAGTTAACATCAAATTGAAAATGATTAGTTTATACCTGTAATCCAAAACAAACTTTGATTTTGCCACCCTGCCTAGCTGCAGAATTGTTTGCCTCCCATTCTCCTGGCCACATCATGCACAAGTTAACTAAAACTTCTTAAATCTCAGCTACTGTCAGCTCTAAAAAGAAGCAGCAACTTAGTGTTGGTTATATTTTATGAAGAGCTCCATCTTACTAATTAATTGTGAATCACAAATTTTTACAAGGGAGGAATTGAAAACACATGTGACTGATGAGAAAATTCAACAACCTCAAGTGTCTATTTATAATTTACATGCAGGTGTCAAAATTAACTCGATGAGAGCATTTTTTATAGAAAAATGGCAGAAAGTGAAATGGCACAGTTAATTCTAACTCATGTTCATGTAAACATTGTCAACCATTGGGTTATAATTTACATGCAGGTGTCAAAATTAACTCGATGAGAGCATTTTTTATGGAAAAATGGCAGAAAGTGAAATGGCACAGTTAATTCTAACTCATGTTCATGTAAACATTGTCAACCATTGGGTGATAAAATTGTGAAACTCACTAACGTGCCATTTTCTTTTTTAATTTTAAAGGAAACAAGTCTTATTAAATCAATTTCTTACACCTGCGCTCCATATTTACAGATAGGTAGATGGGTGGGGTCAAAAAATCAGGTTCAATCACTTTGAACTCTCAATAGAACTACAGTCTTCTGTGGTTAGGACTTCCATTATATACCTCGAAAGTCAGCTGGAAATTTTTAACTGAAGTCTGGATCTGAAGTCCTGATCTTCCTTTATCTTTGAAGTCAAGTTCAAACTGCTTTGAACTCTGAAATAAACCAACAGGAACTAGTCAAGTTCAAATGCCTGACTGCTATATAACAAGGTAAAATGTCCTTTTTAGGCTCATACCTTCTTGTAAATTGGAACTCTTGAGAATAATTGATGGACTTTGTCCAGCTTGTCCTCCCAATCTGTTGGCAGTCCTTTGATATGTTGTACCTGTAACATAACCAGATTGGACTTGAAGAATTCCATTATGTTGAATTAGAATATAAGTGATATTGTTTTAAAGGTTCTTTCTTTTGCAGTGGAAAATTATTATTAATACAGAAATTGTTAAGCTAACCTGATTTGTGTTCTTCAGTGACATAGATTGATGTTTGGGTACATATGCCCTCATGCTTCTGTAACTTCCAGTACATGTTGCTATAGTTGGTATGAATCTGCAAAAAAAGACAATCAAATTTCTAAAATCAGCAGAGATGAATGACACCCTCAGGGTGGTTGCTGTGGATGAAGATATGGACTTACGCCACGACAGCAAGAGGCGGTTTTGGTTGTTTACCCCAGCAATCATGACGATATCCCTACAATCAACAAGTTCACACGTAAGATTATATAAGATTGTCAGGAAGCATCTGAGATATATGTGTTCAATACAACAGTATTCAAAAGACATTCTTGAAGACAGTGAATGATACCAACAAAAATTGCAATACAAGTTTCAGAAGCCATGATGCTATCTTATACTCTCTCCGGTTCTAAATATAAGGCTCAGTTTACTTTTTTTGAAGAGATTAAAGAAACTAAATAAGTAACTTAATCATAACATATGTTATATATTATTAGATTATATATATTATATATTAGTTTATAAATCAAGCAAACCAGTTTGGTATAAAAATGATAAATATAAATATTTTAAAATAATTTATTTAATTTCTTTAATCTCTCTAAAAAAATCAACTGCATATTATATTAAGAACCGGAGGTAGTGCCAAATATATCAGGGAAACAAAGATAAAACCAGATGGCTTTTGAATGTATTCTATCCTGTACCGCAATTTTCAAAGAGAATGAGCAAAAGACTGAACCTGATCCCATATGTGGTATTTTGAACCCATGAAGTTGGCTATCACTGTTCCAAGAAAACTATCATCTGAATTGGACAAAAGCCCTTTTACATTCTGAGCTATGGTGAACAGAGATCTCCCATTTCGCCTCTTATGGTAAGCCACAGCCAGTTTCCTATTCTGTCTTCCTTTCCCTTCCTAGAAATGTTAAAATGCCCTCAAGTCAAGGTTTAGGGTATAAATATACACGGTACTAAAGTGTAACAATAATAAGTAATAACACTTCATGTATTATGACTTCATTGCAAAACACTAATAATAATCTTGACATGTGCCAAGTACCTACCAACAATCTCATCCGATAAGATTAGATTATATGAATTACAGCTCATCATGTTAACTTTCTGATAAATCAGAGATATCTTACATAAGTATAAAGAGAAAACAATGTGCCCCCTGATAGTCCTTCTGGAGATGCTTCCTTCACAATAACACATGTACATCTTCCAACATCAACGGGCAATGGTCTACAGATCAAAGACCTAGACATAAATTCATCAAAGAGGGATCAACTTCTAAGTTCAAAGTAACATTAAGATTCTCATATGTTAGAAATTCACCAATACTTGAAAATGAAAGTTCAGAAAAACAACAAAACCGAGGCCAAAGTTGGATTTTTTTTTTCCTACTGACTTGTTTGGCAGAGTTGACCAGGATGAAGCTGGAGCTGCTTCAGAATCAGAAAAGTCCCAAACATTCATAGAACTGGAATTCTGCAAATCAAAACGATCCCATATCTTAGAAGACCCAAAAGCTTTTTCAGAATCATTCAGTTGCATGCATAACTGAAGCGAAGTAGGCTTCAAGATCCTATCAGTAGACAAGGACCTAGAGTTTGAGAACTTTTTGGGCACTGCGTTTTCCTTGTCATCATCACCAGAAGAAACTACACCTTCTTTCTTGTTAGGCGTCACATTCTCTTTGTTATCCGTCAAGATTTTCGTGGCTCGGTAATTGAAACCTTCAAAGTCGTCACCTTTGGTAGCTAAACGGCCATAGTCACAGCCACAGCTTCGGCTATGCCTGAGTTCAGTGAGACGATTGACATAGAGAGAATTGTATGACTGATTCGATATGGAGGATTTTTTGCTACCATCCATTATCTGGGTGCCAAAGAAATGGTCTAAATGATCAAACTTTATGGGATTTAGGTGGAAAAGCTTCAGTATCAGAGAAGAGTTGACATTACAGGGATTCAAATTTCTGAAGCTGAGTCTGGGTACTTAGATTCAATGAAGGCTTAAACGTTGCTGGGATTTGGTAATATGGGAGATTTGATTCACCTGACAGAAAAATATGACAATGGAGAATGATTGTAATAATCTTCCGCGAACTGGTGTTGGAGACACTGAGTAGGTGGGTCCCTCAAAACTCGGGGAACTCTGAAGTTTGAATATGAAGGGGGAAGGATGAGTCCTGGGATATTGACATATTGTGTGGAGGGAGTGATGATGAAAGGAAGTTTCAAATTTGGGAAAGCTTTGGGAAACGAACTGGTGTTGGACAGTAGTTGTGGGATTTTGGCTGGAAGCCTGGAACTAACGGTAACTATTCTAGCAGGTATCTACTACCTAGAAAATGCCACAAAAGTTTTCAAACCTTTTGTCGTTTCGTACAAGTTTGAGCGGCAAACACGTCTGAAATCCCCTGCACAGCCCATCTATCAATAGGAACCGTCAGATGGATCTAGTGATCCAAGATGCTCATTGCTCAGCACCCAAAAATGTTGGGAAAATCACTGTTGGGTCTCATTAATACAAATTCGTATATGTTTGGATTAATTTTTTAGAATAGTTTTTACGATTTATGAATTAAATATGTGAGAGAAGTTTTATCCCGACTTTCAAAAAAATAGTATCTAAAACCACAGTTTGAGTGTTTCCCAAACACTCAAGATGGGAAAGAAGGGGAATATGGGAAAAAATTTTGATGAGTTGAGATAATATTTTTCTAATTAATTCTTCTTATTATTTAATCTGGCATCAAACTCTGTAGATGGCTTCCATGTTCAAGTGGTGATAAACATGTTAGAAAATTGTTCGGTCATGACTGTCCTTTGCAAATCCTAGGAGAGCATCTTCTTCATCATTCAGAATATGATGATTTCAGTTTCAACACCAATGCTTGGTTCAGCACTCAATTTTATCGTTGTTGGCAAAAAAAAAAAAAAAAAAAAGGCACTCAATTTTGTTGTAGTTTTCAATGGGAAGGAGCTTTCAAGCGGAAGGGATGAATTATTGTCGTACGCATGTGGGCAATTGGAATATTAAGCAAAATCAAGCATGTGTTAGTGGTGGTCTCCATTTGTTATGCGTACAAGGATGAGTAACATGTATTTTCATGAGAAATAAACTACAACAATAATATCTTATTTTAAATATTATTGTTATTAATATTAATATTAATCTCTAATGTTTGTTGTTACTTTTTTTTTCTTTAGCTTTCAATGGACGGTCACATATTTCGTGAGTATTTTTACATTGAAAATAAAATTTGTTAAATAGTTAATGTTGGTTGACTTAATAATCATGACATTTTACTCTAATTTTAAAAATCATAGGTACTTTTGTGCCCATAAAAAGTTTATGATATTTGACGTATATTAAGTAAAAAATTGTAAGAAAATTTACACCTTCAACCCTATAATATAATTTCATTTTTATCTCATTGACCAAATTTATGTTGACATTACCCGTGGGCTATTTAATATCTCTATCACAAATTCATACAAAATCCAATATCTTTAGATAAGATCGGCAACCCATCCCTGATTAGTGATTAGATTTTAATTGAATGAGATCTTACATGTATGATTAACATTATAATCTCTTACATTTAAAATGGGAGGGAATAGTAAATTCAAAAGGCACATCCAAAAGAAATTCAAAATATGTATAAAAAATAAACGTAAGGGAAAATTTCACCGCATGCCCACTGCAGAGAATTAATATCCAATAACCACTAAAACTTTCTGAAACCTCACTATAACCCTAAAGACTAAAATGAAATTAAAATTTATGATTGAAAAGACAATTGTGCCCTAATTTTTTATATATATATAAAAATGTTCTCAGTCACCCAAGCACCGACCACCAAAGCGGCAATGCCGGCCGTCAGAAAATTTAGTTGTAAATTACTTTATTTGAGTTATAAATCTCTATATTCCAGTTGTTAGTTCATATATGAACACTTTCATTTATGGGACTTGTTAATTCCCATATTTTTCTTGTGAATCGCCATAGTTTTTTGTAATTCTCCTTGTTCCTGTTGTTAATTCATATGCTAACACTTTCATTTATAGGACTTCTTAATTTTGTTATGTTTCTTGTAAATCGCCATATTTTTGTTGTCCATCTCTATATTCCAATTGTTAATTCATAAATGGATTCTTCCATTTATAGGGCTTGTTAATTTCCTTATGTTAAGGAAATTAATAACTGGAATATGAAGATTTACAACAAAAATATAGCAATTTACAAGAAATGTAAGAAAATTAACAAGCCTCAAATGAAAGTGACAATATGTGAATTAACATTTGGAGGGAGATTTACAATAAAAATATGGTGATTTACAAGAAACACAAGGGAATTAACGAGTCCCATAAATAAAAATGTTCATATATGAATTAACAATTAAAATATGGAGATTTACAACTTAATTTTCCGGCAACAATTGCTGGAGCTCTGGCCGCTGGCATCTCAACTCCGGAGGCAAGAGTGGCCAAACAGCCAACGGCGGCAGTGACTGTAGACCCTTCATTTTTTAAAAATAAAATAAAATAAGGGCATAATTGGCTTTTCAATCAAAATTTTTAATCTACTTTTCGTCCTTGGGATGCAATGAGGTTTCAGAAAATTTTGGGCTATTGGATATTAATTCTCTGCCGCGGAGGTCTAGTGAAATTTTCCCTAAATGTAAACGTGAGGCCGAGCTCGTGAACATGACTATGCTCCGCCATAAGTGAACTCTCTCATTCGATCTTTTTGCTAGTTCACAAAACGCAGTCAAATAACCGTCTGGTTTTCAAGGAAAAAAATTCAATAAAAAATGTATATTCTATCAATTATGTACGACAACTTAAGAGTTTTTCTTCACATACCACCACCACCTCTACCTGACTTTTTCTGGTCATCAAGCGAAGATTTTGAAGCTGCCATTTCATTCTCTGGTCTCTCCTGGACTGATTCTGGTTTTGGCTTACCAGGCTTACCAAGATTATCTTTCTCCAGAGCTTTATCTGGGGGTAAAGCAATGTTTTTGTGGCTTTCAGTGGAAGAAGATTTGGCATTTTTTTTCTCATCTTCTTTCACATGATTTTCAGGGATTTTGCTGCTTGATTGTTTCTTTGTTTCAGCCACAATCTCCTTCACCGCCTCCTCAAGTTTATCAAGTCTTACTTTCACCTCCTGAAGCGGTGGATCAGGAGGTTTTAACTTCTCTAGTTTTTCTCTTTCTTTTGCTTCCTGTTCATCCCTTAGCTTCCTTTTCTGCTCCACTTCCTAAGCAATTATTCCGAGAATAATCCAGTGTTAAAAGAGAAGTTCAACAAAATAATTATTACTCCTCCAGTCCTTAATGTAAGACCTAATTGGGAAATTGATATTAGTTCTAAATGTAAGACCTATTTTCTATATTTGTCAATCTTTTTCAAAATTAATCAAGGGAAAGATAGAGGGAATTAAGGAAGATGATTAAGGGTGTTTTAGAAAAAAAATGTCATATCTACAAATTTAATTAACTTCCTTAATTTAATCAAATCAGGTAAATATTAGGTCTTATATTAATGACCAAAGGAGTATATGAATTGTCATGCCTCTGATTGTTTTCTAGGTATAATGACAAGGTCAATTTGATTAAAAAAAAACACTTGACTCTGATAACTGGTAAGTTCTAATTACTAAGGAATGGATCAAACAAGCAATAACTGATACAAAATAATTTTTAAGATTCTTATATATCAAATATGTAACATGTTAATCCCGCATTGCTTATACAGAGAAACCATGACATGATGCATGACATATCTATGACATGATCTCTATCAGACCAATATCTAGCAGGGAGTTAAAACTGCATCACAATTCTATCTCAAGTCTTGTTATCCGATCATACGGGAATTTTTATCTCTACGGGTTCGATATAATGTATTGAAATCACTGGCATAGTAAATGCCAAGGGCATTAAGATTATGGATATCTATCATTATTCATTACTTTACCAAAGGATATCCACATTATTTATATGATGTTCAGAACTTCATGTCAATTTTATTTTGATACAAAGAAAAGAATACATACCGCCTCCATTTTTTTCATATCATAACGAGCATATTGAGCCACCAAATATACAGCTGTTGCAAGAAAGTACTTGTTTCAGATCGTAGCAGTAGAAGTTACAAAAATGTCTAAAGAAAGTGAAATGTGTCAGTTTCAAACCTAAAGAAGGCAAGCATGCAAAGAAAAGTTGCACAAGATGGAAATCAAGCCTGACCATGAAAGAGATCAATGATGTCAGAATAAACTCAACTAATAATTGAAACCATATAATTTCTAATAATTTATGATTGCTGATAAACATTTTATCCTGGGAGCTTAAACTAATAATTGAAACCCATAATGATCTCATTATAAGATCTAATATATATGCTCACCTACTTCATTCTGATTAGAGAAGTTGTCAAGGATTGACCTCCTACTTAATTTATCACAAAGAATTTGGTACATGTCAAGCAACGCTTAAACTCAGGAGCAATCTAAGTAAAGGACCATAGATACCGCCAAACTTTCCATATCATTTAACAAACAAGAAGAAAGCATTCTAAAGAATAAAACCCATGCACACAATGTAGATACCTCTGAACCAACACAATGAGATCTGACCAATAAACATTATCAGTGGCAAATAGAAATTTTCCCATTCAAACACCAAACAGATTTAGACAGAGGCACTGAGGGATAGTATGTAAATTTCAGTTCCAAATTCCTAATAAGATACGAAGCAATACTTACATGAAGCTGTTCGATGAAATGCCAAAGAGAACAGATTAAAAGAGCGACCAAACCGAATCCAGATGCAGAAACTAGCCAAGATACTAACATACAAAAAGACACATGGAGGAGAACTTCAAAACATAAATGCTCTACCACATATATAGACAGTTACGGATTAATAGTTAGTTCCGATTTCCGAAGAAGCATATGAGAATCGGCATTGAAATGGCGCTGCTCAACAAAATGCCAGAGAAAGCAAAAAGCCCAAAAGTGACCTAGAAACTAGCCATGAGAGTCAAATACGAAAGCAGAGTAATCAAATGAAACTTTAAAAAGAAAAACGAACTTGGAAACAAATGCGATACCCAGATTTCTTTTTCTTTGGAGGGTCGGTAAACAGGATCTTCGCCGCAGTCATGAAGTCAAGATTCTCCAGCTGCCTGCGCCTTTCATCGCGAATGATCTCGTCGTTCTTAGTGGAATTGCTGAAAGAGTTTTTAGCGTTGCTAGAGAATGATGCGGTTCGAAGAAGCTTCAATCGGACCCAGCTTCCTCGGACCCGAAACATACCTCTTCATTTCTCAAGACCCAACAGCGCCAATGTAAATCAATACATCATGCAGAAATGCTCATCCCCCAAACGTCAGCGTTTGGGAATGAGATGCATTTGCTTTTTTTTTTTTTAATGCCGTACTGGAGAGAACTGACGAGAGCCTTTTACGTTTTTATTAATTTTTATTTTTTGTTATTTGGGTCTTGTTTGATGTATCACAACATAAATCATTTTAAATTAATTAATTTTTAGTGTACCTAGGAAAAGAGACAAAATATTTTTTCAGTTAGTGAGGATCATTGAAAAATATTTCAAGATACTGAATGTACTAAAATTTTATTAATTAAAAATATTATGTGCTATTAGAAAAACTAAAAATTGATTAATTCACGATTAGGATATTGAGTACTACTTAAAAAAAAAACTTTATGTTGGATTTATTAAAAATTAATGATTTTAAGATATTGGGAGCTATTAAATTTAAAGCATTGCATGTGCTAAATATTAAAGGGAAAATCATTATGAAGTCTTAAGGAACATAAAAAATTATAAAAAAGTATCAAACCAAATTTCTCTATAAAAAAAGTCTTTAGGAATTGCATTGTGATTAATTTGGAATGTGAAATTACTTTTTTGTCCCCATTGAATAAAAAATGAAAGGAACAATATATGCCTTTTTTGACAAGTGTTTATACCTATTTTGATAATTGGATGAGCTATTATAACAAGTTTATTTTCTTCCTTGAAGAAGTTTTGAAATTTTAGAACTTAATGTCCCTACTTTGATAAATGCATACACCTTTTTTGACAACTACTTGTGCCTATTTTAATAACTGCATGAGTTATTTGAACAAGTTCATTTTCCTCCTTGGACAAGTTTTGAAATTTCAGAATTAAATGTGCTAATTTTGACAAGTGCATATGTCTTTTTTGACAAGTGTTTATGCCTATTTTGACAAATTCATTTTCCTCATTAGAGAAGTTTTGAAATTTCAAAACTAAAAGTGCCAATTTTGACAAGTGCATACGCCTTTTTTGACAACTGCATGAGTTAATTTGACAAGTTCATTTTTCTCTTTGGAGAAGTTTTGAAATTTCAGAACTTAATGTCTCTACTTTGACAAGTGCATATGCCTTTTTGACAAGTGTTTATACCTAATTTGACAACTATATGAGCTATTTTGACAAGATCATTTCCCTCCCTAGACAAATTTTAAAATTTCAGAACTAAATGTTCCAATTTAGACAAGTGCATATACTTTTCTTAACAAATGCTTATGTCTATTTTAACAACTGCATGAGCTATTTTGGTAAGTTCATTTTCCTCCATAAACAAGTTTTGAAATTTCAGAACTAAATGCACCAATTTTGACAAGTGTATATGTCTTTTTTGACAAGTGTTTATGCCTATTTTGACAATTGTATGAGCTATTTTGAAAAGATGCATAAAGGAAGGTACAACTTATGATGAATTTCGAAGAATCATATCATCTATAATTGAAAAAAAAAAAAAAGTAATAAAATTTGTTTGAAATTCAAAGTTACCCTTAAAATTTCAAAACTTATCCAGGAAGAAAAATGAACTTGTCAAAATAACTTATCCAATGGTTAAAACAAGCATAAGCACTTATCAAAAAAGACATATGTCGTTCTTTTCTTTTTTTATTTAGTAGGGGCAACAAAGTAATTTCACATTGAGAATTAATCATGATACAGTCCCTAGTGACTTTTTGGACAGGGTAATTTGGTTTGAGACTTTTTTTATAATTTGTTTATGGTTTTTGGAACCTCATAGTAATTTCCCAATATTAAATCATGTTAAAAAGCTGATTTAGGATATTATATACAAGTTACAACTTGGCCAAAATAAAAACTACTCCCTCCGGTCCTAAATATAAAGCAAAATTGATTTTTTCGGAGAGATTAAGGAAACTAATTAAATTATTTTAGAATATTTGTATTTGGGTTAAAGTTTAAAAACGCCCATGAGCTTTTACTCAAAATACATCCAACACCATATATTTTTTAAAGATACAAAAGTACCCATTACCTTTCAAAATTAGACAAAAAATACCATCCGGTTAAATCCCTGTTACATTGACCCTTACTTTGACTAAAAACGCTAACATGGAAGCTTATTTGACCATAATAATATCATTGTTCCCAGAACTGGACCGGACCGGCCGGTCCGGCCCGGGAACCGCCGAACCGGTCATCAGACCGGTTCGGTCCGGTGACCCGGTCCGGTCTGGGTTATTTTTTTTTTTTTTTTTAAATCAATTTTTTTAATTTTTCCTTTAGAATTTCATACTAATAAGTCTAAAATTTTCAATTTCTCACCGGTTTGGCCCGGGTTGAGCTCCGGTTTGGCTCTGGTCTGACCCACTGACCCTTAACCCAATACCCCGACCGGTTCACTACCCGGTCCGAGTTTTAATACCTTGAATAATATCCTAGTTGCAATAAAAAGAAGAAATAAAATAAAAATATCCACATGGCCACTAAAATTAATTTATTATTTTAAAAAAATTCTCAACCTGACACATCATCTTCTTCAAAATCTCATATCGCTGCAAGCTCCAATTCTCATATCTCCGATCTCTCTCAAAGTCTTGTTCTCCATCTCCACCTCCCCCCCTTCCCACTCTTCATCTTGCGCCACTCTTGGCTTCCGTCACCTTAGATTCGCCGGCCTAGGATCGTGCCGGACATTTTCACAGAGGATCTCACCCGACTCTGATGCTTGGACCTAAAAGCTCGGACTTGTTTTCCCCTCCTCATTTAGACTTGTCTTCTAGTCCATCGACACTTGCTTTGGTGTCAGCAGAGGTGGTTTGGGTTAGGAAACGACGCACCACCGCCAGAGCTGCTCGGTGAACGATGCTTGTTTGGGGTTGACGGAGGAATTGAATTTTGCTTTAGGGTGGAAGCCATATTTGAACTTCGCACAAGGGTACTGCAAGAATGGCAACACTTGCAAGTTCCTTAATGGTGATGCTGGTGATGGAGCTAGCTACTTCAATGGTGCTATTTCTTTGTTCGATGATTTTTTACAGAGCTGTTGTTGTTTCTTTAAAACAAAAAAGGGAAATAAACAATATTTTATTCCAAAGCAACACTCATCAAACCAAGTAAATTCACATAATTACACAACGTTATCAATCTTTCTTATCCATGCCAACTTGATTATTACCAGAAAACAGCACGCATTATTTTACAGACAGCACCATATTTAAGAAACGAACCTTATGAATACAACAAGCCCATCAAGCAGAGAATGTAATTCATTCTTCTCAAGCAGAGATCTCAATGGCCTTAACCTCAGGTTTCTTAACTTCTTCCTTGGGAACAGTGACAGTAAGAGCCCCATTTTCCATGGAAGCCTTCACCTAATCCATCTTAGCATTCTCTAGCAACCTGAATCTCCACAGGAATTTGCCGCCGCTATGCTAACGCGGTACCATTTCTCGTTCTTGTCTTCTTTCTCAACATTCCTCTCTCTGTTGATCTGAAGCACCCTGTCATCTTCAATCTCGACCTTTACCTCCTCCTTCTTCAACCCCGGCAGATCCGCCTTCAACACGTGCACTTCCGGCATCTCCTTCCAGTCCACCCTAGCGTTCATGAAAGCAAAATTTTCCGATAACGAAGGGGAGAGATCTTTGAATGGATCCCAAAGATCAAGAGCAAAAGGATCGAAGGCGCTGCTTCGTCGGCCACCAAAGAAGCACGGGATGAGCGACATTTTGATCGAAAGTTCAGATAACGATGGAGGGTGAATAGGTGAATCGATGAGCTATTAGATTTGTTGGAGCTGTTGATTTCTCTAGCAATGGCGGTGATAATAAATTTTTCTTTTTCCTTTTATGGCCACCTAGGCTAAAATTAGCTTAGTCATTCTCCATGTTCGTTTTTTTAGTCAAATTAATAGTCAATGTAACAGGGATTTAAGGGATGGTATTTTTGGTCTGATTTTGAAAGCTTATAGGTATTTTTATACCTTTAAAAAGTATATGGTGTTGGGTGTACTATAAGCAAAAGCTTATGGGTATTTTTGAACATTTACCCTTTATATTTTTATTTTTTTCCTCCAAACTAATTAGTTTGACTAATAAACTAATATATAATTTAAGAATATACAACATATGATATCATTAAGTAACTTATTTAGCTTCTTTAATCTATCCAAAAAAAAATTAATTCTATCTTATATTTAGAATTGGAGGAAGTAATTTTTTCTTTTTTTAAAAAGAGGATGGCCACCATCTAAACAGTGCCCGTGTAGAGGGATGAGCATGCCTTGCTTATAGTTTTGATGATATGATGTGGCGTGACATGTGAACAAAAGCCTGCAAAATCAGCACTTACATCCTCCACTTCAAAAGATTCTGCAGGTCAGGCATGTAGAAACAAAAGCTTGATTATTACTTATTAGTGCTAATGTAGAATGGCCGAATATTCAAAAACTAACTTTTTAATCGTGATTGGTGTCAAAACCCAAAAGTTGCCGGTTTTATTTCACCTTCAGCAAATTACCCAAATAATTTGCAAACAAAAAAAAGTTCAGAAGACAAGCTTCCTCTGTCTCCAATTATAATTTCCATGGGCGACAATCCCATTTATATACACACACTCACTATATGTTTCTCCTATATCTTTCCAGACATTAAAATGATGGTGGCGCCATGAATTAAACGCACAAAAAGAAAGCAAAATTAGAAGACAAGCTTCCAGATTACACAAGAAGCAAGTGGACAATGTGCAGGGCAGCAAGTTTCGCTTATGTGTGAGCAAAGTTCGAACACAAGATGGGAAACTGTTCGTTTATAAACAAAGGAGAAGGGACAGAGTAAATCGAGTTGAGAATGCAATTAATTTGAAAATAGGAAAGGTTTGTTTTGTGAGATTTGCGGTTAAAGGCAGAGAGGGAAGGACGAAGCAAACGTACTTGATCGAGTGAAGGAGAGAACGCACGACACGACGATTGAGAGTGCTGAGCAAGGAGAGAACGCCGATTGGGATTTGGGAGGACCGAGCAGGCGAAGAACGCCAGAGAACCACGGCGGTGATGAGAGCAGATTCCGTTACTTTTCATAAGAAGGTTTAGTTAAAATTTGATAAACACACTAAATATATAAAAAATGCAACTTATTTTTAAAAAACAGCCTTGTTTTTAGAAGGTAAGGAAGGAAGAGAATGAGTGAAAAACGTGCTAAAAAAGAATGAGTGGAAAAAAGTGAGGAGAAAGACATATAATTAATTGAGTGTAAAAAAAAAATGAATTAAATGTTTAGCCATCCTCAAATAATATCTTATAAAAATAAATATATTTCATTCAAACAATGGTATCTTATAAAAAACGGAAGAGTAGCTTGTAGCAAATTTTCAAAATAACCAAGGTAATTAAATCCGGATTGGTCAGTGAATCAGTCGGGGTACTGGGTCAAGGGTCAGTGGGTCAGACCGAAGTCAAACCGGAGCTAAACCGGGACCAAACCGGTGAGAAATAAAATATTTTAAGTTTATAGTATGAAATTCTAGAGGAATTTTTTTTTTAAAAATAAAAAATAAAAAAGTTGACCCGGATCGGGTCGCCGAACCAGACCGGTTTAGTGCCCGGGTTGCCGGTTCGGCCGGTCCGGTCCGGGTTAGAGAACCTGGAAAATAACCCAATCTTTGTGAGTTTTCATATTCTTTGATCATGTCACACAGGCCTAATTCTTGGTGCTTTATCAATCTATGAATGACACTGATCATGGTTGAACCAGCAATAGTTCAATTTTTGTAGATATGTTAGTGGATAAATTGTTTTCCCCATCCAGGACAGGCTCTATTTTCTGTGGATGTGAAGAGCAGTATGCAAGTATATCGGCAATCTTTTCTTGCATTCAAGAGATCCTAATATCTAGAGTGTTTTCTTTTCTAACAATTTTGGGGCATTGAGGTAAATTGACAAAATTTATAAATCCTAATTTGGGTCATTTAGCCTAATTAATCATTTCTTAAATTTAGCAACCCCAATTGAAATTTGAGTAAAAAAAATTAAAAAAACACATTCTCTCTCTCTCTACAAATGTATGAACCTAAGAATGAATTAAGATATGTCCACAATAAATATGCTCATTTAAACTCTTGCAATAAAACTACCTTCAGCCTCTTATACAAAACTTATGCCCTCATTTGGTATAATGGAAGAGTTTTTACGGAAGAAGAAGTGGGAATAAAAATGGAAGTGAGTTAAAGTATGTTTGGTATAACTATGAAAGTGAGATATAATTTGTAATCTAATATGTATATTTTCTTATGAAAAGACTCAAATTCCCTTCTCTCTCAAAAAAAGAAAGGGCCTTCTCCCCAAAAGAACCACCCCCTAAAAACACCACTTGCTACCAAAGAAACAAGAACCACTAGTGGAGAACTAAAATCAAATCTTCATCAAAGCAAAAAGGGGAAAAATCAAAATCGATTAGAGAAAAAAAGGAAACATCAAAATCCAAATTCCCAAAATCAAAATCAAATCTTTATTAGACCAAAATGGGGAAATCAAGATCGATTAGAGTAGAAAGGAAAAATCAGAATCACAAAATGTCAAAATCAAATATTCATTAATCTCAAAATCCTATTAAATGCAAAGATCTATCTGAGTATAAAGGGAAAATTAGAATTGCAACAATGAAGCAACCATCGGTTGAGTACAATGGCAATTATAAAAGAGAGAGAGACAACGGCTGGTGGTTGAGAACGAAGCAACTGTGAGAGAAAATGAAAGGCAATGATGATCTACTAGCTAAAGGGATGCTACTACAAAAGTAACTAGCATGGAGGAGGAGGGAGGGACAAAACACAAAGGAGATGCAGCGGATCGAAGAAGCCTAGGTTAGAGATCGCATCTTTGAGTTATAGATCAAATAAGGTTAAGATGTTGGGGATGATGACGGCGAGGGGTGCTAAAGATGATAACGGCAATAATATGCCAAACCCTGAGATCAACGACAATGGACCCCAAGGTCGCCGCCTTCACTTATACCCCGTTTGGTACCATTGAATTGAGGAGATGGAAGTGGAATTGAGGTCGGAAGTAGGATTTTGGCTTATTTGGTAGGTGGTAACCCACTTCCATGTGTGATGGAAGTAAGTTCCTTGGATAGACTCAAGGAACTGAGATGAATTCCATTGAAGTGGACTTGAAATGACAAAAATGTCCCCATTTTAAGCTTTTTGGACAATTCTACCCATCTCATTTTCAATTAAAAAAAACACGAACCCCTTTCTTTTTTCTCGACGACCCTTATCTATGATGGTGAAGAAAAGTGTGTGGTGATGGAAACAATGGCGGAAGAGGCAACGGAAATGACAGTGGCATTCGATTCCAGGTCTATTGCTCAAGGTGAACAACATCAAAAGGCTCAATGGCAATGGGTAGTGGTGAGGATGATGGAAGAGGTAGCATCAATTATAGTGGAAGAGGCTGCGATGTTCGATTTCATATATGTAGCTCACGATCAACGACAACCAAAAAGTTTGATAAAGGAGTTGGATTTGAAATCTATTTTCTAGCTTTGCTTCGCTTCCATATTTGTTGCTCCAGGTCAAAGGTTCTTGTCCATAGTGGTTTTCTAAATTTGGTAGAACGTGGTCATTTCAGAATGCAACAAAAATGGAGTGGGAGGACACTTCAAGAGTGACTATTAGATGCTTGAGTTGTGCATTTTTTTATTGGTTATTTTCTTACCTTTCCCATTTTTGCTGGATGTGTGAGATTTTTGCCCTAAATCAGTGTCCACCATCACGCACTTCGTTCTCCTATGTTAAGAGTTGCCATTGACAGTGATGGAGCCCTCAAATAAGAGGAAATGATAGGGAGGATACATGGGTTTGAGTTTTTTAAAAAAAAACAATTAATGAGCATTTTAGTCTTTTCCTGATATAAGTATATAAATTAAATAAAATTAATATATCAATACCACCACCATACCAAACACACTTTAAAACTCATTTCTAGTTCTAATTCCACTTCCAATTCAACTTCTATTTCCACTTTCACTTCTATCAAAAAATCTTTCATGATACCAAATAGGGCATTAGAATCTCCTAGAGGGTAAAATAGTCCAAAATATTTGAGTTCTATGAAATTGGCTTAGTTCTATCGGATGGGGGTCGAAACTCACTTCCATCATATTTTTTTGGAAGTGAGTTCTCTTAGAAAGTGGGTTGCATGGTACCAAATGGACAAAACTATGAAACCCATTTCCATTTCCACTTCTCTACGTTGAGTTCCTTGCTACCAAACAAGGCATTAGTTGGGGATTGAACTTAATCCTCAATATAAAATCTTAATCAATTTTCATCTACTGTATTTATCATTTCCTCCTAAAACCTATTGTGTCAAAATGGTCATAGGATCAACAATATGTTAGACAATAATTTGGACTTGACAATTTGTTACAAATCCAAAGATGACAAACTCAGTGAGTATCTTCTTAACCAATGAGAATTTTGAATATGGTTTCAACCACAATATTTAGGGTGCAACCCCATTATATTGTAACTTCCAACCAGAACAAGCTTTTTAAGTGGTTTGATGTGTGTGTGTATGACAATGGAATGGAATAGAATGTGCAACCACTCAATGCAATTGAAAAATTATGCAAGAACAACCGTTTGTGAATGATAACAACCATAAAGCTTATCTTTGATATCTTTACAATGTTGAATAGTATATGTATTATAATATTGTATTAAGTTTAAGGACTGATAAACAACAACAACAATCACTGTGATTGATTCTTACATTTCTCCTCTCTCTTTTTTACCCAATATTACATTTCTCCTTCCTTGTCCTACTCCATTGAGAACACTAGAAATGACAAGACATCTAAGTAAAGGTTATAGAAATTAGAGATATTTATAGTTCAGAATTTGTAAGACTAAGGGAAAATCTCATATAAATACCTTCAAAATTTTAAAAACCCAAATCAATGATTCAAATGTCACTAATCCCATATCAGACCAAAGGTATCATTTCGGAATTTGAAAATGTTGGAAAATTACTTCACGATCCCTCAATCACCAAGTTCGAAGATGTTGCCTTTTCACCCTCCCCCCTCTCTCTTCATTTGCCCAATCAGGGGTGATGTCGAGGAAGTCGAGCCATTCACCCACCACAGTCTAAAGAAACACCTTCACTATCCTCTTTCTAATGCGATGGCGATCTCACCGCCTCTTCTCCTTTGTCTAAAGAGGAAACTTTACTTTTCGATCTAGTCCTGTATCCTTCACTCTTTGTCCTTACTCCTTGGACATCGATCCAGTGACTGCTTTGTCGATTGCCAACCTGAAGCCTGCTCAACCCATGATTGCACCCATGTCTTCTTCCACTTTTGACGACGGTGATTATGGACTTTTGGTCTTCGATAACTTCTTTGTAGTTGTGCGATTTTTCTAGATTGGTTTCCGTTTTGGTTTCTAGAATGGGATTTCACCTCTCCTCTTTGATCTCCATCACCAATTACTCTACTGGCCAACATTCCCTTCCATTGAATCAACGAGTTAGTGTTTATTATGAGAGGTGGTCGACGATGATTATGAGTGTGTTCGATGGCAGTGAATGTGTATTGATTTTAGGTAATGGTGGTTTCACCTTCTTCACTTGATTTGGTTGAAGCTCAATTGTTGATGATGTTGGCTGGAAATTTGTTGGGATGGATTCTGGTGGTGGTAGCAAAGGAGTTTTTTCTTTGGGAAAATTGAACTAAGTACCAACTAAGAGAAATAATAATTAGAAAGTCTCGTTAAATCTTTCACTAATTAAAAAGTCTCAAGGAACATAAGTGATAGAGACTGCAAATATGCAATTAACACATTAATTAAAAAGCAAAAAGAAAAGGAGAAAGGAGTTCGCGGGAGTCTTGCCCTTGTTGATCGGCCCGTTCTACCCCACATCCTCTACGAACTACTCAGTAGCATCTTGCTCCCGCCCTAGGGTTTTCCGATGGGAGACTAAATACGCAGATGAGGAGAGAGGATGAGGGTGAAAAGAGGGAGAGAAGGGAGAAAGGTTAGGGGAGAGGATGAGGGAGAAAAGCCAACAAAGGAAAGAAAACTAGTTGATTAAGGGGTCGTGAAATGATTTGCCAACATTTTCAAATTCCACAATGATAAATTTGATTTGACATGGGATTAATGACATTTTAATCATTGATTTGGTTTTTTTAAATTTTGAAGATATGTATATGGAATTTTCCCTAAGACTAAAGTTGTATATTTAAGGGTTTGATGGTAATAGCTACGCCTAAGTGTGTGATTGGATAAACAAAAAAAAGTGCTTTTGAAGTACAAACCTTGGTTTTGAAAATTTTTATCCAAAATCCCTAGAGTTATGTATAGATTATGAGCAAAATAGATTATGGGAAAAAATGATTTTGATAAATGAGCGTGTTTAGATATTATGATCAGAATAACTTTTTTCATGGTCAAATTATTAAAAAAGATATTAGCTTTTGTAATAATTATATATAAAGGAAAATATTATATTTTATGTATTATTTAAGGGTTAAAGAGCACATTTAACAACTAAGTTTTTCCTCAGGGGCATCTAATACAAATAAGTTTTGGAAAGTACAAATAAGTTTTGGAAGGTGCAAAAATTATAATTTGCATATTTTTTAATTGTTCATTGTTATTTTTTCCCCTTTCAAAACTTATTTGTACTAGACACCCCTCAAGAAAAACTTGGTTGTGAAATTTATATTTTAACCCATTATTTAATATTAAATTCATAATAAATACCAAAAATGAAATAAATTTGTCTATATGTGATATTAATTAACTTAACTAATTTTTTTAATATAATCAAATTAGATAAATAGATTTTATATTAAAGATAGTAGAGAGCATTAAATTTTTGAAATTTAAAAAAAAACAAAGAAAAAAAAAGGACTGAGAGAGAATTTCAAAATTCTTAAAAAAAAAAAAGATGTGAGAGAGAGTGGTGTGAGGCCCACCAACAAACAAAAGGATAAATGGGATAGTGGGGGTGGGGTCCACAACATAAAAAAGAAAATAAAATAAATTACCCAAAACCAAGATTTTGGCAAGAAAAGGGTTATGGGGAAAAAATGTAATGTTTGAATATTTTTTTACAAAACCATAGTTTTACCTAAAAATATTTTTTTTGTCCTTATCCAAACACACACTTTTTAACCCTTTTTCTCTTTTCTCTGTCCTCCTTTTTCTCTTTTTCTCTTTCCTTGTTAACGTGTCACGAGAAAACTGGCCTCACATAGAGTTGACAAAACGGGCCCAACCCGTAGGCCCGCAAGTTGGGATAGGGTTAGGGTTGATGGTTTTAAAACCTGAAAAAATGCGGACCGCACATGACCGCACCGCTCAACCCTCTGGTTGATGCGGGCTAGCCCGCGGGTTGACGAGCTGGCCCGTAAAATATTTTTTTTTCATTGATCCCTCTTGCTTCACTAATTATTAGGTTGAGACGTTGACAGTTGGCTCTATTGGTTTAATATAGTGCTATGTTGTTTGTATAATGTATAATTGTAGTAGAACAATTGGGCTTCTATGTGGATAATTGGCCCATTAAGTTCTGGGTTGAGTTATGAAGTTAATTTGTGTTTTGAGGGCAGGACAATTGGACTTGTATAATGTATGTGGACAATTGGCCCATTAGGTTCTGAGTTGAGTTCTGTTGTAGGCCGTTAGAAGGCATTTTCTGTAACCAGTCCATTAAGTAATGATTTCTGAAAAACCAAAAAATAAAAAAATTTGCGGGCTGCGGGCTGGCCCGCAACCCGCACAATGCGGGTTAGGGTTGGGAAATTTGTAGCCCACAGAAGTGCGAGCCGCACAGGCCCGCACTGACTAGCCCGCGGGCTGGCCCGTTTTTCCGGCTCTAACCTCACATAAATGTATTGCCCTATCATTGTCTCCATATATACTTTTATGCCTCTCACTTTGTCTCTTGAAATTTATAGCTTTACCAAGGTATTTGAAAATTTTGTACAAAATAAGAATCTTCTTCAATGCACCATGGTATGTAAGCTTGTGAAAATTACTATATTAATTTTTTTTATTAAAATGCAGGAAAATTCTTGAAAGCTTGATTCTAGTATATGGACATATGTTATAATTTTAATTTTTTAGACAAATTTATTTTCTTTTTAGTATTTATTATGAAATTTAAATCTTAAAAATATATAAAATATAAGCTTATCCTTAATATGAAATTATCATAAAAGATAACATCGTTTTTAGTCATTTGATAATGAAAAAGTGATTCTGATAATAATACTAAAACACTTCATTTTATCAAAATTATTTTTTTTCTCAGAATCTATGATACTCAGAATCTATTCTCAAAAATTACTTTTTTCACTTTTTTTTTCAGAAGTTATTTTTCAAAAGCTAATCCGAACACACACTAAAGAGTGTGTTTGGATTAGCTTTTGGAGAATAACTTTTATGATTTATGACGTAAGTATGTGAGAGAAATTTTGTCTCTATTTACAAAAAAATGCTTCTGAAACAATGGTTTCAGAGCTTGCCAACACGCAAAGAAACAAATTTAACTTTAATAATCGAGTGAGTTTAATAATCGAGTGAGGACTATTAAACAATACTCTCTCCGGTCCTAATTATAAGACAAAGTTGACTTTTTTGGAGAAATTAAGGAAGCCAATTAAATCACTTTAGAATATTTTTATTTTTATTTTTTTCTTCAAACTAATTAATTTGACTAATAAACTGATATATAATCTAAAGACACTAAAAATATAGATACTCTAAAGTGATTTAATTAACTTCCTTAATTTCTCCAAAAAAAATCAATTTTATCTTATAATTAGGACCGGAGATAGTATTAATTAACCTTGCACATTTGTACAGCTCAACATTGCGATTGATTGTGTATGTCCTTGTAAATTGGACTAATGAATTACCCTTTCTAGTACATGACAGTAAATGTGTGAAATACTCCTCTTGTTAACTAAAGAAAATGTACAGTCAAAGATTTCCTCGTTATAATTTTATAACCTCTTTAAGTGCACTCTTCTTATTATAAATGACATTTTTATAAATGATTGTTTATAACCAAGTTTCTAAAATCTAGACTGGCCACTGAACCAGTCGAAGTGGTCAGTGAGTAGACCGGAGTCAAATTGGAACTAACCAGGGGCCAAACCGGTGAGAAATTGAAGATTTTATAATTATTAATAGGAATTCTAAAGAAAAATAAAAAAAAATCAATTTTTTTTTAAAAACCCGGAACTGGGTTGACTCACTGACCAAACCAGTTTACTGGCTAGTTCGCCTATTTCTGGTCTGGACCGGCCAGTTCGGTCCGGGTTTCAGAATCTTGTTTATAACTATTATTTAAAGGATAAAATAATTGTTAGGTTTAAATTTTTCTGTATATATAATGTTTAATCACAGCAATATATTGTATTTATATGTCATGATCTACAAATAAAATAAAATGATGTATTATTTAATTAGTTCAAAAGAAATGGGATATGCTTATTAGGTTTTAATAAAGTAGACATGTTTTTTTTTACCAAAAAAAAAAAGTAGATATGTTTTTTTGGCACGCAACCCCTAAAGGTAATATGTTTTTTTTCCTCTTCTATTAAAATATAAATGACAAACATATGATAATATCACATATCTCATGCAGTGCAGTATTTTAAACATTACCATGCTGAACTTTTTACATGTAGTATTAAAATTTTTTCTATCATTACCATATTATTAGGCCTTATCCTATATACTATAAAGTATAATAAATCGGGTCTTATCATCCTACGATCAAGAAACCATATTCTGTAGCCTATATAAGTGGGATTTAGGAAATGGAAAAGGCCTAGCTAGTCCTCAAATATTCAAAATATAGGCTGAATTTATGAAATTCATCACCATCTTTGTAGCAGTATTTCTATTGGAATCAAACTCTGTTGATGGCAAAATTCATGTGGTGATATCCAACCAGTTAGAAAAATCATTTGAATCTGATTATCCATTGCAAATCCAGAGCTGACGATCTTGGAGTGCATCTTCTTCATTATTTAGAAGGTCATGAGTTCAGTTTCAATATCAATTATTGGGGAACAACTAGGTTCTACTGTAGCTTTCAATGGGAAGGAGCTTTTAAAAGGTGTGATATATATATATATAGCTATGAAAGGGATCATAACATAAATTATACTAACGGGCAATGAGTTTGGTATGTTAGGCAAAATGGTGTATGTATGATTGGCTTTATGGGTGAGTTTTGTCTTCCCTACGAAGATGCGTGATATGTAATTTAATGAGAAATAAACAATAATAATATATTATTAAATAATAATCTCTTGTTACTTGTCCTTATATATATTTTTTCTTTTGCTTTCAATGGACACTTGCAACCTATCAACGAGTGATTTTAATTGTCATAATTGTTCATTAAACAAACCAATGAAAATAAAAGGTACACATGCAATTCTTCCCTTAAACTTACCTAATATGTGCAAACATAATAAACTTTTCTTGAGTGTAAAATTACCTATGAAGTTTTAAAAATGGTACAAAAATGCAACGGTCAATGAGTCCACTAATATTATCTGTTTAACAAACATGTCAATCAAGAAAATGGGTCAAAAAATACACATAAAAATCTAAAAATGTACAAAACCGCCACTTCCTTAAAGTCAATTGATCATTTAACAAATAGTCCCCAAATGCATTGCACAACATTTTGGCTCCTAATGAAATGTTCGCTACTACGAGGCCTTCTGTACAACACAATGGCTGCACATCCTCGGTGCAAGAGATGCCCCTCCTTTATCTGTTTAATCCACCATTATTTTCTTTGGTTTCTTCATTGTCGATGGTTTTGCCTTGCAGCTAATGAATTGGGAATAGGGGGACTTTCATTATAAATTTGCCATATGCTGGAAGGAGACGAAAAGGAGGTTGATGATGACTCGTCCATTGTCATAGAAATGAAAAGGTCTAAATCCTTTGATAATATTCAACGACAAAAAAAAATCCAACAAAAAAGAGAGGGTTGTGCAGCCATTGCTTCTTGAACAAGACACCACAGAGGTAGAAAGGGACACTGGAGTGAAAACATTGTGCAATGCATGTGGGAATTGGTTAATTAAACAATCAATATTAGTTGACTTAATGGCTATAACATTTCTACACCATTTTAAAAACTTCATGTGTATTTTTACACCATTTTTTTAAGGGACATGTTTGTAAAGCAGTTAATGTTGGTGGGCTTAATGATGGTAACATTTTCGCTCTTATTCTAAATGTCACTAAAGAAAAGTTTGTGGTATTTGGTGCACGTTAGGTAAAATTTTATAGGTAAATTTGCACCTTTACCTAATATATCTCCAGTCCTTAGTACTCCTTCCGGTCCTAATTATAAGATAAAGTTGACTTTTTTGGATAAATTAAGGAAGCCAATTAAATTACTTTAGAGTATTTATATTTTTAGTTTTTTTCTCTAAACTAATTAATTTGATTAATAAAATAATATATAATTTAAGGATAACGTAAATATAAACACTCTAAAGTAAGTTAATTGGCTTCCTTAATTTCTCCAAAAAAGTCAACTTTGTCTTATAATTAAGATCGGAGGGAGTATAAAACATATTTACCTAATTTGATTATATTAAGAAAGTTAGTTTGGTTAGTTAATATGCCATGTATTTTCTAAAGCACCCTAGTCATCTCCATTAATTCCCTCCATCCCTCTCCTCTTTGCTTATGATTGAGGGAGCATCAATAGGGGTAAATTAAAAAAACATTGAAAAATACAAAAAATATGTTTTATATTTATGATCAAGATCAACTCTCCAAATATATCTTATATTAAAGATTGGAGGAGTAATATATTTTCTTTTTTATCTCGTTGATCAAATTAATGTTAATATTATCCATAGGCTAATTAATGTCTCTGTCAAAAATTCATACAAGATCCATTCTCTTGAGACAAGATAAGAAACTCGTTAGATTTTAATTTATTGAGATGTTATATTTAGTATCAAAACCTTATGTCCTGCTACATGAACAATTTCTTCTCATGATAAGATGGATCTTTTTTTAACGAAAACTTCTTAGCACACACATTCCTTATCTTTGCTAATTATTTTAGTAAGTCAGGAGCTATCTGATGTAAATTTTTTACATCATCAAAGGGAGTACAAGTCCAACGCAGCTCATTTATTTCCTTTTCATCTTTTAACTTCTTCCTCAAGTAAGGCTATGCTTATCATTTTTTTTTTTTGGGTACATGAGAGGGTGCTTTTCATTTGTTTTATTAAAGCAAATCCTACTAACCAAGTTCATCCAATTCAATTACTGCCCCAAAAAAAAAAAAAAGTTCATCCATTTAATTTATTGTTTCTTTATTCTTTCCTTCTTGTTTTTCAAGCTTTTGCTATCCAACCATTTGTTAATTAGGCTTGCTGACCGAACCATAATTCATCATATTGACGTCATTCATTTGTAGAATTCATAGGTTATTTGCATTTTTACACTAATCTTTAAATGACAAAAGTATTTATTTCCACACATATATTTATATTTATTTGAAACTGTATATAAATGCTTGTTATTATTACTACTATTACTAAAAAATAATCTAAATTAGACATTTTTTTAGGACGTTACAAGTTCAAAGAACACAACTCCTTTTGAATTCTCATTACAACCAAAATTTGTTACTACAAAATGTGAAGCCCAAGGCCCTTTCTCCAAGAAAACCCATATGTCTCACTTCTCAAACAAGTTGAATAATGGAAAGCCCCGGCAACCAACAAGTTGTTGGTTGAGATAATGAGTAATCTCATCCTCATAAAGAAGAAAAAACAGGTTTAAATATCAGGAAACACACTTATTGACAATGCTTTATCCTTAACGCTCCTAGCCCGATAGAGATTAAGCCTAAATCCAAATTGACATGGGAATACTCTGGATTTATGACCAAAAAAAAAAAAAAAAGGAGAGCCCTGGCATCCTTTTAAGCTAGCTTGGAACAAATGCTATAGGCAGATTACTCTTGAATTGGACGGTGAAACTTTGATGTACTTGATTAAAAAATATTGGGCTTAGTATGCCCAATAGAACTAATAAGAGTTTTATACTGTGGAAGGGGATAGTTTCCCACAATATAATGAACCGATGTTTGAACTCTTATTATGAAAGATGTCCACATTTACTACCCGACCGTACCTCAAACTAGTTTACTTCTAATAAGAGAATACCTCTGGGGGTGTTTTACCCCATAAATAGGAAAGGTATCGATGAGCTTGTTTTATTGTTAATATTCTCTTTCACGATCCATATGTCAAGATGCTCTGAAGAACTGCTTTGTCCCTCTAGGAACCCTACGGAATGATGATGTATGTTTATGGGGTCTCATCAATCACATGTAATTGGCCTTTAAAACTTGTTTGTAATCATTTTGAAATAAAAACAAATACTTGTATAGCTTAAACTTTAGAGAAGGACTTGATATGGCAAACAATTGCAAAATTAAAAACTATTCAGAGAATACCAACATTCATTCATTGTACACCCACAAAATCTTGAAAAAAAAAAATACTATCATATATTCCCAGCAGAATAACACACTTTATGATCCAAATTTTATACCCCCATTAATTAAAAACCCTAATTTGATTCTGTTTCAGAAAAAAGTTGATTAAACCCATTTGTCATGGCTGGACCACACATCCTTTACGGATTTGGCTACTGTCCTCTTCCTTCCCATTCACTTACGGTCTTTTTCTCAATCTGGACCGTTAGATTAAGATCTCAACGGTCCAGATTTAATATATTATAAAAATATAATAATAATATTTTTATATTAAAAAAAATCTTGATCGTTGAGATCTTAATCCAACGATCCAGATTGAAAAGAGGACCGTAAGTGGATAGAAAGAAAGAGGACAGTAGCCGGATCCTTTGTACCTCAAAGAATCACATCATCATTCATCATTCATGGCACTTTGTTCCTTTCCTTTAAAACTAAAACTCCACTAATTAGAGATCATTATATAAACCGAAACCCCACCTTCACACCATAATTATTAGCCAAAGTTGCTTTCTTTGTTTCAAGAATTTTTTTTCCTCTAAAAGAAATCATAGAATTGTTCATAATATTTATGCTCTTCCCCACCCTCACCAAATAACAGAGTCAGTGCGCCACCGTCTGTTCGCCGCCGGCGAATTCTAGTACCAGAAGCTTGTCAGTGTCTTCTCTGCTTTCCAATAAAGAAATAGTTCCTGATTAAGTATTAGTGTACCGTTTGGCAATTGGCTCTGCAATGAATTGGATGTAGCGAGCTCAAGGAACGACGTCGCAGAATGCTTTGCAGGAAGGGTCTCCGGAGTTGCGGATCAGGATCGGTGCCGGTGTACCTGAACGTGTACGATCTGACGCCGATTAACGGCTATGCCTACTGGTTCGGCCTCGGAGTCTACCATTCCGGCGTCCAAGGTTCGTCTTCCTCCTCAATTTCTTTCTTCTTCCTTTTGATTCTTGAACCTGCAGAGCTTAGCTCAGAATATTACAGATCTTGAGACAGTCCATAACAATCTAAACTCAATCCGATTCATCAAATTGCATATGATGAGATGAACATTTCAAAATCTGAGCGAAGTGGTGGATTATGGTGTTGCAGTTCATGGAGTGGAGTACGCGTTTGGAGCTCACGAGCACTCATCGACGGGGATATTCGAAGGGGAACCAAAACGGTGCGAGGGTTTCGCGTTTAGGAAGACGATACTGATAGGGAAGACGGAGATGGAAGAGGAAGGAGTGAGGAGGGTGATGGAGGAGCTGGCCGGAGAGTACAGAGGGAATGCGTATAATCTCATCACCAAGAATTGCAACCATTTCTGCAACGATGCTTGCCTTAAACTCACCGGCGAACCTATTCCCAGCTGGATCAATCGTCTCGCTAAAATCGGTAACTTCAGAAATCGTTGCTTATTCGTTTTCATTTCATTGGATTTTTCATCATTATAGATCTAAGTTTAAGCTTATTAAGTTGGCATTCGTAAAATTCATTCGATACATATATAGTAACATGAAGGGACCATTTGCGTCCCTATTCAGCTATAAGGAATAATATTCTAAATAAAATAAAATTTTAGGGGTTAAAATTTTTATTTTGAAATTTAAGATACCAAAACTAAAATAAGAGTAAATTTGATGTACTAAAGATTCTATTAAGCCAAATATGAAATACTATTTCTTTTATTGAACTTCACATAATACTTCATCTGATCCATCTGATGCATCTGGTCCTTAATATAAGATATATTTATCTAATTTGATTATAATAAAATATTAGTTAAGTTAGTTACGGCATGTATTTTTTTGAAACATCCTAGTTATCTTCCTTAGTTCCCTCCTCTCCTTTTTAATTATTGTTGAGAGAGCATCAATAAGGGTAAATTAGAAAAAGATTGATAAATATGAAAAATATGTCTTATGCTTATGACTAATATTAACTCCCTAAATATGTTTATATTATGGATGAGAGAGAGTAGTTTAAAGGAAAAAAGATAAAAAAATACCACTTAAATTTTAAAATTCTAAATTAATGATTTCCTACTAAAATGAGCTGTCAATTGCTATACTCTTGTAGTTAATATCTATATTCTTATAAACAACAAGACTGATTTAGGATTTTAAAGTTTAAGTGGTATTTTCTTGTCTTTCTCCCTAATTTAAACTTTGAAAGAAAAAAACGGGAAAATTGGGGGAAAATCATCCCCAATTGAAAAATTAATGGATAATAAGTACATGATAAACTTTTATATACACAGAGGGTATTAATACTACTCCCTCTGGTCCTAAATATAGGACATGGTTTGTAGTACAAATTACACTATAAACTATGTCTTATATTTAGGACCGGAGGTAGTATAAGAATTTCGTAACTACAGAGTATAGTATTTTGATTTAGGTTTTTATCACCAATTAATTTTTTAACGAAGGGTTTCCTCAATTTTTCCCTTGAAAAACCTGGGTTCATTTTTCTTTAAGATTATTTTTATTTGTTCTAGCCCAAAATTTAGCTTAAACGGTTTGCTGTTGAAGAATATGATTACTTTTGTTTTAAGCTAAATTATTTTATGATAGCTAAGAACTTATTATTAGTTTTATCTATTACGTAAGTATTATAGAAATAGAGTTGAAATCAAGTAGAGAATATAAGAGATAGAGTTAAAAATACAGTCTCAAAGGAAAACAGCAGAGAATGTAAGAAATTATGAAGATAACTTTGGAATTGTCATGGCAATAATGTAATTCGTGTTTTCCATGAAATGAAAATAGATGCGACTCCCAGGTCAAAAAAAAAAAAAAAAAAAAAGATGGGACTCCATGGCAAAAAAAAGAAAAAAGAAAATAGATGGGACTCGGCTCTATATTCTTTTATATAAATAATAGTTAAAAAAGATTCTTTGGGGCAATAATTGGTGTTTTGAGAAAAAGTGAGTCCATTTGCCATCCTTGGAGGTAGAAAAAGGATGGAAAAGACAACCGACTTTATCCCTTTCTTTATTTTTGAAGAGAACATTGTCCCCATTTCAATCAAACATGTACAGAAAATGATTCTACTATAATATATGCCAAGTGCCAAAAGATAAGCCTAAACCGAATAATTAAATTAAAAATAAATAATCCCACCAAAAAAAAATTATAAATAAATACCTATTGAAGATGTGTGTAGTCTATCTCCAACCATGTACAACTAAGTGCTCGTCTATGATAGCTTATTTTTAGGCAATAAGTGTTTATAAATCGTGATTTACGGTATACGAGGTAAGTATATGAGATACGTTTTATCTTGACTTACGTAATAAATACTTATTGACCCCCAATAAGCAATACCAAACACGCACTAAATTAGAGATAGTTTACTGTTACATACAACCGAAGAAGAGTTGCACCTAATGAAGATATATTGTATCTGAGTTCTTAAACAATTTTCAAGTATCTTTGAATAAAAAATCTTACCCTGGAGTATTTTCCAGCAACTTGTCCTAAATACTTTATAAACATAGTTAATACTACCTCCGGTCCTAAATATAGAATATAATTTATAGTGCAAACTCCGGTCCTAAATATATGACATAATTTATAGTGCAATTTTACACTACAAATTATATCCTATATTTAGGATCGGAGGGAGTATATTTTTACATTTTATACATTATTTAATGCCATTTGAAAATATACTTTTAACATGCATCACGAGATAGCGAGTTATTTTTTCTCAAGACAAATATTTTCAGGGTTCCTTTGCAAGTGTGTTCTTCCGGTGGCTATAAACTCAACCAGAGTTAGGCATCACAGAATTGAAGACAAACAATGTGAAGAAGAGAAGCAAGTAGTACCATCATCAGCAACAACAACAACAAGTATCCCCTTAGGAACATCCGATAAAATTGGAACGATACAGAGATCGTCTTCAACAAGAGAGATAAATAATAACAACAAGATGACACCTTCAAATTCATCATCTTCTCCATCATCATCTTCCCCGGCTTCTTCTATCTCCTCTGCTATGCTCAGGGGAAGGAGTATAGCCAGACCTGATGACCTTCCTCCACCTTCTTCTTCACCTGTGATTATTGAGCCTTCTTCTTCATCTCCATGTTCAACCTCTGAACATTAGAAGAATTTTTCCTTTTTTATTGGGTTTTGTTTTTCTGAAGTTGCTTTAATGAAGAGAGCAACAGACTAGAATTTTCAAATTAAAATGTGATATTCATTATTTACATCCAATTCCCCATAAAAAAAAAATGGTATCTCTGAAGAAAGCCGGCAAGAGACGTGGGGCTGATAATGTTCTTATGAGTTGTATTGCCTCATCTTTGTGTTGGATTTTGTTGTAAGATTGCTTTAGAGTTTGTAGAAAGTGTATGTATCATTTCAGATACTGAATCAAAAACACCTAATTAAATTTGATTTGCTTTATTTTATAGTACAGTTTTGCCTAATGGAGGTTTCAGTGCATACAGATATTGGTTTTTATTTATTAAAAGTGGAACCATATTTAGGGAACTTTTGTTCATCAGGAGTCACTTTTCTTTTTTGGGCTTTTAAAATCTCTTCGTTGAAGATTTTTTTAAAAAAAAAAAAGTAAATTAAAGCAAGAAAGCATCATTTAATTTTTAAATTTCTTTTCATTGGTCAAAATATAAATTCCACTTCTTTATTCCTTTTCAATTTTTTGTAATTATTTTATGCTCCTCACTCAATGCCAAAATATGCCATTAGATATTCCCAACAATAAAATATAATGAAAATCAATATTCCTTTCAATCCTTAACATAAAAATCAGATAATTACTTTATAGAAATTAAAAAAAAAGTATTAAGTCAATTGTATATATATATACACTGTGTGTTGATTTTTCTAAAATACCTTATTTAAACCATCATCAGAATTAGAAGTACATTGAATGGAAATTCACCCTTACCATGTACATGCTAGTTTAAGAAAAAATTATAAATTTAGGAGATAAAGTGGATTGAAATATTATATGTAAGACTAAAGTAAACTTTCTAGCTAGTTCCTTTATTTAGGATAAGAGGAAGTAATTAATAAAACTCTAATAAAACATATAAGTACATTAAAAGTAAATTTTCAGAGATGTTGCTTAACATGTTAATACTTCTTTAGAACTATAAAATCTATCTCCATTTTGCAACTTAAATATTAATGATGGAATATGATTGTAAGAAGTGTGTGGAAGATATTGGAGGTGGAGCCAATTTATTACTCCCTCCAGTCCTAATTATAGGACATATTTACCTAACTTTGGAGAAATTAAGGATAGTGGTTAATTTAGTTAATCATATTTATTTTCCTAAACTACCCTTATTTAAAATTTAAAATGGCATCCAATTACGTTGATTCTTTGTTTTTTCTTATACCTCTCCTGCCTCACACACGACTTCTCCAAGATCTCATACAATCTGGCGTCGTCAATCCCCCTCAACAATTTCCGATCTTCTCTTATTAAATTATTATTGAGAAAGTATCAATATGGGGTATTTTGGGAAGAAATTGACAAAAAATAGAACTTTGTCCTATAATTAAGACCAATGTCAACTTTCAAATGAGACCAATGTCAACTTTCAAATGTTGTCCTATAATTAGGACAGGAGGGAGTATGATAATAGTAATGATTATTTGTCCTAATTAAGTTTATAATATTGTCGTGTACCATGATGATATAATTTCTAAATAAATCAAGCAGAGAGAAACAGAGAGCAATTGGTATTGCTTGTTGTTGGTGCTGTCATTTTCTGTCCCAATGATCTGTCTCTTCATTTAAATGTTCTTTTGAGGACAACGCCGTCCGCCAATTGGGAATCATTTTCTTTTTGTTCTTCTATTTTAGGTACTGTCTGCATTCAACAGAGCTGAATAATGAAGTTTGTTCATTTCTTTTAGGCATTTGAAATAAAGTTTGGCCTTTTTTGGTTTTCAACAGTGGAAGCCTGAAGAAACTTTAGCCTTAGGACTAGATAAAAAAGTCTAGTCTCTTGGTCTAATAATGCAACCAAAAGATGTTTGGTTTACTATAGACTCTTCTCCCTGTGGATAAGTTTGATGCCTTCAAACTGACTTCTCCACTGAGAAAAGCCACTTTTGGCCAAATTATGCATATATGGGAAGGTGGTTGTGCCATCTTATTTTTGGGCCAAACGTGTGGTATGGTATTAGCTAAAGCAACTTCATGTTGCTTTTCAAAAAAAAAGCCACAGCCATGCTGTGGGGAGAGAAGTGGAGCATGGGAAAAAAAGAAAGGGGTATCGTATAGTGCCTCTTGCTTTCATTAAAAAAAAAAAAAAAGATTAAATAAAACTTTTGTAAAAGACCCAATAACTTTAGGTTTGCAAAAATATCCTAAAAAATTAAATGATAAAATTTAATTATGAGAGTCCACTCCAAGCCCAATTGATCTCTATAGTTAATATTTAATTAATGTCTAAAAATCTACAAAAAAAAAATAATATTCAATGGTCATATTTAATTAATCTCTAAAACAAAATTTATATTTGGCGATTTTTGTTTGAGAAATAATAGGGGGGGGCAGTTCTATTGACAATATTAAATCATTAACAAAATTTAATTTTTGAGAAATATTAGGGAAAAAAAATTCTATATGTATTATTTAATAATATTCATGTTTTTTTTAAGTCATTTTCTGTCTAATTTTACTTTTCAAATAATCATCCAAACTAGTTTCAATTTTTTTAAAAAAAAACCATTTCTGCCAACACCAATCCAAATAAAAATCATATTTACAATCTGACTTTTATCTTATATTAAATTTGCAAAAGTCATATTGTTAAAAAAAAAAGCCATGCTAATTCAAATGGGCCCTAAGAATATGAGAAAAACCAAGGTTATTAAATCCGAACCAATCGGGATAATGGGTCAAGGGTCAATAGGTTATATTTGAATTAAACCGGAGCTAACCCAAGCATATCGATGAGGAAATGAGAATAGCTTTGGAATTTGAGATTTTTTTATGATCAAATTATAACATTTTTTTAGCGATTCTTTTTATATTAGAAAGTAGACATTTCAAATTTTTCATAGAGCCTTAATTTGTAATTTTTAGAGATATGTAGAATTAGGTATGATTTTTTGAAGTTGTGCAGTGCTGAATAAACATTAAATTAGTCAAATTAGCTGATCCGGTCCAATTTTAATAACCTTTAAGAGAAACATTACTTCTTCCATGGGAAGAATTAGTCAACTAGTAGATGATTTTATTTTAGTCATAAATGAATGTAATATCTCAATATATTTTATTTTCCAAATTTCTAATTTTTTCTAAATTTTTTTATTGATGGAATATATTAAATAAGTTTTCTATTAACATAGTGCGAATGATTAAAAAGAAAAGTTTAAAACAAAGTCATTACACATTTTTTTCAAATAACTAACTCAACTAATTTTTTAATATATACAAATTATTGTTTTTTGTAGCCTCTTCTAAACCCCTTGTTGGTTTATTCCATCTAACCAGCTTGACCATTTAGTTGTCCTTTTTTGTTTGTTAAGCAGAATTACTATATGAGGTTTTAAAGAAGAAATGTAAACACCAAAAGGTTCCACAATAAGTGAGCAATATACAATTATCAATTTTAGTTTAGAAAATGACAAAAGGTTCATGTTGCTCACTTGAATATAATAAAACTGACCATGTATCCTCTTCATCTTCACTCACTGTAGTACAACAATTTGATCTTCTTCTTTTGGGAACTTAGTATTGTTGGAGTTTTAACATGAAGGTGGGTGTGTCAAATGAAATAAGTCCCACATTACTTAGGAGAGAGAAGATAAAAGTGTATATATTACACCTTGTGAATTTGTGCCAGTAAATGGATTAAGAGGAAGAGTGGGGCTTGCGCACACAACAACAGGACACCAAGAGGCAAACACAGTGGAAATTTGGTGATTGCCCCGCCAAGGCACGAGTTGGAAAAATTTAAAATTTATTTTGTGAAAATGCCTTCCCGAAAATACCAAGTATTTGAATTTGAGATTTCAACGTCTTGGTTACAAGGGGCATTAACCAAACTTTTTTTTTTGTTTAATTGGCCATCATTACCAATGTTCATGTTGCAGGCCATTACCTCGAGATTTTGAAACTCATCAATAAAATATTTTTATGGTCTTCAACGTTCAGAAACCATTTGTTTAATCGTGTTTATTGCCATTGACTTTTGCCCAACGTTTGAGTGCATAGGAGGCCTATAAAAGGCATTGCCTGCATGAGGTTCAGGCACCTCGATCAAAAATCTCGAACACTTTCTTCCTCTTTGGCTTATTCTCTCTGTCTTCTAATTGTTTTATATTTTGTTGTTATGTTCACCCTGTATCTGTAGGAAGGTTTTGTTTTACCCTGAGGAGTGCCGCTTTCAATCAGCCAATGGTTGTGGAATAACTCTTAAAGACATCATCTTTAAACATGACTCGGATTACAAAGTGTATTTCTAGGAACTTCGCCAACAAGTATAATCATAATCATAAATTCATAATATGCCTAGCATGTAGAGGAATCCCAAAACACACAAAGGAAAGAGTTTCCACTTATACATAGGAAGAAAAGCCAAATCATTCCAATTGATTGAGCAAATGTTAATAAATGTAGATGTTTTATTATAAGTCAAAAATAAATTGCCAAATTAAAAAGAGACACGCATGTCTCCACAAAATGCTTGGTGCAGTCATCAGAGGATAAAATCTTCAATCTTGTAAAATCTTCAATCTTGTGCCTTCTGCAAGAGATGCCTTGGCCAAATGATATGCATCTTTACCATTTTCAAGCATCAAACCTCTATCCTTTGCTTTTTTGGGCACCACCAAGAATGAGGGTACATGCCTCCACTGAATTATTTAGCAACCAAATTCTTCTAACACGGTACGATGTCCCACGATGGAATCACGATTTCAAAATCAAATTATTATCATTAGGACATAATTTTAGACAAAATCAAAATCACTATTTATGGGGGATTGATGGAGTCATATTTTTTGTAGCATATATTCCCTTTTTGAGGAAATTATGAAATACAGGAAATTAGGGAACTTAAGAATTATCAAATCATTTCCAAAAATGATTAATTGGCCAATCAAATATGAACAAACATAAATAAAGGGAATTAGGAAATATTATGAAATAATGATTAAAACCACGTATTTAATAATTGATGGATCTAAACTGATCCATTTATCAACAAACCGAGTATTACAAGTTTTGGAAAAAAAGGAATCACTATTCATGAGAAATTGATGGAGTCATATTTTTCACATCATATATTCCCTTTTAGAGGAAATTATGAAATAAAGTAAATTAGGGAATTTAAAAATTATCAAATCATTTCCAAATATGACTGATTGACCACTCACATATAAATAAACATGAATAAAGGGAATTAGAAAATATTTTGAAATAATATTTAAAACCATGTATTTAATGATTGGTAGATCTGAATCGACCCATGCATTTCTCTAGAAATCGGGTATTACAAGTTTTTAAGGATAAAGTTGATTAATTGATTGATGATTGTGTATACTCAAGTTTTCTTTCTTATTCTATGTCTTCTAAAGTGAACATATTTTTGGGTTCAATTATGTGATAAAAAAATAGGGTTAAGGTGTAAAAATACACATTTGATTATTCCTAAAGTGCATCCAACAACAAATACTTTTTTTAGGAGCAAAAGTAAATATGAGCTTCCTAAATTGGTACAAAAGTCACATATTCTGTTAAAAGCAAAATGTTGACCATTAAAATGAAAGTTATTGACTAACACTAATGACATGCATTATGACTTGGAATATTTAACAGCTGACTAAGAAATAAAACTTGAAAAAAAAAAAAATAGAAGGGTTTGTTTGGTCCAGACTTGCGCTATACACCATAAACCTGTCACCACCTTCTCCATCTCCAAGGAAGTTGCCCAACACCTCACTAGTCCTTTGTGTCCCTCCAACACTGATAAACACTCATAGTAACAACTTCCTTCTTCTTTCCTCCAAACCCTTATCATCATATCCTTCGATCAGCTGAATATTAAGTTCCCCACCGTCGCTAGACACACAACCGCAAGTTGGTGACCCTGCAAAAACCCTCCATGGTTGAATATGTAACAGAGTTTCTCTTTCTTTCAGAAATTAATCATCCCATCTGATGACCCCAAGTAGAGAAAGCAATGGTTGAAGGATGTGCTCAATGCCTTTGCATTCACAGGGGGAAGGTTGGAATTTAAGTATACAATACGGGTCTTCTATGTAAACCCTCCTCCATTTTTCACTGACCCATCTGAGGATCAACAGAGAATTGAACTCAAACATGCCGCCATCGACCTCCTCCTCAGTGTTGTCTTCCTTCCCCCTCGGATTTGCTTTCGTGAAGGAGCACGACTTGCCTCCAATTTGCTTTGTTCCTTCGCTCTTACCTCCGCTTCGACATCATTTCCTTCCCCCTCCGATTTGCTTTCGCGAAGGAGCACGACTTGCCTTCAATTTGTAGCTATAGAACCTCCTACACGGCTTGTTTTTGTGTTTTTTGACTTTGTTGATTCAGATCATGATCGTGAATTGTTTTTGTAGTGTTGTTTTCGGCCTTGGTGGTGGGATTTTTGGACAATTTTGGTGTATAGCGCGAGTCTAAATCAAACAGACCCTTCTATTTTATTTTTTTTTCAAGTTTTATTTCTTGGTCAACACTTAATATTCCAGGTCAACATCCATGTCATCATGATTAGTCAATAACTTTCATTTTAATAGTCAACTATTTGCTTTTAACAGAACATATGACTTTTGCACCAATTTAGGAAGCTCATGTCTACTTTTGCCCTTGAAAAAAGTATTTGTTGTTGGGTACACTTTGAGAATAATCATGTATATTTTCACACCTTAATGCTAAAAAATACTATGTCATTGTCAACTAAGTGCACACAGGGCTCATTCAAGTATGATCTCAATTCTCAAGTTATAACTCTACTTCACTTGTTATCCACGCCTATTTTTAAGCAATGGCGTAACTTGTGGGAAGATAACAATTTGGGACCAAACAAAAGAAGGACAATGGCACTTTAGGATCCCAAACTTTAAAAATGTTAATTAGCAACTTAAGTTATTTATTGACATTTAAAAAGTTAATTGATCAAAATACCACTGTTCACATGAAAGCAAAAAAAAAAAAAAAATGCAGCACTAGGATTTACAACTTATTTTTACTTGACCAGTTAAAAATCACAAAAGTTGGAAAAACATGTATACAAGTTGAAACTTTGGAAGCTTGGTTGAAATTATTTTTAATTATGTAACAAACTTAGGATCTTTTATATTAAATTTAAAATAGAGAATACAGTGGGATGTGCTTGATTTCAAATTGTGCTTTTCCTTTTAACTTTTAAGCTTAATCTTGATTTATCATGCCACATAATCTTTTAAAATACATTAATTATCCACGTGGCATCCATTTATAAAAGCAAAATATTCTTGTTTAGAATTCTCATCTTGGCATCATGCCTCCTTTTTTTTTTTTTTTAAATTTTTCATAGCTTATGTGGCATTTAGATAATTTCTATATCAGCCATCTCTATTTGTTGCCAATCTAGCTTTTTGGTCAGTTCTCTCGCTTCTGGATCTTCCTTCTAATTGCGTTTTTAATATCACTCGAAATATCCGAACCCTTTAACCTAATGGCTCCTCTAAGTGGTCATCGCTACGCACTCTCTGTAGTGTCTTTGTCTTTGTTCACTTGTGGTAGTTCATTTTCATGGCTTTCAATATTTGTATGTTATTTATTTTTTTAAAGTAGATTATGACTCATCGTTAGGTTGAGTTTATCTTGTAATGTATAAACCCCAATTTATGTGTATCATTCATGTTTTAATAAATTGTCTTTCTCACATACATTTAGTATAGCACACGGTATTTCGAATAGAATTACCTTTACTAAAGATATATATGCTAAACAAAAAAAAAAAAAGATCATCTTCCTCTCAAAAAGAGTATAGCCGCAGGTATCATTTGTTAGATTTTCATGACTATAGGGATTCACTAAGTGCATGTTTGGATTAGCGGTGGAGAATGAGTTTTTTTTGTAGATGAGCTTTTAGAAAAGTTAGATAGAAAAAAAATTAGATTGTAGATATGATTTGTGTTTGGATTGGCGATGACAAAAGTAACTTTTTTGATAAAATAAAAAAGGTGAAATTATTATTAAAAAAAGAAAAATACAATTGCAGCTTTAATTTTTTGCATTTAATGCCTCAAATTCATATGAAAATCTTCCAACGTCACGACAGAACTCTGATTTGCGGCTTTAATTTTTTTGTTTTTATTTTGTATGACTATGACTAGGGGTGTTCAAAGTGTCCCGGTGTCAGTTGTCTCGGCCCGGTCCTAGACATTTTATCCTAGGAATTTCCCGTCCTAGCCGGGACCGAGATCACACCTTGTGATCCCGGGAATTTCCAGTCCCAGTTTTTTTTTTTAAATTTTTTCCTTAAAAAATAAATTATTCTTTTATATTTGTATTTTTTTACCCCATAAATTAAGTTATCATTTAATAAAATGTATATAACATATTTAGTTAGAGTTAAATCGTATATATCGTGATACTAATCCTAACTATATAATATATAAAGATAATAACAAAAAAGATGAATGTGATAATAATAATAATAATATATTATTCTTCAATTTTAGCTCAATTTGTGTGATTTTTATGACTTTATTAGGTGTTAAATAATCACTTCAAACACTAAATTATAAAAAATTTAACTAATATAATTATATTATTGAAACCGGGAATTCCCGGTCCCGGTCGCGGTTATACCAGGAATTTCCCGGGACCAGGACTGAGATCGGAACCGAGAATGAATTCCTAGTCCTGGCTACCCCCCGGGACGGGAATCAGGAATGGGTGATCCTGATCCCGTCCCAGGATTTTAACACCCCTAACTGTGACGCGGGATGACAGCAATGCAGAAGCTATCTTTTGTAGCTTCTAAAAAAAGGAGCTTCTACAAGTGAAACCTATCACATTGAAAAGCTACCTCAAACACCTCCTTTCTATCCAACTGGGCTTTTGAGGCTCTATTTGGCTTTTTTTACTAGAAAACGTGTTCCCAAACATACCCTAAATTAACGGAGATAACTACAGGGGCAAGTTCATATATTTTTAAAGTGTAGGGATCTGTTGGGAAAAGATATAAATTACGGGCCAAAAAGATTAATTCGAAATTATAGTGAAATAGGATCCGACGGAATACCCGACTCGGAAATTCAAATTCAAATCCAACCCAAAGGCCACCGGCCACCGGCCACCGCTCCGTAGTAGCGACTCTACGCGGCTTAGCTTTGTGTAATCGTCGCAGTGCGCCTCCCCTACAATAAAGTGATATTTCTTCACTTCGTAGCTCTTTCCCTCCACTCGATTTCACACCCCTGTGATTCAGCTTACTTCTCTTCTCTCTCTCACACAAACATTCTCTGTTTAGGTTTCTTGCCCTTCACTCTCGTCCCTCGTTTCACAATGACGACTTTCGGAGCCGCAAACACTAATCCCAACTAGCCCTTCTTCTTCATCTGCGATCTAGCTTCGTATACGAGCTGTGCTTCAACCTCAACAGGCCCTTCTTCTTCATCTGGGATCTAGCTTCGTGTACGAGCTGTGCTTGAACCACAATAGGGTCCTCATCTTCATCTGCGATCTAGCTTCATCGCCGAACGGATCTTCAACCTGAACAGGCCTTCATCTTCATCGGTGGTAAGCTTAAGTTGGTCTTAAGCAACATTTCTGGTTCTTGTTATTTTTTCCAATCTGCTACTGTCATTTGTCATTCTGCTAGTGTGATCTCTGCTTGTTTTTTTTTTTTTTCCAATCTCCTACTGAGGATGCTCTGGATTAATGTCGCATTTTGTATGCTTCATGGGATTTTCATTTCCTGTTAGTATAATTCTATGCCTGCCATGTATTCGAGAGAATGTTTCTTTGAGCCTTAATTTATGGAACAGCTCTGGTTTGCTTTGAACAGAGAAGGACCCTGTGCATTATAGTTAAAGGCGAAAGATGCATGATCTCATTGTTCTAATAAGCTGCTAAGCTAGCATATTTCAGTGTCTGGTTGATGATTGATTTTTTTTTTTCAAGCTTTACTGTGAATTGGGACAATTTTAAATCAGAACAAAATGAAAATATAACCAAAAAAAATTGTGTGTCTAACAAAGATGAAGATGACAGAGACGAACAAATTTATTAAACTAAGAAATGCTTATCCTTTTTAGAATAAGTGCATGATAGTACCGTAATCCACACTGATGCTTATGGCTCTATGGTGGCTTCTTGTTTTTGACATGTCAAGATAAATATTTGAGTTGGTCGGAGTTAAATTATTTCAATAGGTGTTCCTTTGGTGAAATTGCTGAATTGTGTATTTATGTTGGGAGCATCAGTGTGGATTTTGCTAGCTGTGATTAGTTCTTGGATAAATCTATCAATAACAACACTTCAACTATGAGGAAAATGAATAAATGCCTTCTTTCTTTGTCCGTGCATTGGCTCATGAGGAAAGCATTTATTGAGTGAGAGCAAAGGCTCCATGAGGTCGAACTATGTTGTGTCCACTTGCATCTTTCCTTTTCCAATTTAAAATTTTCAACATTGAATGAATTGTATGATGTGAAAATATTGCCTTGGGCGTTTACTATGGCAGCTGGATGAGGTTTTGCTTCAAAGAGAAGGAACTCTTAACTTCCTCTGTTCCTTATTTTTGTATAGTTAAAAATTATGAAGTTTATAATCCACACTGTAAAGTGAAACTTTTCCACAGAAAGATGAACGATAGAGCATTATGGGATGACGAGGCAACTAAAATATTTATCCACGTATGCCTTGAGCAAATTTACAAGAAAGAACGGCGAGGGTTGCCATTTTTGAAGCCTGGATGGAACAATATTGTCTTAATATTCAATGAGAAGACTGGGAAATCGTACGAGAAGAAACAGTTGAAAAATAAGTTTGATATGTTACGGAAGGACTTGAGGACTTGGGATTCGTTAACAAAAGAGACTAGTGTGGGTCGAGACCCTGTTACAAATAATGTCGTTGCTTCGAATGAGTGGTGGCAGCGGAAATGTCAGGTTAGTAATGACTATAGTTACTCATAACTTTCGTTAATAATGATTTAGTTGACTCAGTGATCTTGTTTTTTAATATAGCGCAACTTTTTGGTTACTTGTATGTATGCAGGAGAATTCGGCATATAGAAAGTTTCGCCATGCAAGCCTCAAGCATGAAAGAGAATTGAGGATTATATACAAGGATGTTGTGGCAACAGAAGAGGACATGGTTGCATCGTCTTTCACACAGACACGGACAGAGGAGGCAGGGCAGGAAGATGTCCATCGACCGACTATGGATGAGGATGAAGGATTAGGGGACAGTGAAGACGCCCTTTTCGGAGTTAACCCAGCAGCTAGTACAGGAGTGACAGATGAGCTAGCGAGCATTGGGTTATCAACCCAAACCCCACCCTCTGTTCCAACTGATTCCGGAAGCCACGGAACGAGGAAGAGAGTTGATCAGTTATCGCAGAAGAAAAAGCAGAAGATGCTAGCTTCAAAGCAAATTGCGGATGCAATTAGTGTCATAGCAAAAGCATCGAAGGACAGAGCTGCAGTCATAAGTGAAATTCAAGCAAGGAGTATTGATGCTGCTATTAATAACCTACTTGATTTTGACGAAGTGCAACAGGATGTGGAATTTCAAGTCCGCTGTATCAGGCTGCTTATGGACAAGACTAGTCGAGACGCGTTTTTCTCACTCTTTAAACGGAACAAGGATTCCTTGATTGCGTGGCTACGATATATGGTTACAACTCTTGATTAAGTGGCTGCGGTTTATGGTTAAGCCACTCTCGATATGGTTTCTCGTGCACGACACCATCATGTCCTTGAACTTTATGGCAAATTAGTTTAGTGTTTATGTATTATTGTATGCATGTTGGTTTTTATGTTTGTTCGTTTATGTGATTACTAGATCAACAATGCAACTTTGACTGAATTACTTTTATGTAATGTATGTTTTATTAAGTTCCTTTTATAACATATGTGCTTGTGTTGACATGTGTCTTTTAGTTGTTTTTGGGATTTTTTTATTCACACTAGCATTTAAAACAATGCATAAGTTACATAAGCGATGGCAAATTGGATGGAGGAGAAAGAAGACGACGACTCTCGGTTACTATCTCTTATAGATGAAGAGTTAATATGGTATAAATAAATGATTGTGTTGCTGTGTTAATGTTGGGTTCCTTTCGTGTGTAAAGAATTGTATAAAACTAGTAACGCATCGGTCATTTATGGGTCTAAGAAATATTGGCAGAGTATCATACACGTTGTCATGATATGTTTAGAGTTGAAAAAAAATGTGTTCTACCTATTCTATAATAAATTGGAGGAACATGGGTTACAAAATTCTAAGAATGTCGATGTCAAAGAAATGATTGCGATGTTTTTATTCACAGTTGGTCACGAAGCCGACAATAGGGTGGTCCATGCTCTATTTCAGCATTCAGGAGAAACTGTCAGTTGGCTATTGCACAGGGTACTACAGGCTTGCATTAGTCTAACGCGGAAAAATATCAAACCCTGCGATCCCGAATTCAATAGATGCCACCTAAAAATACTCAACGATCCTTGATATTATCCCTACTTCAAGGATGCCATTGGAGCAATAGATGAAACTCATATAAAGTGTGTGATCACTGGTCTCAACCGGGATAAATATATCGGGAGAAAGGGATATCCAACACAGAATGTAATGGCTTTATGTGATTGGGATACGTGGCAGGTTGGGAAGGTACCGCACATGACGCTCGTGTGTTTCAATCTGTTGTCTCAAATCCAGCTATGAATTTTCCTCATCCACCTGCAGGTATATTTTCATCCCCTTCACTTGAAATACTTACAGTTCACACTTTGCTTAATCTCACATATTTAAAATGATTTGAACATTTATTTAGCAAATATTATTTGGTTGACGCTAGCTATTCGACACCAGTTGGGTATCTTGGTCCCTACAAATGTGAGCGTTATCACTTGTCAGAATTTCGGCGTCAACTTGCCTTTGCAAATACTAAAGAGACCTTCAATTTCTATCATTCTAGTTTGAGGTCAACTATTGAAAGGACTTTTAGAGTATGGAAGAATAGATTCGAATTATTGCAAAATATGTACAAATACAGCTACCAAACGCAAGTCCACTTAGTTTGCGCAACAGTGGCCATAGATAACTTTATTAGGAAAAATTCTCAGAGTGATGTTAATTTTGGTGTAGAAGAAATTGGCAACGTAGTTCAGGAAGATAATAATACTGTAGAGAATGTGGCTTCCTCAGCTAATGATGTCGGGACATCTTCAACCTGTATGAATCGCATTCGTGACATGATTAGATATCAACTTGTACGAGACATGTGATCTAATTAGTTATGTAATATTTTTTTGTAAAATTATGTATTTTGGCATCACATTTTCTAAATTCAATTTTTCCACTTGTTTATACTATTAAATATCTTATTTTCTTTATACTTAATACAAAAGCATTTATATGATCAATCTAAACTAGTTTTGACTTTTAAAAAAGTACTTATGCAATCGCCAATCTAAATAAGTTTTGACTTATGTAAAATTACTAATTCAATCGCTTATCCAAACATAAATCATATTACATAAATTAACTTTTCTATAAAGTCATTTTTTATAAATAAGAATCAAAATAAGTCATTTTCCCCACTGCTATCCCACACACACCAAGTGTGTGTTTGAAATAGCAATGACAAAAGTGGTTTTTTTATAATTTGACTTTTACAAACTTAAAATTGGGAAAAATACATAAACATATTTGAATGATTAATAGAAAAGTAAGTTTAAAGGTAAAAGACTGAAAAAGATATAAATTTTATAAAAATAAAAATAGGTAATGTATTATTTAGAAAAATTTTACAATACTAAACTACTTAAATTTTTAGGAAAATTAGAGAAAAGTACACTGAAAATTTAATTGGTGAAAATGACTTAAATTAGAGTATTGTCATGATTTTTATATATAAAATTATTAAGTAATTATCACTAATTAAATTTTTATGATTATTAAATTTTAAGTAAATTTATATTTAGGACAAAAAATTTCATCTATAAGGATTTATAATAAGGATTATAATAGTATTTCAATTAAAAAAAGTGGAACTCAACATTTTTCTTTCATAAGCTACTTTTCTCTTTCCATTGTAGGAAAGCCAAAAGCAAAAAATTTTGACATATAGCTTAAGCTGTATTTTTTTCCAAAAACTCAATTTAAAAAAAAGTTATCCCAAACATCTTCAAAAAGCCAAAATCACCCATAAGCACGTTTGGATATCAAAAAGCTACTTTTGGTGAACACATCTAAGTCTTTTTATAAGAATGATTCAAGTCAATTTAATAGGACTTCTTATAAAGATGATTCAAGTCAATTTAAGAGGACGACACCTTCACTTCAATATTCAAGTGATCACTTTACTTCATTCTAATAAGTAATCTGTGCTTCTTCGGTTCTTATTTTGTAAACTAAACTTGGATATATTTAATCGCCACTCGTATTGGTCGAGATTTTTTAAGAAGGAATTGCTGCTTAGATTATTGGATTGTTGGTAGCTATGCATTCGTAGGGTCTAGGCTTATCCTGCATAAGGAGAGGCATTCTGTGATTATCTTACCGTTATTTTTTTTTTGTAATTTATTAACTATTCATTATTTTACAAGAACGATGATTTATCTGACAAAATGCAATTTTCAGGTGACTCAACCACCTGGTGATTCTGTTTCAAGTCTTGCTTTCAGTCCCAAGGCCAATTTCCTTGTGTGTACATCATGGGATGACCAGGTTTGCAATGTCTGACTTTGTTTCTGTGATTTGCATATTATTCATGAATTGATTGGAGGTGTCAAGGAAAGATGAATGATAATATAAGATAGGAGCTCCTGCCTTTCTCCTAGAATAGGTTCTGTTTCGTCATATTTTACTCTTTTTATGATTGCTTGATTGACAACCTATTCCTGCATGAACAATCTTGTAAGTAAGATGTTGGGAGATAGTAAGGAATGGAACTGCACTACGGACTATACCCAAGGCATCAGTAGCTCATGATCAACCATTAATCTACCTGAATACAAATATAAAATTGTTCTCTGAGCCTGAACCCGCGCTGGTCAAACTTTTTGACATAATACTTGTTTCCTATTGAAGGTTTTATGCTCCACATGGAAGGACGATGGAACATTGTATTCTCCGCAAACATTATTCTGCTTCCACTTTATTTGTGGTTTCATACTTTCATCTGAAATTAATGAGAGGCAGTTCTTCCAGCTGGGCCTTTCCCTTTCATTCTTCTCGTTAAGGATTTCATGCAAGCCTGATCATGAACTTCTGTGTTACTTTGCCATAGTGTGTATTCATGACTTCGGTTGTCTCTATGAAGTGACAGCTCTCGGAAACTTTTAAGATTTTTGTTTAGGAAAAAAAAATGCATCTTCTTTGCTGTTAACTGTTCTATATACTTCTGGCTGTCTAAATTAGTTTATGCTTTCCTTGCCTTCTATTAGGTATTGGGTTACTAGGCAGTCAAATCCTGTGCATACTCAACAACTTCCTCATCGCTGCTATGCAATGAATGTGAGAACTGCAGATAGAAATCTGCTGATATTCAATTTGCAGAATCCTCAGGTAATATTTTCTGCTCTCTGTGATAGTATTTTGTAGCATTTTTGTTGGTTTTAAGTGATAGGTTATGATGTTGACTTGCAGCATAAATTAAGATGTCTATATTCAGAAGATGAAATTTTCAACTAAGAATTTGGTTGAGTATCCAATCAAATATCAATGCATACATATAATCTATAGGAAGCCACACTATTTATAGGTCAAGAACAATGCGTGCAATGCAAGCGCCCACGTCTGTATTTCTGTAGTTTCCACAAGAACTAATTAAAGGGCAGTGATTCTTATTATCTGAACAGCAACTAACTTGATGAATATCAATTTAATATTTTGCTTCAAATCAATGTTCAAAATTTCAACAGAAAGAATACAAAAGACTCCAATCACCCTTGAAGTATCAGACAAGATGTGTCGCTGCTTTTCCGGATCAGCAAGGTTTCTTGGTATGTATTGACTTATAATTTACATTCACATAGAGCAAAATGTGCTGCAGAATTTCAATCTTTGTTTTCATTTGGCATTTATACATCTGGATAAAACGGCAATATTTTCCCAGAGGATTTTGAATTGATGTGCCAGATGAAGGTGTAAAGGCCTGATGTATTGAGATGATGAGATTCAATATAATGGGGAGTTTGGATTGAATTTTATTCCCAATCCTTTCTTTGTAGAACTTAATTTGTACTTAACATTAAACATTACAAATCCTAACTGGCCCTTCAATTTCAACGTTATCCTTTTTCGCATTGTAATTATATGCTCTTTGTTGTTTTCCTGGTCTTAGTATTGCTACTGGTCAAATCTCCATTTTCTGAAAACGTTATTCCAAGATTTCATGTTGGCATGAATGTGTATTGATTTACTCTTTCTGTGTAGGTTGGCTCCATAGAGGGAGGGGTTTTAGTACATCACCTGGATGATGCACAAAAGAACAAGAACTTTACTTTCAAATGCCACAGAAAGACTAACGAGATATACTCAGTCAACTCTTTGAATTTCCATCCTGTAATACTACGGTAATTTTCACCATTAATGATGTTGATTTGATGATTAATAGCTTATATCTTATTTAATTAATATCTGTGTGCAGGTACATCACACTTTTGCAACTGCTGAATCTGATGGCGCTTTTAATTTTTGTGACAAGTATAGTAAAAGATGCTCAAGGTTTCTCCTTAATAATGAGGCCTATGTTGTATAGATCTGTTTAACATTCATAATTTTGGTTCTTTTGAACTGTCCCCATTCTTGTGCATCCACATCATGAAATGCATGTATAGCACCTAGCAAGTGTCCAAATGTGTAATCTGCTGTCATTTATTTATTACATGTGATGTTAAATATCACTGTGAAAATTTATTCATTTTAGGTTTACATTTTCTAGATATATTTAAGAATTTATGGGCTTGTTTTCAAGTTATTGACAGATGCAAACTTTTGTGGTCCTATTTTCTGAATTCACAATGATTATCATCTTTATATGACCTTGCGTTTTTTCTCCTTGTATTATTTTAGTAGTTGGAGGAGACAAGGTGAGAGTAAGATAATAAGTTGTTTCCTAGCTGATGTACTTGCATATTTAATTACCTTGAATATATTTGAATTTGTAAATTGAGTGTTCACTGCACACAAATTCAATAGATATGTGTGTGTGTGTTCACTGTGTTTCCCCTTTTGTTCTTTTAGGCTGTGTTTGGCTCAATGAAGGAGAGGGGAAGGGAGGGATTTTAATGGGTGAGAGGGGAAGAGAAGGTTTGAGAGGAATTTTCTTTTACCTTGTTTGGATTGACAAAAAGAGAGGAGAGAGGAGGGATTTTAATATTACCATGTTTGGTATAGAAAGGGAGAGGAGGGAAAATATTTTTATATGTACAACTTTGCCCTTATTTCATTTAATTTGTATTTTATAACTTTTTGACATATTTAATAAAATATAATTATAAATGGCATTCAATACATAAAATTATAATTTTATAACTATAAAAATTAAATAAATATAATTATAAATGGAATTTACTACATAAAATTATAATTTTGTAATTATAAAAATTAAATAAATATACTTATAATTCATAAATACCACATATACAATAATACATATCCAATTATTAATTATAATTCTATAATTAGTATAGATATAGACAATAGTATATAAAGAATATCAACAAAATAAGAACAAGGTGATCAACAAAATATCGTTGAAATAGGCAACATGTAAATGTGAGTGTTTTCAAAGTGCTAACATCATATCCATAATCTAATAACCAAAATACTAATATAAGAACCCAAAGCCACATTCATAATCTAAGAACTAAAATATTATCATCAAAATAGACAAGTCAAAAAGTAAAAGTTCTTTTAAAGTGCTAATAACATATCCATAATCTAAGAACTGAAAACCACATCCATAATCACTTGCTTGCGCAATAAAGGTGGGCATTGAGGAAGAGCCCTGAGCTTGGCCACATCATTCATGAGAAAGTTATAAATTTTAAGAATCTTCTCCTCCTCACATCCACATTCTTGAATCATCCCTGAAATATGTGGAGTATATATCTCTTTAAACACCTTATTCCCTTCACTTAGAACATCTGCAATAACATCCATCTATCTTGTCTGCAATTAAATGCATTTGGAAAGGGTCTTTATCTTTGGATCCAGAACCCCTTTTGGCCTTAGAGCTCTCACTAGTAGAGTGGTCATCAAGTGGGGTAATTTCCATATTGAGTGAAACATTCTCAAAAGACTCCTCATTTTCCACATCAACAAATTCATGCCTAGCTACGTTTCTTCGTATTTGAAGGGGTATCACCATCATTCCCATTAGCTCTATCAATGCCATAAAGAGCAACCATCTTCTCATAATTAGGTATAGATGTATTTTTCCAATTGGCTGCTTTTGGTTTAACCTGAAAAATACAAATCATTTCCATTGGTTTGGCTATTTCATCCTCAAACGTACAGAATGCATGATTTAATACCAAAAGCAAACTAATATAGGTTTATACAAGTTTAAAATATGAGTAAAACTTGGTATAAGCCTGAATTTCAAGAGGGACTCTAGAGCCATCTAGTTAATTGTACAAGGAATTTATCTTTTAATTCAATAATAGCTCCTAACACATTATAGAAATGACGACTAACTGTCTTACCTCAACGCTTAAACCAAAATTTAACCACACGGTTTTTTGATTTATGTGATAAGATGTAAAGGGTAAATAATGAGAAGGGTAATGTGATAATATTTTAAAATAGTATGGATATATTAGTCAATATAAATCCAAACATTAACCTTTCCCTCCAAATTCCCCCAATTTTGGAGGGGAGGTTAAAAGGGGAAGGGAGGGAAAACTTTCTAAAATTTTCCCTCCCCTCCTACAAATTTTAACTATCTAAATAAGGGAGGAGACCAAAATCCCCCCATTTCCATCCCCTCCCTCCCCTCAGAACAAACAAACCCTTACTGGATTTGTCCCTTCCAATCCTGTTCCTGATTACTTTTCAATTCTTATGCTTGGCCGTAGGTTTGTTATGATTGGAGCCATGGTGCAGAAAATTACAATTCAGCGGCAGCGATGAACTATATTTACTTGCACTTACCACAGGTACACGTGTGCACAGAGTCACCTATGAAAATTAACATCTTATCTTTCTACTATCGAACCTGGATCAAAACCACATGAAGATGAAAAGATTAAAATATTAATAGGGTTAATAATATATTTGATCCCTCAAATTTATTCTCATTTTAATTTTGGTCCATCTTAGGACAAAATGATCCAGATTTTTATTGAGTTATAGGAATAACTATTTTAAACTAAATGAAACCTGAGGGACCAAAATCATCTCAAACCTATAGTTTAAAACTTGAGGAACCAAAAACCAAAATAAGGCAAAACTTAAATAAAAGAGAAAAAAAAAGACAATGCTGTTTATTTTTCGCTCTTTGGCAATTGTTTTTGGAAAAAAAAAAAGGATTGATTACTTGCGTTTTCATTTAATTTCTCTTTTTTATTCTATTTGCCTGCTTGTCTAACTGAACATATTTAAAGCCTTGAAGAGGGAAAATGAGTTAAGGGATTCTGCTTTCTTCTAACCTCATTATTTTATCATGATGCTTAAAAACATAAGATTGAAAGTAGCTCCCTGTATTGATATTTTCTTTCTGTTTAATTTATTCAAATAATCCAAGCAATCTGAATTTCTTTGAAATATTGTGAACAGGATGCTGAGGTTAAAGCTAAGCCCTGAACTGGAAGTGAGGGTAGGAAATGAAGCTTCATATTAGAAGAGGCTTTGAAAGTGGAATCAACTTTTGGATGATTTGTTTTAGTGCAAATGCTAGATTTTGTGTTTGGTCATCAAATCATTATATCCATGAATGAATCATCAAATGCTAGATTCATTCATGGATAAAATGATTTGAAGGGCATGTTTACATGGCCCAATCCTGTCTCCCCCGATCCTGCCTTCTCCGGCCGGATCCTCCGCGCTCTCCACCATCCTCTCCTCCTCCACCACCGTTTCCACTCCTTCTTCATATTGGGGGCCACCTCCAATGTCTACACCGTCACCCTCTCCTCCCTCCCCTCCTGCACCTGCCCCGACCGCACCACCCCTTGCAAGCACTTCCTCTTCATCCCCATTCGTGTTCTTGGCCTCCCCCTCGATCACTTCTGCCTACGCCGGCGAACCATCGGCCTCTCCCAACTCCGCCGCCTCCTCGACCTCCCTACCTCGCCGGACACCCTCGCCGGCTCCGCTCTTCGCGAGAGCTTTCACCAGCTTTTCTTCACCGAAAGGCAGGAACCCAGTATAGAGGTGGAGGATGGGACCTTGTGTCCCATTTGTATGGAAGAAAAGGTCGTCGCCTGTGGAAGAGTGTCTGATGAGGTGGAAGCGAAACGATGGCGCTGAACTTTTTTTTTTTTTTAAGAAAATGCGGTCTAATATTATAAAATATTTTTTTGGACTTATCTAATATGTTAAAATATTTTTTAAGTAGTATGTAATATCATAAAATAATTTTTAATGTTTTTAATTCCTTAAAATATTTTTTTGTTGTACTCAATGTATTATTAGACTTGTTGTAATTTTATCTTTAATATATTTTTTCAACTCCAAAAATTACTTTAAAATATTTTTTTTTGGTATTTTTAACCCTTTAAAATATTTTTTAGTTGTACGTAGTCTCAGGAGACTGATTACAATTTTACTATTAATGTATTTTTTTTAAGTAGTAATGAGCACCCAAAACTTATAATACTGATTTATTCATTTCCTTCCCCTCTAAAATATTTTTCCTGTAGCACTTAATATTTTAAAGTAATTTTTAAATATTTTTCCAGTTACCCTCTCTTATCATTGTCACAAAAGGCACTTATGTTAAAGACAATCCAAACAAGCTCAACTTTTACAAAAATCATTTATACCACCGCAAATCCAAACATAAACCATATTACACAATCTAAATTTTATCCAAAAATAAGATTATTAAAAATCAAATTAAAAAAAATCACTTTTACTATCACTGTTTCAAACTCGCACACATAATCTCACCTCACAACACTATGGTATCTCATTCATTGTTCCAAAGTTTCTTGAGATTTGAGTAGTTGTTATGACCCCACAAGAAGATGATAGCCCACAGTCGGTCATAGATGGTCTCACATTATTCGGATCCTTTGCTTTTCTCTCATTTGTTGGATCGATAAGAAAACAATTACGAACAAATCAAAGGTGCAAAGTGAAATGTGTAATAGTGTTGGGGTGAGTAGAATGATGGAAGAAAATTGAACTGAGAGAGAAACATCGTTCATTACATTATCGGAAAATATGCTTACCCCCCATAATCTATGTCTATCTGCAAAGGACCACCATATCTCAAATTCGCTAAACTTTCTAGAGTGGAGTTATCATGGACGCTACAGTAACTCTTTAGGGCTTGTTTTGTTGCTTCTGTGTATTTTTCAGACTGAAAATCAGCAAGTGTTCCATTAAATCTGTAAAATTGAGCATTTTCAAGTGTAGTCATTTACTAAAGTGTGTAATAACTTTTTCTTTCAAACAAAATTTCAACTCATGCTATCTCCTTTTTTATGTTGTTGCAGAACCCAGTATCCAAGCCTCTGCTTTCTATGTGGTGTGTGAAACTTTCTGGGAAAACCACAAAAGTTTGCTGATAATCGAGAGTAGGGGAAAGAAGCAATTATATCCCAAGAAAAATCAAAGTGTGCGACCCACATACACTAAAAGTAACGTCAGTTTGCCCTCAGTTAACAGCTTTCTCAAAATTACCCAAATTTATAAAGTTTATGTCTGCTTTAACACATTTGAAAACTTCATGGGTAAGAAAGTAACAAAATTGAAAGAATGAATTAATCATGAGAGGTGTCCATTGTTAAAGGGGGTCTATTTCACTGAACATATATATAATTTTGAGTAGATTTTGGAAGGTTGCCTCAGAAGCACAGATAGAATGTTCTCCATCCATGGGCGGCACAATTTGGTGTTCATCGCCGCTAACTCTCAAACAAGGCAAGTGAGCGAATCAACTGAGAAAGGTAAAACCTAACGCCCATTAATTAGAGGTTGATGACAAAGAGTTGACAAGGATGCCAAGGAGTTAACTATAGAACATGAAAATTTCATTGAATGATGAATGAAGAATTGGAAGAAGGAGAAGGGCGTAGCCGCATACGGCTAGAGTTTCATGATGAAGAAGTTAAGGAGAGACAAATTAGGGATTAAAAAATAGATTAAAATAATTTATTTGAATTATATTTTTATTTAAAAATAAAATAATATAAATTAAGTAAATACCATGTAGGATTAAAATTAAATGAGGTGTTGTGTTACAAGTCCAGCTCGCTTTGTTAGCATTGCACCGTCACTACTTAATTTCACTTGGTCAGCATTTTCCGTTGGTAGCAATAACAGTGTTAAATTTGAAAGACTAAAAGTACACTTTATAAATATAAAGGATTAAAATGAAACCTCATGTAAATATAAATGACCAAAAATATATTTTAACCTACCATTTATTTAAGTGGTGTTAACCTGAAATTGAAAATTTTTTTCCCAATAATGAACTTTTTTTTTGGAACAATCCGATAATGAACTTGACTTGTTTAAAATTATACATTAAAAATGATATAGTAACAACAATGATAATAAAAATTAGGGAAAATTAGGGAGAAGGACCTAGTGGGAATAATACTTAGTAGATATGACCTTAAAAAGTGCAATTATTTAGAAGGACTAAATACTAAGATATGAATTTAAAAATACAAAATTATCTCTCTTATATTCTCTCCCACCACATCCTATAATTTTTCCATGATTTCATGAAATAATCAAGATTTATTTTAAATAATTCAGACTAATTTATATTTTAAATTTTAAATTCATAAAATAATTATATATAATTAAATAAATTAAATTCACAACCAACAGTCCAACATTAATTAATTTATTTTTCATCCTTTTTCAATTGAATAATGAGCCAATCAATGTCATAAAGTTTAGGCAAAATTACTCCTAGGTCTCAAAGACCAAACAAAATAACAACAAAATCTCTTTGAAAAGTCAAACATTAGAAAAATTCCTAATGACTTTTTTAATGTTATTTTCCAAAATCAAATGACAAAGTTACCCTTAGTTTATTAGTCATTTTACAGTTGACAACTTCATCAGTTATTATAACTTCATCAGGATTTTCACAACATGTGTTTATGTAATGAGTAAATTTTAAGTTTGCTAAGTCCCTACGTTCACAATTGTCATTGCGTGTTATAACAACTGTTTGAGTGATTTTTTACACAGTCTTTTTGTTGTCTTAATGAAATGACCTTTTCCGGAACTTCAAAATAACAATGGCATATACCTTATTTAATAACTGGTTATGCTTGTGTTTACAACATATTTAGTCTTTTTTAATTCCACTCTTTTTATATTGCTTCCACACAAAATTATTTTCTGTATTTGCGTATCTTTTTTTTATTTTTTTCCTAATATATTCTCTAGGTTTAATTTTAATACTAGAGAATATATTAGGAAAATTGTTATGGTATTCTAGGATATGGGGAGAGAATATATGAAGTTTAGGTAAGGGTAATTTAGTATTTTTTGAAAATATTTTTTATTTGTTCCTTCTAAATAATTACAATTTTTATGGTCCTCTCACCTAAATATTACTCCCACTAAGTCCTTCTCCCTAATAAGTTAAAAAAGACCAATGAAAAAATAGAGTTAAAAAAGAGTGACATGTAAGATGTGATGTCAAGTAAGTGCCTGTTTGGCTTAGCGGTGGAGAAATATTTTTTTTTTTGTTTGCACATGGGCTTTTGAAAAAGTCAGATTATAGATGAGATTTGTGTTTGGATTGGCGGTGGTAGAACTTACTTTTTTTTCTAACCTTAAACATGTTTGGATTAGTATTTGAAAAGTCCGTTTAGATAGGAAGTGATTGAAAAATGCATGGATTTTATTAAATACTATATATATTAGTTATATATATTGTGATAATTGAAGGAAAAAAATATTTAAAAAATTTGATAAAATAAAAAAGGGGAAATTATTATTGGAAAAAAGAAAGAAAAACACACGGAAGTGCTTAATTTTAAAAAGGATAAATTCATATTTAAATTAGAATGCATACATGAAATGTCTTATTATTAGATCATCTAACCCTAACAAGTTAATCTCTGATAGCTACTTTTGGAAATAATATGTGCACTTTTGAGAAAAAGTTTATGAGTATTTTTACATCTTAAAACTAAATAAAATTTGATGAAATAAAAAAAGTTCAATTATTATTAAAAAAAATACACTAAAGTTCAATTATTATTAATGCCCCACCACGTTCATAGTTCCGATGTGAGAGGCAACTTAAAATTTTTTTTTGGTCATAGAAGCTCCGCGTCTTGTCTTCAAGAAGCAACTTTCAACAACTTCTCAAAGAAGCTCTTTCTTTCTCTAAAGCTCATCCCATCTGGACGTTTTCCCAAACACAAACTTTCCACCCAACTAGGTTATTGGGTTCCAACTAGGCTTTGTTTGCCCTTTACTATGTTCTCAAACAGACCCTAAGATAAAATTGCTTGAGGTGTCACAGTGTGTAGATGAGGTGGTGCAATCAGTCCAAACAATGTTTTTCGTATGTGCAATGTCTGAAATGCAATGGTAAACTTAGGTCATGATTTTTATTCCATGTCTTTATTCAGTTGTGGTGGTACATTTTCATGGCTTTCAATATTTACATGTTTTAATCTTTTTTGCGTGGATTATGCCCCAGGGTAATGCTGAGTTTATCTTGTGATGTATAAAACCCAAGTTATGTGTATCATTCCTCGTTTTATTAAATTGTCTTACTCCCAAAAAGAGTATAACCGCAAGTATCATTTGTTAGATTTTCATAACTGTACGGAGAGGTGTTTAAATCTGGGATCGGGACCAGGACCCATCACTCCCGGTCTCGGTCCCGGTAATCTCGGGTGGGACCGAGATTAAACCAGAAAATCCCGGTTTTTTAAAAAATAATATTATTATTTTAGTTAAATTTTTTATAATCTAGTGTTTAAAATAATTATTTAACATCTAATAAAGCCATAATAATCACATAAGCTGATCTAGAATTGAATAACAACATTTTATTATTATTATTATTATTATTATCACCTTCATCATTTTTGTTATTATTTTTATACATTATATAGTAGGATTAATATCACGATATATACAGTTTAACTTCAACTAAATATGTGATATACATTTTATCAAATGAAAACTTAAATTATAGGATAAAAAATATAAAAATAAAATAATGACTTAGTTTTTAAGAAAAAAATTTAAAAAAAAAATAAAAAAATGGGACTAGGACCGGGATTAGTTTAAACCGGGACCCACATTCGAGTGACATTTTCTTCCCTTCCTTCCCTCCACGGGATTTCTCACCACAGTGTTCAGTTTGCTTCTCTTCTCTCTCTCTCTCACATTCTCTGTTGAGCTTTCTCGTCCGTGTTGGCTCTCGTTCCGTCGTTTCACAATGACGACTTTCGGAGCGGCAAACACTAATCCCAACAAATCTTTCGAGGTACGTTCGTCAAACCTCCTGAACTGACGGAGTCAGTTTCCGTGTTTCTGAGCTGCTGTGGAGTGTATTCAAATTACAAAGCTCTGCTAGTCTGCTTCTGCGGTTCTTATTTTGTAAACTAAACTTGGATATATTTAATCGCTACTCGTATTGGTCGAGATTTTTTAAGAAGGAATTGCTACCCAGATTATCGGATTGTTGGTAGCTATACATTCGTAGGGTCTAGGCTTATCCTGCATCAGGAGAGGCATTCTGTGATTAGCTTACCGTTACTTGTTTTTTTGTAATTTATTAACTATTTATTTTTCTACAAGAATGATGATTTATATGAAAAATGCAATTTTCAGGTGACTCAACCACCTGGTGATTCTGTTTCAAGTCTTGCTTTCAGTCCCAAGGCCAACTTCCTTGTGTCTACATCATGGGATAACCAGGTTTGCAATGTCTGACTTTGTTTCTGTGATTTGCATATTATTCATGAATTGATTGGAAGTGTCAAGGAAAGATGAATGATAATATAAGATAGGAGCTCCTGTCTTTCTCCTACAATATGTTCTGTTTCATCATATCTTACTCTTAGTGTGATTGCTTGATTGACAAGCTATTCCTGCATGAACAATCTTGTAGGTACGATGTTGGGAGATAGTAAGGAATGGAACTTCAGTAAGCAGTACGCCCAAGGCGTCAATAGCTCATGATCAACCTGTAATCTACCTGAATACAAATATAAAATTGTTCTTTGAGCCTGAACCTGCGTTGGTCAGACATTTTGACATAATACTTGTTTCCTATTGAAGGCTTTATGCTCCGCATGGAAGGATGATGGAACGACTGTTTTTTCTGGAGGATGCGACAAGCAGGTCAAAATGTGGCCTCTTTTGTCTGGCGGGCAAGCAGTGACTGTTGCCATGCATGATGGTCCCATTAAAGAGATCGCATGGATACCCGAGATGAATCTTTTAGCCACAGGAAGCTGGGACAAGACCCTGAAGTCTGCAATTTATTTTTTCCCTCTTTATTTACATATTAAAAAGTTCCATTTTTATGTTTATCAGCTTTATTGTTGCTAGTATTCAAAATACTGATTATGAATTGTGATGGATAATATTTGTGAATTATCAGATGTATATGATTTTAGACCAATGCATCTTCGCATTATCTTATAAAGCTGATCAAATTGTATAACAAGAGCAATTACGTAATGCCAGAATGCAATGGCTATAACCTGCAAGCATTTCACAGGAAAACATAACACATTGCATTCTTATGGCTGTGTTAGTGTCGTAGAAACTACATCTGGTTGGGCCACTCATTTCTATTTACTTTTGGATATATAGGTTTTTTTAGATAACACATGCTCCATTCTGATACAGGGTGTTGTGTTTATAGTAATTGATAGACAGCATTATACATTGATCTTTATTAACATTGTATTCCAGCAAATATTATTCTGCTTCCACTTTATTTGTGGTTTCATGCTTTCATCTGAAATTAATGAGAGGTAGCTCTCACAGCTGGGCCTTTTCCTTTCATTCTTCTCGTTAAGGATTTCATGCAAGCCTGATCATGAACTTCCGTGTTACTTTGCAATAGTGTATTCATGACTTCGGTTGTCACTGTGAACTGTCAGCTCTCGGAAACTTTTAGGATTTTTGTTTAGACAAAAATGCATCTTCTATGCTGTTAACTGTTCTAGATACTTCTGGCTGTCTACATTACTTTATGCTTTCCTCACCTTCTATTAGGTATTGGGATACTAGGCAGTCAAATCCTGTGCATACTCAACAACTTCCTGATCGCTGTTATGCAATGAATGTGATATATCCTCTGATGGTTGTGGGAACTGCAGATAGAAATCTGCTGGTATTCAATTTGCAGAATCCTCAGGTAATATTTTATGATTTCTGTGATAGTATTTTGTAGCTATTTTGTTGGTTTTAAGTGATAGGTTATGACGCTGAATTGCAGCAGAAAATAAGATGATTATATCCAGGAGCTGAAATTTTCAGCGAAGCATTTGGTTGAGTATCCAATCAATATCAATGCATATAATCTATAGGAAGCCACAATATTTATTGGTCAAGAACAATGCGTGCACTGCATGGGACCCACATCTAGTTTGAGTAATTTGAGTAATATTTACTATTGCATAATTTTCATAGTTATGAGAAATGTGCGTTAAATGATGTTATATTCTTCTGTCAATAACTGAAGATGATCCCCCTAAATTGTCAGTGTGTCTAAATTGATCAGGGTCCTCATTTACTGTAGTTACCATTGTTTTTATTTAGGTTGGTTATAGTTTGGAACCTTTGATGTCTTTTTGTGACTTTACTTGAATAACATAGATGTAGTTTATTTTTTGTTTTTGTTTTTGATAAAAATATAATGTAGTTGTATTTTACTTTTTCTGTTGATTCTGGATTTCCGTAGTTCCACAAGAACTAATTAAAGGGCAGTGATTCTTATTATCTGAACAGCAACTAACTTGATAAATATCAATATAATGTTTGTCTTCAAATCAATGTTCAAAATTTCAACAGAAAGAGTTCAAAAGAATCCAATCACCCTTGGAGTATCAGACAAGATGTGTTGCTGCTTTTCCGGATCAGCAAGGTTTTTTGGTATGCATTGACTTATGATTTACATTTACATAGAGCAAAATGTGCTGCGGAATTTCAATCTTTGTTTCTATTTGTTATTTAGACATCTGGGTAATAACGGCTATATTTTCCGGAGGATTTTGAATTGATGTGTTAGATGAAGGTTTAAAGGCCTGATCTATTGAGCTGATGAGATTCAATTCGATTTAATGGAGAGTTTGGATTGGATTTTATTCCCAATCCTTTCTTTGTAGAATTTATTTGTATATAACATTAAACATTACAAATCCTAACTGGCCGCATTGTAATTATTGCTACCGGTCAAATCTCCATTTGCTGAAAACATTACTCTGGTTATTCCAAGATTTCTTGTTGGCATGAATGTGTAATGATCTCTTTCTCTGTAGGTTGGTTCAATAGAGGGAAGGGTTGGAGTACATCACCTGGATGATGCACAACAGGACAAGAACTTTACTTTCAAATGCCACAGAGAGAATAATGAGATATATTCAGTCAACTCTTTGAATTTCCATCCTGTAATACTATGATAATTTTCAACATTGATGATGTTAATTTGATGATTAATAGCTTATATCTTATTTAATATCTGTGTGCAGTTACATCACACTTTTGCAACTGCTGGATCTGATGGCGCTTTTAATTTTTGGGATAAGGACAGTAAACAGAGACTCAAGGTTTCTCCTCAAGTCTAAAATCCTCCTTCCCACCCCTCGTTTTAGCTTTTTCTTGCAGAAATTGATCTCTATAAACTTCCAAATGATGCATCAGTTATCTCCATATGATGTTTTATCTGATTTTTAGAGGATAAGATTTTGCAGATGCTTTTAATAGTCGGGGTCGTTCTGTTTGTGTGTCTCAACCCTAGACAAAGATGTGCAGCCACTTTTATGATAATTTTGTGGTTATTTTCTTGCTAATATATGGTGCAGCTAAGCTTAGAATTCAACCCTTACAGGATGCAGTTGAAGATTGAATCATTTTATAATGGAATTTATATGCTTTTTTCCTTTGGGGTTCATACTTCTTGAGTGTTGATTATTTCTCCCTATCTTGAGGATAATGGAAAGTCTTCTATCAACCCATCTAGTTATATTATTGGAGTATTTGGTATGTTTTTGCTATTGTTATTTTGCTTGTAATACTTTACTGTGTTTGCAGGCCATGCAAAGGTGTAGTATGCCTATACCGTGCTGTACATTTAATAATGATGGTTCCATATTTGCTTATGCGGTATGTCTTATTTCAGTGTTTTCTCAAATTGTATTTTTCTGCATTCCATGCAGCCTGTGTTTTTAAACAATGAGGCCTATGTTGTATAGATCTGTTTTGACATTCATAATTTTGGTTCTTTTGAAGTGTCCCCATTCTTGTGCATGCACATCAAGAAGTGCATGTTTCCAAGTGTCAAATCTGCTGCATTTATTTTATTACATGTGATGTTAAATATCACTGTGAAAATTCATTCATTTCGGGTTTATATTTTCTAGATGTATTTAAGAATTATGGGTGTGCTCTCAAGTCAGATGCCAATTTTTGTGGTCCTATTTCCTGAATGCACAATGATTATCATCTTTATATAACCATGCGCTTCTCTCCTTGTATTATTTTAATACTTGGAGACAAGGTGAGAGTAACATAATGTGTTGCTTCCTGGCTGGATGTACTTACATATTTAATTACCTTGAATATATTTGAATTTGTAAATTGAGTGTTCACTGTATACAAATTCAATATATATATATATATATTCCCGCTTACAGATTATGCATTCTGTTGAAAGTAATGATGTCTGTAGAGCAAAAGGTGACAATAATTGAAAATTGAAAACTGAAAACGCAGGATTGATAAATTTAAATATTCAATGATTTGGTTGATTATTATTGTATCTATATTAATTAAAATACCATTTTGATGTGGGAGTAAACCAAGATATAATTCGAGCTGCTTAAATCTCATCCTGCTACTTAGGTTTAGATGTTTGGGTTAGCCTATCACGCATATGTAATGAGGATTGCAATTGGTTCTGAATCCAGCAAAGCAAAATAATTGCAGCTTTTGTTCTCCCATGAGCTTTCTACTCAGCTTTTGTTCTTTTACTGGATTTGTCCCTTCCAATCCTGTTCCTGATTACTTTTGAATTCTTATGCTTGGCCGTAGGTTTGTTATGATTGGAGCCATGGTGCAGAAAATCACAATTCAGCGGCAGCGATGAACTATATTTACTTGCACTTACCACAGGTACACGTGTGCACAGAGTCACCTATGAAAATTAACATCTTATCTTTATACTACTGAACCTGGATCAAAACCACAAGAAGATGGAAAGATTAAAATATTAATAGGGTTCATAACATCTTTGATCCCTCAAATTTGTTCTCATTTTAATTTTGGTCCATCTTAGGATAAAATGATCCAGATTTTTATTGAGTTATAGGGACAACTATTTTAAACTAAATGAAACCTGAGGGACCAAAATCACCTCAAACCTATAGTTTGAAACTTGAGGAACCAAAAACCAAAATAAGGGAAGACTTAAATAAAAGAGAGAGAAAAAAGACTATGCTGTTTATTTTTTGCTCTTTGGCAATTGTTTTTGGAAAGAAAAAAGGATTGATTACTTGCGTTTTCATTTAATTTCTCTTTTTTATTCTATTTGCCTGCTTGTCTAACTGAACATATTTAAAGCCTTGAAGAGGGAAAATGAGTTAAGGGATTCTGCTTTCTTTTTACCTCATTGTTTTATCATGATGATTGAAAGTAGCTCCCTGTATTGATATTTTCTTTCTGTTTAATTTATTCAAATAATTCAAGCAATCTGAATTTCTTTGAAATATTGTGAACAGGATGCTGAGGTTAAAGTTAAGCCCTGAACTGGAAGTGAGGGTAGGAAATGAAGCTTCATATTAGAAGAGGCTTTGAAAGTGGAATCAACTTTTGGATGATTTGTTTTAGTGCAAATGCTAGATTTCCCTTCCTCTAATGGTTTATTTTGTGTTTGGTCATCAAATCATTATATCCATGAATGAATCATCAAATGCTAGATTCATTCATGGATATAATGATTTGAAGGGCATGTATAGAATGATATGCCTATTTTGTTGGCAATTTTCGTGAAAGGAGGATTGATTGAATTTTCTAAAACATTTATCAAAGCTGTATGTATCTGTCATGCACTCATGCTAGTAACACAGTTACTGCTGCTTCAGTTATCAGTAATATTCAGCTGAATTCTTTTTTTGTGGGTGAAGTAGACAGAAAGTAGTGGGTCCCATCTCCTTGTCCATGAGATTCATAGGCATAGAAGTATTTCTTTACGTTCTAAAATTAAGAGCTGAATATGATATTTGTTTTAGTTTTAAATATAAGAATTTAATCATTTTTATCTCCCAAAGTTATATTGTATCTCTATCAACGGCATATATTGAGAGATTTTCATCCAAGGGTAATTTCATGAGGGCATTTTAGGAAAACCAACACACTTGTTATAAATAATTTATTTAACTAATTTTTTTAACATCCACAAATTAATTATTTAACTCCTCCTTTGATAACAATAGGAAATAGGTCAACATGACAGGAAGAAATAGGTAGTACGAAGAAATATGTGGGGAACATGTGAGTGTTTGGAGGCGCGTTTACATGGCCCAATCCTGTCTCCCCCGATCCTGCCTTCTCCGGCCGGATCCTCCGCGCTCTCCACCATCCTCTCCTCCTCCACCACCGTTTCCGCTCCTTCTTCATACTGGGGGCCACCTCCAATCTACACCGTCACCCTCCCCTCCCTCCCCTCTTGCACCTGCCCCGACCGCACCACCCCTTGCAAGCACTTCCTCTTCATCATCATTCGTGTTCTTGGCCTCCCCCTCGATCACTTCTGCCTACGCCGGCGAACCATCCGCCTCTCCCAACTCCGCCGCCTCCTCGACCTCCCTACCTCGCCGGACGCCCTTGCCGGCTCCGCTCTTCGTGAGAGGTTTCACCAGCTTTTCTTCACCGAAAGGCAGGAACCCACTATAGAGGTGGAGGATGGGACCTTGTTTCCCATTTGTATGGAAGAAAAGGGAAAAGAAGACAAGGTCGTCGCCTGTGGAAGAGTGTCTGATGAGGTGGAAGCGAGACGATGGCGCTGAACTTTTTTTTTTTTTTTTAAGAAAATGCAGTCTAATATTATAAAATATTTTTTTGAAGTTATCTAATATGTTAAAATGTTTTTTAAGTAGTATGTAATATAATAAAATAATTTTTAATGTTTTTAATTCCTTAAAATATTTTTTTAGTTGTACTCAATGTGTTATTAGACTGATTGTAATTTTATCTTTAATATACTTTTTCAACTCCAAAAATTACTTTAAAATATTTTTTAGTGTTTTTAATCCTTTAAAATATTTTTTAGGTTCACCTAGTCTCCAAGACTGATTACAATTTTACTGTTAATGTATTTTTTTAATAATAATGAGCACCCAAAACTTATAATACTGATTTATTCATTTTCATCCCCTCTAAAATATTTTTCTTGTAGCACTTAATATTTTAAAGTAATTTTTAAATATTTACTTGATTTTTTAAATATTTTTAAATATTTTCATCCCCTCTTATCATTGTTATAAAAGCCACTTATGTTAAAATCAATCCAAATAAGTTTAACTTTTATAAAAATCATTTATACAACCGTAAATCCAAACAACCTTATGGGAAAACCACAAAAGTTTGCTGATAATCGAGAGGAGGGGAAAGAAGCAATTATATCCCAAGAAAAATCAAAGTGTGCGACCCACATACACTAAAAGTAACGTCAGTTTGCCCCCAGTTAACAGTTTTCTCAAAATTGCCTCAATTTATAAAGTTTATGTTTGCTTTAACACATTTGAAAACTTCATGGGTAAGAAAGTAGTAAAATTGAAAGAATGAATTAATCATGAGAGATATCCATTGTTAAAAGGGGTCTATTTCATTGAACATATATACAATTTTGAGTAGATTTTGGAAGGTTGCCGTAGAAGCACAGATAGAATGTTCTCCATCCATAGGCGGCACAATTGAATGTTCATCGCCACTAACTCTCAAACAAGGCAAGTGAGCGAATCAACTGAGAAAGGTATAACCTAACGCCCATTAGTTGCCGCAGACGGCTAGAGTTTCATGATGAAGAAATTAAGGAGAGACAAATTAGGGATTAAAAAATAGATTAAAATAATTTATTTGAATTATATTTTTATTTAAAAATAAAATAATATAAATTAAGTAAATACTATGTAGGATTAAAATTAGATCAGGTGTTGTGTTACAAGTCCAGCTCACTTTGTTAACATTGCACCATCACTACTTAATTTCGCTTGGTCAGCATTTTCTGTTGGTAGCAATAACGGTGTTAAATTTAAAGGACTAAAAGTATACTTTATAAATATAAAGGACTAAAATGAAACCTCATGTAAACATAAATGACCAAAAATATACTTTAACCTACCATTTATTTAAGTGGTGTTAACCTGAAATTGAAAATCTTTTTCCAATAATGAACTTTTTTTTGGGAACAATCCGATAATGAACTTGAATTGTTTAAAATTATACATTAAAAATGATATAGTAACAACAATGATAATAAAAATTAGGGAAAATTAGGGAGAAGGACCTAGTGGGAATAATCAAGATTTATTTGAAATAATTCAGACTAATTTAAATTTTAAATTCATAAACTAATTATATATAATTAAATAAATTAAATTCACAACCAACAGTCCAACATTAATTAATTTATTTTTCATCCTTTTTCAATTGAATAATGAACCAATCAATGTCATAAAGTTTAGGGAAAATTACTCCCAAGTCCCAAAGACCAAACAAAATAACAGCAAAATCCCTTTGAAAAGTCAAACATTAGAAAAGTTCCTAATGACTTTTTTAATGTTATTTTCCAAAGTCAAATGACAAAGTTATCCTTAGTTCATTAGTCATTTTATAGTTAACAACTTCATCAGTCATTATAACTTCATCAAGATTTTCACAACATATGTTTATGCAATGAGTTAATTTTAAGTTTGCTAAGTCCTTACGTTCACAACTGTCATTGCGTGCTATAACAACTACTTGAGTGATTTTTTACACATTCTTTTTGTTGTCTTAATGAAATGACCTTTTCCAAAACTTCAAATATAACAACGGCATATACCTTGTTTAATAACTGGTTATGCTTGTGTTTACAACATATTTACTCTTTTTTAATTCCACTCTTTTTATATTGCTTCCACACAAAATTATTTTCTATATTTGCGTATCTTTTTTTAATTTTTTCCTAATATATTCTCTAGGTTTAATTTTAATACTTACTCAACTAATCAAAAATCACATCAAAATTATACAAAACAAATGTTATAGACTTCAAATAAAACATACCTACACACATATACCGATAAGTTTTAATATGGAAAGTTGTTATGGTATTCTAGGATATGGGGAGAGAATATATGAAGTTTAGGTAAGGGAAATTTAGTATTTTTTTGAAAATATTTTTTATTTGTTCCTTCTAAATAATTACAATTTTTATGGTCCTCTCACCTAAATATTACTCCCACTAAGTCTTTCTCCCTAATTTTCCCTAAAAATTACATTAATGTGTGTGTGTCTATATATATATATATATATATCTAACACACTGTTTTATCATCATTATTATTAGTGGAGAGTTCAAGAAGGATTCAATTCCATGAGGAAGGCTCTAATGTATATGAAATTCCATATATACCATCAGGTCTACAGTAGAGGGGCAAACTTTGTGTCCAACGTCTCAGAGGCAGAACATGATAGCAAACATTAAGAACAAGGGGAAGAAGACTATTACCTAGGATAATGAAGTCTTTGTATGTAATCATTGAATGGCATCAGGACCACTTATGTGATTGGCATCTTTTTGTATCCATTTGATGGCACTGAGACCATTTATGTGATTGAATATTGGTTGTTTTGGTCTCTTTGTATACATTGAATGGCACTAGGAACACTTAAGTGATAGGAAGATTGTTTTGGCAACTTTTTTTCATTTGTATCCACTTAATGGTTTATGAATGATTTTGTTAGAAAATCCCTTCATTATAGTTCTAGATCATATCCCTTGATTTTATGATCTAGACTGAGTTTTCAGTTTTAGGAAAGTTTCCTATTTTCAATTGATTATAACCCCTTATTTCTCTCCCCTAATTAGTCTCTCTAAGTCTATATATTATAACCTTTCCATTAGAATATTATACATCATTAAGAGTGAATTTTTCCTTTCCAACTTTATCAAATTATAATTACAATTTTGTTGGATTTATTATCCCAATTGGCCTTCCCAAAAGTTGATTCCTTTGCTTTCTTCTTACAATATTTTCAAGTAAATTAATGTCTCTTTCTGTTTTTACCTAATTGGAAATATTACATGCTCATGTCACTAAACAAGACGATAATTAGCTATGCAATTAGTTTTAACCTAATTGACAATTTTTTTATTGGTATAACAAGACTATTTACTTCAAACATAATTGTCCAAATTCTGTCAAATCTGAGTCTGAATAGAGACCATAATTGAATGGGAATATAGTGAAACAGAGACAGGAATTTCTGGACAGAGGGCTCACTCGAACCCACATGAGGGCGAACATACTTTTTATTGAAGCCCTGTTTTTCTGAAAGTTTTTAACTTTCATCGCACCTTTAGGCTCCATATTCACTAAACAACACCCCAACAATTTCCTCACCTTAACTCCCACATTAGGCTCTAATGTGCCGTACAAAGAAAACCACACCCACATCATCAACAATGATCCCATTGCAAGTCTAAACCACATTAGGATGCAGATTGCAAGCATAAATAAAGAAGCTGGACTCTCCCAATGAAGATTGAGTCTAACCAAAAGTGCTAGTTTCTTACAATATGACAAACTAATATTTAAGTTCACTATAAGGGGTGTCCATAATTTGTTTATGACAGTATTTCATAGGAGTGTTCAAAACCCCAACAGGACTAGGATACCCCAATCCCGGTTCCCGTCCTAGGTTTTGGCTATGATGCAATTTGCATCCTAGTCCTAGTCCTAGTAGTACTGGGACAGAACAGGGAAATCCCGGTTTATTTTTTAAAAGATATTTTCTCCGGTCTTATTTATAAACAATTTTTTCTTTGATTGTGCAAAACGAACTGGTAGTTAAAAGTAATAAGTGTGTAAAAAATGCCAATTTTTTTTTTCATATATGCCCCTATTTATTAAAAGAGTATAGGAGAGAGAATAGATAAAAAGTATGAGAGATAATGCGTATAAAATATGAGAGAAAATGAACATTTAATAAAGGTAAAATGGGAAAAAGAAGCTTACATTTTCAGTCAAAAAGTAAAAGTTGCTTATAAAAAGGGATCAGTCCTATGAGAGAGAAAGTTGCTTATAAATAGAATCGGAGGGAATAATAAACTTAAAAAAATATCATTATATTCGTTAAATTCTCCATATTCTATTGTTTAAAGTAATCATTTAACAACTACTAAGGCCATAATAATTACTTAAATTGATTTAGAGTTGAAAAATAACATTTCATCATCATCATCATACAGTATATAGTTAGGATTAATATAACAATATATACTGTTTAACTCCAACTAAAGATATGATATACATATTATCAAAGAATAACTTAATTTATGAGGTGAAAAATAATAAAAAAATAAATAAATAAAAGGATAACTTACTTTCTGAGTTAAAATAATTTAAAAAAAAAAATCGGGACCGGGATTAGGACATCCGAGTCCCAGTCCCAGATGGGATGGGATATTCCTGAATAAAATGTTTGGGATCAGGATATTTTGAAGACCTCTATTTCAAACTGCCTAGTAAAAAGGGAAAAAAGCAAGGCTCCACAAAGTTTGTTTTTGAAAATATGACACTGTCCAGAAACCACGGAGTGTAATTCTTTAATTGTGTGTACTCAAGTCTTATTTGGCATTCTATGTCTTCTAAAGTGAACATATTTTTGTGTTCAATTATGCGATAAAAAGAAATACTATGTCATTGTCAACTAAGTGCACGTAGGACTCATTCGATATTATCTCAATTCTCAAATTATAACCCTACTTCAGTGGTTATATACACCTATTAGATATATTGTAATGCAATGGCATAACTTGTGGGAAGATAACACTTCGGAACCAAACAAAAGAAGGACCCTGGCACTTTAGGATCCCAAAATTTAAAAATGTTAATCAACAACTTTAGTTATTTATTGACAATTAAAAAAGTTAATTGACCAAAATACCATTGTTCGCGTGAAAGCTAAAAAAATGTAGCAGTAGGATTTTCAATTTATATTTAGTTGTCCAGTTACAAATCACAAAAGTTGGAAAAACATGCATACAAGTTGAAACTTTGGAAGCTTGGTTGAAATTATTTTTAACAACATGTAACAAAGCTTAGTATCTTTTATATTAAATTTAAAATAGAAAATATTGTGGGATGTGTTTAATTTCAAATATATGGTGCTTTTCCTTTTAAGCTTAATCTTGATTTATCAGGCCACACAATCTTTTAAAATACATTAAATAATCCATGTGGCATCCGTTTAGAAAAAAAAATAGAGAAATTCTTGTGTGCACTTAGGGTCTGTTTTGTGTGAGGGATTTGGAGGGAAAGGGAGGGAAGGGAAAATTTTTATGAGTTGAATTTTAAAATATTAAAGAAGTGGGGTAATAAAATTTTAATAAAGAGAATATATAACATAAAAGAATAAGAAAAATTAATTAAAATTTTTTAACCCCATTTCTCTAATTTTTTTAAATTCAACTCAAAAAAATTTTCCCTCCGCCCACTTTCCCTCCCCTCCCCTCAGACCAAACACGCCCTTAGTGTATCATCTCATCACTAAATAGTGAGATTGTGACCCCCTCAAACAATTTTATCTTATTTGTAAGCTTATAAATATGTTTGGATTTGGCTTATTTTTTAAGAATAAGCACTTAATACATAAGTCGATATAAAACTTTTCTCACTTATTTATCTCCTATATTATAAATCATGATTTATAAATATTTATTGTTAAAAAATAAACTATCCAAACCAACCATGTATATCACTCTTTCTATTTTTTCTCAAAAGAAGTCACTCTTTTTTAACTCTATTTTTTAATTAGGTTTTTTAAACATCCGCGCTTCTTTTTCTCTCCCACCCTCTCTCTCTCATCTGCAATTTTTTTTTTTTGAAAACCTCTACACCCCCCCCCCCCCCAAATTTCCACGCCTCTCTCACTCCCTCCCTCCCTCGCTCCCTCCCTCCCCCTCACCTCCTTGCCTCCTCCATCTCACCTCTCTCTCATATGAAAATACCCAATTTGAGTTTGTCAGAAGTGTCAATCCCAATTTGTTCAGAGTCTCACCTATTTGAGCTGGATTGTTTAATGGTGAATGAATATGATTTAGAGCAGTGTTTTGAAGATGACACAAATTACAGTATTTCTGTGTAGATATGCAAAACTCTTGCACAAGGCACATCTGCACCGAAATCACCAAAATGGGAATCAGGAAGCTTACAAGGCACATCATCGTTAAGCCCACAAATTCCCCCACCCAAAAACCTAGAATGATCATTGTCATTTTCAAAACACTGCTCCAAATCGTTCATCATTAAACAATCCAGCTCAAACAGGTAAGGCACTAAACAAACTGGGATTGGCACTTTTGACAAACTCAAATTGGGTATTATCATATGAGAGAGAGGTGAGATGGAGGGGAGGGGGGGCGGGGAGAGAGAGAGAGGGCGGGTATGAATACCTAAAAAGACCAATGAAAAAATAGAGTTAAAAAAGAGTGACATGTACGCTGTTTGGATTAACGGTGGAGAATGAGTTTTTTTTTTTTTAGATGGGTTTTTGAAAAAGTCAAATAGAAAAAAAGTTAGATTGTAGATGAGATTTGTGTTTGGATTGGTGGTGGCAGATGTGACTTTTTTTTTTCTAATCTTAAACATGTTTGAATTAGTGTTTGAAAAGCCCGTTTATATGTAAAATGACTGGAAAATGCATGAATTTTATTGAATACTATATATAAATATATATTAGTTGTATATATTGTGATAATTGAAGTAAAAAAATTTTGATAAAATAAAAAAGGGGAAATTATTATTGAAAAAAAGAAAGAAAAATACACGAAAGTATTTAATTAAAAAAGGATAAATTTATATTTAAATTAGATTGCATACATGAAATGTCTCATTATTAGATTACCTAATCCTAATAAGTTGGTCTCTGATAGCTACTTTTGGAAATAATATATGCACTTTTGAGAAAAATTTATGGGTATTTTTACACCTTAAAATTAAATAAAATTTGATGAAATAAAAAAAATTAATTATTATTAAAAAAATCTAGGTTCTTGAAACCGGACCGGACCGGCAAGTCCGGCCTGAAAACCAGCGAACCGGCCGGTAAATCGGTTCGGTTCCCGGTCTGGGTTCATATTTTAAAATTTTAAAAAAAAATTTTCCTTTAGAATTTCATACTATAAGTCTAAAATTTTCAATTTCTCACCGGTTTGGTTCCAGTTTGACCCTGGTTTGACCCCTGTCTGACCCACTGACCCTTAACCCAGTACCCCGACCAGTTCAATGTCCGGTCTGGGTTTTAATACTTTGAAAAAAATACACTAAAGTTCAATTATTATTAATGCCCCAACGTGGTCACAATTCCGATGTGAGAGGCAACTTTAAATTTTTTTTTTGGTCACAGAAGCTTCGCGTCCTATCTTCAAGAAATAACTCTCAACAGCTTCTCAAAGAAGCTCCTTCTTTCTTGAAAGCCCATCTCATCTGGACGCTTTCCCAAACACAAACTTTCCACCCAACTTGGTTTCGGGTTCCAACTGGGCTTTGTTTGCCTTCTACCGTGTTCCCAAACAAACCCTAAAATAAAATTGGTTGAGGTGTCACAGTGTGTAGATGAGGTGGTGCAATCAGTCCAAACAATGTTTTTCGTATGTGCAATGTCTGAAATGCAATGGTAATCTTAGGTCATGATTTTTCATCCGTCTTTATTCACTTGTGGTGGTACATTTTCATGGCTTTCAATATTTACATGTTTTAATTTTTTTTGAGTGGATTATGCCCCAGGGTAATGTTGAATTTATCTTGTGATGTATAAAATCCAAGTTATGTGTAGCATTCCTCGTTTTATTAAATTGCCTTACTCCCAAAAAGGGTATAGCCACAGGGATCATTTGTTAGATTTTCATAACTGTAGGGATTCACTAAATTAACGGAGATAACTGTAGGAGTTGGTTCATATATTTTTAAAGTGTAGGGATCTGTTTGGAAAAAGATATAAATCACGGGCCAAAACGATTAATTCTAAATTGTAGTGAAATAGGATCCGACGGAATACCCGTCTCCAAAATCCAAATCCAACCCCAAGTCCGCCGCCTACCGCTCCGTACTAGCGACGCTACGCGGCTTAGCGTTGCGTACTCGTCGCCTTGCGCCTCCCCTTTAAAGACCACCCACATTCGAGTGACATTGCTTCCCTTCCTTCCCTCCACTGGATTTCTCACCACTGCGGTTCAGTTTGCTTCTCTTCTCTCTCTCTCTCTCACATTCTCTGTTGAGGTTTCTCGTCCGTGTTGGCTCTCGTTCCGTCGTTTCACAATGACGACTTTCGGAGCGGCAAACACTAATCCCAACAAATCTTTCGAGGTACGTTCGTCAAACCTCCTGAACTGACGGAGTCAGTTTCTCGTGTTTCTGAGCTGCTGTGGAGTGTATTCAAATTTCAAAGCTCTGCTAGTCTGCTTCTGCGGTTCTTATTTTGTAAACTAAACTTGGATATATTTAATCGCTACTCGCATTGGTCGAGATTTTTTAAGAAGGAATTGCTACCCAGATTATTGGATTGTTGGTAGCTATACATTCGTAGGGTCTAGGCTTATCCTGCATCAGGAGAGGCATTCTGTGATTATCTTACCGTTATTTGTTTTTTGTAATTTATTAACTATTTATTTTTCTACTAGAATGATGATTTATATGAAAAATGCAATTTTCAGGTGACTCAACCACCTGGTGATTCTGTTTCAAGTCTTGCTTTCAGTCCCAAGGCCAACTTCCTTGTGTCTACATCATGGGATAACCAGGTTTGCAATGTCTGACTTTGTTTCTGTGATTTGCATATTATTCATGAATTGATTGGAAGTGTCAAGGAAAGATGAATGATAATATAAGATAGGAGCTCCTGCCTTTCTCCTAGAATATGTTCTGTTTCATCATATCTTACTCTTCGTGTGATTGCTTGATTGACAACCTATTCCTGCATGAACAATCTTGTAGGTACGATGTTGGGAGATAGTAAGGAATGGAACTTCAGTAAGCAGTACGCCCAAGGCGTCAATAGCTCATGATCAACCTGTAATCTACCTGAATACAAATATAAAATTGTTCTTTGAGCCTGAACCTGCGTTGGTCAGACATTTTGACATAGTACTTGTTTCCTATTGAAGGCTTTATGCTCCGCATGGAAGGATGATGGAACGACTGTTTTTTCTGGAGGATGCGACAAGCAGGTCAAAATGTGGCCTCTTTTGTCTGGCGGGCAAGCAGTGACTGTTGCCATGCATGATGGTCCCATTAAAGAGATCGCATGGATACCCGAGATGAATCTTTTAGCCACAGGAAGCTGGGACAAGACCCTGAAGTCTGTAATTTATTTTTTCCCTCTTTATTTACATATTAGAAAGTTCTATTTTTATGTTTATCAGCTTTATTGTTGTTAGTATTCGAAATACTGATTATGAATTGTGATGGATAATATTTGTGAATTATCAGATGTATATGATTTTAGACCAATGCATCTTCGCATTATCTTATAAAGCTGATCAAATAGTATAACAAGAGTAATTACGTAATGCCAGAATGCAATGGCTATAACCTGCAAGTATTTCACAGGAAAACATAATACATTGCATTCTTATGGCTGTGTTAGTGTCGAAGAAACTACATCTGGTTGGGCCACTCATTTCTATTTACTTTTGGATATGAAGGTTTTTTTAGATAACACTTGCCCCATTCTGATATAGGGTGTTGTGTTTATAGTAATTAATAGACAGCATTATACATTAATCTTTATTAACATTGTTTTCCAGCAAATATTATTCTGCTTCCACTTTATTTGTGGTTTCATAGAGGTAGCTCTCACAGCTGGGCCTTTTCCTTTCATTCTTCTCATTAAGGATTTCATGCAAGCCTGATCATGAACTTCCGTGTTACTTTGCAATAGTGTATTCATGACTTCAGTTGTCACTGTGAACTGACGGCTCTCGGAAACTTTTTGGATTTTTGTTTAGAAAAAAATGCATCTTCTATGCTGTTAGCTGTTCTATATACTTCTGGCTGTCTAAATTACTTTATGTTTTCCTCAACTTCTATTAGGTATTGGGATACTAGGCAGTCAAATCCTGTGCATACTCAACAACTTCCTGATCGCTGTTATGCAATGAATGTGAGATATCCTCTGATGGTTGTGGGAACTGCAGATAGAAATCTGCTGGTATTCAATTTGCAGAATCCTCAGGTAATATTTTATGCTTTCTGTGATAGTATTTTGTAGCTTTTTTGTTGGTTTTAAGTGATAGGTTATGACGTTGAATTGCAGCAAAAATTAAGATCATTATATTCAGGAGCTGAAATTTTCAGCTAAGCATTTGGTTGAGTATCCAATCAATATCAATGCATATAATCTATAGGAAGCCACAATATTTATTGGTCAAGAACAATGCGTGCACTGCATGGGACCCACATCTAGTTTGAGTAATTTGAGTAATACTTACTATTGCATAATTTTCATAGTTATGAGAAATGTGCGTTAAATGATGTTATATTCTTCTGTCAATAACTGAAGATGATCCCCCTAAATTGTCAGTGTGTCTAAATTGATCAGGGTCCTCATTTACTGTAGTTACCATTGTTTTTATTTAGGTTGGTTATAGTTTGGAACCTTTGATGTCTTTTTGTGACTTTACTTGAATAACATAGATGTGGTTTATTTTTTGTTTTTGTTTTTGATAAAAATATAATGTAGTTGTATTTTACTTTTTCTGTTGATTCTGGATTTCCGTAGTTCCACAAGAACTAATTAAAGGGCAGTGATTCTTATTATCTGAACAGCAACTAACTTGATAAATATCAATATAATGTTTGTCTTCAAATCAATGTTCAAAATTTCAACAGAAAGAGTTCAAAAGAATCCAATCACCCTTGAAGTATCAGACAAGATGTGTTGCTGCTTTTCCGGATCAGCAAGGTTTCTTGGTATGCATTGACTTATGATTTACATTTACATAGAGCAAAATGTGCTGCGGAATTTCAATCTTTGTTTCTATTTGGTATTTAGACATCTGGATAATAACGGCTATATTTTCCAGAGGATTTTGAATTGGTGTGTTAGATGAAGGTTTAAAGGCCTGATCTATTGAGATGATGAGATTCAATTCAATTTAATGGAGAGTTTGGATTGGATTTTATTCCAAATCATTTCTTTGTAGAATTTAATTGTATTTAACATTAAACATTACAAATCCTAACTGGCCGCATTGTAATTATTGCTACTGGTTAAATCTCCATTTGCTGAACACATTACTCTGGTTATTCCAAGATTTCATGTTGGCATGAATGTGTATTGATCTCTTTCTCTGTAGGTTGGTTCAATAGAGGGAAGGGTTGGAGTACATCACCTGGATGATGCACAACAGAACAAGAACTTTACTTTCAAATGCCACAGAGAGAATAATGAGATATACTCAGTCAACTCTTTGAATTTCCATCCTGTAATGCTATGATAATTTTCACTATTAATGATGTTAATTTGATGATTAATAGCTTATATCTTATTTAATATCTGTGTGCAGTTACATCACACTTTTGCAACTGCTGGATCTGATGGCGCTTTTAATTTTTGGGATAAGGACAGTAAACAGAGACTCAAGGTTTCTCAAGTCTAAAATCCTCCTTCTCACCCCTCTTTATAGCTTTTTCTTGCGGAAATTGATCTCTATAAACTTCCAAATGATGCATCAGTTATCTCCATATGATTATCTGATTTTTAGAGGACAAGATTTTGCGGATGCTTTTAATAGTCAGGGTCGTTCTGTTTGTGTGTCACAACCCTAGACAAAGATATGCAGCCACTTTTATGATAATACTGTGGTTATTTTCCTTTTCTTGCTAATATATGGTGCAGCTAAGCTTAGAATTCAACCCTTACAGGATGCAGTTGAAGATTGAATCATTTTATAATGGAATTTATATGCTTTTTTCCTTTGGGGTTCATACTTCTTGAGTGTTGACTATTTCTCACTATCTTGAGGATAATGGAAAGTCTTCTATCAACCCATCTAGTTATATTATTGGAGTATTTGGTATGTTTTTACTATTGTTATTTTGCTTGTAATACTTTGCTGTGTTTGCAGGCCATGCAAAGGTGTAGTATGCCTATACCTTGCTGTACATTTAATAATGATGGTTCCATATTTGCTTATGCGGTATGTCTTATTTCAATCTTTTCTCAAATTGTATTTTTCTGCATTCCATGCAGCCTGTGTTTTTAAACAATGAGGCTTATGTCTTATAGATCTGTTTTGACATTCATAATTTTGGTTCTTTTGAAGTGTCCCCATTCTTGTGCATGCACATCAAGAAGTGCATGTTTCCAAGTGTCAAATCTGCTGCATTTATTTTATTACATGTGATGTTAAATATCACTGTGAAAAATCATTCATTTTGGGTTTATATTTTCCAGATGTATTTAAGAATTATGGGTGTGCTTTCAAGTTATTGGCAGATGCCAATTTTTGTGGTCCTATTTCCTGAATGCACAATGATTATCATCTTTATATAACCATGCGCTTCTCTCCTTGTATTATTTTAATACTTGGAGACAAGGTGGGAGTAACATAATATGTTGCTTCCTGGCTGGATGTACTTACATATTTAATTACCTTGAATATATTTGAATTTGTAAATTGAGTGTCCACTGTATACAAATTCAATATATATATATATATATATTCCCGCCTACAGATTATGCATTCTGTTGAAAGTAATGATGTCTGTAGGGCAAAAGGTGGCAATAATTGGAAATTGGAAATGCAGGATCGATAAATTTAAATATTCAATGATTTGGTTGATTATTATTATATCTATATTAATTAAAATACCATTTTGATGTGGGAGTAAACAAAGATATAATTCGAGCTACTTAAATCTCATCCTGCTACTTAGGTTTAGGTTTAGATGTTTGGGTTAGCCTATCATGCATATGTAATGAGGATTGCGATTGGTTCTGAATCCAGCAAAGCAAAATAATTGCAACTTTTGTTCTCCCATGTGCTTTCTACTCAGCTTTTGTTCTTTGACTGGATTTGTCCCTTCCATTCAGTTCGTGATTACTTTTGAATTCTTATGCTTGGCTGTAGGTTTGTTATGATTGGAGCAAGGGTGCAGAAAATCACAATCCAGCAGCAGCTAAGAACTATATTTACTTGCATTTACCACAGGTACGCTTGTGCACTGAGTCACCTATGAAAAATTAATAAATGTCTTATCTTTATCCTCTGGAACCTGGATGAAACCAAAGGAGGATGAAAATATTAAATATTATATATAATTAAAGAATGAAACAGAAATGAAAGGACTATGCTTGTGCACAGAGTCACCTACTGTCTCATTGAATTTCTCATAATTATTCTATTTTTTGTGTTTGTCTAACTGAACATATTTAAAGCCTTTTAAAGAGGGAAAATGAGTTAAGGGATTTAGCTTTCTTTTTGCCTCATTATTTTATCACGATGCTTACAAACATGAGATTGATTAGTAGCTTCCTGTGTTGGTATTTTTCTTTCTGTTTAATTTATTCAAATAATTCAAGCAATCTGAACTGCTTTTGCTTTGAAATATTGTGAACAGGATGCTGATGTTAAAGCTAAGCCCCGAACTGGAAGTGCGGGTAGGAAATGAACCTTCATATTAGAAGGATTTGAAAGTGGAATCAACTTTTGGATGATTTGTCTTAGTGCAAATGCTAGATTTCCCTTCCTCTAATCATTTACTTTGGGTTTGGTCGTTGAAAGAATGTTGACGGAAAAACAAATTGAACCAATGTTAACTCACACTCTAGGTCCCAGTTTTGAAATTTCTTAGGTCTGCCCAGTTTAGTGATATGATGTTTCATTCATGGATTTAGTGATTTGATGGGCATGTATAGAATGATGCCTATTTTGTTGGAAATTTTTGTGAATGGACAATTGATGAATTTTTGGTTTATATAAAGTGACTTGTTGAGGACTCCCTCTTTTTTAGTTATATTTTTTTGGCAAAATTGCCCTAAAAGACCTCATTAGCAACATATTTGTTAAATGGGATTTGAGGTACTGAGGTCCTTGAACGGAAATAAAATAATAAGTAAAATGATCATATTGCCCTTTGAATAAAAAAGGATTCAAATTTGATTTAGAGCCATTGCCCGCTAACTTGAAGAGTGAAGGGAGGAGAGATTGATGGAAGCGAATGACAGTGGGTGTTTGTGGCGACAACAAAGTGTCAGGTCATTGCGGAGGTGGAGTGTGGGTCTATGCAGCGTTAGTAGAGTAAATCGATTTACTAAAATTGACTTATTCAAAATTCAAGTAAATCGATTTAACACTGCTTAAATCGATTTACCAAACTTCATGATATAAAATAAATCAATTTAAGGTTAGTTAAATTGATTTATATAAGTTGAGCAAATTGAGACAAACTTCTTAAGCCTAAGGGAAAATCTTTTGCACCTACGGAAGATTTTTTGAATGCATAGGAAGATATTTGCACGCATGGAAGACTTTATGATACAGAGTAAATCGATTTAAGGTTAGTTAAATTGATTTATGTAAGTTGGGCAAAATGAGACAAACTTTTTAAACCCAAAGGAAGATTTTTTGCACCTAGGGAAGATGTGTTGTACATGGGAAAACTTGGTTTATACTTATGGAACCCAAGGAAAGAAATGTGACATAAATCGATTTACAGGGGTTGTAAATCGATTTACGACTATGTGCGAAAGATCTTCCCCAGATGTAGAAGATCTTCTCTTATATGCAAGAAATCTTCCCAGGTGCAACACATTTTCCCATGTGTTCAAAACATCTTCCCTTGAGTTCAACAAGTCTTCCCTAGTGCAATATAACTTCCCATGTGTCACCTAAGGAAGATATTGCACTAGGGAAGACTTGTTGAACTCAAGGGAAGATCTTCTGCACATAGGGAAGATGTTTTGAGCACATGGGAAAATATGTTGCACTTGGGAAGACTTCTTGCACATAAGAGAAGATCTTTCACACATAGTCGTAAATCGATTTACAACCCTTGTAAATCGATTTATGTCACATTTCTTCCCTTGGGTTCCACAAGTATAAACCAAGTGTTCCCAAGTGCAACACATCAAAAAGTTTGTCTCATTTTACCCAACTTACGTAAATCGATTTAACTAACTTTAAATCGATTTACTCTATATCATGAAGGTTGGCAAATCAATTTTAGTAGTGTTAAATCGATTTACTTGAGCGTTGAAAAGCATTTAGTTCTCGGCTAATTTTGGTAAATCAATTTACAACATTCATAAATCAATTTACTCCACTGCTGTCGCACAAACCCACACTCCATTGCCGCCGCAAAGACCCAACACTTCGTCATCGCTGCAAACACCCACTCTCGTTCACTTCCGTCGATCTCTCCTCCCTTCACTCTTCAAGTTAGCGGGCTATGACTCTGAATTAAATTTGAATCCTTCTGTATTAAAAGGACAACATGTTCATTTTACTTACTATTTTATTTTCATTTAAGGACCTCAGTACCATAGGTCCCATTTAACAAATATGTTTCTAATGAAGTCTTTTAGGACAATTTTCCTTTTTTTTTTTTTTTTGATATAGCCATGTGACTGCCAGATTCGAGTATTATCAGGCCATATTGAGAATAACTCTTTCAATGACAACATTTTTTACATTTATACGGATTTAAATTTGAGACCTCACGTTTAAGTGATTAGAGCCCTCTTCACTGAGTCTAGCGCTCGGCCTGTTGGTTTTATTAGATATACTTTAGGTATAATGTTATTTATATACTTTTTTCAATAAAAATATTTCTTTCTTCTCATTAAATTATTTCTCAACTCTAACATGGGTTCACATTTGGACCGTCTTTTTATTGGATAGAGTACAAATACGTGGATCCCCATGTGACTCTAACAAACATAGTTACGCACAAAAGTCTGATTCATAAAAGACAAAAGTAATGCGAAGTGAAACACGTAAGCTTTCACATGCGGGTTTCAAGTTTCAACCAAAAATGTGATCGACATATTTTATCAATTTATGGACTTGATTGAATCTACTAAAACATTTATCAAAGCCATATGTATCTGTCATGCAATCATGCTAGCAACACAGTTACTGCTGCCACAATTATCAGTAATATTCAGCTGAATTCTCTTTTCATCGGTGAAGTAGACAGAAAGTAGTAAGGAGCGGGTCGCATCTCCTTGTCCATGAGATTCATATGTAGAGAAGAATTCCTTTGTCTTCTAATAATATAAGAGCTGGATATGGTACTCAATCTTATCCTAATTATAGGATATATTTATCTAATTTTGGAGAAATTAAGGATAGTGATTAAATTAGTTAATCATATTTATTTTCTTAAAATACTCTTATTTAAAATTTAAAATAGTATCTAATTACGTTAATTCTCTGTTTTTTCTTGTACCTATTATGCCTCACATACTACTTCTCTAAACTCTTACACAATCCAGCGTCATCAATCTCCCTCAACAACTTCCTATCTACTCTTATTAAATTATTATTGTGTTTAAGTATTATTAAGAAAGTATCAATAGAGGGTATTTTGGAAAGAAATTGAAAAAAATTAAAAATTTGTTCTATAATTAGGACCAAAATCAACTCTCAAATATTGTCCTATAATTAGGACCGGAGAAAGTATTGGTTTTAGTTCTAAATATAAGAATTTAATTATTTTTATCTCGTAAATTTAAAATTTTTCTTAGGGGAGAATATAGCTCTAATGGCTAAGAAAACAACTGTCGCCAAGGATCAAGTGTGGAATTTTAGGTAAACTAATACATACTTATTCTAAATAATAATATCCACAAATTAATTATCTAACCTTATATCAATAACAAGAGGAAATAGATCGTAGGATCAGATCCAAGGGCCAAATACTATGAAAGAGACAAGGACGAGGATGGCGTGATAGTATGAAAGAAACAAGGACGAGGATGGCGTGTGTGTGTGGAGCACATTGGTGTGTGATTGCGACTGCTTTGTGAAATAATAATGCTGAAATAATAATACTCCGTCCTTATATATAAGATTGTTTTTTTTAATGGGTTTATCTTTTTTATAAGATCTTTTTTGAATTTGTCTTAATAATTAATACACTTTTATTTATTTTTCCCTTAATTATTTTTTCATCATTTATCCCCATACATTCTTTTTCATCCTTTACTTATTATTATTCTCCTTCTTACTCATTCATAACTTTAGAAAATAAATTCTATTAATTGTTTCTTATATTCTCGTGATTAGACTGAAATGACCTTTTTTATTCAGGGACATAGGAAGTAGCTCATAACAGTATTGTTTCGTCTCCTTAGTCTCATTCATTGTTTCAAAGTTTCTTGAGATTTGAGCATTTGTCATGACCCCACAAGAAGATGATAGGCTATAGTCATAGATGGCCTACCATTACTCACATTATCATTTGTGTTAGGACTTCCTTTGTAAGATGATAGTTGAGTTTGAGTACCAGTGAAGTAAGGACCATGTTCTGAGCAAAAAAAAAAGTAAGGACCATGTTATGTCATGAAAATTAATGCCCCCATATTATAGATCTAGTTATAGATTCGAGCCAAAAAAAAAAAAAAAAAAAGTTGCAGAAGAAATCTTTTGCCCCAAATATAAGTTTACTTAGAGATTATTAGCGATTGTTTCTCAATTTTACCCTCATTTAATTCTCATTAGAAAGAGAGAAAGTGGTGGGATCTGTAAATATATAGAGAGAAAATTTTAATAAAGACAAATTAGTAAAATTTTATCAACTTATGACATATTTAATGATTTAAGTATCATTTATTGATATGAGAGAATTATTTAAAATTTACTTACAAAAATCAGAATGGTATATATTTTAAAATCAAACTCCTTGATTTTCAAAATTTACGGTGGATTCAGACTGATGCGTGCCTAGTTAGGAAAGATCAAAATGGCAACTAAGTTTTTCAAATAAGTATTTGACATAGTTACATATATAGTAATTGTACGTGAACCTAAAACTATTGGTTAAGCTAGTTCATCCTCTATCAGCTAAGTAACAAAAAATTTTCAGCTCATGAAAATGATTGATCATTCAAGTTTATTTATTAAATGATAATGGCAATTGTAAAATCATCTTCAGCGTTTGTCTTGTCTCACTGTTTGAATGCTGGAATTGGCATTAGTCCACTTTAGCGTTTAAAAACAAAGGTTTTGAAATCCAGTCTGACCAGAAACAGGTGAACCTACCGGTAAAATGGTCTAATCCGGGCATCAACCTGGTTTGATATTTTTTTTTTAAGGGTTAAGGAGCAAAGTTACTAACAAAGTTTTAAGAGAGGAGCGCCTGCCTGGCACAATTATGTTTTAAAGGAGGCAAAAATATACATAAGGAATTAAAAGTGGAATATCCAGAACAAAACCATTAAATTTGACCTAACGACGTTAAATTATAAGAGAAGAAAACCTCTAACTGCGTTAGGTCAAATTTAACGGTTTTGTGTTGGATGCTCCACTTTTAATTCCTTATGTGTATTTTACCCCCTTTAAAACATAATTGTGCTAGGCGCTCATTCTTTAAAACTTTGTTGATAAATCTGTTCCTTAATCCTTCTTTTAAAATCAATTTTTTTAATTTTTCTTTAGAATTTCATATTAATAACTCTAAAATCTTTAATTTCTCACTAGCTTGGCCCCAGATTAACTACGGTTTAACTCCAGTCTAACCCACTGATTCTTGACCTAATACCCGACCAGTTCTGTGACTGGTCCGGGTTTTAGAATATTGTTAAAAACATAAATTCTTCTCTAAGGGTTTGTTAAGACATGAAAAGGAGTTATGACGGGGAGCCTAAAATTAATATTTGATTTATGATGAATTCAATAAATTCATTGTTCTTTTCCCCATAGAGTCATTATTATATATTATATATGAAACTATAATAATCTATCTTTATTTAATAATTATTCACTGATCAAACATAAATATAAAATGAAATCATAAGGGTAGAAAAGCCAAAGTTTTCGTATAAATTAGTTGGAAGTTGGCACACTGAAACGTTGAAATCATTAGGAGGAGATGATAAGGAAAAAAATTGGAATCACAATTATATTATATAAGCATCTATCGAAAATAAGTTGTAAATATCAGTTTAAAGAGCTGCAAATTTAAAATTCTGATTTATAAATAATTAAAAGTGATGTAAGAGATGTAAAGTTTTGACTTGTAAGTAAAATTTTTATATTTTTATTATTTAAATTAACATTTATAATACACATTTTTTAAAAATTTGAAACTTAATTATTATTAAACTGATTTTTTTGAGTTGCATTTCACAAAAAAAAAGGGGGAAAATCACTCCTAGGTCCCAAGCAAGCAACATATTATCAGAAAGATCCCTATTTACAACTATTCTGCGGATATTTACAACCTGTTGAGTGTGTTTTACAACCTCCAGGGACCTTTCTGATAATATGTTGCTTGTTTGGGACCTAAGAGTGATTTTCCTAAAAAAATTGCACATGATAATACTCAAATTTATTGTTATTATTCAAAATTCATATGAAGTTACAACTTTAGATCTCTGAAAGTCATAAAAAGATTAGTCCTAATCCTAATTTTAGTCCCAATCTCTGTGCGAATTGAATGAATGTAAACAAATAGAAAAATTAAATTCTAATTGAAAAAGTACATTATTCTCCCAATTGGAGTCATATAATAATCAAATCCAAAATAAACAATAAGAACAGTTATTTAAGTTGGGTTAATCTGAAATTGAATTGTTTAAAATTATATATGTTAATTGCTCTCTGTTTTATTTTGCCAGCACATGTTAATTATTCTCTAAGTGACTTATATTATGGATAAAATCATTCTTCTAAGATAAACTTATATAGTAGACACGAAGGAGCATAGTAACATCAATGATAATAAAAATTATTATTAGAGTAATCAAACCCGGACCGGACCTGCTAGTTCGGCCTGGAAACTGAATTTTTCTTTAAAATTTCATATTAATAATCTTGCAATCTTCATTTTTTCACCGGTTTTGTCCCAAGTTAGCTCTGGTCTGACCCACTGACCCCTGATCAAGTACCCGGCCTAATTAGTGACCGGTTCAGGTTTTATTACCTTGAAAATTACATTAATGCAAAATTAAATAAATATTTATAACACAGTTTCGTCATTATTGTTATATTGTTTGCAATATGAATTCGTCCATAAACATTAATCATCATATGGTACATTCTTATTTCAGGTCAAAAAATATATAGCACATTCTTATTAAAATTATTAAATAGTCGGAATTTGATCCACATTGAGTCTATTGAGACTTTAATTAATAGAAAGAAGCTATATAAAGAAATATGAAATCATTTTCACACAACCGACCTAGCGTTAGTACAGTTGTTTCACATGTAGAAAAATCATCTACGTACCTCTATCGTAACAGCAGTAAAATATACTCTTATAATTTTATTTATAAGTTATAAGTCACTTTTAGTATTTTTCATTAGAATCAAGAAAAACCCAAACTGCATTAACTCTATTTTAAAATTTGATAGCATCCCAACTGTAGCCCTATTTAAGGCATACACTTTCTAAGAAAATATATTAATAATCTGCACAACAATAAATGAAGAGTAACAAATTGTATGTTCATATTTAAAAAAAGAAATAACATGATTTATAAGTATGATCAAACAAAATACTCTTTCTCTTTCTGATATATAAACAATAACAACAAAAATTTTATTCTATTAGATGGAGTTGGATACATGAATCGCACGACATCATCATACTTACTTTAGATATATTATTAACTAAATATGGGTAAAGGAGAAGGATTATGTTAGGCCCTCGATAGTCAATATAACATAAAATTCTATCAAATCTTTTATGAATGTGAATAGTTTTTTAATATAAATACAACAACAACCCAAAGCATCTGTGTTATATCAAATGAATGGCCGCCTTATTAATAAATAAATCAATGAAGTCTAAATATCAAGAAAATGAGGCTTCCTTACATATGCTGTGTCACTATCGAAAACTCAAAAGCTTGATGTCGGCTGGACGTTACGTACAATGATTTAATTATGTGGGATCTTCTTTTGACACAACCGCCGCCATAAATACAACAAATATAAGTTTGTTTTATAGTGAAGAGTCTAGGAATTTATTTTTGGAGCTCTTATCTGTTTTTTCCATTTTTTGTGGCTGGTTTTGTTACTTGACAGTGAAAAAATATGAATGATATGACATTCTCTTGGCAAATTAAAAACTTCATTTTTATACCCTTTAATTGATGTCATTATCAATATGAAGATCAATGCATTCATATTAGACTGTCAATAATTTGTTGTTTCGTACCAAAGAGCCTGAATTTTGAAAAGCATTTACTAAGCATGTTACTTAGCTAGTTCTTTGATTAATTATATACACGTCTTAAATGCGAGTCATGCCTCAATATGTCTCACGCATCAAACTAAATCATTTTGAGTTCAAATACTAATTACAGATCACCACCAAATTAAATAGGCACTTCCTCACAAATTTTAACTCTAACTACTACTAAAAACAAGATTAAAATACTACGTCTTCACCAAATTAAATGCACTTTTTTTAGGATTTAAGTAATCCATTAACTTTTGCAAACAGCGGTTACTCACATCATTGAAACTGTTTTCTTATTTTTTTAACATTGAAGCACAATAATTTAATTCTGACAAAAAGCACAATACTTTGATATAATAAATTGATTATTTTCAATAAGTTTATGGCTTTCATGTTGTTGTAACCTCGATATTAAGAAATATTATTGTTTATAAAATTTTATATTTATTATATTAAAGCATTTCATTAGTTATAAATAGTATAGCTCATTTTTTGTGTAATGTATAAGACTCACAAAAATTTTGGTAAAAATAAATGTGTTTTTATAAGCTTACATTTTTTTTTTGAATGTACTAGCTTACATTTTGTTGTAAGAGATGCGAGTTTTTTGTTATCACTTTATTAAATTATGTCATTGACCCAAATAAATAAACAATTTGATGAAGATACTCGAATGATGAGGCGGGTGTGTGTAAAATAATTAAAACTTTCATTTTTTTTCGCAGACATAAAACTTTCAATATATTCAGGTAACATGCATCGAGTTATTAATCACTAAAAGATAAATATATCTATGCATTTATGAAAGAAGTTTATGTATGTGTTTTTAATTTTCAAGTTAGTTACTAGTTAGAATAATGTTATAAGTTAATGAGTTTCATAAGTAAATAAATTGCTTTAACATTATGTTTAGATAGACAGAAGATTAGGGAAGAAATAATACTAGAAGAAAAACTCCAAAAAGTAGTAAATTTTAAAGTTTTTCTCTTTAGTATTCTCCTCTTTTGTTTTTCTCGTCATCTAAATATATAGGGTAAAGGAAAAATGCGCATATTTTGAAGCAAAAATATTATTGGATAATTGAACATGTATCAAGGAATTAAACCGCCAGCCTAAATTATCTTATAAATTAATAATGCAAAAAACTAGTAAATACTTTTGGCATCAACTTGGATTTAGGCTATACACAGATATCTTTAATTGTCACGATGAACCGTGACTCCATAATTACATTTCTCAAGTTTAAATCACAAGCATCATATATAGTTCATAATTAAGAGGAGCAAGTTTCCTATTGTCACAAGACAAAGGTTACCAACCTTATTATTCGGTACTCCATCATGAAATAATATTTATCCAAATACTTCATGCGTCAGGTCAAATGTAACTATTAAAAAAATTAAAACCATGCCTATAATATAATCTTTTTCCAAAGCAATCAAATAAAGGACACCATTAAAAAATACATGGCCCAAGTCTCACCTAATCTTCCATTAAGGAGGGATATTACATATGAGATGTTTCCATGACCAACTAACATATGAAAAACCCCAATATGAGCCAAACTCCTTATAAATCTTATTATGACAACCTTAAAGTCATTGCTATCACTATCAAAACCAAAGCCTACAGTACATAGTCCTTCATCCTAAGTCATTGGGAGGGGAAACCATACATATTTATGAACTATTGGATTCCAGAAGATGAATTTGAAAGGTAATTTATTGGTAAGACATACTAACCTATTGCTTACACCTATCACTTGTATACCTTTAAAGTCATACAACGAATAGGTTACCTGGAAATTAAATATATGGCTTTTCATAAGTTCGTGAGCTCTCTTTGCGCAGTGACAAGCTTTAATAAGGAATATTTGGCTTCTGGAACCAAGGTTATTCCATTCTTTACAAACAAAACATCGAGCATTGATGATGGAGGAGAATAAGAGTGAATATCATTTGAGGCCCTGAGTTTTGCTTTCTTGAGAGGCCTCATGAGTACGTCTGCAGGAAGAAAGAAAAAAAGAAATATGTGTATATATATATATATATATTGACAAATATCGATGGCTTATGAGATTGACGAGGCTGATGCGTCTAGAATCTGGGTATGTTTTGTCTATTTTGTATTCCTTTCGATAGATTTAGGGATGGTATATATATTGTGTATTTTACCTCTTAATAACATTGATAAGGCTATTATATTTATTATTTTTACTAAAATATCATTTTTTTTCCAAAAATGTCATTATTATATGTATGGGTATTTTTTTTAAAAATAGGTTTATTATAAAGATAAAAAAAATTATTTGAAGAAAAAGGGGAGCATATGACATCATATCCATAATCTATTTTTCAAAATCATATCATCCATCATCAATTTTTTATCAGCCTTATTCAATACGTGTTCTTTTAGATTTATAAGATACTAAAAGATACACACAATTTCGCTAAACTTTAGATTAGCCACTGATCTTTTACTAAAAACATTGCCACTTCATCATATTAACCTAATAAAAAAATTAAATAAAATTATATATATATATATATATATCTGACCTAGTTCAAGCTTTTCTTTCAACAGGTCAAAAAAAGATTTTCATTCAACTAACTCAACTCGACCCAACTCATATCCAAATTAGCCAAAAATATTAGATACTAAATATTTACATTCACCTTACAGAAAATCAAATATGAAGGTAAAAAATAGCAGCCCAGCATGGTTTCGTGTCTTTAATTAATCCCTTCCAAATAATAATTGCTGTATATTTATTTATTATTATTTCCTTAAATAGAACACTGCTTTGCAAAACAGCAAATTAAATTTCGCAGAATCTCAGGAAGACGCGTTTTACCAACTATCTGCCTGGTAGTCTTAACATATTGGGGCTTATCTATGACCCCAAAAGTATTAAAAATCTCTTCACAATAATACATTCATCTATGTATTTAACGGCAATATTAAAAAAAAAAGATTCTTGTTTATATAATTTTATATTTCTTATATTAAACCACTTCATTAGTCATCAACAATATAGTTTATTATTCGTGCAATGTATAATACTCACAAATATTTTGGGAAAAATAAATGTGTTTTTATAAGTATTCTTTTTGTTGCCAAAGATGAGAGTTTTTTTGTCATAACTTTATAAAATTATGTCCGTTGCCTAAATAAAAGAACAATTTGATGAAGATATTTGGATGATGAGGTGGGTGTAAAATAATTAAATCTTTTTTTTTTTTGCCGGAATAAAACTTTCAATACATTCAGGTAACATGCATCAAATTATTAATCACTAAAAGCCAGCGAAAAAAATCATTAATCACTAAAAGGTAAATTTATCTATGGATTTATGAAAGAAGTTCATATTTGTGTTATTAATCATTAAGTTAGTTATTAGTTAGAATAATGTAATAAGTTAATGAGTTTCATAAGTTAATAAGTTACTTTGACCTGATAGTAGATTATGATATGAATCTTTAAGAAATTGGGAATTAGGGTAGAAGAGAAGAAGATTAGGGGATTGAAGAACAAGAAGTAGTAGAGGAGGGTAGAGGAGAGAGAGAGAGAAGAGTAATCTGAATATTCTCTTGAGCTTTCACTAACAATGCAAATCTGATCTGTACATAGGGGAATCTGCTACGGTCATTAGTTACTAGACACGACTAAGGTTATGTTTGGCTACAGCGCGCTTCTAACAAATGGCTTGCGTTTAAATAAACCAAAGATTAGGAAGAAATAATACTAGGAGAAAAACTCCAAGAAAATAGTAAATTTGAAAGTTTTTCTTTCTTCTTATGTGAGAAAAGGTTTTACTTTCTAATATTCTCTCCCTACCTTTTACTCATGTATTTCTCCCCATATAAACATAGGATAAAGGGAAAATAAAAAGCAAAAATATTGTTGAGTAATTGAACTTGCATCAAGGATTTAAGGAGTCTAATTTAACCTATAAATTAATAATGCAAAAAATTAGAAAATACTTTTGGCATCAGCTTGGATTCAAGGTTATACACAAATATCTATAAATAGCCCCCAGAATTACTGTTCTCAAGTTTGAATCCCAAGCATCATATATAGCTCAAAAGATAAAATTATATAAAAGAAAATTATAACAATTATAAGAAAAACACATAACTAAAAGAAAGTTAATTAGCGACGGAATTCTGTTACTAATTTGACTTAGTGACGGAATTTCATTACTAATTAATTAGTGACAGTCTATTTAACAACAAAATCAATTCCGTCACTAATCCTCTGTTTTTTTGTAGATTTATATTGCAAAAATAAAATTATTGTGAAAATAACACCACAAATAGTCACGCTTTTCATTCTCCCTATGCCTCTAGTATCGAGATCCTAGAAAAACGTTTGTAACAATTTGAATATCTGTATGAATTAACATCTTCTCCTTCTCTTTCAAGTAAATACAAGTTCTCCGTGTGATAGCCAAAAAAAACACTATTTTTAACATCTCTCGCTTTGATATTGGTTCGGGTTCTTGGATTGTACCTACAAATCTTCCCACTTCTTCTCATTTCTAGCATGAGGTCACCGTTTTTCCTTGCACCTGTTATGCGACTAATAGGTATCTCTGTTGCAGTCGTGGAGATGTTTGCCCATGATGGATGGTTCCCAAATTGTTTCATAATCCAAATGGAAAAGATGTTAGATTCTACTTCATCTTCATTGTCTTACTCACCAAATACAAACTTCTCTTGTATTAAGAGGAGCCAGTCCCCTGTTGTTGTCGTAAGAGAAAGCTTACCAACAAAATAATCTGGTATCCCATCAGAAAACAATATTTGTTCAAACATGTGTCAAATTAAATGTAAGTATAAAGTAATTAAATTTATCTCTATAATCTTTTTCCACTGCAATCCAATAAAGGACACCGTTAAAAGATATGAGGCCCAAGTGACCATTAATGTTCCATGAAGGAGGGGTACTACATATGAGAGTTTCTATGATCAAGTGACATATGAGAAAACCCAAACTGAGTGCTTATACGCTATTAAAAAAAAAGATATTTTGTAGCGGTGACATTGCAACGGTTATAATTAACCGCTACAAATATTAAAATTTGTAGCGGTTATGACCTAAACCGCTACAAATTCGTAGCGGTAAGCTACGCGCCAACTGGCGTGACAGATTGACAATGTTTTTTGTAGCAGTTAAGAAGAAAAAACCGTTACAAATATGACGCGCATTTCCCGCCAAAACTTGTAGCAGTTATTAAATAAAAATCGCTACAACGTTGCCGCCACTTGGCGCAATCAGGATGCACCAATAGTATAGTAGTTTAACCAATTAAACCGCTACAAAATTCAAATCTTCTCCTATTTGTAGCCGTTATAAAGTTATAACCGCTACAAAATTTCAGAGGTCTCTAAATTTGTAGCAGTTTTGTACCATAATCGCTAGAGAACTTCAAATGTTTTTGTAATTTGTAGCGGTTATTTAAGAACCGCTACAAAGTTTAGCCGCCCTAGCTTATTTGTAGCGGTTGATGTAGCGGTTATTTCAAGAACTGTTACAAATGCCGCCACTATATAATACCGCCGCCCCTTCACTTTTCCATTTGATCATTTTGTTTCCTGAAGTTTCTCTGAGTGTTTTCTTTTAGATTTGAGCGTTCAGACGTCTGTGGAAGAGTTTTTACTGCAGTATTTCTCATTATTTGTACTTGAGGTACGGAGACAATACGTATTTTATCTGTATTTTTATTTTTATTATATTTTTACATAATAATGTGATTAAAATATTTTGTTTGAATTTTTGTAGTTGATATGGCTTTAAGACAGGATAGGGGGAAGGAGCCCGAGGTCGTCAAATTGATTTTGCGGGGGTGGCAGCAGTAGAGCAGGGGGCAGAGGGATGGGGCAGCGCGCACTACAAAAAAAACGTGATTTAGTAGCGGTTAAAAATGGGTATTAGTAGCGGTTTTAACCGCTACAAACAAGGTTAGTAGCGGTTACTAGAATCGCTACTAAATCGTATGTTGCAAGCAGTTTTGTAGTGGTTATATAAAACCGCTACTCAATCAAAAATAACCGCTACATCCTTTGTAGCGGTTCAACTTAACCGCTACAACACCCACATGGATGAAATTTTTTTCAGAGATATTTGTAGCGGTTATATAACCGCTACAAATATAAAAAAATTGAAATTTTGAGAGCCAAAAAAAATGACTTTTTTTTTTAATTTTGTAGCGGTTAACAAACCGCTACAAATATAAAAAATTGAAATTTTGTTGGCGAAAAAAATGACATTTTTTTTTATTTTGTAGCGGTTAACAAACCGCTACTAATTTTGAATTTCATAAAATTTGTAGCGGTTATGAAAACCGCTACTAATTTCATGAAATTCAAAATTAGCGCCAAAAAATTTAATTTGAGTTGTAAAAAGGCGCGTTATTTAGTAGCGGTTTAATAACCGCTACAAATATTTAAAATTTTTTTAAAAAAATATACGATTATTTGTTTCTGTTTTTTCAATATTAAATTAAATAGTTTATTTTGTTATTATTTTATTTATTTCAATTAGCTTATTCTTCAATAGTTTAACTTATTAATAAATAAAAAGGAAAAATGTAATTGAATTGGATTAGTATAAAATTTATATTAATAATATTATTAAGGATAGGTAGGTAATAAGAAATTATTATGTTATCTAATATAATGTAATTGTGTATGAAAAATAGATGAAAATGAGATACAGTTATGATATATCTAGAAAAAAATGATTAGAATAAATTTTATAGAAAGGAAAGAAGTATTCTAAAAAAAATTAAAAATCTTGTTACCATATTTGATCATATTATTCAGCTCCTCTACTCATACGAAAGAAGTTGTAAATGAGAGAAAATGAAAGAAAGGTAAGGTGAAAAGAAATTGGGGAGTGTTTGAAATGAGTTGTGGTAAGGGTATTTATAGGGATCCACGTACTATTTGTAGCGGTTAATGTAGCGGTTATTAGTTAGTAGCGGTTATTTGTATTTTTGTAGCGGTTTAATATTTATAGTGATCCACGTACTATTTGTAGCGGTTAATGTATCCATTTTGTAGCGGTTATTCATTTAGTAGCGGTTAATTTTTTATTTGTAGCGGTTCAATAACCGCTACAAATATTATTTTATTTTAAAAATTTTTTTGCATTTTTTGTAAAGACAAAAGCATAATTTGAATTTGATCACTCATCGTCGCCATCCTTACAGAAATTTTGTAGAAAAATTATTGTTATGGATGTATTATTAAATTTAAAAAATTTAATTCAAATGACGTGGACTTAAAAAAACTCACCGCAGTAGAGGTAAATTGTCATCGCCTTCAGGGAAGTAGTTTTCAAAATCAGCTGGCTGAAATGGCTCACTCTCGTAGGCGATGTTATCGCCTTCACCCATGTCGTAAAGGTCTCTTGGCTTTAAATGAACGACCATGTGCCAATCCCTATACCTCTCGTCCTCGACATAATAAACCTGATGTGCCTCTGAAGGTAGAATATACGGCTCATTATCTTGAGAAACACCAGTATGAATCGGCCGTGAGAAATTGACTGATGTAATCCCTAGGTCGTCAGTTGTCAGTCCCCGAGAAGTAGTGGTATTTGCCCACAAACACTTGAACAGCGTCACAGTGAAACGGCCTTGATAATTAAGTTCGACCACATCAAGAAGCTTGCCATAGTAAGGGACGCCTCTGAACTGCATGTTGGCGTCACTGTTGCTCGCATAACTCCTTGTCCCAAATGTGCCATAAACACCCGAATTCTGTGTTTGCAATCCTTGATCCCGTGAAACCGTGCAAAACTTAAAACCATTGACATTGTATGCTGTAAACCGTTTTGCATGATCAAGAGGGCTGATTGCGAAAGCTCTAAAATCTGGTGAGTGTGGGTTGTGGTCATTTAGTATTCTGCGCGCAAACCAGCTCGGGAATTCTCTGTGGACCCTCCTATCAACTTCCGAGGATGTCTGTGTACGGATCCTGAGTTGACGCTTAACATGACTTCTGAATTCCCTGCAATTAATAATGGAAAGGCGTTAGTGAAATGAAAGTGAGAAATGTTACAAAACATATAGATCGAATAACATGTGAGTGCACAATTCTTACCGTATGAAAGGTTCAACTTGAGTGCAATTAATCAAGACATGTCTATGTGCTTGGAACTTCTCAGTTGTCGTTAGTTTGAAGTTCTCAGTTGCTCCAACTGGTTTACCAACACGAGGGATAAATTCTCCTGATGTGGGCGCAGGTTCAGGACAATCGTCAACACGAGGCGGGCAGTTGAAAGCCGTCTCAAGATTATCAAAGTACCTTGAGCAAAAATATAGCACCTCATCCCCTATATAGCCTTCAGCTATAGAACCTTCTGGCCACGCCTTATTCCTCACGTAAGATTTTAATTTCCCAATGAACCTACAAAGTACAGAAGAGAAAATTGATATAAAATGATGAAAATGACGACTAGCAAACATTAAATATGGAGAATAAATTAAAGCACATATTTAAAATGAGTACCTCTCAATCAGATACATCCAACGATATTGTACTGGTCCAGCGAGCTTTGTTTCATGAACGAGGTGGACTGTGAGGTGAACCATCACAGTAAAAAAGGACGGAGGAAAGATCATCTCCAAATGACAAAGCGTAAGAATGATTTTCGACTGCAGCTGATCGAGCTCCTCAACGATCAAAACCTTAGAACACAACTTCCGAAAGAAAGAACAAAGTTCCACCAAAACAATGGAAACATCGGGAGGAAGTGTATTCTTTATAGCCAGAGGGAGTAACTGCTGCATAAGAACATGTGAATCTTGACTCTTCAGGCCAGCAACCTTTCGAGCCTGCAAGTCGACACATCGAGAAATGTTGCTGAATACCCATCAAGAACTTTTAATTTCTTCAACGTCGCGAGGAACACTTCCTTGTTCGGTTTTACGAGGGTAAACTTTGCCGGTGGAAATCTGTCATGCTCATCTGACCAAGCGTCTTCACGAACTCCCATGTCACGTAAATCTTTCCTCGCTTGAAGGTGATCTTTTGTCTTGCCGGGTTTGTTAAGCAGCGTATACAGCACATTGTCGCAAACATTTTTTTCAATGTGCATTACATCAAGACTGTGGCGAAGTAAATTAGATCTCCAATATGGAAGCGTGAAGAAAATACTTATCTTCTTCCACTGCTGAGGCGCCGAAGTCCTGCGCGTCTTTTGGTGAGTTTGTGCTGAATCGTTGCTTTTTCCAAACTCGAAGTCAACATGCTCAAGCTGCTGTAAGATATCTGTACCGGACAAAGTCTGAGGTGGTCCTCTTTTTTTTGGTTTCCTATTGAAGCGATTCCGTTACAATCTGAACTTATGCGTTCCATCAAGAAACCTCCGATGCCCCATAAAGCACCACTTTCGGCTGTGGGGGAGGCGCAATGCGTCAGAGTCAAAATTGCATGCTGGACACGCCAACCCAGTATGCACAGTCCAACTAGATAATGTGCCAAGGGCAGGAAAGTCACTAATCGTCCACATCAAGGCTGCACGCATGTTGAACAAAGTCTTGCTGTAAGCGTCGTACGTCTCCAAGCTGACATTCCACAGGTCAAGCAATTCCGCAATAAGCAGTTGGAGATACACATCGATGTCATTGCCCAGTGCCTTTTTGCCTGGAATGATCATAGACATAATGAAAGAGCTTTGTTTCATACACATCTAGGGGGTAAGTTATAGGGAACTAAGGCTACCGGTCAAATGCTGTAACTTGTGCTAAGATTCCCGAAAGGATTGAAACCGTCGGTCGCCAACGCAAGCCGAACATTTCTGGGGTCAGTTGCAAAATCTGGAAAGTCATTGTCAAACGTTTTCCAAGCAGCTGCATCCCGCGGATGTCTTAATTTACCGTCTTCGTTTTTATCAACGGCATGCCACCTCATGTGCTCCGCAGTTTTAGACGACATAAATAATCTTTGTAGACGAGGTTTCAAAGGGAAGTACCTGAGAATCTTTGCAGGTTTCTTCTTCTGCTTTTTCCCCTTCCGAATTGTCTTGTACCTCGATGTGTGACATCTCTTATAAGTCTCCCTGCTGGAATCGTCTCCCCAATACAACATACAATCATTTGGGCATGCATCAATCTTTTGATAATTCAACCCCAACCTGTTGATAATCTTCTTGGCCTCGTAGAACGTTGTGGGAATTGCAGCGTCGGGGAATGCATCTTGTAATAAGTCGAGCAACATCGACATTCCCTTATCTGTGATCCCACACAAGCACTTGATATGATACAATTTGATCAAGAAAGATAATTTAGAATATTTACGACAACCTTGATATAAAGGACGATCTGCTTCATCCATCAAGCTGAAAAAATCCTGAGCTGCTTCATTCCCCATAAAAACCGGCTCAGAGCCGTGCACTTCTTTGTTGAAGTTGTCGCCTTGAAATCCAAACGCATTACACACAGCATCATTCATAGGATCATCTTCATCTACTTGAACGCCTACTTGAGAACTTCGAGGAAGAGCATCATCATATCTAATGCCGGCTTCTCACCATGAACTGCCCAGAACGTATAGTCCTTAGGGAAAGGCTTCACAAGCAAATGTTCCTTCACAACATTTCGTGCATGCCACTTCTTGAACTTGCATTTTCGACACGAACAGACGATCTCACCGTTACAGCTGGCGTGAGTGAATGCGAAATCCAAGAAACTGTTTAATCCGTACAAATATTCAGGAGAATTGCGCGGCAACCTGATCCATGATTTATCCATAGCTATAAGTGAGAGAGAAGAAAGTATAGAGAAGAAGATGAGTGAGAAGACAATGACGAATGTCAAGAACCTTATATTCTGAAATTCCAACGTTTATAATTTTGTAGCGGTTCTAAAACCGTTACACTAACCGCTACAGTTATAAAATATTAGTAGCGGTTATATATCTAAAACAGCTACTAATTTTCAAGCCGTTACATATTGGTGGGAAATTCAAAATATATATGTTGAGTATTAGTAGCGGTTATATATATAAAACCGTTATTAATTTTCAAGCTGTTACACATTGGTAGGAAATTCAAAATATATATGTTGAGTATTTGTAGCGGTTATATATATAACACTGCTACTAATTTTCAAGCAGTTAACATTAGTAGGAAATTCAAAATTTACTTGTTGAGTATTTGTAGCGGTTATATATATAAAACCGCTACTAACATTAAAGCCGTTGGACAGCAAATTTAAAAATAATTTTTAATTTGTAGCAGTTATACATAACATAACTGCTACAAATGTGCACAAAGGCGGTAAATTTCAAAATTCAAATGATGAGTATTTGTAGCGGTTCTAATTGTAAAACCGTTACAAAGATATACATGTTTGTAGTGGTTTCTATTATAGAACCGCTACTAATATATATATAGTTGTAGCGACTGCACAAGAGAAACCGCTACAACTATATATATAGTTGTAGTGGTTTTTATTTAAGCACCGCTACAAATATATATATTTGTAGCGGTTTTGACTTAAAACCGCTACAAATATATATATCTGTAGCGGTTTGAACTTAAAACCGCTACAAATATATATGCTTTATTTTTTTTAATTTAGAAATATAAATAATATTATTGTAATTAATTCATAAATTCAACAACACGATCTAATAATATAAATATAATTATATTAAACACAATAAGAAAGTTCTAAAATACAAACTCATATATATTACAAATGTTTCAACAAAAAAAAATGTCCTAAACTAAGTAGCTGGGGGCTGATCATCTGGTGCACCTTCAGGTGGGGCTCCCTCAGGTGCTGCTGGATCGGGCCGCTGCGCAGAGTGAACCGCACCATCGTCATCAGCAGGAGGAGGAGTAGTAGTACTCAGGACGACGTAGCAAGGGACAGGGGGAACCCCTGGATGCTGCTCATCCGAGAACATGCGACTCCATGCCCCCTCGAGCATGTTGTTTGCGATTTCACGCCACTGCGTCTGCTGAGCGTAGATCAAATCAGCGTGCAGTTGCATCTGCTGCATATGCTGCACCTGCATCTGATGCATCTGATGCATCTGCTGCAGCTGCTGCACCATCTGCTGCTCCAAATCTGATCGCAGCTGGTCAATAGACTCGTCCCTCGGACGTCTGACCCCTCTAGAGCTGCCAGCCTTAGAGGCGGCACTCCTGCTGTAGACCATGCTAGGTCTGGCGCCTATCCCCATCCCCCGCACGCGTCCGTGGTGCTCATCCTGAGCCAGACCCGCCTTCAAAGGAGCCGTTGGGTCCACTGACCCCTGTGACTCCTCAGGCTGGGTCTGTCGCAGCTCAGCCTGCGACTACTGCATCTGCTCCTGCTATTTTATGAAACAATTACTAATTAGCATTTTTCATTATTAACTTGGTTTTATAAAAATTATAACAATAAAATTACTTACAATGGCCGCCTCTGCCTGCTGAGAGGTCACAGTCCCATCACGGTGTCTGTGTGTGATGGCGTACAACTCCCCATAGTCCGTCTAACAGTTCTCCTACTGTGCCTTCGTCTCCTGAAAAAATTACAAAGTTCAATTAATATTATGAAATAATCAGCTAAAAGTAAGTGATATTTTGAAAAGTTACCAGCTCGCTATAAGTCACAACAAAGGTCTTCGATCCTGCTGTGTGGTGGATCGTCTGCTGCGCACGGATCTTGGTGTTCCTCTGAGAAAGCTCCTGGAAAAAAAATATTAAATGTATTATAATTTAAAATTAAATAAAAATTATATTGAAATTATAATTTAATATTTAACAATTACAAAATTATATATAAAAAATCTAATAAATACATTACCTGCGCCTCAGGGCTTCTCCTGAATTGGATGAAACTTGCCCAGTCGTTCGGCGGCATGCCGTCCGGGACACTCTCGATCAGCTGCTCCAGAGGTATCGTCCCGTCCTTGTTCACCTTGTGGAAGAGATGGTTCCTCCTATTCCTCCAGGCGTCACCCATCTTCACGAGGGCGTACCTCTTTCGGTTGGCCCGGACGGCAACCGCAGTTGAAAAAAAATTATTTAAATATCAATAATTACAAAAAACATAATTTAAAAAATATTAATTAAATAGAATTAATTAAAAAATATTAATTAAATAATTTTAATTACCTGAACCACCTCTTCCCAAGCCTGGTCCTTCGGCCCCCTCGGAACGTGCCTCCACGTCTTGAAGTGAAGGGGGAACCGCATCCAATTCGCGCCCAGGTTGTTCAGGAAGCGGTTGAGCAGGTGACCCCCATTGTGGATGGGCTGGTCAGTGCCCTCATTCCACGACACTAGAACTCGCAGGCTCCGGTCCAAGCTGTTTATATCGGCTACGTCTAGCCTCCTCGTCGAAACGTTCCCCTACTCGTCTGCACAGTTTACCGCACATTAGAAAAATTGTAATTCAAAGTTAACATTTCTAATTTAAATAAATAATTTACTAAATTAAAAAATTAATTTACCTTGGACCTACACCTCAAACCCAGTGGACCGCGAAGACGACCCTCGTGGGTTGTTCTGCTCCCGAGCCTCCTCCTCATCGAGGAACTGCTCCATCTCCCTGATCCCAATCGGGATCTCGAACCCCTCCTTGTCGAGGAAGTCCTCGACGCTAATATCTGGCCCCCCAACCTTAGGCACCTCTGGTGCGGTCGTCTCCTGTGGGATCGTCTGCGGTGCCTGTGGTAGGGCTGACTCCTGTGGGGGATGGGCTGAGATGCCGCGGTCGCCCTACCCCCTCCCTCTGCCCCCTGCCCGGCTGCTGCCACCCCATAAAATCTGTCTGGGGACCTCAGGGGCCTTCCCCTTATCCTCTCTTGAAGCCATATCAACTGTACAAATAAAAAAAAGTAGTCACATTATTATGCAAAAATCTAATAAAAATACAAATACAAATAAAATACATGTTATATACGTACCTCAAGTGCAAATACTGAGAAATACTGTAGCAAAAACTCCTACACAGACGTCTGAACACTCAAATCTTGAAGAAATCACTCAGAGAAACCTCAGGAAACAAAATGAGCAAAAGGAGAAATGAGGTGGCTTAAATAGGCCAGATATTAGTAGCGGTTATTCAAATAACAGCTACTATAACCGCTACAAATAATTAAATTTGTAGCGATTCTACAATAACCGCTACAAATGATAACAACATTTGAAATCCTGTAGCGGTTATTTCCCAGAACCGCTACAAATGTCAAGACTCTTGAAATTCTGTAGTGGTTATACCCCTATAACCGCTAAAAACTGCTGACCTTTGGTATTTTGTAGCGGTTCGGTTGCTGTAACCGCTACAAATAACCGCTACATTGTTGGCGGGCCTTGGTCGCGCCAAGTGGCGGGAATATTGTAGCGGTTTCTGTGCATTAACCGCTACAAAATCACTGCTACAAGTTTTGGCGGGAATTTCGCGCCAAATTTCTAACGGTTTTGTGTACTCAACCACTACAAAAAACGCTGATAATCTGTTGTGCCACTTGGCGCGTAGCTTGCCGCTACAAATTTGTAGCGGTTTAGGTGAAAACCGCTACAAATACTATAATTTGTAGCAGTTTAATATAACCGCTACAATTGCACCGCTACAAAATACCTTTTTCCTTGTAGTGGCGGAGGGAGGGCGACCACGGCATTTCAACCTATCCCCCCACAGGAGTCGACCCTACCACAGCCATTGCAGACTATCCCACAGGAGACGACCGCACCAGAGGTGCCTGATTTGGGGGGGACAGATATCAGCGTCGATGACTATGATGCGAACGAGGACTTCGACATCCCGATTGGGATCAAAGAGATGGAGAAGTTCCTCGATGAGGAGGAGGCGCGGGAGCAGAACAACCCACGAGGGTCGTCTTCGCGGTCTACTGGGTTTGAGGTGTAGGTCCAAGGTAAATAAATTTTTTATTTAATAAATTATTTATTTAAATTTGAAATGTTAAATTTGAATTACAATTTATCTAACGTTAAATTGTGCAGATGAGCAAGGAAACATATCCACGAGGAGGCTGGACGTGGCCGGTCTGAATAGCATAGACTAGACACTATGAGTTGTAGTGCCGTGGAATGAGGGCACAGACCAACCCATCAACAATGGGGGTCACCTGTTCAACCTCTTCCTGAACGAGCTGAGCTCGAATTGGATGCGGTTCCCCCTTCACTTCAGGATATAGAGGCATGTTCCGAAGGGGCTGAAGGACCTAGCGTGAGAAGAGGTGGTGTAGGTAATTAATAGTATTTTAATTAATATTTTTTTTAATTAATTATATTTAATTATATTTTTTAATCGGATATTTATAATTATTCATATTTAAATATTTTTTTATAGCTGAGGTTTGTCGTCCAGGCCAACAGGAAAAGGTACACACTGATGAAGATGGGCGACGGCTGGAGGAACAGGAGGAATCGTCTCTTCCACAGTGTGGATAAGGATGGGACGATGCCTCTGGAGCAGCTGATTGAGAGCGTATCGGACGGCGTTGCTCTAAACAACTGGTCAAGTTTTGTCCAGTTCAGGAGGAGCGTTGAGGGGCAGCTAATGTATTTATTAGATTATTTATATATAATTTTGTAATTGATAATTATTAAATTATAATTTAAATTTAATTAAGTTTAATTTGAACTTCATTAATTTTAAATGTTTTATATAATTTTAAATTTAATTAATTTTTAATTTTGTAATTGTTTTAGGAAAGGAAGGCACAGCAGAAGAACCGTCAGACGGACTATAGGGAGTTGTACGCTATCACACACAGACACCGTGACGGGACTCTGACCTCTCAGCAGGCAGAGGCGGCCATTGTAAGTAATTTCATTATTATAATTTTTTTAAAACCAACTTAATAATGAAAAAGTCTAATAAGTAATTGTTTCATAAAATGGTAAGAGTGGATGCAGCAGTCGCAAGCTGAGCCGCGAAAGACCTAGGCCGAAGAGTCACAGGGGTCAGTAGACCCCACAAATCCTTTGAAGGCGGGTCTGGGTCAAGCTGAGCACCCTGGATGCGTGCGGGGGATGGGGATAGGCGCCAGACCTAGCATGGTCTACGGCATGAGCACAACCTCTGAGGCTCACAGCTCTAGAGGGATTAGACGTCCGAGGGACGAGTCTGTTGAGCAGTTGCGGTCAGATTTGGCCCAGACACAGGCTGTGGTGGCTCAATAGCAGCAGATGATGCAGCAAGTTGATTTCATCTACGCTCAGTAGACGTAGTGGCGTGATATCATGAACAGCATGCTCGAACGATCGTGGAGTCGCTTGTTCCCGGATGAGTACTATCCAGAGGTTCTCCCTGTCCCTCAGTTCATCGTCCAGCCTACTCCTCCTCCTCCTCCTGCTGATGATGATGGTGTTGTTAACTCTATCCAGCGCCCCGATCCAGCAGCGCTTGAGGGAGCCCCACTTGAGGGAGGACCAGATGATCAGCCCCCTACTACTTAGTTTAGGACATGTTTATTTTTTCTTGTTGAAACATTTGTAAATAAATATATAAAATTTTTTATTTCAGAACTTAAATTCTTATTGCATTTACCATAGTTATATTTATATTCTTAGACCGCGTTGTTGAATTTGTGAATTAATTGTAACAGTATTATTTATATTTCTAAAATAAAAAAAAATTAAATTATATATATTTATAGAGGTTAATATAAAAAAACCGCTACAAATATAGTTCAATATTTGTAGCGGTTAATACAAGAACCACTACAAAGAGAGTTTCATATTTGTAGCGGTTAATACAAAAACCGCTACAAATTTAAAGACATGTGCGAGGGAAATTCAAAATTAAAATGTTGAATATTTGTAACGGTTACATAAATAATCACTACAAATACTCAACATTACGATTTTGAATTTCCCCCCATTCTGTGCAAATTTGTAGCGGTTACTAATGTATAACCGTTACTAATATATATTAGTAGTGGTTTTTCCTATAACCGTTACAAGTTTCAAACAAATTATTCAATTGGATTTCCAATGGCTTGAAAATTAATAGCGGTTTTATACATGTAGCCGCTACAAATGTGTAGTGTTGTAGCGGTTAATGCAGCGGTTTTTAAACTGCTACAAAATATTAAATGTTAGAAATTTAGAATATAAGGTTCCAAGCATTCATCATTCTCCATTCACTCATCTTCTCCACTATACTTTCTTCTCTTTCACTAGTAGCTATGGATAAGTCATGCACTGGTGGAAAAATGACTTTTTAGACCAGTTAGAAATGACTTTTTAGACCGGTTTTGGATCCGGTCTTGATACAGCCGGTCTAAAAAGCCTGTTACTTTTTAGACCGGTTAAACAACCGGTCTTAAAAATCACTTTTTTAAACCGGTTGTTTGAAGACCAGGTCTAAAAAGTCTAGACTTTTTAGATCAGTTGTTTAAAAACGGATCTAAAAAATTTTTTTCAAGACTTTTAATACCAGTTCTTAGAATAACCGGTCTTAAAAGTACTTTTTAGACCGGTTATTCTAAGAACCAGTCTTAAAAGTCATATTTAAAAAAAATAAATAAATATGACTTTTTTTTTATAGCGCTCTATCTGTATCACCCTTTTCACTCTAGACTCTGAACAAAGGGCAATGAGAAACATAACAAATCAAAGAAAAAAAAAGAAAGAATAATCTTTTTATCATATTCACTCAACTTTTCTACATAAATGCTGAATGACTTACTATCTTCTTCTTCTTCTTCTTTTTTAAACCAGCAAATAGAGTCTCAGCTCCATCCGAAACTGCAAAAATGAGAATGAATCATGCATATGCACAGTTAGAGATACCTCAAATGATAACATCGGCAACAATAATAAAAATATCTTTTGGTTTAAATTAGATACCAGATAAGTTTTCTATCTTCTCAACCAAGTTGTCAACTAAACCATCAACAGATAAATGGGGTTGCCAGAGAGTAGAAACATGAAATATAACAACTTATAGACCATAACAAAAAAAAAATCCTTGCATAGCTAATCACACGAAACACAAAGCAGAACAACGTTGTAAAATCATAAATAAATAAATAAAGAGGGAAAGAAGAATACTAACTTCAGGAACCTCCTCCTTCTTATCATCACTTAGAGTATACTAAAACTAAAAAGACGAAAATATGCTTCCTTTGCAACAACGCAAGGTTGATGTTCTCTTCTTCAACCTTTTCTAAAATGCTGAGTCTGCAAATCACATTCATGGTACAAGTCTATGTGACCAAGCAAAGCAAGACCCATACTAGAGATAGAAAAGCAACTACAGTGAAAAGTCGCAACGAAGGAGATCAGAGCAAGCGAGGTTGTGGTGGCGACAAACTCATTTAGTGCGAGGGTGAGAGCACCGCAACAACAAACATGAGAATGCGATTGAGCGAAGATGACCGAGGATGACCGAGCTCACAGAGTAATCGCACCAAGAAGAGAGGTTTCAGATTAAGAGAGCGAAAATTAGGCGCGACAAAGAGGAGATTCAAAAGTTTATGGTCGATATTTTAGACCGGTTATAAATAAAACCGGTCTTAAAAAGGTGAGTTTTTTTTTTTAAATTTCATATTTAAAAAAAAAAATCCATATTTTTTTAAAAAAATATCACTTTTTAGACCGGTTCTTAGAATAACCGGTCTTAAAAGTACTTTTAAGACCGGTTCTTAGAATAATCGGTCTTAAAAGTACTTTTTAGACCGATTATTATAAGAACCGGTCTAAAAAGTATGACTTTTAAGACCGGTTATTTTAAGAACCGATCTTCAAAGTCTTGAAATGTTTGATATTTAAGACCGGTTGTTATAAATAACCGGTCTTAAAAGTTTAAAATTTTTTATTTTTTAAATATTTTGATATTTTAAGACCTTTTTTATTTATAACCGGTCTAAATAATTTTTTTAAGACCGGTTTTTTTGAGAACCGGTCTTAGAAGTTCTATATAATTACAAAACTGCCACCGGTCAAATTTTTTAGACCTTATCCACTATAACCGGTTTAAATATGGCGGTCTAAAAAGGAAATTTTGTGCTAGTGATGGATCAGGTTGTCACACAATTCTCTGGAATATTTGTATAGATTAAAAAATTTCTTAGAGTTCGCATTCACTCACACCAGCTGTAACGGCAAGATCATTTGTCCGTGTCAGAGATACAAGTTCAAGAAGTGGCATGCATGAAATGTTGTTAAGGAATATTTGCTTCTGAAGCCTTTCCCGGAGGATTATACGTTCTGGGCAGTTCATGGTGAGAAGGCCGGCATTAGATATGATGATGTTCTTCCTTAAAGTTCGCAAGTAGGAGTTCAACTAGATGAAGATGATCCTATGAATGATGCTGTTCGTGATGCATTTGAATTTCAAGGCGACAACTTCATAGATTACTTGGGAAATTAAAATCTTACGTATGGAATAAAGCGTGGCCAAAAAGTTCTATAGCTATAGGGGATGAGGTGCTGTATTTTTGTTTAAGGTATTTTGATGACCTTGAGACGGCTGTCAACCGCCCACCTCGTGTTGATGATTGGTCTGAACCTGTGCCAACATCAGGAGAATTTATCCCTCGTGTTGGTAAACTAGTTGGAGGAACTGAGAACTTCAAACTAACAGCAACTGAGAAGTTGCAAGCACATAGACATGTTTTGATTAATTGTACTCAAGTTGAACCTTTCATACAGTAAGAATTGTACACTCACATGTTATTCTATATCTTTCGTAACATTTTTCACTTTCATTTCACTATCGCCTTTCCATTATTAATTGTAGGGAATTTAGAAGTTATGTTAAGCGTTAACTCAGGATCCATACACAAAAATCCTCCGAGTTGACAATAAGGTCCACAGAGAATTCCCGAGCTGGTTTGTGCGCAGAATACTAAATGACCACAACCCACACTCACCAGATTTCAGAGCTCTCGCAATCGGCCCTCTTGATTATGCAAAAAGGTTTACAACATACAATGCCAATGGTTTTAAGTTTTGCACGGTTTCACGGGATCAAGGATTGCAAACTCAAAATTAGGGTATTTATGGCACATTTGGGACAAAGAGTTATGCGAACAGCAGTGACGCCGACATGCAGTTCGGAGGCGTCCCTTACTATGGAAAACTTCTTGATGTGGTTGAACTTAATTATCAATGTCGTTTCACTGTGACGTTGTTCAAGTGTTTGTGGGTAAATACTGCTACTTCTTGGAAACTGACAACTGACGACTTAGGGATCACATCAGTCAATTTCTCAAGGCCAATTCATACTGGTATTTCTCAAGATGATGAGCCGTATATTCTTACTTCAGAGGCATATCAGGTTTATTATGTCGAGGACGATAGTCACAGGGATTGGCACATGGTCATTCATTTAAAGCCACGAGACCTTTACGACATGGGTGGAGGCGATAACATCGCCTACGAGAGTGAGCCATTTCAGCCCGCCAATTTTGAAAACTACTTTCCTGAAGGTGATGACAATTTACGTCTACTGTGGCGCGTTTTTTTAAGTCCACATCATTTAAATTAAATTTTTTAAATTTAATAATACATCACTAACAATATTTTTCTACATAATTTCTGTAGGGATGACGAGGATGAGTGATCAAATTCAAATTATTTTTTTGTCTTTAAAAAAAATACTGGGAAAAATATTTAAAAAAATAAAATAATATTTGTAGCCGTTTTTAAACCGCTACAAAAATAAACATAACCGCTACTAGTTAAAAAACGCTATAAAATGGATACATTAACCTCTACAAATGCTACGCGGATCCCTATAAATACCTCCACCACATCTCATTTCAAACACTCCCACATTTCTTTTCACCTTACCCTTCTTTCATTTTCTCTCATTTACAATTTTTTTTTGTATGAGTTGAGGAGCTTAGCAATACGATCAAATATAGTAACAAGTTTTTAAATTTTTTATTTGAATACTTCATTCATTTGCATAAAATTTATTCTCACAATTTTTTTTCCAGATATTTCAGAGCTTCATCTCATTTTCATACACAATCACATTGTAGTAGACAACATAATAGTTCCTTTTTACCTACGTATCTTTAATAATATTATCAATACAATCTTTATACTCATCCAACTAAATTAAATTATTCCTTTTAATTTATAAATGAGTTAAACTATTGAATAATAAGCTAATTAAATTAGCTAAACTACTAAGAAAATAAACTATTTAATATAATATCAAAAAAAAAAAGAAACAAATGATTGTATTTTTTAAAAAAAAAAATTCTTAATTTTTGTAGCGGTTACTAAACCACTACTAATTAACGCGCCTTTTTCAAACTGAAATTAATTTTTTAGCATAAATTTTGAATTTTGATGAAATTAGTAGCGGTTATATAACCGCTACTAATTAAAGGAAAATCTTATTTGTAGCGGTTCATGAACCATTTTTGTAGTGATAGATCATATTATGATAATGAGAAACAAGATTTACTACCTTAAAGTCATTGATATTACCATCAAAACCAAAGCCTACATTACAAAATCTTTCATCCCAAGCCATCGATAGGGGAAGCCATACATATTTACGAACTGCTGGATTCCAGAGAATGAATTTGAAAGGTATTTTATTGGCAAGACATACTAACCCATTGCTTATGACTTGTGTGCCTTTAAAATCATGGTCGTTAGGAACATCCATGGTGCGAAACAAATCAAATTGATCATTATCCCAATGCAACGAATAGGTTACCTAACAATGTGGAAAATATACACCTAATCTTTTGTCAATGGGATAAACCTCATCTTTCGTCTATTTTGTATTCTTTTTGATAGATTTGGAAGAGGATGCCCTTGAATCTTTTTTTCTCCTTTTTTCCTCAGATTCCCATCTCCACTGTTGGGTTAAAAAATGAATGGTTCATATTTTGTATTTTATAAAAACTATTATTATAGTATTTTATAATTTAATTTTTTAAATTTTATTTGCATTGCGGTTACAAATGGTATATTTTGTATTTTACCTCTTAACTCTCAATAAGATTGATAATGCTATTTTTTAGTTTTTTTTATTAAAGTGTCACTTTTTTCCAAAAATATCATTATATGTATGGATTTTTTTAAGAACTTATTTTATTATAAAGACAAAAAATTTTATTTGAAAAAATATGGGAATATATCATATCGTATCCATAATCTATTTTTCAAAAACATCACATCTATCATCTATTTTTTATCAGCCTTATATTCAATACGTATTATTTTAGATATATAAGATTCTAAGAGGGATAACTAATAATCTATAATTTTTTATAGTTTCAACCAATTTTTAATGAGGTTCCTATATTTTTTTTTGCCCTCTTTATCAGGTTGATATACTTTCACTTGTTTTTCTCGTCAAGTCCTTATAGTTTTTTTTTTTAAAAATTATGTTCTTATAGTTTTACATGATTTTTAATTAAGTCTCTATATTTTTTATTATTTATTTAATAAATTCTAATAGTATACTTCTATAAAAATAAATTATAATATTATTAAATATTATTCTATAAATACTAATATTCTATAGATAATAAATTATCATGATATTTTTATTTTAACATTCTTTTTATGAATTATTTTAATATTCTACATAATTTCTCAATTAAACCTATATTTATATTATTTATTTTTAATTTTAATTTTTATAATTAAAATTTGAATTACAATAATTTTCTAAAAATGGAATATAATTATAGTTAATTAATTAAGAATTAGAAATTAATCATATTAATTATTATTTTTAATCAATTAATTATTAATTTAAATTTCTTATTAGTAAATTATATTTTAATATTATTCATGTTTTAAATTTCAATTAAATTAATAAATTAAAATCCAAAAAACCTATAAAGACATGATTAAAACTCCACTGAAAAAATAAGGACCTGATAAAAATAAAATAAAAACTAAAAGGACTTGATTAAAAACAGGTAAAAGTATAAGGATTTGATTAAAAATAATAATAATATAGGGACATAATTAAAATTGGTTGAAACTATAAAGACTTGCATATTAATTTTTTTTTTGATGAAGTGTAATTAATATGCATTCATGATGAAGACGTATATGCTATAAAGTATCTTCATAATATACATATATCTTGTAAAAGATAAGACATGCTCCAACCTCCAAGGGACATTTTTAGACTTGCAGGTTAATTATCCCATTTTAAAATATACCCACCATTTCTCTAAACGTTAGATTAGCCAGTGATCTCTTACTAATTAATAACACTGCCACCTAATGTACATAATTGACACACAACCGAAATTCTATAGTTATATTTATTTTACGCAAATTTTAATTATGAAATAAATTTTAAGTCTAGCAGTACTGAATCAAGTCTAATTAAAAAACAAATTAAATCTATTTGAATCAAAATATTTATCCTAATATTTACTATCACCTAAACCATAGCATAATAAAAGAATGGGTGGAGAGAAATTACAGAGGCGTACGGAGGGAGGAGGTATAAATGGTATTTGTTATTAACTTAAGAAAAAATAAATAAATATAATAAATAAAAGTTCTTATATCTGACATAGTTCAAGCTTTTCTTTCAATTAACTCAACTCGACTATATATCTGACATAGTTTAAGTTTATTTTTTTAATGGCAAAAAAAAAAAAAAAACTCAACCCGACACAACTCAAATATAAATTAGTCAATAATATTAGATAACATATATCTACCATTGGACTCCATTTCTATTTCCATCAGCTGCCATCCTTTTCCTACTTTATGACCATTAAATAAAAAACTAATGGTCCGCATTTAATAGTTTATAAAAATATTATTATAATGGAGAAAATAATGGAAAGGAAATAGAGAAATGGTGGGAAGAAAATATTAAATACGGACTATTAGATTTGATCCAATGATTATGAAGGGGAAATGACTGCAGCAAATGGAAAAAGAAAAAGAAAGAAGCCAGATCCACCATCATTCATCTTGTCAAAATTGAATATTAAGGTAAAAAAATAGAGGGAAAAGAATGTTTCCACTAACTCCTTTCTTCACTTTCTCTCCATTTAACTTCTCCACCATTGGATTGGCTTTTAATAATTGAGATTTATTCTGTAAAAATGTTATTATTATTATTATTATTATTTAATATTACAATAATTTTTTAATGTAGTATAAAATCTCTACCATTAAAAGAAAATCCAATAGTAGAGGAATTAAGTGGAGAGAAAGATTAGTAGAGACGTCCCTTTCTCCCAAAAGCCTAACATGGCAAATATATATATATATATATATATATATATATATATATATATAAAGAAAGAAAAATAGCAGCCTACCATGGGTTTGTGTCTTTAACGAACCTCACATTGACACATGTGCATTAGGGATATTCCAAATTAATATGAAAAACTTTTCGGTTTTATGCATTAATATATGGTTGATTTGTAATTATATATTAAAGTGTATATATATACTTAATAATAATTATTAATTATATGTTTTTTTTTTTGCCAACAACAAAAACTAATTGTATTAAGTTCGAATAAAGTTACATTGTCACATAAGATACAGCAAACCAACGCAGTGAAAGAGAAAATAAACAAGTTACAGCTAACAAACACACTGTCCTAAACCTAGCTAACAAACTATAGAGGCTGATATATAAATACTCTTCAATGCAGCCATAACACAATAATAAAAGTGAGACAACATCCCCTCCAATAGCTAAGACACTTCTAAGGAAGCTTTGGTACTCCTTCCAGCTACCAAATTTGCTTCTCTGGGAACGCACCTGTAAAAGAGGTTCCTAACCAGATTCCCTGATACACAAGTGTACTCAAGGAGAAGAACAATCAACCTATTATCAGAAAATGCACAATCAAATAGACCATAGGAAAAATAAATCCAACTCCAATATGAAGATAAGTAGAACTGCCATATACACTGAACAGGCCCATGTCTTGACCTATGATGAACAATGTTGATCAATACACTGAACAAGCACAAAATGAGCCCATGATGAACAGTGCATATAATTCCACTCAAACAGATCAGACTTAGAAAACTTATATATATTTGCTTATTTATTGCACATTCCATAACCAGAATACCCACAAAAAACATTACCTCTCTACCACACACAGCTACCTTCAACCTCAACCAAACATTACTAAATTCTGAATGTATCATAAGGACTCTGTTTCTGGGGCTTAGGGTAGTCAGTCCAACTCTTTCCCACCGATAAATCTTCCACACCAACTCATGTAGGGTATAGACAATTTGGGTAAGGTATTTTGACTGATAATACGCACATACCAAAGAAATGTAATGGCTTACCCAATCATATGAGACAAACGAAACCACTTTAGGTATCAATTCTTCTAAATAATCATCTGAATTAAACAAAGAATAACCAATACGTAAATAGGTTCTCCCACCCGCAGCAAATCTCAACTCCAATAATACATCAGTGGGAATGAATTTAATTGTTAGCAATCTACTCACCTCAGGAGCCAAAGGTCGCCGAAATAATACCTTTGCATATCTTCTTTCCGATTCCAATGATTTCCACAAACGGCAGTGAAATCCCAACGTCCCCGTGTCCATTGTTCCTTCAACATCTTACCTTCGCCTGAGAGACCGCCGGCAACGAGGTTCTCCAACTCCATGGCGCTAATTGGTTTGAACTTTGAGCTCCAATGTCTTAAGCACCGCACCACCGCCACCGATTTGCCCCCAATTTCCTGACAACCCCAACACTCGTCCCTCATCTCCTCTATCAAACGCTTGGTCGAGAGAGGGAGCCCTCGCGTCGATTTCCCCACCCACTTCAGAGGCCATGGAGGCACCCACCGGAGGTCATCAACGGATGATGTCAAGTGCATCTGTGGTTTGCCCTCTTCCTCATATCCGCTGACCCAAACCTGTTGCTTGTCTTCGTCGCGGGGCTCGCTCCCAATCCGCCTATCCTTAGGCCACACCAGAGGAAGCCTGCGGCTCAACTCCACCAAGGGAGACACAAACCTTCCAGGCAGAACGAGCGGCCACCGCTCAACCAGCACTGGGCTAGATCTCGCCGACACACCCATTCTAGCGGAAAAGAGAAACCCTAGCACAGGGAAATCTACTCGCACAAGGGCGATATATGCCCACTGCTATTTAATAATTATTAATTATATGAAGGACACGCATGTGGGGGACATATTCTGGACTTTGAAAACAATGAATAAGAACGTGAGAATAAAGAAAAGGTTTTCCTAGAAGAGAATTTAAACTTGAATTCGGTCTTTGAAGATAATTCTAGTAAAAAAAAAAAATAAAAAAACAAAAAAGTGGCATTCATCTCTGCTGAGTTCACATACAGCGTGTCTGGCAGTGCAATTTGTAGGAAAATTGGTACAACTGGTGTGTTTTCGCGCTTTTGTCTATTGTGGTGGAGAGATGGAGTATTTGGTTTAATAATAATAAATAAATTTGGATTTTCAGAGAACACGAAATATTGAAGCTGCATTTCGGAACTTTTTTCTATTGATTGTGTGATATGTAGTAAAATATTTTTTTAATTGTATCTAGTATGCTATCAAACTGATGGTAATTTTATTCTTAATATACTTTTTCAGTTCTAAAAATTACTTTAAAATATTTTTTTGTGTTTTTAACCATTAAAATATTTTTTCAGTTATACCCAGTGTGCTATCAGGCTAATTATAATTTTACCCTTAATGTACTTTTTCAACTTGAAAAATTAATTTAAAATATTTTTTAGTGTTTTAACTTCTTAAAATATTTTTTCAGTTGTACCCAGTGTGCACAGACTGATTGCAATTTTACCCTTAATGTACTTTTTCAGCTCCAAAAATTACTTTAAAATATTTTTTAGTGCTTTTAACCCCTTAAAATATTTTTCCAGTTGTACCTAATATTTTAAATTACTTTTTAAATATTTACTTGATTTTTTAAATATTTTTCCACCCACTCTCTCTTACCATTATCACAAAAGTCATTTATATTTAAGCTAATCCAAATGCTCACTTACTTTTACAAAAATCATTTATATAATCATCAATCCAAACATAAATTACATTATAAAATCTGATTTTTATCAAAATTACGATTATAAAAAGTCAAATAAAAAAAATCATTTTTCCCATCACTATTCCAAACACACATATAGTAAAAAGTAAAAACTAAAAAGTGAGGCCTAGTCCCATATCTCTCTCTCTCTCTCTCTCTCTCTCTCTCTCTCTCTCTCTCTCTCAATTTAAGTAAAATTGACTGAAATGGTAACTAATAAGCCGTTGCGAAAACCCTTAATTTTGGTAGTTATTTTAATTATATTCTTCATAATAAATTTGATTTGATGACTTTACATTTTTAATGGAACGGGAGGATTTACTTTTACACGAAATGAGTAGTAATTTACATAAATATCCTTTCTTACTAACTAAGTCCTCCGTCTTAATTACAGATACAAGATCTTTATTCATTTCATCTATAATATTTACTATTTTTCTTCAAACTAGGTTATTTAATTTATAAAGTGATATATCAAAGATGTAAAACAAAAACTAGACTCCTTTATAATAATAAATAAAACATAATTATATTATTCTTACAAAAATAGTTTTATAAAAATAAAAACAGACATAACCTAACAAAACAACCTTTATTAAAAAAAACACTAATATGATATATTGCATTGCTTTTATAACCAAAAGTTTTCTAAGATTTATTAAGGTTAGGATATGCCTTTAGCTCATAAAGCACTTACAGAGAATATGTTAAAATCACCTACTAACAGAATTCTCACATCACATCATTTGTTGGATTTGAATTCACGATGGTTTGTGAGTTTTGAGTCAACTTATTATTACTGATTAACATTTATTGACTAAATTGCATCTTTTAAAAAATTAAAGCAACGTCGGAGGTTCATCGACAATCAGACTCAATCCAATCCAACCATCCAAACCTCAGACGAGATTAATAAGAAAATTAATTCATTGGTTGTATAGTCAGCCGAATCTATTTTTAATACCATGATTAATAATTAAAATGCAAAACGGTAAGTAGTGGCTATGCGTGTGGTCTGGCATGGGGCCCATCTATAATAGATTGGCGCTTCTATAAATTTGCAACTAAGATTCTCTCTCTCTTCCCTCAGCCTCCTCCTCTACTTCTCTCTCTTTCAAAATACAGTCTCATCGTTTCGCTTTGTCACAAGTCACAAAGACGTTTCGTCTGAGTGCGAAACGTTCCGGCGGCGAGCAAGAATGGGAAGACCCCAGCAACGGTATCGCGGAGTACGGCAGAGGCACTGGGGCTCATGGGTCTCTGAGATTCGTCACCCCATATTGTATTCTCTCTCTTCCTCTCTGTTATTTTATTTCCAATTGGAGTGAGAGACACTAATGGCACCAACTGAAAATTACAATGAGCTCCCAAATAATAGATTTAATTACCTAAAAGTTCAATAATAATAGAGGAGTGCGCAATGATAAGCACATGCTGATGCAAGAAATGATAATAGTTTTATACTTTTCATTTGTTATTAACACTTTTTCATAATTAAATTCATTTTTTAGCATCTTGTTATAATTTCCCCCTAATAAAACCCGCCACCTCCCATCTAGAAAAGCTCTCGGGGCTGTATGGTACGAAGAATTTAAAGGAGAAGGTAAGGAAGGGAAATTTTTTATGAATTAGATTTAATAAAAATTAGAGAAATGGATTTAAAAGTTTTTAATTAATTATTTTTAAGTTTTATTTTACATCTTATTTTTATTTAAATTTTATAATCTCACTTATCTAATTTTTTTAAATTCCAAGTTATAAAAAAATTTTCACTCCTCCGTTTCTCTGGATCTCTTTACCTCGTGCCAAACAGACCCAAATTCATGTCTTTTTTTTGGTCGTTTATCTAAATCAATGCATGCACCTGATCTGAAATTTCAGATATTGATATTGCAGGAAGGCGAGAATATGGGTGGGGACATTTGAAACAGCAAAAGATGCAGCAAGAGCCTATGATGAAGCAGCCATACTCATGTGTGGTCCTCAAGCCACCACCAACTTCCCCTTCAACCCTAATCTCTCTCCTTCTTCCTCTTCTTCCCTTCTCTCTCCGACTCTCACAGCCAAGCTTCTTCAAATGAAGAAACAAGCTCATCATCATCATCATAACCAACAACGGCAGCAGCAGCAGCAGAAACAACATGCACACACCTCTCTCACCACTACTCATCCTTCCGCCGGCAATTCTGTCACCGGACCAAGCTCTGAGACCGGGTCCTGGTTCCCGGAGGGACCACCGTTTCAGCTGCAAGTGCTTGAGGATGATCACATTGAGCAGATGATTCAAGAGTTACTTCACTATGGTTCCATTGAGCTTTCTTCTCCTTAATTTTACCGCTACTACTTTCTTTGCATAAAATCGTGTAGCTTATCGATAGTTTCTTTATATAAAAAGATATCAGGTTTTTACCGCCAAGCATTTGGTTAAACCAGTAAGGGGTTATCTGTTTTCGAGTTTGAACACTGGGAATACAACAATATTAAATATTTGGGGGTAAACCTTTCTCGATCTTGTGATTATATCCAACTCGATCCATATTAGTTTGGATACCAATAAATCCTTCAAGTTAAAGGAGTAATCCAAGATACGAGACACATCAAGCAAAAAAGATATTAGGCGTTTGTATCTAATAAAATTTTAAATAGGGACTTTTATCCCAGTTTCCTTTTTATTTTGCAATTCTTCTTCATCAAAATTAAACCGTAAAATATATCCTTCATATGTTCAACTCGATAAATTGCATATACCGGTTAGTGGGCACGTTGGCATGTGTTGAGGCTGTATATAATACAATGTGGAAAAGTGCTGTCAATTATATAAAATCAATTGAGTATGATGATAACTATAATTTCCACCTTCTAATTAATTTTGTTTTTCTCTGGCTAAATTGAGATCATCAGCTGCCTAAAAATCTACGAAAAGTCCAGAATCAATAATGATGTGGGGACCCTCTGTCTCTATTAACTTATGATATATCCTTGGCTTTTATTTCTTTATACACATATTTATTATATCTTTATCTCATAAAGAAGCTGTGGATTATGTATACATAACAACAAAGACCAACACAGTAGTCAAAGTTCATCGAACATAGTTTTCAGAAGACCTTTACTCAAATTATTGTTCGTAATAATGTCACTGACGATAAATACATATATGATGCTCAATTTCTAATATCCTTTTCCCCAAATCCAGCCAATATCTTTTTATCATCGATCTTCGTGCTAAGATAAAGATGAATCAATCAATTATGAATGTTATATATATATATATATATATATTGCCCACATTATCAATGTTATTATCCCATATAAGGTTTATAGATATTCATAATTTCATACTATACTTGCTCATAAACTAAACATAATATATATGACTCATTATTGAGCTTTCTCTTTCCATATACAAGAAAACAAATCTACTAGTTGACTAGTTGTTATTATTGTTAATTTCACTAACATGGTTAGCGCATTAATGATTATCATTAACCGCATATTTGGATGGGAGGAAAATTTGAGAGGAAAGAAAATATGAGGAGAAAATATATAGGATTGGAGTTTTCTCTGGTTTAGATGACAGAAGAAAAGTGAGGAAAGGAAAAAAAAAAAAAAAAAAAAAAAGCTCAATATCGAGTAACCTTCACCATCATCTTCTCACACTCTAGCGAACCCCACTAGGTCACCTTTACAAATATATAAAAAATATGTTTCTTTCAATTTATTTTTAAACATACAAAAATATGAAAAAATATTTTCAGGATATGAGGATATCTTGACATTGGACCCTTTTTCTTTCTTCCATATTTTCTCTCCTCCGTTTAAAGAAGATGAGTGATAACTTTATTATAACTCGATTCATCTTTTTTCTCCTTCCATTTTCTTTCCTCTTAGCTGTTCTCTCCATTCAAAGAGAACATGCCTCACCCTTTTAGCAATTGCAGGCGCTTCATTCAACGTAAAGAAGAAAATGAAAGAATTGTGTCCACACTAACACACACATAATGATAAAAATTAAGCTTGAAACTATAAAGTTTTTTGATGAATTTGATTACATGCTTAAAGCTTTAACAAGTAATAAACATTCTTGTTATTGTCCAAAAAAAAAAAAAAAGTAATAAACATTCTTGTTGTTATATGGCGTTTGCTTTTTGGATGTAGTAGATAAGAAACGGCGCCATCTTTTCAAGATCTCTTTTTTAAACTAATAACTCAGCTTCGATCCTTTTGCTTGTTCCAAAAGCATAACTTTTGACCCAACAATCTCGTTTTTCCTCACGATTAACCACGCACTTTCATTCTCATCACACAAAACATAGCTTCCTTTGTGGACTTTGATCCTTTCTTATCATTTATTACTCCATGTTATAAGTCATTTTTTTTAAGAAACAATACGTGGCCTTTATTATTTCCTCTAGTCTTTAATATAAGAGCTAGTTGAATTTTGTTTTTGTAGAAATTAATGAATTGAATTAAATAAATTATATTAAAATATTTATATTTATTGTTTTTCCCCAAACTAATTTGATTGACTTATAAATTAATATATAATCTAATGAGACACAACATATGCTTTGATTAAATAATTTATTTAATTTCTTTAATCTCTTTAAACAAAAAAAGTTAATTGGCTTTTATATTAAGGACTGAAGATAGTATAACTCATCAATAGTTGGATATTAATTTTTTTTTGAAATTGTTCCTATATAAAGTTTGATGCAATTTTCTATTTTTATTACTGGAAATATAATTCATGATTTTAAATAAGGGTAAATTTGGGGTTTTTTTGTTAATTTTCAAACAAATTTAATGACTTAACTACCTCTTCTCTATGAAGTGGTTGGAGGTAACTTATAAATCATAATAGGTATAAGAGTGGTATATTTAACTCCTCACCTATATTAGTTTTTTTCTCCCCTTCATGCAAACTTAAGATAAACACACAAAAAGATTTTAGATTTTGCTTTGGTTGTGGTGTAGATAGGGTGGTCGTCCATGCTTACAATGAAGACATTATATTAATATGTTTGGTTCCTATACGAAGGGGCCCATATGTTCCTTGTCATGCCCTTAATCATCGATCCGAATGTATATTATTGTCCAAGAGAGAGATATAATTAAGTGTCAAACATTGTAGCTGGCAATCATTATTAGGAATATATATCAAGTTATCAGCCTTAAAGTTCCCATTTATATACAACACATAAAGGACGAAAGGAACAATCCCGATGGTCTCAAGTTCAAGCCTTTCCTTTTTGTGAAATCCTAGGGCAAAATATAAGCCACTACTTACTTTGTATTACATCACACACACACACACATATACAGAGATAAGTGGGTTGTTTTTTCATGTGAAATGTGTTGATCGTGTGATGAAAACTGAGGCTGTTGTAATCATATAATTTCATGCTTAATCATCTTATATACGATTACGAGTGTGTGTGTTTAAACACTTTGATTTTGGATTTTAAATGAATGAAAAAGGCGGCCGTGGCCCAAAAACAAATTTACTACTCCTCCAACGGCCTTTAAAATAAAACATAGTTTAGTTTTTTTAGAAGATATTAAAGAAATTAATTAAATAAGTTAGTTAACATAATATATATCATATATCATTTAATTATATATTAGTTTATAAATAAGATAAATTAATTTAGTATAAAAAAAAGATAAATTTCAATACTTTAAAGTAATTTAATTAACATTCTTAATTTTTTCAAAAAAAGTCAACTTTGTCTTATACTCCGTATTAAGGATAGGAGGCGTATTAAATATAATCTCATGCCTTCATTATTATTCATATATTTTTTTTACTGCTTCTTGTCTTTAATATAAGAGTCAGTTGACTTTTTTTTTAAGTGATTAAGGAATTTAAGTAAGTTACATTAAAGTATTTATATTTATCATTTTACTTTAAACTAAAATAATTAACTTATAAACTGATATATAATATAATGATACACAATATATATTAAAATTATGTAACTTATTTAACTTCTTTAATTCTATAAAAAAAAGTCAAACGGCACTTGTATTAGGAACAAGCTAGTGATTGATTGTGTCCCACACGAGCACAAACTTTGAAATTCCTAGTGAAATCATTGCTAAAAACACTTTGATCTGATCTGATTGTAGTGACAATAAATAGTACCCCGTCCTTAATATAATCATTATATGGCTAATTTAAAGAGATTTCTGAAGCTTAATAGATGTACTTCACTTCTTGCATTACACAATTCATACATCCTTGGACCCCAGTAGCGACAACCAGAAGAAAAACACGAGATTCACTGTACCACCGGAAATTTAAAAAAAATAAATAAAAAGATTCATAAAACCTGGCTATGGCTCAATATGACAACACAGATACTCCAAACCCTTAGGGCTTGTTTGTTCTGAGGGAAGGGGAGGAAAAGTGGGCGGAGGGAAAAATTTTTTGAGTTGAATTTAAAAAAAATTAGAGAAGTGGGGTTAAAAATTTTTAATTAATTTTTCTTACTCTTTTATCTTATATATTATTTTTATTAAAATTTTATTATCCCACTTCTTCAATCTTTTAAAATTCAACTCATAAAAATTTTCCCTCCCCTCCCCTCCCTTCCAAATCCCTCACACCAAACAGACCCTTAATGTTTACCTCATTAGCGTGTAAATAGACTAGGCTATACTAGATTTTATGTAAATAGGTATAGGTCTATAATATAGATTTAAAACCTGAATTTATATGTAGATTTTATTTTAAACCTGAGTCTAGGCCTTTAAAAAGCCTGATAAGGCTCAAAGTTTATTTAAAAGCCTACTTAAAATATAAACTTTTAAATAGTATTTAAAATCTATACCTCCAATTTCATACATAACTCTCATTCACACTTATTTACAATATTACATTATATCTTAAAAACCTAATATCCATTCTCATCATAATATAATGGCTTAGTAAGTAAAAAAAAAAAAAAAAAAAAATCTAGTGACAGTGTAAGTAAAAGAAAAGAATATTTAGTAATAATAATTGTCTAAGCAAATAGAAATAAGAAAAACTAATCGTCGATTAACTAATGAGATGTATTTTCTAAAATTGACCAAGTATATAACAAGTGGCAACTAAAATTGGATTTTATTAATTTTACTTTTCCCACATAAATTGGGACAAAGTCCTACCATTAAAATTATAATATTTCATTTTGCACTAAAATAAACTCATCTCAAGTGATCGAAGAGAAGAGAAGTAGAGGTGAATGATTGATAGCAAGTGTTGAGTGTAATGACGATGAGATGTGAAACTTAAGATTAAGGTAAAAGAAACTTAGGATTAAAGTTAAGTTAGTAAATTTATAAATAGCTTATAAAATTATTTAAATGATATTATATACACTTATATAATAGTATAAATTAAAAAAAAAGGGTTAAATAGGCCACACCTATAGATTAGACCTGACCTATTTAAATAATTAGGACTGACAATAGACCTAAACTTGAAACTAATCTATTTAATAGATAGGTTAGGTTAGGCTGTAAATCTATGTTAATATTGTTAAGGGCATGTCATATTTCCACGTCTAAACCACATCATCACTTTTCTCTAAACTGTGGGCTTAGTGAAAGGGAGGGTGAAAGATATTATATTTTAATTTGGAATTTTATTTATAATATTTGTAATTTTTATTTATAATATATGCGCTGATTTTTTTTTTTTTTTTTTTAGAAAATTATAAACCAAGATGCTACTCCTAGTTTTCCATTCATTTCATCGCATATTTTTTAAGATCTCATTACGGTTATGATCTCATTTTATTCAAACTTAAGTGTGTAATTTAAGAGAAGAGAAGCAACTTTGAGGTTTCCCTATAAATGTATTTTACTGATATAATTAACATTTGATATTATTTTAATTTAAATAAGTTATCTATAAAATTATTTATTATTTAAACAATTATATGGATATATACATAATTATATAAGATCGTGTACTATTATTTAAGATAAAAAAAAAAATCCCATTACTTTGTTAAGATATCATTTCATTCATTCAATTTTAAATGAGTGATTTTTACGTGGATTTTGGAGGGAATTATTGAATAAAATAAATATTGAGGAAAAATTTTGACTCACTTATAATTTAATCCCTCAACATTTATCTGTAAAGAACTAAAAGATTAATTTTTCCTTAATATTTATCTTATTCAATTCAATAATTACCTCCAAAATTTGCGTAAAAATCACTCATTTAAATTTGAATGAATGAAATGATATCTTAACAAAGTAATTGGATTTTTTTGGATCTTAGATAATAGTATCAGATCTTATCTTCTTATGTATATATCCATATAATTGTTTAAATAATAAATAATTTTACAGATAACATATTTAAATTAAAATAATATTAAATGTTAATTATATCAGTAAAATAGATTTATAGGGAAACCTCAAATTTATTTCCCTTCTCTTAAACTACACATTTAAGTTTGAATAAAATGAGATCATACCTGTAATGAGATCTTAAACAATATGCGATGAAATGAGTGGAAAACTAAGAGTAGCATCTTGGTTTAAAATTTTCTAAAAAAAAAATCAGCGCAAAAAATTAGGGATTCAAAAAGAAGTTAGCTGTGCCTGCAACTAAGAAGATAATTTAAATAACCTATATTTTGCATTTTCAACCTTTTGTGAAATCACATCTTAACTAGCGCAAAGGACTATAGTCAAATCACGGAAAAGGTTACATTTCACTAGTTAAGCAGATTGGAATAGCTTATTTTTAAATAATAAGTGCTTATTACGTAAGTTGAGAGAAAACCCCTCTCACATACTTACCTCATATACCATAAATTAAAATCTATAAGTACTTATAAGTTAAAAATAAGTTATCCCAAACGAACACTTAATTTCAAATGTTTTTAAGCACTTTGAGATTTTATAATTTCCTACATGTTAAAAACAGGTTGATAAAATAACACGTCCTGAAACCAAAAGAGAACCACTTTCACAAAAACATATAATACCTTGATTAATTAAAAATAAAAAAAATTATGAACAATATAAACTTAGCTAAATTTAAATTTATCTTTAAAAATTATAAAAAAAAAATGTTAATGCTTAATATATTATAATAATTTAAAATAAAAAAATGAAAAAAGTGTGATGACTGAGGATAAAAAAGAGAAAGAAAGAGGTCATGGCCGGAAGACGGGGGTCAAAACAAAGATCATCACAAGTAAGCTTCTTGGCAAATAAAAAATAAATAAATATTCCAAATTCCCATATTAAGAAATAAATAGAAAATTGACTTCTTAATTATGGAAAGGCACAAAAGTGAGGGCATAGTGAACAAGAACGAGAGGGAATGAGCGATTTTAGACTCAAACTTGTCACCCACACATATCACTCATATATACAAACACACGCTAATCAAATTAAAAAAAAAAAAAACTGAGCTTCGCTGAAGAATCAAATTAAAGAAGCAAATATATCACGCTAATCACTCATTAGTGCTAAACTGCTAATAATCCTCCAGTGTTAGTTAAACATACGGGTATATATAACCCCACATATACCTTCGAAAAGTCAGAAACTCTGTAACATCTGATAATGGCGGGAGGCAACCTCGAGGAGATCAAGAAGGAGAATGTCGACCTGGTATTTCCCCTCTTTCCATTCTTCTTCTTCTTGCTCCTTTTTCAGCTCTAGAAACATCTGTCTCGTACTTTATGCAAATATATGTAAATATTGTGAATGCAAGATGAACAAAGAACGTGAGATTATTTTCTTTCTGTCTGTGATGTTCCTTTATTTATTGGATTGACAGGAGAGGATACCGATAGAGGAAGTGTTTCAAGAATTGAACTGTTCGAAAGAGGGTTTGACTGATGAAGAAGGGCAGAGGAGACTCGCTGTTTTTGGGCCCAACAAGCTTGAAGAGAAGAAGGCAATATATCATTCATTAATTATTATTCTTGTTTTTTTTTTCCTATTCTTAAACAAGAATAAGCCTAGCTAACACAATAGTTCAAACTCACAGGAAAGCAAGATTCTGAAATTCTTGGGCTTTATGTGGAATCCTCTATCTTGGGTCATGGAATTAGCTGCTATCATGGCTATCGCTTTGGCCAATGGAGGGGTAATAACAACTCCTAAAACTCCTAATACACCTTCGGCTGTGTGTGTGGATATTCTGAATAATTTATTGGTTTTGAAACGCGCAGGGCCGACCACCAGATTGGCAGGATTTTGTTGGCATTGTGGCATTACTCATCATCAACTCAACAATTAGTTTCATTGAAGAAAACAATGCAGGGAATGCTGCAGCAGCACTTATGGCAAGCCTTGCATTGAAAACTAAGGTATTATTATTGTTATGTCCTAAAAAAACACAAAGCTATTATTGCTCTCACCTGGTATTATACATCAGACGCGTCTGAATCTCTGTTCTGAAAAATGTTTGGGGGCAGGTTTTGAGGGATGGAAAGTGGACTGAGCAGGACGCGTCTGTGTTGGTACCTGGAGATGTCATCAGCATCAAATTAGGAGATATTATCCCTGCAGATGCTCGTCTCTTGGAAGGAGACCCTTTAAAGATTGATCAGTCTGCACTTACTGGTGAGTCTTTGCCGGTTACAAAGAACCCGTTTGATGAAGTCTTCTCAGGGTCAACTGTGAAGCAAGGAGAGATCGAGGCTGTTGTGATTGCCACTGGGGTACACACTTTCTTTGGTAAAGCTGCTCACTTGGTTGATAATACTAACCAAGTAGGACATTTTCAAAAGGTATGGCTTGTCTTTCTTGGGTGTGCTTAAGCTCTCTCCAGTCATTGCCCTTGCAGATTGTGTTTTGCTGAGTTGGGATTGTTTGAAACTTTTTTGTGGTTAGGTGTTGACGGCCATTGGTAACTTCTGCATTTGTACCATAGCAATAGGGATGCTTGTGGAAATAATTGTAGTGTACCCGATTCAACACCGCAACTATAGGAGTGGAATTGACAACCTCTTGGTGCTCCTCATTGGAGGGATTCCGATTGCCATGCCTACAGTCTTGTCAGTAACAATGGCCATTGGATCTCATAGGTTGTCACAGCAAGGTGCTATCACTAAGAGGATGACAGCCATTGAGGAGCTTGCTGGCATGGATGTTCTATGCAGTGATAAGACTGGCACCTTAACACTCAACAAGCTCACAGTCGACAAGACCTTGATTGAGGTAATCAATCGAGCATTGAGCATATTTTATAAAGAAAGAAAACAGCATTTTTATCTGTCACTCATAAACGTTTTTGGCCATGTGCAGGTCTTTGAAAAAGATATTGACAAGGACACTGTAATATTGCTGGGAGCTAGAGCCTCAAGGGTGGAGAATCAAGATGCTATTGATGCTTGTATTGTTGGAATGTTGGGTGACCCTAAGGAGGTATACTTCAACCAAAGGAAGCTATTTAGAGGATCAAAGACAATTCCGATTGCAATAATTAAATCCCTCTTACCTTGTGCAGGCCAGAGATGGCATCACAGAGGTGCATTTCCTTCCCTTCAATCCAGTGGACAAGCGTACAGCCATAACATACATTGACTCTGCAGGCAATTGGCACAGAGTAAGCAAAGGAGCACCAGAACAGGTAAATAGACAAAAATTTTATAGTGTAGAAAGTTGGTGATATTGTATCTTGCTTCATTGCATAACCTTCATTAAAATTCTTACAGATTGTAGAACTCTGTAACCTCAGAGAAGATGTAAAGAAAAAAGTTCATTCTATTATTGATAAGTTTGCTGACCGCGGTCTGCGTTCTCTTGCTGTTGCAAGACAAGTAAGTGATGGTTCTTCTGTGTTATTTTATTGAAGCTGTGATTCAGTTATTTAATGAAGCTTTTATTCATCAACCTATAGGAAGTGCCAGAAAGGACCAAGGAGAGTCCAGGAGCACCATGGCAGTTTGTGGGTCTCTTACCACTTTTTGATCCTCCAAGGCATGATAGTGCAGAGACTATCACACGAGCTCTCCATCTTGGAGTGAATGTTAAGATGATTACAGGTGATCAACTAGCAATTGGGAAGGAGACTGGCCGTAGGCTTGGCATGGGAAGCAACATGTATCCTTCTTCCTCCCTTCTTGGTGAACACAAGGATGAGTCTATTGCTGCACTTCCAATTGATGAGCTTATCGAGAAGGCTGATGGCTTTGCCGGCGTCTTTCCTGGTAAATATACATAACAAATGCATGCATACATGAGACATACAAATGATATTAGGAAGACTGAATAAGTTAGTAAGATCAACATCTACATTTTAATGTGAACAAATTTTTGTCACTTACTAACTAATGTCAAATGCAGAGCACAAATATGAGATAGTGAAGAGACTACAAGATAGGAAACACATATGTGGAATGACTGGAGATGGTGTGAATGATGCTCCTGCATTGAAAAAGGCAGATATTGGGATTGCAGTGGCTGATGCAACCGATGCAGCTAGAAATGCATCTGACATAGTTTTGACAGAACCTGGTTTAAGTGTGATTATCAGTGCCGTGTTGACGAGCAGAGCCATTTTCCAAAGAATGAAGAACTACACCATCTATGCAGTTTCTATAACAATCCGAATTGTGTTGGGCTTTCTCTTGCTTGCCCTTATCTGGAAATTTGATTTTGCACCTTTTATGGTTCTGATCATTGCCATACTAAATGATGGGACCATTATGACCATTTCTAAGGACAGAGTCAAGCCATCACCTTCTCCAGATTCATGGAAACTAAATGAGATTTTCGCCACTGGAATAGTACTTGGATCCTACCTGGCTGTCATGACTGTTCTCTTCTTCTGGGCTGCTCATGATACAGATTTCTTCACAGTAAGAACAAAAAACGACAAATTAAAATCAGCAACAAACATGTGTTAGAGATGCCAGACAACAAAATGTCTTGGCCCTTCCTGATTACTTTTTTTCACACACAATTATTAACCATACAAGAACCAAAACTTTTGCAGGATAAATTCGGCGTTAGATCAATTAGAGAAAGTCCTTGTGCACTAACCTCAGCTGTTTATCTTCAAGTGAGTATTGTGAGTCAGGCTCTCATCTTTGTCACTCGGTCAAGAAGCTGGTCTTATGTTGAACGCCCTGGTTTGTTGCTGTTGGGAGCCTTCCTCATAGCACAATTGGTAAGTGTGTACACAATTAACAATTTTTCTGTTGTCTTAAAACTGTTTAAATAAACTAATCCTACCTTGTTTAACAATTAACAAACTAATCACTAATATTTTCTTGATGAAATTGATAGGTTGCAACACTAATAGCGGTGTACGCAAATTGGAGATTTGCAAATATAGAAGGTATCGGATGGGGCTGGGCAGGAGTAATATGGCTTTACAGCATTATCTTCTACATTCCATTGGATGTTCTAAAGTTTATAATCCGATACGTGTTGAGCGGGAAAGCATGGAATAATATTACAGAGACGAGGGTGAGTACACTTACCAAAAACAAAGCCGACAAACCCTAGATTCTTCATCTTGATAATTTTTTTCTGAGTGATCTTTGATTATTGTTGTAGACTGCTTTCACATCGAAGAAGGATTACGGTAGAGGAGAACGAGAAGCTCAATGGGCTGCATCTCAACGTACCCTCCATAGGCTCAATCCACCTCAAATCGAGCAAATCCTCAATGAAAAGAAGATGAGCACCTATGGCGAATTGTCCGAACTCGCAGAAGCAGCTAAGAAACGCGCTGAAGTTGCAAGGTAATGAATGATCTTTCTTCTACCTTCAAACACTTGAATGATCAAAATCCACTGAGAAATTTAACCCTATTGTATGGTGTGATTGCAGGATTAGGGAGGTTCACACGTTGAAGGGCCATGTGGAGTCAGTGGTGAAACTGAAGGGGCTTGACATTGATACGATTCAACAAAACTACACGGTTTGAGAGAAGAACCAAGTAGAGTTTCTGGCAGAAGATAATAGTAGATTTTAGAGGAGATTAGGAGATTATTACCATGATTAAATGTCTCGTTGTAGAAAGATTGTCCCTTTTTTTGAATCATCTTGTTTTGGAATTGGCCTTTTTATATAGGCCTTGTTGGTCTTCAAAAACATACAGATAGCAATCCAAGGTTTTGGCATTGAGATTTGAGAGACCCAATAATTTTGCCCCATGTAGTTAGCGGTCCACTTTGTTCTTTGATTAGATTTTATTCAGTACATTAACGAATCATTACTCTCTTTTGTATAATTGCCTTCGTCCTTCTTTTGGTCAATTTTTGTTTTTGTTCCCTTGATTGATTATTTGAATATTGATAAAACTTTAGATTTGGTGTGAACATGAATATTGTATGCCATGGCAATGAGTGTATAGTTCAAGAGTTAAATTGCTATGTACCCCCCTCTTTGTTTTTAGAAATGCCTCATTGGTAGCTATAGCATTTTTGTTAGGATTCTTGATAAGAAAGTTTGCAACCGTTGGAATAGTTTTCACTTTCCAAGTCTTTTTCTATGGAGCATTTGTAAGCTACCTCTATTCAAGAATTTAATGGAGTACATCCAATTGCATGCACAGTGTTGTTGATCCTCAAATCCCATTGTATGAGTGTGGTGTTTCTCTCATAAGTTGGATCCTATGGTTTATCTAGAAAAGTAGAAATGACAAGCTCCTCAATTGTGTGGATTGTAGTGTCTGTTTGTTTTAGTTTTTTAGAAGTATTTTTATGATTTACAAAGTAAGTATATGAAAGTATTTTTATCTCGGTTTTCTAAAAAAATGCTTCTGAAACCATGATTTCATTGTTTCCCAAATATACACGTAATCCTAAAAGAAGTATAGAATATACTAATCTATACGAGTTGTTGGAGTTATTTTTCTTGATATTATGTTGTTATTTTCTTTCTTGAACTTTCGTCGATTATATTCTCTTTCTTGAACTCTGGATGCATTTGGAACTTTTAAGTGATTAAGTATATCCATAATTGATAAAAAAAAAAGTTAAATTGCTATGTTAACTTAACTATTATTTTTGAGTTTTATTGAGTTTTGGTCTATAATTAGAATTATATCATTAATGCCACAAATTTTTTATAATCCAAATTAAAAGTGAATTTCTAAAAAAAAATTGTTAAGTTAAAAATTTAGGGGGGAAAAATAAGAAAAATACTACTTGAATTTCAAAATTTCAAATCAATTTTCATTGACTCTGATAAAAGAGTGCATTAAAACCATCCGGTCCTGGCGCTTTCAGCGCCCCCATATTAAAAACCACCTCCTTAACTTCTTCATCCCGAATATCTTTACCTAATAAATAGAGGTCTTCATCTTCAATTCTTGGATATGTATTGTGACAATGGATTTTCTCCCTCTGCATTCGTTCCTCTGTAAACAAAGTAGAAAAATAAGAAGAAGCCATCTCTTTAATTAATTGCACATCATATACCCATTCTCCATCTTGATTATGAATAGCTCCAACAAAGTTTCTTTTTCTTCTTCCATTAGCCCTAGCATGAAAGAATTTTGTATTTCTGTCTCCACTCACTGACCATTCAGAGCGAGCCTTTTGCGCCCATAATAATGATTCCTGCAATAAGACACCCTCAAGCTCGCCCCATAAAGAAGTTTGTAGGTTTTGAAGCTCCATAGAAAGCCCATAATGTTTCTCCACTCTAGTAATTCCATTAAGACGACGCATTATCTCCCTTTTCCTCTTATCCGTATGACCGAACACATTTTTATTCCAACTTCTACAATCTTCAGAAAAAAGAGTGATTGTCTCCTTCCACTCGCCAGTCGTTCTCCAATTTTCCTTGACAAATTCTTCAAACTCATCATGTAATACCCAAGCCGCGATAAACCGGAATGGTTTATTAATCTGACTCATCCTGCTTAACCCTTCCAAACGCAACAGAATGGGACGATGATCAGATTTATACCATGGTAAATGAGTAACACTTGCATTAGGAAACATTTCAACCCATTCATTTGATCCAAGAACACGATCAATTCTGCTCTTAGAATCAGTTCTATGCCACGTAAACTCAGGTCCATCAAACCCGAGATCATTCAGAACAGCAGCATCAACAAAATTAATGAACTCTCTATCTGGCCCATTATTCTCACCCATAGACCTTCTTTCATTTGTCATCAGAGTAGCATTAAAATCACCACCAAGAGCCCAAGGCCCGTGTATCCTATTGAGCAACTCAAATAGATCATGCCACAATTTTCGTCTTTGCATTAAAATCGGGCTAGCATAAATAAGAGTCAGATCCCACGTTCTACGATCATTCCCGCAGATTCTGATATGCATAAATTGACGATTCTTCACTAAAACCTCAACTTTCCCCACCTTTTCTGACCACACACACCAAATCCCTCCCTTGAAACCTTCTGCATCAATAATTTGAACAAATTGAAATCCCAGCTTACCAGCTATTTGGACTGCTTTATTCCCACTGCACCTAGTTTCAAAAATTGCCATAAAATCCACATTATGGAACCGAGACATTTCCCTTATGAGATTAGGAAAAAGGCGAGCTCCTGTGCCCCGCGTATTCCATAAAATGAAATTCATTAAGACAGATTATGGATTTTTGGGGTGGAATCCCCCATCAAAGCATCTTCATCCACTCTAACCATCCCACCTTCAGACAATTTAAATGAAGAAGGGTCATCATGATGATCTGTAGTTATCATACCTTGATCCACTATATAAATCGAGATTCTGAAAAAGTGCTTCTGAAACCATGATTTCATTGTTTCCCAAATATACACGTAATCCTAAAAGAAGTATAGAATATACTAATCTATACGAGTTGTTGGAGTTATTTTTCTTGATATTATGTTGTTATTTTCTTTCTTGAACTTTCGTCGATTATATTCTCTTTCTTGAACTCTGGATGCATTTGGAACTTTTAAGTGATTAAGTATATCCATAATTGATAAAAAAAAAAGTTAAATTGCTATGTTAACTTAACTATTATTTTTGAGTTTTATTGAGTTTTGGTCTATAATTAGAATTATATCATTAATGCCACAAATTTTTTATAATCCAAATTAAAAGTGAATTTCTAAAAAAAAATTGTTAAGTTAAAAATTTAGGGGGGAAAAATAAGAAAAATACTACTTGAATTTCAAAATTTCAAATCAATTTTGTTGCATAAAAAAGTATAGGTATTAACTACACTTATGTAGCAACTTATTACTTATTTCAGTGGGAAATTGCTTATTTGAGTTTTGGAAGTTCAAACCATATTTTCTTGTCTTTTTCCCTAAAGTATTTTTGACAATTAAGTAATTAATATAACTAATCAATAAAAATTAAAGTAAGCCGAGCCAAGTAGCCAACTGCACATTTCATATGTTCTAACAAATAACTAAATTAGTTATTTTCTTAATCTTAACAAACTAGTTATTGCATGCACACTTGTATATTTAGGATGGGAAGAGTATCTTTTATCAAATTTCATATTTAAATTAAAGCTCTTTCAATAATTCCCTCACCTAGTTTGATGAAGATACCTTTTTTTTTTTGTTGAGCTTAAACAAATGGGCCCAAGTTGAGTTTGGGAATGGATTGTTCCCAAAAAAGAGTAGGCTCCATTGCCAATAGGAGGAGCCCCGAATGCATAAAAATAAGTGGGTCAATTGATTGTGCTAAAAAATAAAAAAGTAGCTTAATTGATTTTCTAGTGATTTGAATTTTCACATTGGTGCAATTAAAGCCTCCAAAATATTAAATGTAAGTATTTTTTTTTTCCGTAACTGATGTGCCTTGTAAGTTGATTCCGACAAGTTTTTTACTTGCCATTTGAATGCTAGATATAATAGCATTAGCATGATTCTGTAGGCTCTCATTACTCTGATTTTTCTGCTCAAAAAGACGTTCATTTCTCCTTTTCCAGAATAACCAGCATAAAGTTGCAAACCATTCACCCCAATCCAAGCGTCGAATATTAGAGTTCAACCACTCTTTAAGATTAAGCTCAAAGAAAAAACGATCTCTTGGCAAAGTTATCTTTTCCATCCACAAACGTTTAGCTTCAGTGCAGTCCCGAAGTACATGCAGCACCGTTTCTGGACCCTTCTTACACCAACCGCACACATCATCAGCACATATGCCTCTTCTAAATCTCTCTACGTTGGTAAGAAGCTTGTTATGAGCAACTAGCCACATAAAAGTTTTACACCTTGGAATAGTATTCAGCTTCCATATTTTCTGCCATAATACTTCCTGGTTCTCTTCTTCATTTGCAATAACTTTATATGCAGATTTCACCGTGAATTCTCCATTTCTTGTGTGTTTCCATCGAACAATCTGTCTCCCCTGCTCAACTTCGGAACCCTCCTGCACAAATCTCCATGCTGCCTTGATCCCTGCCCATGTATTCGATCCTATCCTCTGCATATCAATTTGAGGCATTAAATCATTTCCACATTTATATTTGCTTCTAATAACTCTTACCCATAAGTCATCCTTTTTCTTGATAAGATTCCATCCTAATTTGGCCATAAATGCATGATTCTGGGTTTTAACATGTCTCAATCCCAAGCCGCCATTACCCTTTGACTTGCACACCGTTTCCCAAGAAACAAGATGAATTTTTTGCTTTTCCTGCGTTGTACCCCACAAAAAGCTTCGATTTTTACTCTTGATCATATCACATGAACCAAGAGGTATTGATGCCGTTTGCATTGTATAAGCTGGAATAGCTGATGTCACAGCCCCTACCAAAGTAGCACGTCCAGCTAGAGATAACGAATTAACTTTCCAGTTGGATAACCTCTTCTTCACTTTATCAACAACCTCACTGAAGCTCTCCTTAGTTACCCTTTTATGATGCAGAGGAACTCCCAAGTATTTACCAAGATCTGCTGCCATTTGGAACCCCAGAATATTGCTCAACTCAGTGCGCCGATTATGATTCACATTCCTGGAGAAGAAAACTCTAGTCTTCATAGCATTGACCTTTAAACCTGAGCTTGCACAGAATTCATCTAGACAAGCCTTAACTTCATTTGCCTGAAAAACAGAAGCTTGACCAAACAAAACAATATCATCAGCAAAAAATAAATGAGAAATAGGAGGCCCATTCTTGCATAACCTTATTGGGAGCCAGTTCGTTGTTTCCATCCTATCTTGAATCATGTGAGCCAGCCGTTCCATGCAAATTACGAATAAATATGGAGATAAAGGGTCCCCTTGTCTCACACCACGGGAAGTTTTAAATAAATCACCTTTCTCTCCATTCCATAATAATTGCATTGAAGGCGTCGTAACACATTGAGAAATAATTTTAACCAGATTAGGAGGAAAAGAAAGATCGGTCAAACATTGTTCCAAAAAACTCCGGTTCGGCCTATCATAAGCCTTCTCCATATCAATCTTAATTGCCATGTATCCCCGTTTACCTTGCATATTCCTCATTGAGTGAACAACCTCCTGAGCTACGATTATATTGTCAGAACTGTGTCTGCCTGGGATAAAGCTGCATTGGTTAGGGCTAATAATTTTTGGAAGGACGACCCTTATACGATTAGCAATCACCTTGGTAAGAATCTTGAAGATAACATTACATAAACTGATAGGACGAAGATCCCTTAACTCTTCCGGAGATTCCTTCTTTGGTATAAGAACCAGAAAAGTATTATTTATGCTTGCAATATCTTCTGGATACTCCCAGAGTTTTTTAATAAACCCATAAACAGATGTACCAACGTGTTTCCATTGACTCTGATAAAAGAGTGCATTAAAACCATCCGGTCCTGGCGCTTTCAGCGCCCCCATATTAAAAACCACCTCCTTAGCTTCTTCATCCCGAATATCTTTACCTAATAAATAGAGGTCTTCATCTTCAATTCTTGGATATGTATTGTGACAATGGATTTTCTCCCTCTGCATTCGTTCCTCTGTAAACAAAGTAGAAAAATAAGAAGAAGCCATCTCTTTAATTAATTGCACATCATATACCCATTCTCCATCTTGATTACGAATAGCTCCAACAAAGTTTCTTTTTCTTCTTCCATTAGCCCTAGCATGAAAGAATTTTGTATTTCTGTCTCCACTCACTGACCATTCAGAGCGAGCCTTTTGCGCCCATAATAATGATTCCTGCAATAAGACACCCTCAAGCTCGCCCCATAAAGAAGTTTGTAGGTTTTGAAGCTCCATAGAAAGCCCATAATGTTTCTCCACTCTAGTAATTCCATTAAGACGACGCATTATCTCCCTTTTCCTCTTATCCGTATGACCGAACACATTTTTATTCCAACTTCTACAATCTTCAGAAAAAAGAGTGATTGTCTCCTTCCACTCGCCAGTCGTTCTCCAATTTTCCTTGACAAATTCTTCAAACTCATCATGTAATACCCAAGCCGCGATAAACCGGAATGGTTTATTAATCTGACTCATCCTGCTTAACCCTTCCAAACGCAACAGAATGGGACGATGATCAGATTTATACCATGGTAAATGAGTAACACTTGCATTAGGAAACATTTCAACCCATTCATTTGATCCAAGAACACGATCAATTCTGCTCTTAGAATCAGTTCTATGCCACGTAAACTCAGGTCCATCAAACCCGAGATCATTCAGAACAGCAGCATCAACAAAATTAATGAACTCTCTATCTGGCCCATTATTCTCACCCATAGACCTTCTTTCATTTGTCATCAGAGTAGCATTAAAATCACCACCAAGAGCCCAAGGCCCGTGTATCCTATTGAGCAACTCAAATAGATCATGCCACAATTTTCGTCTTTGCATTAAAATCGGGCTAGCATAAATAAGAGTCAGATCCCACGTTCTACGATCATTCCCGCAGATTCTGATATGCATAAATTGACGATTCTTCACTAAAACCTCAACTTTCCCCACCTTTTCTGACCACACACACCAAATCCCTCCCTTGAAACCTTCTGCATCAATAATTTGAACAAATTGAAATCCCAGCTTACCAGCTATTTGGACTGCTTTATTCCCACTGCACCTAGTTTCAAAAATTGCCATAAAATCCACATTATGGAACCGAGACATTTCCCTTATGAGATTAGGAAAAAGGCGAGCTCCTGTGCCCCGCGTATTCCATAAAATGAAATTCATTAAGACAGATTATGGATTTTTGGGGTGGAATCCCCCATCAAAGCATCTTCATCCACTCTAACCATCCCACCTTCAGACAATTTAAATGAAGAAGGGTCATCATGATGATCTGTAGTTATCATACCTTGATCCACTATATAAATAGCCTTAGACAATCCATTACTTTGCAGTATGTCTCCCTGTTCCATCTCCATGTTTAGATTTTTCGCTTCATTAAATCGAGATTCTTCAGTAGCCTTCATGGATTCACTAGGCCTGACTTCCAAAACAGAAAAAGGATTTAGGGAGATCAATTCGCTAGCATCATTGTTCCCAATCCCCCTCCTTTTGTTACATCATTTGAAGGTAATTTTCCTCTAATCATGTTCATTTTTTCTCTTGCACGTCTCTTAATTCCGGTTAGTCTTTTTTCTCCCACAGGAACCCACTTCTGCTCTGTAACATTCTTATTAATATCCATCCCAACTTGACGCCTTCTCTCATTTACTCCTTCACTCTCATCCTTCTTTTTAACCGTCTTTCCCTTATCCTTGGCTAAATTAAGATCATTTTTCTTTTGCGAACCCTTCTGACTTGTAACCCCTTTTTTACCTCCTCCATTTGAGCTTGATCCTACGAAGTCCACTTTATTAAAATTTCCACTAACATCCCGCCTTACCAGCATATGTGGCCCAAAAATTCCACCCTTTAAATCACTTTTCTCAGTAATCTCAGCATTCTTCCTTAAATTATCCCTCACCTCATCAGAGGATTTCTCCGGAACTTTATTTGAACGAATCTCCCCATTATCCTTCATTTGATCTGGAACTTTATGATGACATACCCCTATATGATGGCCATATTGCCCACAGTGAAAGCAGACAAGATGTAATCCCTCATACTCAATCTTCCTATCTTCCCCAAAATGATTGAAAAAAGGCAATAACGGTTTCTGCAAATCCAACTCCACACAGATTCTAGCAAAACCTCCTTTCTCTGAAAACGCCGTAGTTCTATCAATTTTTAGAGTTTTCCCCACAAGATTTCCCAATCTTCTTAGAGATTCAATACTGTAAAGTTCCGCCGGTAAATCCGGAAATCGAATCCACGCAGCTATTTTCTTTTGATAATCCGCCTTCCAAGGATTAAAGTTTGGCCGCCAACGTTGTATCATCAAATAATGGTCAGCAATCATCCAAGGTCCTTCCAAAAGAGCGTAATCTCTATCCTCTCTTGTAGAAAATGACACAATAAAATATCCATTACTTAAAGGGGTGACTTTCATCGGACTCTTTGGATTCCACATTCTTTCCATTCTCTGCCTCATAAAACCAACTCTGAATGACTTCCCCAAAAGTTTAACAATAAGAGAATTTATGTATGGTTTACACCAAGCTTCATATTCTTCCGCTGAAAATTTTAACTTTGGATAATTCCCTCCTTTTTGCCAAGTATCCCCAGCTTCATCACCATATATATCTTCTTCTTCAACCTCAACATTCCCGGACGTGTTTTTGCTACTCATTTTCACACAATAATCTTTCCAACCATTAAGGGCATCACAAGCTGACATGTTTATTTCCAGAAATCCAGAGTCTCCAAGACTCAACAATTTGTCCCGGTACGTGAAATTAGTCCCAGGATTATGGTTTCCATAAACATTATCAACTCCTTCCCTCCTACTTCCTGATTTCTCCACCTTGCTGTTAAAAACCGGAGACTGACCCCCAATACCATTCTGACTCCCAACACCCCCACTGTCACTCCCCTTCCCTCCTCCACTCGCACCAGTCTCTCGTTCTCCGTTTTCTCTCATAATTGAAAAAAAACAGAACAGAAACAGAAACAGGAAAAAAAAACAGGAAAGAAACAGAACAGAAACAGAAACCGAAACAGAGATGAAAACCAGCGAAAAAAGAAGCTCAATCAGAACCTGATCTGAAGCTACACCTCGTCAATGCTGTTGTTCTCTACTCTGACCAGAGAATCAGAGACACTGTCCGATAAATCCCAGAGTTGCAGATGATCCGTTGCCAACGCCACTGTTAACAGGTTCGACACTCCAGGAAGCACGTCGCCGGAACAAACTCAGAGCACCACCGTTGGAAGCAAGTCGTCGACAGTCAGGAACAACCGCCGAGTATCGCCACCGGTTTGCCACCGTACCAGACACCGCTTTCCGACCGTTACAGGCAACGGTAAGAAAACGCAGACTCTCTTCGCGTTAGAAACTTTCTCTTAGTAGCCTCCCACCGGCGCAGCTACAAAGATCAGGTCCGACGGAATATGCACAGATTAGAGTTGGGTGATCATGTTACCGCTGAAATATGGGGTATTCTTTTAGGATTGAAGACAACTTGGGATTTGGGAAAGCGTAGAGTGGTATTAGAATCCGATGCGAAAGAAGTTATTGATCTGATCAATTGTGAGAATTGCCAGAATCATCCGGACGCTAATACAATCGCAGAAGTTCTTTCCATGTTGCAACGAGATTGGAGGATTGAATTGAGGTTCGTTCCAAGAAACGCAAATAGGGTTGCCGACTTCCTTGCGAAAAAGGCAATTTCATGTGTAACGGGGTTTCACCCGATTTTGTATTCCACGCCTGAGTTAACAGCTGTTTTAGAGCTGGATCATTGTTTTCCTACTGATGTAGGCTGAGTTTTTTAGAGGTTCCAACTTTATGTATCAAAAAAAAAAAAAGTAGGTTAATTGAGAATTGTTGTCAACCAAATATAAAAAGGCATGTAGACTATATATATATATATATATATCTCGCAAAACTAAAACTGGAGGTGGGCAGTAAAATACGCAATAGGATATGAAAACGAAGAAAACTTATTTTTTTAATGATGAAATAATGATTAAATGGGCTTAATAGTTGTTTCTTGAAAAAGTAAAGGGCAAGAAACTATGATATAGGAGCAGTAATTCTGAATTTTTGACTTATAGCCTCCCTAATCTAGTAGCATTAATTGGGCTGAATGAATTAGTTTTGAAATGAAAAGAAGCAGCAACAATTGCTTTTGACAATACGACTCAATTAAATAACCATATAAAAAAGACAATGATGCGGCTATGTTCATTTTTGGTCATTTGAAAAAAATTTAAGAATAAACTAATCTTTTTTAATTACAAACTTTGTTATATCCAAAATTAATATATTCTTAAGAAGTATTTGTATTATATATAAGATTTTAACAATTATTTTGACAACCAATTTTAATATTAATTTTTCTGTTTTGCTTTGATATGGCTATATGAATACGTGATTTGCACCTATGTGATGTATGAAATTCTTAAAAAACGAAGTAGTTACAATATTCAATCCAATGGTTATGTAAAGCTAAGGTAGATGAAATGTTCAATGCATTCCACTTCTAATAGTAGGCGGGTATATATTGATAAGAGTATAAATGCTTGCCATTAATTTATTTTTGTTTTTCTAATTGAAACTGAATGCCCTGTGGGAAGCAATATATACATGTACTCTCTGGAAAATCAAGACTAAAATTAAGAACAAAACTAGGGAGTATTTAAATAAGCTGCTAAGAGCTTCTTCAATGAGTTCGAGTTAAAGATTTGAAGACCAGTAGCTTCATCCAGAGCTCATTTTGCGAGCAAGTCCACCAATGTATTTTTATCTCTGTAAAAAACTTGAAATTCGACTTCCTAGCTTCAATTGATCATATTATTGATCTCAGAAATTACATCTTAATCTTCATGCATTTCCGAAGTCTCGTGATTTATTAGGTGGATAGTTTCAGAAGAGACACTTCTTAGAATAATATTTCTTGCAGCATATGGCAAATAGACTTGGCCGGGAGGAGGGGGATAGAAAATTTGATCCTAATTATAGTGGGCATCTTGAACCATAACATTTTAAGATGGGATTAGAAGGTTTGCTATCAAATTGTTAATGATGTATTGAAGATTAACAGAGTCTACAAAATACCTTAAAACTAGAAATTAAACTACTAAAAAGTTGAACAATCTATCTACATATGCAATGGGATATATGAGAGGAAAGAATAAAAATAGAAGAAAGAAGGCGTGACTCGCGTGACTCATGAGGGAGAGTGTGAAACAAGAAGAATACAATAATATTACTTTGATTGAAAGGAGAAAAACGAGGCTGACGCGCCATCTTCACTTGAGGAATGACGAGCATGGACGTGGTTTATAAATAAAGGTTAGTTTAATTGGTGAAGGGGTTGACTTATAACTATAAGGTTATAGATTTAAATTATATAGATATGAGAACTTTATTTGTGGGTGATCTTTAAACGCTCTTTGAGTCTGGAAGCATGTCCTGGCCCTGATGAGACCCCATGAACCAACTCACCGAAACTTTCTTGCTATAAAAAATAAAATAAAATAAACAAACACACACACAATTATTGGAAGGTGGTATTTTTGTTTCATATTTTTTTGTAATACTTAAATTCATATATATTACTCCCCTTGTCCTTGATATAAGAGTCAGTTGACTTTTTTCAGAGGGATTAAGGAAGCCAAATAAATTACTTAATTATAGTATGTTGTGTATCATTATATTTATATTTATTTATAAATTAGACAAATTAGTTTTGAGGGAAACAATAAATGTAAATATTGTAATATAACTTATTTAGCTACTTTAATCTTTAAAAACAATAACTAGCTTTTTATATTAAGAAGTGGGGGTAGTAGTATATATTTTTAAAGTGGGGCCAGTAGTATACGTTTTTAAGTCATAATTGACTTTCTGAATCCTAAAAATAGGATGTTACACAACTCACTTTCTCCCACATGAGTTTTCATGTTACCAAAGGTCATTGGCTAAACACCCCTATAATTTGGATATATAAGATGAAGTTATATATATATCATTGTTGCCTCTGATATAAGTCACTTTTAACCCCGTAACTCAGGAAAACTTTAAAATTCATTACTCTGTTTTAATATTTAGCTAGTTTTCAATTTTTGTCCCTATTAAAAATACATAATTTAAAAATTAAATCACTTACATAGATGCACTAACATTCAATGAGGGATCGGAGTTAAAGGAAACTAGTGATAAAACAAATTAATGACATGGCTTATAATTAAGGAAAATGGTTAAAGTGTATTTTTGACCTGAAAGTATTCGCGCAGAAACATTGGGTTTCTAGAAGTTTTTTCTGGCTCAATTTTATCCTTGAACATTGCAATTTTACCCCAACCATTAGAAAAAGTTAAATTTGACTGTTAATTTGACTCTGACGAGACGCTCAACATACACTAGGCATTGCCACATCATCATCCAACCACCTCATCAACCAGTCCCTCTCTCTTCCAGTCTTCCTCGCCATCAGCTCCGTCAGAGGCGGCCTCATCTACCTTTCCTCTTGCACTCCAAAGCCTTCTCCTTCTCCGGTGACCCCTCCGCCACCATCCTCCTCGACTGATATGCAAACAGATGACAAGTTTTCACATCAGATCCAATACTTGCCTGGAGTGAGGGAAGGGAAGTGGTCATCTATTCCGAGTTGAATTTAATACATTAATCTAAGATATAGTAATCCCTCTAGTCCTAAATATAAGATAAAGTTAATTTTTTTGGAGAGATTAAGGAAGCTAATTAAATTATTTTAGAGTATTTATATTTTTATTTTTTTCTCCAAACTAATTAGTTTGACTAATAAATTGATATATAATTATAAGGATACATAACATATGATATGATTAAGTAACTTATTTAATCTCATTAATCTCTCCAAAAAAAAAAAAGTTAACTTTGTCTTATAATTATAATTAGGACCGGAGGTAGTAATATATATGCAGAGTAATGGGATTGAATTCAAATTTAAATATTCTCACTTGCATGTTCCAAACACTTGAAACAGAACTTCTCCAAAATGCATATGCGTTAGGCCATTTGAACTATGCTTGTTGAGTTGAAGGCAGAGGAGGGGTAATCTTGGGCATAAAAAGATCCTCACACAGACCAAGTATTTGTTTTTTTTCTTTTGCCTCGTTTTGCTTCATTATTTGATTTGGTGATGATGATGATTTCATTTGAAGAGGTCATTTTGAGCTAATCTATGGTGACTCAGTGATCTTGGCTCCAAAGGATTTGCAGACCAGCTGGTTGAGGAGATAAAGAGGGGGAAGGAAGGGTTACTATGGGTATAGGGTGAGTTGGCAAGGAATAGTGATTTTGGACGATGAAAGTGCCATGTGTCTATATCGGTCAAACTAACAGTCAAATTTAACTTTTCTAATGGGGATGGGGTAAAATTGCTATATTTTTAATATTTTCAGAGCAAAATTAAGCAAAAAAAAAAAACATTTAGATATCCAGTGCTTCTACGCGTATACTTTTAGAGTAAAAATGCACCTTAACCCTATCCTCTCTTTATCTTGTAAATGGGATGAGTGACATACATGAAAATAAACAAATAAATAAATAAAAAAGATGGGAGAGAGTTGGACGTAAATCTATCTATTCGGTTGCTAGCTCGGAGGTTGATGAAGCTTCAGTCTGCAGAGGCCGTTATGCAAGGATCTGTGTCAAGTTGGACCTACGGAAAAAGCTTATTCCACGGATTATTTCTGCAGATGCCCTCTTCAACATTGAATATGAGGGTCTTGATCTTATACGCTTTTCCTGCGGTAGATATGGGCACAGGAAGGATAAATGTCAGTGGAGAGTTTTACAAGAAGGAGGAAGCTCGGTGGGAGATTTAGGTCGAGTTCAGGCAGCGATTTCAAAGGTGGCATCAGAAAATGCTCTCCCGGCGAAGGATGACCTGTTTGGGCCGTGGATGTTTGTTCACAGACTAGGCAAAGCGCGAGTTTCGAGGAAGGAGGTTAGTAGCAGCAGAGTCAGTGATAGAGGGCAGACCAAATTTGCTGTGAACGGCGCTGATAGCAAGCCATATCAGTCGCGTTTTGCCGCCCTTGCTGAGACGGATCATGATGTGGGTGACGATTTCGAGATGATTTTGAATCCAGGTAGTGGGCAGGGAGTGGATGCTGAGATCCAGGGTTTGTGTTCAGCTGAGGAGCGGAAGTTGTCTGAAGTGGTGGAGCAGTCTAATAAGAAAAAAGAATCACTGGGTGGGGGAAAGAAATGGTCTGAGGTCAAAGTGAAGGGAAGTTCAAGGCCCACTTCTTTTGACCGAAGGAGAGAGGCCCACGGTTCAGTTATAGGCTTGATAAAAGAGAAGAATCTGGAGAATTTTGTAATGAGGAAGAATGGTTTGGGTGGGACCCAAAGAGAACACCAAGTGGTTAAAGGGAATATTAATATCAATGGGCCATTAGAAGTCAAAAAGCCCGTTGTGCTTTCTGATAATGCAAAAGCACGTGGTGAGGGAGAAAAGAAGAAAACGCGGGGCCCTTCTCAGGAGGTCGAGCATATTAACGCTGAATGTGATAAGGAGCTAATCAATATGGCGCTGATTCCCCCTAAGCACACGACGGATATTCAAGATCATCATGTGGTGGGCTCGAAGACTCTTTCAACGTCACAGCTGGTGGTAGAAGTGTTGCTGGAAAGCAAACCACCTGACGGGTGAGTTTCCGTGCATTTTATTCCAAGATTGTTTGTATTTATTTTTTATGATAATATCATCTTGGAATTGTCGTGGAGCGGGCGGTAGAGCGTTCCCAAGTATTTTTTAAAGATATGGTTAAGAAGTATGGTATTAATGTCATGGGTTTATTGGAACCGAGAGTCAATGGTAATAGGGCTGATAAAGTTGTGAGAAGTCTGGGTTTTTTAGATTGGTTGAGGGTTGAAGCTACCGGGTATGCCGGAGGTATATGGGTGTTATGGAATAGTAGGGATGTTCAGGTTGATTATGTTACTTCTAACACTCAACTCCTTCACTGCAATATTACCGATAAGGAAAGCCAAGAAATATCGTTGGTGACTTTTGTTTATGGGGATATTAGTGTCTTAAAGAGAAGAGATTTATGGTCATCTTTGCATGCTATCAGTAGTAACGGCCCCATCCCTTGGCTTATCCTTGGAGACTTTAATGCTTTTCTTGATGTCAGTGATAAAGTAGGAGGAGCACCTCCCGTTCCAAGGTCTATACATGATTTTTGTAGCTGCACTGATGCTTGTAATCTGAGTGTTGTTCCTGTAGTGGGGGACCGCTTTACTTGGGAGAAAAAAGGGTTTAAGGAGAGGTTGGACTGGGTCTTCGATAATTTCGATTGGGAATTAAAAAATCCCCAAGCTAAAGCCCACCACAACCTAAGGTTCAAGTCTGACCATTGAGTGATTGTAGTTGCGGATAGGCCTCATAGTTTAGACAGAAGCAGTGGGAAAAGATTTCAATATCAAGCGGCTTGGTGTATGGAAGAGGGCTTCAATGAGATTGTGCAATCTGCTTGGGAGGGAAAGGATTGGTTGCATGGACGTCAGGGGTTTGTGACTGAGGTAACTAAGTGGAATGACAAAGTGGTAGGGAATATGGCAAAAAAGAAGAGAGAGATCATCCGAAGATTAGAAGGTATTGACTGTGCCAGGCGTACAAATGGAAACCAAAATGGGCTATTTAGATTGGAAAATCAACTTTGGGGTTTGTACCACAAATTTGCTTTACAAGAAGAGCTAATTTGGTTCTAAAAGTCAAGGTGCAAGTGGTTAAGTGGGGGAGATAGAAACACCAGATTTTTTCATGTCTGCGCATCAGTTAGAAGGAAAAGGAAAAAATTTGAAGCTCTTCAGAATGAGGATGGCACCTGGATTACAAAGGAAAGGCTACTGAGAAGTATGGCTACTGATTATTTTAAGAAACTATACATGGCTGAGAACTTATCAACACCATTCTCCCCTTGGCCAGCTAGTTTTCCAATATTGGGAACATACCAGCTGGAAGGTCTTCAATGTCAGGTATCCCCTATTGAGATAAAAAATGCTGCTTTTGTGATGGGAGCATTCAAAGCACCGGGGCCAGATGGCCTTAACCCCCAATTCTTCCAAACTCAATGGAATTTGATTGGCCATAAGATATGCGATTTGGTGACCAGGATCTTTGAAAATCCGGAGGAATCTCAAGCTATCAATCAGACCAACATAATCCTAATTCCCAAGGTTGACGTTCCTACATCCTTGAGGGATTTTAGGCTTATATCCTTATGTAATGTGAGTTTCAAAATTGTGAGTAAGGTGATTGCTAACAGGTTGTAAAATGTTATGAATTATCTTGTGGCTGAGAATCAGTGTAGTTTCATCTCAGGAAGACAGGGTGTGGACAACGTTATCGTGGCTCAGGAAGCAATCCATACTATGAGAAATAAGAGAGGGAAAAAGGGTTTTGTGGCAGCGAAGATTGATATGGAGAAGGCCTTCGATAGACTTGACTGGCGCTTTCTAGAATTTACTCCCATAGCTTAGGATTGAGGGATGATTTTGTTAATCTGATCATGCAATGTGTCTCAACCACTACTATGAGCATTGTTTGGAATGGAGTGGCTTCAGGGAGTTTCAAACCTTCAAGGGGGTGAGACAAGGCGATCCGTTGAGTCCATATTTGTTTGTACTTTGTATGGAGCTTCTGGGGCAACTAATCCACCATGAAGTACAGATGGGGAATTGGAAACCTTTGAGTTTGTCTGCAGGTGGACCGCATATTTCTCACTTATTCTTTGCAGATGATCTAATATTATTTGGTGAGGCCACAACTCAACAAATGGATGAGATGAAGAGTGTTATGGAACTATTTTGTAGGGTGTTTGGACACAAGATCAACTTGCAAAAATAAAAAATGTTTATATCCAGAAATGTTCATTTTAATAGGGCATATGAGATGAGCCAAAGAGTGGGGATTGGGTTGACAATTGACCTGGGAAAATACTTAGGGGTCCCGCTCCTTCATAAGATGATGGTTAAGGTGACTTTTGCTCTAATAATCCAGAAGGTCAGATCAAAGCTGGCAAACTGGAAAGGGAGATATCTGAGTATGGCAGGGAGAGCAGTCCTTATCAAGTCGGTGTTATCAGCAATACCGCAGTACCAGATGCAATCAACACTGATCCCTAAAGGGGTTCTATCAATTATTGAGAAATTGAGCAGAGATTTTTTTTTGGAACCAGCAGGATGATTCTAAGAAACTACATCTGATAGCTTGGGATGTTTTGAAGAAAGCAAAGACTGAGGGTGGTTTGGGGATAAAAGATCTACAGTGCCAAAATAAAGCCTTCCTCATGAAGCTGAAGCTTCTATTGTGTTTTTTGTTTTTTATTTTTTTAATATGAAGTTTTGGCATTGTGTTTATGTAATTGGTTAGTTTAACTATATTTTATGTGTTGATTCTTTTTCTAACAATGGTCAAGTATATACTAGTTTACACTTCATTATAAAAAAAATTGATGAACTTCATGGAGCTCACTTAGTTTTACGCTTCATTATAAGTGCAAGTTAATATTAGTGACAACAATATATTCAAGTAGATAATATTGGATCTATAAAAAGAAAGAGCAAAAAGTATGACAAACATATCATATAACGTTACGTTGATTGCAACTATTAAACCTTTAACAATGATAAATGTATAATAATATAATGACCCAAATAAAAAAAACACTTAATTTAAATTTACTTTATAGCTAGACACACACACAATCGAAGAAGCTGACTGAACTTTTTTTTTTTTTAAAAAAATATATAGGAAGCTTTGACGCTTCCTTAGGAAGTGCCAAAGCTTCCTATTACAATATTTTTTTTTAGTTTTTTTCTTTTGGATTGTGGCCTTAAATATTTTTTTTAAAGTACATAGGAAGCACCAAAACTTCCTATTATAATATTTCTTTCTTTTTTATTTTTTTTTTGTATGTGGCCTTTTAAAAAACATTAAAAATACATAAGAAGCTTTGGTGCTTCCTTAGGAAACGCCAAAGCTTCCTATTGTAATATATTTTTTTAGTTTTTTCTTTTGGAATGTGGCCTTTTTACAAAAAAATTGATGAACTTCATGGAGCTCACTCAATTTTACGCTTCATTATAAGTGCAAGTTAATACTAGTGACAGTAATATATTCAAGTATAATATTGGATCTATAAAAAGAAAGAACAAAAAGTATGACAAACATATCATATAATGTTACATTGACTGTAACTATTAAACCTTTACCAATAATAAATGTTATGACCCAAATTAAAAAAAAACTTAATTTAAATTTTTTTAAAAAATGCATGATGCAAATACAATAGGCATATTACAATAGTCAGAAAGAAATTAAACTTCTTTTGTCAAACATATGTGCAAGGCTGTAGGAAGATTAAAAAGAAAGAAGAAATAATATATTAAACTTCATAATATATATATATATATATATATTAAAAAATATAGGATGCTTTGGCGCTTCTTAAGGAAGAGCCAAAGCTTCCTATTATATTTTTCTTTTTTGTATTTTGAAAAATATAAGAAGCTTTGGCGCTTCCACATAAAGCGCCAAAGCTTCTTATTGTTTTTTTTTTAAAATATTGATGACATTGTTTGGCGCTTATTCAGGAAAGCGTCATATAAGGTTAACGTCTATTATGACGCTTATAATTGTAAGTGCCAAAGCTTCAAAATAACCTTTATTTTAAAAAATAAATAATTATCTTTGGCGCTTTTTTAAAAAACTGCCACAAGAATTGCGCCACTAAACCCCTTTTTTGTAGTAGTGATGGCAACTTCAATGTGAAGTCAGCATATGACAGAATATATCACAACTCAGACCAAATACGACAAACTCATTGGCGATCTTTATGGCAAGGAGAAAGTCCTGAAAGAGTCAAATTCTTCATGTGGCAAGTATTCCATGAAAGGCTTCCAACGAATCAAGTGAGAGCAAAGCATAATCCGAACGTCCTAAACACTTGTCCCTTTGAGTGTGAGAGTGAAGAGAGCATCCTCCACTTATTGAGAGACTGTGAGCAAGCCAAGAGAGTATGGTTTTCTATAACTAACCATGTCTATTATACTATGTTTTTTTTTGGCAATTTGCAGGAATGGCTCAAATGGAACTTGCAAAATTCCCCAGGGAATAGGAAGATGGCTAGGTGGCCATGGCAAAGGGTGTTCAGTACCATGTGATGGCTCTTGTGGAAGAATCGATGCAGATGGGCGCTGGAAGGGAAATCTGATAATCCAAAATAGATAGTTCACAAATGTTCGTATCATCTGTTCGAAGGCGTGGAAAATGGCAACTTCCATCATAAGTTATTCAAAGCACCAGAAAGGGGGTTTGACCACTGGCAACCTCCAGATCCGGGTTATGTACGTGTCGATGTAGATGGTTCCAGAGATAGCAGAGGGCTTGCAGCGTGTGGCGGGGTTATTAGGGATCATCAGGGCATCTGGATGTGTGGATTTCAACAGAAGCTAGGGCATAACAACTCGGCTGCTGCGGAAATTCACGCAATTCATAGCGGATTACAGTTATGCAAGCAGTTGGGGTTTACAAGGATCATGTTATTTTCAGATTCCTTACAGGCTATTCAATTACTATCCATAGATGGTGGGACGGATCACCCATTGTTCGATATCATCTCAGCTACTAGGTCCCTCATCTACAGGGATTGGGACTTGATAATCGCTCATACTCATAGAAAGAACATTCTGTGCGCTGACTATCTAGCGAGGAATGCTCAGTTGAGTAATCAAGAGTTTTTGGTAATGGACACATCACCTGTGGAATGCAATGACCTTTTCGTGATGGAATGTGGTGGCATACCACAAGATTATTTTGTGATGCAGGATTCCTAGCACTCTTATTATTTTCAAGCTTTGCTTGCCTTTGTACTCAAAAAAAAAAAAAAAAAAAGAATGGCCCACCATACTCCTCCTCGCTCCTTCTTTATCCTTCGCTGGAGAGTTAAGTACTCGCATATTTCATCAAATCCTAATTCCTTCCGATTTCATTACATGTGAACAGCAGAGAGAAATGCCTAATCCTTTCCTCTTCCATGTTCATAACCAAGTCTTAGAACGGCAAAGCCCAAAAAGCCTTCATGATCAGACACTGCAAATGAAACTCATGAGCTTAGGCTTAGCCATGCATAATGGGTTGAGGGGCTGGACCATCCATATCCTCTCTAATCTTAACCTAGCTCCTCAATACTCAAAAGCTTTGGGCTGTATAATAAAGATACGCCATAAGGAAGAAGATTGGGAGCAAGACAGAGAGTTTGCAACAAATTCAGCGTTTCAGAAAAAGGTAAGGAGCTGTGAAAGTACCTGCTCATTTGAGGATCTCCAACTTTACGTGACAGGTAATATCTTCCCACTAGCTTGGTTCCATTTAGTCTTTATGAACCCAAGATTTGCGATGAAGGAATGTGTTTTGTAGATGTTAGATCTTGGTTAATTCATTTCTTCTTAGTTTTTATTTATACGGTTGGAAATCAAAGATATGATATGATTTAGTTAATTATTAGAAAATATGTAAATATATGAGAGAGAGACATAGAAAATGAAATTAGATTAGCAATAATATGGGATAGTGATAGTATAGGAATCACAGTGTCTTTCTTTCTCTTTTTCCTATCCATTTAATATATCCATCATTAGATCAAGTTTCAATCTTTGGGATTTAATACTATATAAACATAGTTTTATAATATTAAATATAATGAAAATCTACCATGACAAATAGAATAAATAACCATTGAAATTTGATTTAATGGTGGATATATTAAATGAAGATAAAATGGAGAGAGAGAAATGAAAACACCACTTTCCCGATACAAAAGGCATACTTGTGTAGGGAGAGGGTTGTCTCTACTAACCCTTCTTTCCACTTCATCTCCACTTAATATCTTAACTTTTGAATCATGTTTTAATCGATGAGATTTAATGATATGTATTAGATAGTATTATAATATTAAATATAATAAAATTTACAATTATAATAATGTTACATAGCATTAAATCTCACCTATTAAATCATGATCCAATGGATTAGTATTAATTGATGAGAAAGTTGAGAAAAAAGTTAGTAGAGAGATCTCTCTCCCTTGTGTGTATGTATATGAGTGTCAACCAGATGAATAAAACACACGCCATTTCCACATCCACTTTTCCACATATACACAATGCTTTGACTATGCTGGGACTGTTCTTCATCCCAAATCATGGTATTGGCTATTACAATGTTATATTCTGACTAGTCTTTTGTGCTCACCAAGTGTTCGACATTATTCCTGTGAGGGTCTTCTTTTGTTTACAATTCGAAGTTTGTATCAGTTTATGGTTGATAGACAAACTTCACAAAGAGTTCTAGTCTTTTAGTGATCTACTTAGTTACTAGTAGTGATGTCTATTAGGTTAATGGTTTTCCCTAACATATTTGACCCCTGCTTTTGATTCAAATCTTTGTATTGATTCTTCTTAAAAGCATATACAGAGAATCTTTGCATGGGAGAGAGTCTTTGTCTGCTTGGCCTAGTGTTCTTTTTGATTGAGTCTTAAAAAACACCTCTCCTGCCACACGAACACCTAAACACACATTTCCATTATATTATTGCTCCATGCTTTTGTTATAAATTGCCAAATATTTAAATGAAATTGGATACTACTGTGTGATGTGGCATGTTCATTTCATTAGTTTTGGGACTGAAAAAAAAAATGCAACATAAACATGTTTATTGTATATTAGCGCACACGTAATCACAAAAAAAAAAAAAAAACAACATAAACATGTTTATTGTATATTAGTGCACACGTAATCACAACTTATGACCATAAATATTGACCTAGTTGGAGCACGCAGTATGATCTCTTAGAGCCTTCTTGGCATATGTATAGGATAAGCAAGTGTTATAAGCATAAAACAACAAGGAACTGTTTGGTATGAGGGATTTGGAGGGGATGGGAGAGAAAATTATTATGAGTTGGATTAAAAAAAAAATTGTGGAATTTGGTTTAAAAAATTTTAATGAAGAAAAGATGTAAGATAAAATAATAAGAAAAATTAATAGAAAAGTTTTAAACCCACTTCTTTAATTTTTTTTTAAAATCCAACTAATTTTTTTTCTCTCTCTCCACACTTTCCCTCCCCTCCCCTCATACCAAACAATATATGTTTGTATATGGATTTAAAAAAATGATTTTGCAACTTTCACAAGTTAAAATTTGTTTTCACATTGCTGTGGTCAAAACTATTCTTAAACTCAAAGGAGAAAGACACATACATATATACAACAACCGCTGAAATATGAAAAATCCCAAAATGATACATCAAGTTGTTTTAATTCTATACGAAAATCCTAGGAACCATTGTGGAATTAATTTTGTGTGAAATGACCTAATTGCCTGCACATAAAAAACAAAAACTCCCTCCCTAGCACCAAGAGAATTTTTTGTTAAAGGTAGGTAGGATTAAAACCCACCACCTTTTTTGATTCCCAAAAAGATATTCAGCCATGGGGCCACAAAAACTTCTTAATAATATATAATGTAAAACATTATATGAGATAACTATTAAGATTTAAGATACATATACGAAATGACTAGAATCACTAAACAAATAACAACTTTCGCAAGTTAATGACAAAAACAGCTTAGCTTGGTGACATGTTATTTGTGTATGTGTTATTCGCTTAGCAAATGACAAGAATAACTTGAATGAGTACAAGTTATTTGGGTGTGTATTAACAAGTTTTAGGGGTCTCTGCATATATGAATGACAAACAGCTAAGCAAATACCAATTTTTGCACAACAAATCTATATATTCAATGGGACGATGCTGGGTAAGATATATCTGAGAGGAAAGAATAAAAAAGAAGAAAGGAGTGACTCGTGTGACTCATGAGGGAGAGTACGAGGACAAGAATCATACAATAATATGATATTATATTGATTGAAAGGAGACAAACGTGGCTGGCTGACACACCATATTTACATGAGGAGAAAGGAAATATAGACAATATATATTAAGATAAAATGAGATTACATATAAAGCATATATATACCTATACCTATATTGGTCCCCGAAGCAAAACAACAAAGTTAGAGCATGACAGTACAAGAAGTTCGGGGCCCAATAGATCGTAATGGTAAACTTTCATAAGATCTAAAGATGCGAAAGGTGCAGAACCCATGAGTGAGTCATGGTTGAAGGATTGCGAAGGATTATATTTTTGTATTATATTGTTTTTTTTAGTATTTAAATTTTTATATACTACATATTTTAGGTTCCAACTGAGTCCCTAAATCTTTAAAATATGATGTTACACAAGTCACTATCAAGGATTTTTCGTGTTAAAGGGTCATTGGCAAAACACCCTATATTATATTTGGAATAGGATACACACACACACACATCACTGATGTCTCTATTATAAGTCACTCCCAGTGTCCTTAATATAAGACATCTTTGGGGGAGCTGATCTTGGTTTTAAATATAAGACATAATTTTTTGTATTTGTCAATATTTTTCTAATTTACCCATATTGATGTTCCTTTAATAATAATTAAGAAAAAGAGTGAAGGAGAGAATTAAGGAAGGTGACTATGGTGTTTTTATAAATACATGTCATATTAACTAATTTAACCAACTTCTTAATCTAATCAAATTAGGTAAATATGTCTTATATTAATTACCGGAGGAGTACTTCACTAACATGTTTCTATATAATTCAGGAAAACTTTAAAACTCATTACCCTGTCTAAATATTTAATAACTTCTCAACTTTTGCTCCTATTTAATATACATTATTTTAAAATTAAATAACAACGTTTAATGACGGAGCTAAAGGAAAGTAATAAACGTTTAATTAATCAGGGATCTAAAGGAAACTAGTGATAAAAGAAATTTAATGACACGCCTTATAATTACTAGGGAAAAATACTTCTCCTTTCTTTATCTTATAAATGGGATGAGTAATATATTTTTTTTTCCCGAAATGGGATGAGTGATGTATAAGAAATAAATAAACAACCTATCAAAATGAGTAAATAGAAAGACAGGAGGGAGTTGTACCTAAATATATTATTATGATCATATACTGGATTCTTAAAGTATGGCCCACCATACTCCTCCTCCTCCCTCTTAGCCAATCCTAATTCCCTTTTTCATCACGTGTGGACAGCAAAGAGAAATGCCTAATCTTTTCATCTTCCATGTTCATACTAAGCCTTAGAACGGCAGAACCCTAAAAGCCTTCATCATCGGACAGTACAAATGGAACTCACAACCTAGCCTCTCTCACCTCCGTAACCGTCGCCGCCCTCGACCTTAAGCTTGGCCATTCAAGTTCAACTATAATAGATCCAGAGGCAGGACCATCCATATCCTCTCTAATAATCTTTCATCCTAGCTCCTCAATAGCCAGAAGAAGAAGATTTGGAGCGAGACAGAGTTTGAAATAAATACAGCAATTCAGAAAAATCAGAAAGAGCCTCAAGAGGAAGAAACGCAAGGAGCTGTTGAATTAAATAACCTCTTGATTTGGGCATCGATCTCCAACTGTACGTAGCAGGTAATATCTTCCCAGTACTAGCTTGGTTCCATTTAATCTTTATGAATGCAAGATTTGTGATGAAGTACTGTGTTTGTGGATGTTTGATCTTCCTTGATTTCTTTTTATTTATCATATGCTTTGGGTAGCTGGGGCTGTTCTTGATATCAGTTACGTTCATGTTATTGGCTATTATAGTGTGATATTGTGACTAGTCTCTACTTTGTGCTCACCAAGTGTTCGACAGTATTCCTGTGAGGGTTATCTTTTGTTTATAATTTCAAGTTTGTATTACCTCCGATCCTAAATATAAGACTTAGTTAACTTTTTTTTAAAGAGATTAAAGAAGCTAAATAAGTTACTTAATCATATTATATGTAGTGCATGATTAACTTCTATATCAGTTTATAAGTCAGAAAAATTAATTTAAAAAAATATGATGAATATAAATACTTTAAAGTAATTTAATTAGCTTTTCTAATCTTCCAAAAAAGTCAATTGCCCCTGATATTTAGGATCGAAGGGATGTAGTATCAAATTTATGGTTGATAGGTAGACAAACTTAGCTTCACCAAGGAGTTCGAGTTTTTGGGCTTGGGGTCATAAATCATGATCCACGTCCCATTTACTCCCATATTTATGATATTTCTTAGTAATCTAATTTTGGTTTTTGTGTTTTTCCTTTTAGGATATGGATAATGGCTGTTTTTTCAATGAACTCAGCCTCAATAGCTCAATTTATGAGGAGGACTTCCTTAGGGAGATCTTAGACCAACCTTCTTTATCTTCCATGAGTGACAGTATAATCAACACCACCACCGCTGATGCTGGTGGTGCCTCCGTAACAACCACCACTGTCAGTTGTCTATCCTCCGGCGCCAGCCAATCCCAGCATGACTGCCTCAGTTCGGGACTTGCTAGTTTCTGTGACAAACAGGCGGGAACCTCATTTTCTCAGTCATCTTATATTCTATCTTTCGATAACTCAACTATAATACCGGCCACCGCAGATGTTAACGCTGGTTATGAGAAACATGAAGCTGCAAACACGCGTGCTTCGTTGCTAAAGCAGACAACAGAAAAAAATGAGAGTGAGTCAAAGGCCCATCAAAATATAAGGAAGAGTAGAAGTACATCTGAGTCATTGGATCACATAATGTCTGAGAGAAAAAGGAGACAAGAACTCTCTGAAAAGTTTATTGCCCTCTCAGCTACAATTCCTGGTTTGAAGAAGGTTAGATAATTCATATCCCTTTTCAATATGCCCCTCATGTCACTCCTAAATTGTGTAACCTCGTTTTTATTTAGAGTTGTAAATCTTTGAAAAATCATAAAAAATTGAAAACAGTTCCAGTTTTGCCCATAAGATATCAAAATATCACTAATTTAATGATAAAAATAAGTATGAAAAAAACATTTGGTAATTGCCCCAAAATTGAGGTGCAGCTGCGCCCTCGCCCCATTTAAACATAATATATATATATATATATATATATTATTCATCAGTTTTACGGAGCTCAGTATCCTGTAACACTGAGGGGTATCCATAAAGGTATATAATTGATAGCTAGGGTTATTCACACATTCCAGGGAATTTATTATTAAATTTTAAAAGTTAAGAGAGTTATTTGTAAATGATCTAAAGTTCGTGAGATTTTTGTTTTATAGACAAAACTTATGTCTAATGGCTTATATTGATTAGGTCCAATTTTTTAATCAAATATTGCCAGGTGTAATTTTTATTATTAATAATGGTCCAATAGAATTTTGCAATCTTTTCATGTGAATTTTTATTATTAAGAAAAGTCTCATGACAATATTTTATTGGAGACTTCGACCTAAAGTGTATAAGCAAATCAACCTAAATTTTGTATGTCATGGTTTAATTTAGTAAAAATTAAATAAGAAGGAAAGAGAGAGTATTGAAAAGAAAAGGAGAGAGAAAATATTCTTTTAAAATTACCTCAAGGCAAAAAAGAGGCATGGAAGAAACTAAATAATTCTTTAATAAAAATATTATTGTCATTAATTATAAAATTAGTCATTTTTATAATTTCTGTGATTGCCTCCTATCTTTATTTTTTTTGGTATGCACGCATAACAGATTGACAAGTCATCGGTACTAAGCGAAGCAATCAATTACGTGAAGAAACTTAAAGAACGAGTGAGAGAGTTAGAGGAACAGAACAAGAAGATAAGAGACGATAGGAAGTCATTATTAATGTCAACCATAAATAAATCACCATGCCACCACCTCAATGCTAAGGATAATGAACATCATCATCATCATCAAGACACAATAACTTCTTCTGAAACACTGAGTAGTTCTGATCATAAATGCTTCAAAATAATCAACCAAGGATTGCCTGAGATTGAAGCAAGAGTGTTACACAACCAAATTCTCATCAGAATCTTCTGTGAGAAGCACAACAGTGTGATGCTTACTATATTGGCTCAACTCAAGAGCCTCCATCTCTCCAGTATCAGCTCTAGCATTTTAAACTTTGCCAATTCCGCTCTTGACATCACCATTTTAGCTGAGGTACGTACACATTCATCTATACACACTACTATCAATTACACACACACACACACACATTGAGCAAATTTGATAAGGGGTATCTATAAGTTGAAAACTTATTAGAAGGTTACTGAAAAATCCTCATTACAAAGTGGGTGCACAACTTTTCTTCAGTTGAGTATAACTCGTCTTTAGCTATATGCAAAATGTGTGGTTTATAATACTCCTCATGGTCCTTCATGTATCAATAAAAAAGTTGGTTAAAATTTGACACATGGAGGACCGCATGGTAGTCCAGAGACATGATATGCTCCCTCTAATTCTATATATTTAATATTCATAATCTTTTTTTTGTTGTGGTATAAAAATCACCAAATATATGAGAGATCATAGGTTCAATCCCACTCATAACCTTATGTCATTAGTGTCTTCACTTCTAATTAAAAAATAGAATAAATTTACTTTTATATATTGATCACTTTACATAAAAATGGAGCATTGATTGACTTCTTCTTTTTTCTTAAAAAAAATTATCCCTTAAATCATTAAATGTGATATTGACTATTGAAGGAGAGTGGGCAGGTTTTGACCTACCACGTGGAGTAGTCCTCTAATTTTTCTCTTTATGCATTATTTATCTGAGCCCTTGATCATAACCTATTGGTTGAGAAAACTTTTTTTTTTTTTTTTTGCAAAATTATGTTTGTTTTCAACTTTTTAGTGCTACCTTTGGTTCTAAATATTAGATCTAGTTAATTTTTTTAGAGAGATTAGGGAAGTTAATTAAATTACTTTAAAGTATTTACATTTATGGTTTTTTTCGAAACTAATTTGTTTGACATATAAACTAATATATAATGTAGTCATACACAATATATAATATGATTAAGTAACTTATTTAGTTTCCTTAATCTCTCTAAAAAAAATTAACTAGGTCTTATATTTAGGATCAGAGGTATTATTTGTTTAGTGAAATATATTAAAGACGAGAAATAGTAATTAGCTGGGAAAAGGTGAAGCAGTTTCTTGTTGGTGACCTGAAGCACTTGTGGGATTTACAACAGCAATTTGATGTGGATCTTTTTTTTTCGGTTTTGTGTGAAGGTTGAGGAACACAAAATAGAAGTGAAGGAGGTTGTGAAAAAGCTTCGATTGGCCGTGTTAGAGACCTCTCACAACCAATGTAATAAAAGTAATTTCAGTTCAACCATAATATTTTAAAGTCGTAGACAAATTTTGAATAAGAAATTGGAAGGCGATATTATTATGCTTATTATTTCGCTTTTTAGAAACTAAATTACAGCAAATAAATTTTTCCGGGGTGAGATGACTTTTTTTTTTTTGTTTTTTAAAAGGGAAGAGGCGTATTTTTTTTGAGGGGAGGATTAGAAGATTTTCTGTAGTGGGATATAGTTTGTGAGTAGATTTTACTCTTAAATCTGAGATCACTTTTCATTTTTTTTCTCATATTTATCATTTTTAAGTTTATTTGTCTAACTTATAAACTGATATATAATCTAATGTTACATATAAGTATTTTAGAGAGATCATGTCATATATGTTACTACCTCCGGTCCTAAATATAAGACAAAGTTAACTTTTTTTGGAGAGATTAAGGAAGCTAAATAAGTTGCTTAATCACATCACATGTTATGTATCCTTAGATTATATATTAATTTACTATTTAAATTAATTATTTTGAAGAAAAAAATAAAAATAAAAATACTCTAAAGTAATTTAATTAGTTTCCTTAATTTCTCTAAAAAAGTTAACTTTGTCTTGTAATTAGGACCAGAGGGAGTATAATTAAGTAATTCATTTTGCTTCCTTAATGTACTCAAATTAGATAAATAGGTCTTACATTGAGAAGAATACATAAGGTTGTGGGTTCAAATCTCAACGATGTGAGGATCTTATTGGTAAGCAATAGATCTGTAAGTATTTCTGTAAGCACTCTTTGAGCTGGACGCATGCCTTAACCCTGGTGAGCTCCTAGGACTCAACTCACCTAAAATTTTAGCTATATAAAAAAAAAAAAAGAAAAGAATAAGAGTATTGCTTATGTATTGAAGATTAACAGAGTCTAGAAAATACCTTATAATTAGACACGGCTAAATAGTTGAACAATCTATGCATATATTGCAACTGAACGGCGCTGGTACTATAAATATACTCCCTCGTGTCGTTTATATATGACTTAAGGAGTTGATATTGATTCTAAATATGAAACCTATGTTTTTATATTTATCAATATTCTTCTCTAATTTATTGATGCTCTCTTAATAATAATCAAGTATGAGAGAGATGGGAGGAATTAATAGTGTTTTAGATAAAGCAAGTCATATTAATTAACCCAACTAATTTCTTTAATCTGATTAAATTTGATAAATAGGTCTTATATTAAAAATCAGAAAGAACAGTATATGAGTATATCCGAGTGGAGCATGAGAAGAGAGAGAAAAGAATTTAAAATGAAGAAAGAAGGCGTGACGCGTGTGACTCGTGACTCATGAGCTGAGGGAGGGTATGAGGATAAGAATCATACAACAATATATATCGATTGAGAGGGATAAACGTGGCTTATAGATAAATTTTATTATTTTCTTGCAATAATATTATAGAAAAATGATACAAAAAGAACTTTAAAAATAATAAAGGACAAAAAGATGTTTCAATTATTCTTTATACCATAAATGTGTTAGGCTTGATTTTTCCTTTTTGATATTAATAGGAAATGACACAAATGCCTCAAAGGTATTTTTTTAATAAAGAAACAACCCCCACCCTGCCTACTGCCGGCAACCAGCGACTGCGAGTGACATACCCCTATAGGCAATGGATCTCCGGTGGCCGGCCACCAGCAATGGAGCTCTGATGAGAACAATTATTGACAAAATAACAAGATTTATTAAGGAATTTATGACATTTCATTAGGTTTTAACAGCTTTTGTTTCCCATGTAACAAATCTACACTATCAGGTTTTTCATAAGTTTTGTTAAGGAATTCATGACATTTCATTAGGTTTTAATAATATTTGTTTATTAAGTGACAAATATAAATGAAAGTTGTCAAAACCAAATGAAATATCGTGGCTTATCCTCCGGAGCCAGCCAATCCAAGCATGACAGCCCCAGTTCGGGATTTGCTAGTTTCTGCGACAAACTGGCAACCTCATCCTCTCAGTTATCTTATATTTCATCTATCGATAAATCAACTATAATACCGGCGACCACCGAAGATGATAACGCCGGTTATGAGAAACATGAACCTGCAAACACGCGTGCGTCTTCGCTAAAATGGACTCCGGAAAACAATCACAGTGAGTCAAAGGCCCATCAAAAGACAAGGAGGAGCAGGAGTTCATCTGAGTCATTGGATCTCTTAATGTCTGAGAGAAAAAGGAGACAACAACTCTCTGAGAAGTTTATTGCGCTTTCAGCTACAATTCCTGGCTTGAGGTCAGATAATTCATTCACTTTTCAATATGCCCCTCAATGTAACATTACTTATATATGTGTATATATATATTATTCATCGGTTTTATTGAGCTCAGTATCCTTAACATTGAGGGTAGATATCATTGTATAAGGATTAACACTGTGTTTGGTTAGAATGAAAAGTATGAAAAGAGAGAAAACTAGTAAAGAAAGCAGGCAGTAAGCAAAAATTAGAGGTTAAATTATACATAATTCCTTAAACTTTGAACCATATATAGATAACTTTTGAAACTTTATTAATGTGAAGATGATTTAGGTGTTTTAGAAAAAGTAAATTAGATTAATTATCTCAACTAACTTCTTTAATCTCATCTGTCCACTTGTTTTAACTCAAATCAAAAGTTATCTATATATGGTTCAAAGTTTTAACAGTCAAATAAAACTGCACTTTAACTCAAATCAAGAATGCATAATACTGAAATTACTTAAAACTTGTAATTTTTTCTCAAAAAAATTTCTTTCTTTTCTTGAAAACAAGGAACAAAAACCAAAGTAAAGTCCAAAATATTTTTCTTTTTCTCATTTTAAAAACAAAGAACAAGAACCAAGAGTAGGAGCAAAATCCCTCCCCCACACTTAAATCTTGCATTGTCCTCAATGCAAAAGATAGATCTAACAAACAAGAACAAGCAATGTAAGTAAAAGAGTAAGGAAGGAGTATGATCGGAATATCAAAAGATTGAATATCCAAATGAAGTAGCATATCTGGCTTCTCTCCTTTGTCTGGTTGTAAGTCACATGACAGCACTTGTGGTGTTCGCTTCCAATGTTCAGCAATTATTTCCCTCTTTAAGATCCTCATATAACACTTCAACTCAAGCATAGAAGGTGTCTGGATGGGAGGAAGCAATCCATGTACCTGCACAAAATCATACCACCAAGCAGTACCTTGTCCCATATGGATATACTTAATAAGAAGGAACTTATCAAGAATCAGGGAAGATCCCAAGAGAAATTGATCAACAGAAAGTGTTGGAACTTCCAAATATTTTGAACAACCCACAAAATCAATATGACTCTCCTCAGTAAGAGTCAAGTTCTCTATGGGATGAATCAAGTGATCACTTAAAATGGTCTCACCATGATTGTTCAAATCATCACTCAAGACAAATTCCACATGTGAAACATCATGATGCATTATGCTCTTACTATCTAAATGCACATCCAAATCAAGACTTCCCCCACATTTATCCTTAATAGCATCCCCACTAACAACGGTTATGTCAAGTTCATTATTAGTATCAATAACATCAATAGAGATATTATTTTCATCATTTAAAGCATCATCATGATTAGTGTCAAGCAGGGTATCTTTAAAATCAATAGTGTCAGAGGGTTCAACAACAATCTCTTCATCAACCTCATTATCAGAATCAATGGAATTCATAGGACAAGAGGCACATGAATAAGCATTAATGCATGAGTCACAAGGTTCAACATGATCTAAATCAATGGAGCAAGTCATTTCAGAAACCACATTAGTGCATGCATATTCAATTAATGTATCAATTATCCCATCATTTGAAGTGGTAGAAGAAAAAGGGCATAAATCATTAGAAGGTGAAAGTGCATTACCACATGGAAATGCATCATGAACTTCTAATTCTTCACTTTGCATATTACAAATTGCATTGGACAACTACTCAATCTGTTGTTGTCGTTGCATCGGGATTTCCATCATAGCATCCATCTTGCTTTCTAATCTTGATGCCACTTCTGGACTTAGTGAAGTTTGATTGACATATCCATGATTTGAGTAATCATGATATCCTGGATTATGAACATTTGAATATGCATCATATATCTGCTCAACATCATAGTCATAATGATAAGGCATAGGAGTGTAAGAAAAATTTCCATAAGGTGAAGCATTCCAAGCCATAATAGGATCAATTCAATTTTGTTTTCCTTTTTTTTTTTTAAAAAAAAAAATCAAGTAATGCAAATAACAACTACCTAAGAAATCACCTAACAACTCAAATCTAGAGACTAACCATTGCTCCCCGGCAACGGCGCCAAAATTGATGCGTGCTTTTGTCGCTAAAGCAATCAATTAATAACGAGGACAACCTACTAATGCAATATAGTGGCAACCTAGGTCATTCTCCCAAGAAGCAATATGTGGGTTTTCTCTAGAATTGAATTTAGGTGATAAAAAATGCAATGGAATGAACCTAAACTAAAATGCAAGACTCCACTACCTAAATGTAAAATGTAAAAGACTCTAAAACCTATATGAGAATGAAACTAACCTAAATGAATTGGAATGCAATCTTTGGGGGGGGTTTTTTATGAAAAAGGAATTAAGATGCTAATAAAAAAGATCAAGAAAAAGTGAGACAAATAACAAATGTTTAATTCAATTATGATGATGAAGGGGACAACTTAGGATTCACATGGATTTAGCTTTCTTAGCCATTTAATTTCTTAGACCAAAGGGAGATTCATGAAAAATTGGAATTAATAAACTTAATTACCTAATCAAGACATGGGAAACCCTCATGCTCAATAACACCTAATCCACTAGAAAACTCATAATGGAAAAAAGCGGTGGTTAATTAAATCCATTAAAAACCAATCACAATTGCTTAAGATATTTTGGAAATTATGTTTACAATTGCCTAATTAAACAATTAATCACCTAATTAAACAATCAAGAGATTAAACCCAAAAATATTTTCCAATCATAATATAACAATTAAAATATTATCAATTTAAGCCCAAAAATATCATAATCCATTCAAATTTATATTATTTTCTATAATTGGCTAATAATCCAAATATTATCTAATAAATCTAAATTAACCTAAAATAATCTCCAAAATAAATGAATAAGGTGGGATAAAATATATTAAAATTATGATTTATCAGTGACATTATCAACACTATCACCACAGCTGATACTGGTGGTGCTGCCGTAACAAGCACCACTGTCAGTAGCTTATCCTCTGGCACCAGCCAATCCAAACATGACAGCCCCAGTTCGGGACATGCCAGTATATGCGACAAACCGGTAACCTCATCTTCTCAGGCAACATGTCACACCCTTATCTTTATTTCACCTTTTTCAAAGTATTTACGGAAAATGATACGCAATTCGGTGGGTAACACAGGAATAGTATAAATATACTGATATTAAATGAAAATTTATATACAGGAGTCTTCCCCGTAGGGTTTGATAATATGTACAAATTTTGTCCAAAATATCCAATATATTAAAATTAAACTAATATAACCAAATAATTCTGATCTTGGGACCTGCACACCTCAATTGTCCGTGTCAACTACTTTGCCTTTAGAGCCACTGGTTCCCGCTGGAACATTTATTATTTATGAAAAAGGGTGAGATTCCAAGGAATCTCAGTAGTAACACATAATCCATCATATAAAATGCGAAAATTAAATATGTAATGCACCATATAATGTAAATGAAAATTCATACTATAACATGTGTGTACACAATACTCAGGGCCAAATGACTGTTTGGATCCCCTACATGTCCGTGTTCCTCAGCTGAGTCCCATACCACAGCTAGGTAATGTGCCCCAGGCACGTGTTCATATCACAGAATATAGCAACATATAGCATATCAACATTCACATAGTGTATGAGAGATAGAGTTACTACCTTATGTCCCTTTTCGCTACATCAAAAATAGTTCCTCGAATTATGTGCCAACGGCTCAGGCGATTGATTCGGTCCTAAAATTTCAAATGTAGAAGAATTAGGTTAAAACCCATTCGTGTACCTCTTCAGAGATTTCCATAATATTTTTGGTGGTTATATTAGTCTATACTGAAATTTTACCAAAATGCCCCTAGGACCTGGTCCCGGGCCCACCGTACCCGGTCAACTATACTTTTTCAGGAATTTTGACCCAAGCTATTGTGACATATTTTCGCTCAAGGAATCCATTTTTTTTACCTCGGTTTTTGCAAAATCACTGCCAAACGACAGTTTCATAATTTTCTAGAAACTCACATATTTTCAGTCAACTTTGAAAATTCATAACTAATTCTAGAAAATTCAAAATTGACTGATTCCAAAGCCTAAATGAAGGTCTTTAAATTTAATTTCATGGAAAAATATCCAAAGATAATTTCGGATTACACATTTTACCCAGAAATTCGGCCAATTGCTACTGTTCCATATTGCATTCCAGAAACAGAGCTCAACTTCAAAAATCCATAACTAATTCTACAAAAATCGAAATGGAGTGTTCTAAAATTCTGTGGAAACGTCTTTAAGTGTAGTTTCATGGAAAAATACCCAAAACTACTAGATGTTATATAATATTTCTCAGAATTTTCGAACATCAGAACTGCCAGATTTGAACGTCCAAAATGACCCCCTGTTTCTGACTTAACTTTGAAAAATCATAACTCTCTCCACATATATCGAAATAATGCATTCTTGGACTCATTGGAAAGCTATGAATGTCTAATACATATCTTTAAAATTTCATAATTTTTCGATAAGGTTTGTCTGTCCAAAACTCAACATGAATCTGACTGACTCCCAAAAAACGTCAGTTTTGACAGTCTAATTTCAAAAGTCAAGAACTTATCCATTTTCACTCCAAATCGTACATTTCTTAATTCTATCATCAACTACACATCTTAAAATATCTATACAAAAAGACCCATTTGAAATTTCCATCTATAGCCTCTGTTTAAGATTTTACAAGTTTCAGGTATGTACTCTGTTTTTCGGACAGCAAAACAAGGTGAAGAAAACTAATATGTAACCATGAATTTTTACTCTAAACCTCACGAATTTTAACTCTATACTCTCCGACACATATTTCCTGAGGTTAATGATCAAATTTCATAACCAAAGAACTCCAAAATTCACCCCAAAATCGTCACACAATAACTGGTTTAACAACTTTTCGGTGGCAGAAACTTTCCGACGAATTTTCTCTTATTCCAGCCACAAAACTGTTGTAAATATTGCATATGGGTGTGTCAAAGAAAGAGTCTCTACAATATTATGGAATATGTTTAAATGAAGAGATGCGTTTTGAGAAGTCATGTTCTTATGAATTAAGGGATTTGTGTTGGTTCATGAATTAACATGGTTCATGAAAATAACATATAGTTATGACTTTCCAATAGAAGAGGTGTAGTCTTCAAGAGGCACAACTTCAAGGCATTGATTCATTGTCTATAAATACCCCAACCGTGACACCATTTGGAAGTAGAGAAATAGAAGCCTCAGTAATCTCTCACTGGGTTACCTTATCTTCCACCAGTTCTGCCGCCCTGTATTCTAACAGGAAGGGTTCGTTTAATCATGGGGAGATGCCGCTTCCTATTTACTGAGGGGGCTGCGGAATATCTCTTAAGGACAGTGTCCTCGGACACGACTCGAATCAAATATTTTCTTATTTCTTTGCAGATTTTGCCTACAATCTTAAGAGATATTTTCCTGCTGATTTTTGGAGTGCATCGTGATGATGAGTATTCACCAATGCATTTGGGTTGACTACAAAGGAAATAAGATAAGTTTCAATTTCAATCTCTACCTTGTTTTATTTGATTTTTCACAAGTAGAAATTATTATGAGATGTGATTTCAACAATTTGATTGCGAAAATAATTTGGAAAAGTTACTAGCATCATGTATTGGTCTGCCCTCAGTCCGATATGAATATTTTGGATCTGAATATGTGTGTGTACACATGAGTTTTCGGATTTTGGGCGGAAGAGATTGTTTTGCATTCTTTGATGACCACCATCGCCAATTCTGGTGAAATCCTGCCCATATACGATTTGCTATGATTCTAGAAAGTTAAAAGAAATAGGCACCAAAGAGAACTCATTATTGCGTTTTGTTCTCTGTTTTCAAATTGAAAATCTTTCAGTTTGTTTTGGACTTTGTTTTCCTCAAATGACTGTCAAAACCGTTTGCTACAATTTTCTGTGCTTGTCAACGCTGTTTTGTTATTAAAGATATATATTTATGTTCTTTTATGAAGGCCTCGCAACAACTAGTCATGGTTGTTTTCCTTTTTGAATCTTTTTCATCCATGCTTTACTGTGAAATCACACATCGAGTCGGTCGAATGGCTGTTTTCCCAAACTGAAAAAGTAAATCTTTATATATATCTATGGGAGAAGAGGATCGTATAATACCCAATTGCGGGGGTGCGTGACGGTTTTGGATATGCTTTTCATTTTAACTGATCCTTGGAAAGTTGCGACTCACTTCCTGTTAGGTGCTGCCACGCGCATCCAATATCTCTGTTTTGGGTTTTTACAAAGATTTGAGTTTTTTTTGACATTTTCCGAATATTGCCCAAATGTGGGGGCTTCATGATAAGCAAATAGCCTAGATGGCTATGTCTAAGAGAAGGAAAAATATGTTGGTCCGATGATAATTAAGATTGGAGGGAGTGAGAATTGGGTCTTACTGTATCTGATGAAAGCATATTAAAATCAGTCTATAATCAAGGCGGGCCATGATCAGTACTGTAATGGACAAATATCCAATTTCCCCTTCGACCGGACTATTTTAATCTCTATGATAAAGAGATTTTGAGGGTACTGTGATCCTTTCAAACACAGGCAAGAGGCAGAAAAGAAGTCTGCAAGTCTGATTAGAAAGAGAAACTGTCTTTGCAATGATACGAGAAGACAATGAAGAAGAAGAAGAGACACATTGGAGTTACCTTTTTTGAAGTCTGTTTGTTATTGAGCGAACCGCTCTTACCAGGTATGCTTCCAATTAATATTAATAAGAATATTGATGGGCATATTAAAAAAATTATTCATGCGTTATAATTTATATGGTTTTTGGTGGCTGAGATTTGATATGCAGTTTAGAAGCATGTTATTATTTAATTATTTGATTTCTACTGTGGTGAATTTAAATAATTAAGTTGGAGGATTTTTTAATGAGTACATTAATTGTTTTATAGTTGCTAGTTTTCTAAAATAAACAACAAAAACTTGGTTTCTAAATTTTAATATTTTAATTTGTTTTATACTCTCCTATTATGTCTCCTAAAATTTTGCTAATCTTCTATTCTTGATCAATATGGCTGAATAAATTAAATTTTGGGATTTGTTGTGTTCAACGTGATAATAGTTGGAAGTTGAAATGAAATTTTAATAAATCTGGTGATATTTGTGAATGCCTTAGCCACAATTTAATTTATCAGAAGGATTTTTACCATGATTAATTAATAGAAATAATTAATTGCACATTGTGTGATTTATTTTGATATACCATATCAATTAGTTTGAATCTTGAAAATCAAAGATTTTTAATGCTGCAAATTATGTTTATATTTCGGTGATTTTTATAATCTGATCATTTGAAACTTTTAAAGAGAATTTGTAGCATTGATTTCACATGTTTAAATACATGCAAATGTTATTAAATATTGGTATTTAAAATAACTAGATATTTAGAAATTCATGTGGAAAATTCTGTGTAAGGACAGAATATTATTAAATATATATAACATTGAGTATTGGTATTTATGGCTTTTCAAATGATTTAGCGGGTAGAAAATTCTAATTTAATTAGAATGGAAGAGGATTATATGGTGATATTCTAATTTAATTAGAATTATTTTTTAAAAGTGTGAACTTTTTATTGAGATATTTGAAAGTGTGGGGGTGCCTAAGATAATAGAGTATCTTGTGGGGACACCTTAGAATATATATTTTGATATATTGAAAAATTATAAAATTGCCATGTAGATGTGGGTTATAATTAAAATTAATTTGATGAAGGTTTTAGTATTTGCTGTGGAGAGCAAATCTTGTAATGTGAATTATTAAATTTTGCATATAACTTTAAATAAGCATTACAGTAGTGATATGGAAATTTAATTATTTATCTAGTGTTTAGATAAAGGTGTTTTAAATTTTCATAATTTATGGATATGTATTTATCTTGGTATATGCATACTGTAAACATATATTGAATTTTATGTGGATGACTTGCATGGTCAAATATATCATATCATGCTCTTGAAATCATGAGAGAATCACATGTGATTTAGGGTGTTAATGATCACAAAAGACAAGTGATGATAAATAAGAAATGTTTCCGAAGATTGGTTCTGAGAACCACTATGTGAATATTCCTCATGATACTACTTGAGATTACTTTAAAGCTCAATCAATGTATGCACAAATTGTTGAGAATTTGTAGCACTGATAGATGTTAATCCTGTGACATAGCAGATGATGTGTGGAGATTGAGCTTTTATAAACTCTAATTGAAGGGCAAGAAATAGTTAAGGGATGTCATAAATGATGACATCATGTATAGTGGATTCCCGTTGTATTGATATGCACGGATGGTAACAAAAATTCAATATGTGTGAAAATCTAATGGTTATCATTAACCATCAGTGGTAATAAAAGTAAAATATTACGTGAGTCAAAGACGATTACTCTGGAAATGGGTGAAGTGCTAAGAATGTTGAAAACCTCTTAGCAAATATTTTCATAAGAAACCGACTCTTAGCGTCGATGATCTGTGATTGTCAAATGGTAATAGCCATTGTAGAAAGAATAATGATGTAAGAGAAAATCATTTGAGATATGATATAAATAAGCGCTTAAGAATTATGGTAGAGTTATCTCAATTGATTTGGTGAGGTCAATAATAGACCTATCGGATCTGTTAACAAAACCCCTTGGGAGGAAAAGAATTATTGAAATGTCAAGAGGAATGGGACTAAAGCCGACTACTAATTGACAGCGATGGCAACCCATCCTTTGTGATTGGTGATCCCATGAAGAAGGTTCACTGGGTAAGAACAAGTCGTTCGTCAGTTCTGACTAGCACAAATATTTTACGTCCCTTCCTATGATACTTTGAATGTGCTAGACTGCATTATTATAGGTTGAACAAAGCTCTTAATGATTTCATAGTTCAATGAGGCAGTGTGCATAGTGCAGGCACAAAGTTAAATGAAATCACCTCTATGAATGTGGAGTGTGGCCGCTCCTATGAGATCTTGGCAAAATCTCTAGAGCATTCATTATGCACCAGGCACGCGCATGGCCGACATAACGCGCAAAACCGCTGTTAACAGTGGAAATGTTAGGATATAATCTGACTCTTAATGCCTCTGATACACGCCAAGAGATGAGAGTTCATAGTCCATAGGACCACTGACATCTCTGTGTATCATGTGTTATTGGTCTAGGTCTAGTTCATAGTCCAAAGGACCACTAGATACAATGGTTATATCCATGGGTGTAACTCAGCAAATGGTGTGTTTTCTTTGACACATGTGGGGGATTGTTGTAAATATTGCATATGGGTGTGTCAAAGAAAGAGCCTCTACAATATTATGGAATATGTTTAAATGAAGAGATGCGTTTTGAGAAGTCATGTTCTTATGAATTAAGGGATTTGTGTTGGTTCATGAATTAACATGGTTCATGAAAATAACATATAGTTATGACTTTCCAATTGAAGAGGTGTAGTCTTCAAGAGGCACAACTTCAAGGCATTGATTCATTGTCTATAAATACCCCAACCGTGACACCATTTGGAAGTAGAGAAATAAAAGCCTCAGTAATCTCTCACTGGGTTACCTTATCTTCCACCAGTTCTGCCGCCCTGTATTCTAACAGGAAGGGTTCGTTTAATCCTGGGGAGATGCCACTTCCTATTTACTGAGGGGGCTGCGGAATATCTCTTAAGGACAGTGTCCTCGGACGCGACTCGAATCAAATATTTTCTTATTTCTTTGCAGATTTTGCCTACAATCTTAAGAGATATTTTCCTGCTGATTTTTGGAGTGCATCGTGATGATGAGTATTCACCAATGCATTTGGGTTGACTACAAAGGAAATAAGATAAGTTTCAATTTCAATCTCTACCTTGTTTTATTTGATTTTTCACAAGTAGAAATTATTATGAGATGTGATTTCAACAATTTGATTGCGAAAATAATTTGGAAAAGTTACTAGCATCATGTATTGGTCTGCCCTCAGTCCGATATGAATATTTTGGATCTGAATATGTGTGTGTACACATGAGTTTTCGGATTTTGGGCGGAAGAGATTGTTTTGCATTCTTTGATGACCACCATCGCCAATTCTGGTGAAATCCTGCCCATATACGATTTGCTATGATTCTAGAAAGTTAAAAGAAATAGGCACCAAAAAGGGTGTGCTTGTCCGTGAATGTGTGTGTCGGTAAAAAGGGTGTGCAAACAAAAGAAAATTGAGTGATTAATGTTAGTGTGTGTGTCGGCAGCTTTTAATATATATATATATAGGTATATTTTTATTCTATTAATTACAAACACTAGGCTCTAATTTTTCTCTTTGTCTAATTTAAGATTCCTTAAATTTTGTAGGTTCCATAATTTGACTTATTATCAAATTTTCATTTAAATTTTCTTTTTAGAAAATTTAAGCTTCACTAAATTTGGGATATTACACAACATATATTCTATCTTTCGATAACTCAACTATAATACGGGCGACCACCGATGATAACGCCGGTTATGAGAAACGTGAACCTTCAAACACCCGTGCTTCTTCGCTAAAACGGACTCCGGAAAACAATGAGAGTGAGTCAAAGGCCCATCAAAAGAAAAGGAAGAATAGAAATTCATCAGAGACATTGGATCACATAATGTCTGAGAGAAAAAGGAGACAACAACTCTCTGAGAAGTTTATTGCCCTCTCATCTACAATTCCTGGTTTGAAGAAGGTCAGTTTAATTCATTCACTTTTCAATATGCCCCTCATTTTAACATTTCTCTCTCTCTCTCGCTCTCTCTCTCTCTCTCTCTCTCTCTATATATATATATATATATTATTCTTCAGTTTTATTGAGCTCACGATCTGTAACACTGTTTGGATAGAGTGAAAAGAATGAAAAGAGAGAAAACTAGTAAAGAAAGGCCCCTATTGGATAGTACGCAAAAATTAGAGGTTAAATTAATCCCTTGAACTTTGAACCATATACAAATAACTGTTGGAACCTTACAATGAAGTCCTTAAACTTATATTTATGCAAAAAAGAAAAACAAACTCTCATATGATTAATTTTGCACAGCACTTGTATACAAAAAACTTTAAGTTTAGAGGTTATCTACACATCAATTGGAGTTTGTAGCATTTATATGCAGAGGAAAGGTATATAGTTTACAGCTTGGGTTATTCAAACAGACTAGGGAGATTTATTATTAAATTTTAAAAGTTCAGAGTGTTAGTCACTTGTGGTCTAAATTCATGAGAGTTTTGTTTAAATGGCAAAACTTAGGTCTATTTGCTCATATTCATTAGGTCCAATTCTTCAATCAAATATTGTCATGTGTAATTTTTATTATTAATAATGGTCTAATAGAATTTTGAAATTTTATCAATGTGAATTTTTATTATTAAGAAAAGCCACACGACAAGATTTAATTGGCGAATTGGACCTGATGTGTACATGCAAAAACGAACCTAGATTTTGTCTAGGTTTAATTTAGTCAAAATTAAATAAGAAGGAAAGAGAGAGTTGGCCAAAAAAAAAAAAAAAAAAAAGGAATCATGTGGCCCACATTTTTCTCACCAAGGATTTTAGAGAGAAAACATTCTTTTAAAAATACCTCAAGAAAAGAAAAAGAGGCGTGGGAACTATATATATATATTTTTAATAAAAGCATTATTGTCATGATAAAATTGGCCATTTTACTAATTTCTATGTGTTTGCTGCCTCCTATTTTCTTTTTCTTTTCTATGCATGCACAACAGATCGACAAGTCGTCTGTACTAAGCGAATCTATCAATTACATGAAGAAACTTAAAGAACGAGTGAGAGAGTTAGAGGAACAGAACAAGAAGATAAGTGATGATAGCGAGTCATTATTATTAATGTCAACCATAAAGAAGAAACCCTCATGCCACCTCCTCAACGCCGAAGATGATCATCATCATCGTCATCAAGACACAATATCTTCTTCTGAAACAATGAGCTCTAATGACAACTGCTTCAGAATAATCAACGAAGCATTGCCTGAGGTTGAAGCAAGAGTGTTACACAACCAAGTTCTCATCAGAATCCTCTGAGAAGCATGAAAGTGTGATGCTTACTATATTCGCCCAACTCAAAAGCCTCCGTTTTTCTATTATCAACTCTAGCGTCTTAAATTTTGCCAATTCCGCTCTTGACATCACCATTATAGCTGAGGTACGTACACATTCATCTATACACGCTATAATTATATATATATATATATATATATGTATGTATGTATATGTATAGAGGAAATTTCAAGGGATATTAATAAGATGAAAACTTGTGAGAAGATTACTGAAAAATCCTCGTAGCAAAATTTATTGGCTAAAACCCAGTTTCTCAAATGGGTGTACTCTTTTTCAGTTGTATATAACATGTCTTTAGTTATGTATATATGTCTTTCATTTTGCTTATTCTTGAATTGTGGTCTATAGTACTCCTTTTTGGTCATTCATGTGTCAATAAATAAATTAGTTAAAATTGGATACACGAAGGACCAAAAAGTAGCCCAAAGATTTGCTCTGCTCCATCTAATTCTATATATTTAATATTCATAATATTTTAGAATGAATTCATGGTTCCTGTAGTCCAGTGGTATGAAAATTTCCAGGTAGATGGGAATCATAGGTTCAATCCCACTTATAACCTTAACTAATTAGTAACTCCACTTCTAATTAAAAAATAGAATAAATTCATACTTTTATATATTGATCACTTTACATAAAAATGCATTGATTAATTATTTTTAAAAAATTATCCTTTAAATCATTAAATGTGATATTGGCTCTTGAAGGAGACTGTGCGGGTGTTGACCCACCACGTGGAGTAGTTGGGCCCTTGATCATAACCTATTTGATTTAAAATTTTTTTTTTCCAAAATTATGTTTGTTTTCAACTTTTTAGGATTTGTTTAGTGAACTATATTAAAGACGAAAAATAGTATTTCTGAAAAGGTGAAGCACTTGCTTTTTCGTGAATGATTACATGAAGCACCTGTGGGAATCACAACAGCAACTTGATGTGGAATTTTTTTTTGGGGTTATGTGTGAAGGTTGAGGAACACAAAATAGCTGTGAAGGAAGTTGTGAAAAAGCTTCGATTGGCCCTGTTGGAGACCTCTCACAACCAGTAAAAGTGATCCCGGTTCAACCATAATATTTTGAAGTGGTAGAGAAATTGTGAACAAGAAATTGGAAGGTGATATTATTATGCTTATTATTTCACTTTTGATGAATTTTTTTAAAGGGAAGAGGCGTATGACTTTAAGCATCCATTATATGATCATAAATAAGATAGTAATCTATCACATTTCATTGGTGTTGAAATGCTTTAATTTGCTTATTGCTTGTAAATGGAACAATCACTTTTGAAACTTTTGTTTTGCTTTCTCTTGATCTCCCTTGGTATTGATTTGCTTTGCCCATGAGTGCAAATGATAACTATGGGGAGCTAATATACCATGATTTTTATATAATTTATCCCACCTTATTTATTTATTTTGGGAGCGATTTTAGGTTAATTTGGACTTATTAGGAAATATTTAGATCATTAGCCAATTTTAAGAAATAAGATGAATATGAATTAATTATGATATTATGGGGATTAAATTGTTAATATCTTAATTCCTATTTTGTGATGGACTAATATTTCTTAATATATGATAGATCACGATCTTATTTAATTCTTGCAGATCAAGGAAAAGAAGATTATGAAATCCTATGGTGCAGAATTATTTTTAGAAGTTTGAAGAAGTTCCAATGGCTAAGTTTGAATGAGTTAATTACATTCTAAGGAGCTCAAATTTTATACCCAAAGCTCTCTTATTCTCCTATAAAGATTAACCTAGCCGTCACATAATTTTACACGCTCTCCTTGGAGAGCTAACGATCATTCTCAAGGTTTCATATACTCTCCTTCATCTTCCACTCCATTCTTTTTTTTTTTTTTTTGCGTACAAAGGCAAGCGAAGGTTGATGAATTACAAGAATGCTACGAAGTCAGCATCACCGAATGGTCTCGTGGCATTCCACCACAGTCGATCTCAAATAGCTGGTTGCATTCCAGTGGAGGTACTTCTATCACCAAGAACTCCTGATTACTCAACTGAGCTTTCCTCGCTAGATAGTCAGCGCATCGGATAGTCTCTCTGTTGGCGTGAGTGATTGCCAAGTCCCAGTCCCTGTAAATAAGGGATCTCGTCTCTAAGATTACATCAATGAGAGGATGATCGATGCCTCCATCCATGGATAACAGTTGAATAGCCTGCAACGAATCCGTGAAGAGCCCGATCCTGGTAAAACCCAACTGCTTACATAACTGAAGTCCGCTGTGAATCACATGTATTTCCGCAGCAGTCGAGTTGTTGTGGCCTATCCTTTTTTGAAAACCACACATCCAGTTACCGTGGTGGTCCCTTATAACCCCCCCACAAGCCGCATGGCCGTTGCTGTCCCTAGAGCCATCAACATCAATGCGTACATACCCTTGATCCGGAGGTTGCCAGCGGTTTGTTCCCCTTTTAGGTGCTTGGAAAATATGATGACGGAATCTCCCATTTTCCACTCCTTCGAAGAGATGATACAAACATTTGTGAACTAGCTGTTTTGGGTGTTCCGCTCTCCCTTCAAGCGCCCAGCTGCATCGGTTCTTCCATAAGAGCCAGCATATGGTGCTGAACACTCGTTGCCATGGCCATCTAGCCATCCTCCTGTTCGTAGGGGAATTTTGTAAATTCCATTTAAGCCATTCCTGCAAATTACTAGAAAAGAACATAGTATAGTATATATGGTTAGTTATAAAAAACCACACTCTCTTGGCTTGCTCACAATCTCTCAATATATGGAGGATACTCTCTTCACTGTCACACTCAAAGGGATAAGTGTTTAGGACATTCGGATTATGCCTTGCTCTCAATTGATTTGATGGTAATCTCTCATGAAAAACTTGCCACATAAACATTTTAACTCTTTCAGGGCTTCCCCATTGCCATAAAGTTCGCCAGTGAGATTGTCGGCATTGAACTGGCTTATGGTAAAGCTTATCATATGCGGACTTAACACTAAAGTTCCCATCTGAAGCCGATCTTCAACAGATAACATCCTCCTCAATGCCTGTAGGGGGAGGGACCAACATGATTTTCTCCACGACCCAAGTGGGGAGGAAGCTCTCCCATCTTACTCTGTCCCATACCCCTTCATGAGTTACAAAGGACCTAACACGGGCATCCATATCCACCAAATCTTCATTCTTATCAACATAGTCCTTCAGTGGTCTGTCCAAAGGAGACCAGTGTCCTTGCCATGCCTGAGTGGATCTCCCACTTTTTAAGAGTCTCCTTAGTCCCTGTTTAAACTCTTCCCAAACAGCAACTATTCCACTCCAAACGGCTGATTAATCACGTCTTCTTCGCACATGAGGCACTTTATCCGTCCCGCATGAGTATTTAGAACGAAGGCACCTTACCCACATAGCTTCAGGTTTCGTGATCATTCCCCAACAAAGCTTCATGAGGAAGGCTCGATTCTGGCATTGAAGGTCTTTTATCCCTAAACCTCCCTCGGTCTTCGCTTTCTTTAACACATCCCAAGCTATCAGATGAAGTTTCTTATCCTCGTCCTGTTGGTTCCAAAAAAAATCCCTGCTTAATTTCTCAATGAGTGCTAAAATTCCTTTTGGAATCAAAGTTGATTGTATTTGATACTGCGGTATTGCTGATAGAACCGACTTGATTAAGACCGTTCTCCCGGCCATACTTAAGTATCTCCCTTTCCAGCTTGCCAACCTTGATTTAACCTTCTGAATCAGAGGAGCAAAAGTCACTTTGACCATTCTCTTATGAAGGAGTGGTACCCCCAGGTACTTCCCGAGGTCCGCTGTCAACCCAATCCCCACTCTCTGGCTCATCTCATATGCCCTATTAAAATGGACATTTCTGGATACAAACATCTTAGATTTTTGTAGATTGATCTTATGACCAGACACCCTACAAAATAATTCCATTACGTTCTTCATCTCATCCATTTGTTGAGATGAGGCCTCACCAAATAGCATCAAATCATCTGCAAAGAATAAATGAGATATAGGAGGACCAGTGGTGTTCAGACTCAAAGGCTTCCAGTTCCCCGACTGCACTTCCTGGTGAACTAGTTGTCCCAGCAGCTCCATGCAAAGCATAAATAAATAAGGACTCAATGGATCTCCTTGTCTCACCCCCTCGAGGGTCTAAAACTTTCTGAAGCCACACCATTCCAAACAATGCTCATGGTGGTGGAAGAGACACACTGCATGATTAGCTTCACAAAATCATCCCGCAACCCTAAGCTATGAAGAGTAAATTCCAGGAACCTCCAGTCAAGCCTATCATATGCCTTCTCCATATCTATCTTCACTGCTACAAACCCCTTTTTACCTCTCTTGTTTCTCATGGTATGAATTGCTTCCTGAGCCAAGATAACGTTGTCTACACCCTGTCTTCTTGAGATGAAGCTACACTGATTCTCCGCCACCAGGAAATTCATAACGCTTTTCAGCCTATTAGCAATCACCTTACTCACGATTTTGAAACTCACATTACACAAGGAAATAGGCCTAAAATCCCTCAAGGATGTAGGAACGTCAATCTTGGGAATTAGGACTATATTGGTTTGATTGACAGATTTGACCTCCTCCGGGAACTCAAAAATCCTGGTCACCAAGTCACATACCTTCTGACTAATTGAGCTCCATTGTGTTTGGAAGAAGTGAGGGTTGAGACCATCAGGACCCGGTGCCTTGAAAGCTCCCATTGTAAAAGCAGCATTTTTAATCTCAGTAAGGGAAACTGGTCGTTGAAGAAACTCAAGTTGATTAGAATTCAAGGATGGAAATCGAGCAGGCCAAGGGGAGAAAGGTGGAGAAAGACTCTCTGCCGTGAAGAGCTTCTTGAAATACTCAAAAGCCATACTCCTTAGCTGCTTTTCCTCTGTGATCCAAATGCCTTCCTCATTTTGTAGAGCTTCCACTTTTTTCCTTTTCTTCCTAACAGATGCACAGGCATGGAAGAATCTCGTGTTTCTGTCACCCCCACTTAACCACTTGCATCTTGACTTCTGGAACTAGATTAACTCCTCCTGCAAAGCAAATTTATGATACCTGGCCCAAAGCTGGTTCTCTAGTCGATATAAACCATTTTGATTTCCATTAGTTCGCCTGGCACGGTCAATCCCTTCTAATCTTCGGATAGTTTCTCTCTTCTTTTTTACCACATTCCCTACCACATTGTCATTCCAAGAAGTAACCTCATTAACAAAGCCTAGCCTTCCTTGAAGCCAATCCTTTCCCTCCCAAGAAGACTGTACAATCTCATTAAAGCCCTCTTCCATACACCATGCCGCTTGATATTGAAACCTTCTCCCGCTATTCCTATTTAGACACTGAGGTCTATCCGCCACTACAATAACACGGTGGTCAGACTTGAACCTTAGGTTGTGGTGAGCTTTGGCTTGAGGATTATTTAACTCCCATTCAAAGTTACAGAAGACCCAGTCTAGCCTCTCCTTAACACCTGTTTTCTCCCAAGTAAAGCGGTCCCCCACTATTGGAACCACACTCAGGTTACAACCATCAATGCAACTAATGAAGTCATGCATGGACCTGGGAACAGGCGTTACTCCTCCCTCCTTATCTCTGGGGTCAAGAATAGCATTAAAATCTCCAAGGACAAGCCAAGGAATAAGTGCATTTCTGCTAATTACCAGAAGAGATGACCACAACTCCCTCCTCTTCAAAACACTGGTATCCCCATAAACAAAAGTCACCAACATTGGATCCTGGTTATTCTTCCCGAAAATTTTACAATGAAGGAGTTGAGTACTCGAAGTAATATATTGAACCTAGACATCCCCACTATTCCATAACACCCAAATACCTCCAGCATACCCAGTAGCTTCAATCCTCAACCAATCTGTAAAACCCAGACCTCTCACAATTTTATTCGCCCTATTGCCACTGACCCTTGGCTCTAATAACCCCATGACATTAACACCATACTTCTTGACAATATCTTTAAAAATACGTGGAAAAGCTCTACCACAAGCTCCACGACAATTCCAAGATGACACTATCATAGGAAATAAATAAAAAATGCATCTTGGAAAAATTATGGAAGCTTACCCGTCAGGAGGTTCACTATCCAGCAAAACCTCCACTACAAGCTGAGACGTTGGATGCATCAATGGGACCGTCCCTTGCTGATCTAGAGAGCTTTCCACGTGCCTTAGTGGGTTCAGCACTATTTCACCATTTTTTATGGAATATTCTGAATTAAAGCCGATGCCTTTCCCATTAGAATTCAACAAAGAGCTCTTGTTCCCTACACCACGTGAAGCATCCACTTTCTCCACCACTATTTGCTTTTTAGCTTCACAAGGACCTTTATTCTCTATGCTTCCTTTAACCAAACGATGCTCTCTAAGGGACCCACGTAATTTTTCTTTGTCCCCCTTTTGACTCCCAAGCTCATTCTCTTTATTCAAATCCACACCCAAAGCGTGAGTCTTTGCATTTTGACCGAGGGATATGGGTTTAATATTTCCCAACACAACATCCCATTTATTCCCTCCAGCCTTCTTTTTCTTATTCCTTTTGACCGAAAGCATCTCCTGCGCAATTTGCTTCCCCTCCTCTACCTCAACGTCTCCTTTTTTGCACGCAGCATTCATAAACATCTCGAGGTCCTCACCCACATCTTGATCCAAATCAACCAACGCATCAAAACGAGACTGAGTTGCAACGCCATCAGCCTTACCTTCTGCAAACCTGGGCTGCCCTCTAACACCCACCCTACTCCTACCAACCTCCTTCCTTGGACGACGAAATTTGCTTGGCTTGTGGACAAACATCCATGGCCCAAACAGATCCTCCTTCCTCGGAATATGATTTTCAAATGGCTTCTTCAGAACCGCTCCCTTTCCCTGGCCTGAGACTTCCACTGTGCTTGAGTCTACTTGTACCAGACTCCACTGGCACTTCTCCTTTCTGTGACCATATCTACCGCAGGAGAAACAAATAAGATCAAGCCCCTCATATTCAATGTTGAACAGAGCATCTGCAGAAATAATCCTTGGGATAAGCTTCTTCTGTAGATCCAACTCAACACAGATCCTGGCATAACGTCCTCTGCGAATATTAGTTTCCTCATCCTCCAGGTTTGCAATAGAATTCAGATCAACCTTAATAGTCTTCCCGATCATATCCCCTAGTCTCCACATACACTCATTGTTGTAGAACAATAAAGGAACATGGGGAATCCTAACCCAAGAAGCAACTCTGCCAAGAGGATTACAGAAAGGATCAAAATAAGGCGACCACCTTTGCACAAGAATGGAATGCTGAGCCACCGTCCATGGACCATCGAACAAGACCTTTCTGAAATGATTCTCCCAGCTCACTGGGTCTTTGAATTTCACCACATCATAATTGTTAGGCAGTTCTATTAGCTCAAAGCAATTTAAATTCCAAATCCTAGATAGGTGTTCTTTCAGCCTGTAACAATTTAATCTGGTACCCAAGATAGTAATTATCAGAGCATTGTTCCAAGGCTTTGCCCATCTATTGTATTCATCCTGTGTCATGTGAAGCGTTGGGTATATCTCCTTGAGTTGCTTTAAAGCCTCTGATGGTTCTGGGATATTCCAAGATTGGTCCACCAAGTCAGTGATATTCAAGTCCTCCTCCCCGCTTACGCATCCATAAGCAACTCCATTGAACTCTGACCCCTTAAATCCTAACAAGGATTCCTTATAAGAGACACCAATTCCTGCCATGCCAGACATGGTATCCATTTTCTTACCCACATCTGCCTCCGGAGGTTCAATCGCACCAGCCCTCCTATCGGCCCTTGAAGAAACGTCATCATTCCCCTTCTTAGAATTCTTCCCTCGCCCAGTAGCCAAACCAGGTTCCAACACTCTGACAGGCGAAGAACTCCTGGCCCCAGATTCGCCCATTGGAGTCAAAAAGGGAAGTGGCACGTATTTCAAGTCACTCCTTCTCTCTCTAACTCTCTCTCGACTTGCTGTTCTGTTTCATAACATCTCCACTCCATTCTAATTCTTCCGCCACGCACTCATGTACTCCCACAACCACCTCTTCATATACCATTCAACCCTCCTCATACCTTGCTTCCACAATCACTCACGGACCCACACATAAATTCCCTATCAATCATCATGTTCGTGACTTGGTCAAAGCTTGGGGGGAGGACATACAATTTCAATGGGAGCTTGAGTTAACTTGGAAGGAGCATGGAGAAAGCTAGAGTCTAGTTGCTTACACTTCAAGACCACAAGGGAGTGACTTTCCCTTTATCAATTTGTTTTAAGACTTGATATTATTTAGTTTTAGATAATTTTGAGTTGCATTAATTGAGAACAATTTAGTTTTAGATTGTCTATATATATATATATATATCTTTTGAATTAGATTGACATTTTGGATTGATTTGTATTTGAGACAATTGCTGGAATTTTTGTTTGCAAACCTTTGATTGTCAATTGAATTGTTAATTGAGTTTTCATTATTAATTTAATTGTCAACTTGGTTTATCCTATTGATTCTTTAATTTAGTTGGTTAATTGTCTAATTGTTTAATTAGACAATTGTAAACATGATTTCCAAAATTAATTTTGTGAATATTGGTTTTAATGGGTTTAATTAACTAGTGTTTATTCCATTATGAGTTTTCTAGTGGATTAAGTGTTATTGAACTTAAGGGTTTTTCATGTTTCAATTAGGTGATTAGACACATTAATCCCTCTCTTTTACCAATCTCCCTTTGGTCTAATTAATTAATTTGGGCTTAGAAAGCTAATTCCATATAAATCCTAGGTTGTTCTCTTCATTGTACCTGAAGTAAACCTTCGTTAACTTGTCTTATTTGATTTTCTTAGCTATTAATTTATTTATTTTCCTTAGGATTTTAATTCCCCTTTTAACAAAAAAAAAAAACCCAAAAATTGCTTTTGAATTTATTTAGATTAATTTTATTCTCCTATAGGTTTTAGAGTCATTTGCATTTTACATTTAGTTAATATAGTTTCTTGCATTTTAGTTTAGGTCCATTCAACTACATTTTTCACCTAAATCAATTCTAAAGAAAAACCCACAAATTGCTCCTTGGAAGAATGACCTAGATTGCCTCTATATTGCATTAGTAGTTAGTCCTAGTTTAATTAATAGCTTTAGCGACAAAAGCAACATCATGAATGAAAAGATAAACTTTTGTTTAGGGTTTTGTGAAATGGAATGGAAAGGGTATCATGGGTTATTGAGTCAAACGGGCTTGTCCCTGTAAATTTTTGCATGGAATTTGGGATGAATGGATTTGAGAAACTTGTCATATGAGAATAACGCATCATTATCATATGACAAGTTTTGAAAATCCAATCATTGTGAATAGCAGTGATAACAAGAGAGAATATCATGGTGAAGAGCTTGTAGGGGAAGAGCTTACTGCAAGGGTTTAAGTAGGTAAGTTTAATTAGAGATTTATGAAAAGGTACATTAAATTAGAGTAGTTGGGGGACAGATCGTTTGAAAGTTTGCATGACGGTTGTTTCTTAATAAATTAAAGGTCATTTTTGTCATTCATAATTTAAGGTCAATTGTTACAATATAATCATCATGTTTTTATTTTTTGCTAATATAAGGTTGGAAGATAGATCGTTTGTAATTGTTACATGATGGATGTTTCGTAAGTACCGTCATTTTTGTGATTCAATAAATGATGATTACTAATTACAACTGTTATGTTCTTGTTTTTGCTGATACAAAAGTGGAAGACAAATCGTTTGTAATTATTATATGACGGTTATGTTGTAAGAACCATCATTGTTGAAATTCAAACAAAGACGGTTATTAACTATAGCCGTTATTTTTGTGTTTTCGCGAATTCCACCTTTTAATACATGACATTGTGCATATTTAATTGTTATATGTTTTAGCGTCATATATTCTTTTGTGACCTCCACCTTGATATACATGACTTTTATTTGCTATAACCGTTATTTATTAAGCGTTATATATACGTGAATATGTAGTAGTGATTAGAATATTTGCTTTAGTAGGACATAATTTGTGAGTAGACTTTGGTCTTAAATGTGAGAACACTTTTCATTTTATCTCTCATATTTATCATTTTTAAACTAATTTGTCTAACTTATAAATTGATACATAATCTAATGTTACATATAAGTATTTTAGAGAGACCATGTCACATGTTATAATTAAGTAATTCATTTTGCTTCTTTAATCGACTCAAATTAGATGGATAGGTCTTACATTGAGGAGAATAAAAAGTACTACTTATGTATTGAAGATTAATAGAGTCTAGAAAATACCTTATAATTAGAAATGGCTAAATAGTTGAACAATCTATACATATATTGCAATGGGACGATGCTAGTAATATAAATACTCTCTTAGGTCCTTAATGTAAGACTTGATTGGGGGGTTGATTGTGATTCTAAATGTGAAATATATTTTTTTATACTTGTAAATCTTTTTTCTAATTTAGCCCTATTGATGCTCTTTTAACAATAATCAAGTAATAGAGGGATGGAGGGAAATAATGAAGATGATCAGGGTGTTTTAGAAAAATAAGTCATATTAACTAACTTAATTAACTTCTTTAATCTCATCAAATTAGGTAAATATGTCTTACATTAAGAACTGGATGGAGTATATCCGAGGTGACTGGAGTGTGAGGGGAGGGAGAATGAGGAAAGAATATAAAAGAAAGGAAGAACGCGTGACTCGCGTGACTCATGACTCATGAGGGAGAGTATGAGCACAAGAGTCATACAATAATATATATTGAAAGAAAGGAGACAAACGTCGCTTATCGATGAAGTTTATTATTTACTACCAATAATATTATTTTATCAACTTCTCTGATCCATTTGGAGGAATTTGTATTTCATTTTTTTTTGTAATACTTGAATTTTTATATATTAGCATATATTTTAAGTCACAGGCTCATAGCAGACTCTAAGTTCTAAAAATAGGATGTGATAAAAAGACAGGAGGGAGTTGGACGTAAGAAATTGTTTCTACCCTATATTCATGATATGATCATATAATGGACGCTTAAAGTATAGGACCCGCCATACTCCTCCTTCGTCTGTCTTTTTGCGTGGAGAGTAAGTGCTCGCATATTTCATCAAATCCTAATTCCTTCCTAGAGAGAGAGAGAGAGAGCCCTAATCCTTTCCTCTTCCAAAAAGGCTTCATGGTCGGACACTGCAAATGGAACCCATGAGCTAGCCTCCGCCTTAAGCTTAGCCATGCAGGATCGCCGCACGTTCAAACACACAAATATGAAATTAATACAGTGAAACAACCTGTTCAATTGGGAATCGCCAACTGTACATTCGTGGCAGGTACTCCCTCTGATTCTTAATATAAGATATATTTGGGGGAGTTGATCTTGGTTCTAAATATAAGCACAGTTTTCATATTTGTTAATCTTTTTCTAATTTACCCCTACTGATGTTCCCTTAACAATAATCAAGAAGAAGAGGGAAGGAGAGAATTAAGGAAGGCGACTAGGGTGTTTTTATAAATATATGTCACATTAACTAACTTAACCAACTTTCTTAATCTAATCAGATTAAGTGATTATGTCTTATATTAAGGACCGGAGGATCGAGTACTTAGCTAACATGTTTCTATGTAATTCAGGAAAAATTTAAATATGACAACGTTTGCCCTATTAAAAATTTGTATGTCTAAATATTTAATAACTTTTCAACATTTGCCCTATTAAATATATATAATTTTAAAATTAAATAACAACGTTTAATGACGGAGTTAAAGGAAAGTAATAATAACACACACAGATATACCAACGTTTAACTAATGAGGGAGCAAAAGGAAACCAATGATAAAAGAAATTAATGACACGCCTTATAATTACTATGCAAAAGTACTTTTTCTTTCTTTATCTTGTAAATGGGATGAGTGATATATAAGAAAATAAATAAACAACCTATCAAAATAAATAAATATAAAGACAGGAGGGAGTTGTACGTAAATCTATTATTATGATCATATAATGGATGCTTAAAGTATGGCCCAACATACTCCTCCTCCTTCCTCTTAGCCAATTCTAATTTCCTTTTCATTACGTGTGGACAGCAAAGAGAAATGCCTAATCTTTTCATCTTCCATGTTCATAACTAAGACAGGTAAATTAAACCACCAAAGTTGATCGGTTCCCAGATCGAATTGGCCATATAAATCTATACCTTACTATATGTCAAACTTATAAAATTTTCGAAAACAACGAAAAAGCCAACACATACGTAGTCAACTATAATCAAATGACTATCTTATACAGTCAACTTTAATCCCATGTTAGGTACGTAACATCATACAAATATTGAAGGTAACATCATACACTCAACTTCTTGACTATATATTTAATATTTCCATTATTATGTTGCGATCCTATCACTTTATTGCGACAACATTAGCCTCAATGATGAAAAAAATTGGGTTAATACAGTCTTTGGTCCCTCAAATTTGTCCTCATTTTGTTTTTAGTTTCTCAAGTTTCAAATCATTGGTTTTGGTTTGAGAAAATTATCTATGTTTTTAATAAATTATAGTATTAATATTTTAACTTGATTAAAACTTGAAGGACCAAAAGCTTATAAAAGTTTGAAACTTGATCGACTAAAATTAAAATGAAGGTGAATTTGAGGTATCAAAAATTTTATTAACCAAAAAAATTTTATATCACAATATCATGATTTTCGCAACAGCATTTGGGCTAGCTAAATATAAGATTGATAACTTGCAAACGGCTAAAATTTTTTTGCGAGTTTTTCTCACCCCTTTCGTCTACAAAAATGATAGATGGTCTGATATTGGGAGAAATGAAAACTCATTGTGCTTTTAAGCCTTGTATATCCATACAATTGAAGAAAACCTTATTGATGGCAACTGGCAAGTCAGTATGGAGAATTTTTTAAGCAGTTTTTCAAAATATAATTCTGAAAAAATAGTAGTTTTAACTGTTATTATGATCATAATTAAGCGAAAAAGAAAAGTATAGAAAGCAAGAAATGGGGGAGGATGGCGAAACACAGCCGAACTCGTCCATCCACGCTGACAATCCTTTCACTGCCAAATGGCCAATGACGTCAAAGCACTTTTTAAGGAAGATACTCACTCAATAATAATTACGGAGGAGAAGAAACGAGGGAATTAAAAAAGATAATTAGGGTGTTTTAGAAAATACATATCAGATTAACTAACTTAACAAACTTCCTTAATATAATCAAATTAGATAAGTATGCCTTATATTAATGACAGGAGGAGTAATATCTTCCCACTAGCTTGGTTCGATTTGTGATGATTTAATACAATGATCGATTTCTTTTTATTTTATACGTTGCTTTAGGTATGCTGGGAGTGTTCATAATCTCAGTTCATATTATTATTGGCTTTCCAGTGTTATATTCTGACTTGTCTCTACTTTGTGCTTACTAAGCGTTCGACATTATTCCTGTGTAACAGAACCCATTACACATGCGGCCCATTCCTAAATGGCCCACTCCTAATGTATTTCTGATTATGTATTTTAGTTATCATTCAGTTACAACTGATAGCTTCTAGAAGTAGAAAGAATATAGCTACTTCACGTGTGTATATATCAGAAGTACCCTGTATGATTATTTTTCAAGTAATAAGATGAAATATTTCCAGAAACGTGTTATGGTATCAGAGCATTCCTCTGTGATTTCTGCAATCATCGTTCTCACCGTGATTCTCTTCTGTGACCTCCGATCTCGGTGATCTTCTTGCTGTTTCAGATCGGTCATCTACCGATTTCTTCTTCTTCTTTAGATCGGTCATCTAACCGATTTCTTCTTCTTCAGATCGGTCATATACCGATTTCTTGTTCTTCTTCATTTTTTTGGATAATCTGAAGTTTCAGTTTGTTGATTAATGGCGTCTGACCATACATCATCGGCTCTTTTGACGATTTCCTCTCAAGATCCGGCGAGCCCTTATTTCCTCCATACCAACGAAAATCCCTCACTCATATTGGTTTCTCCACCTCTCATTGGGACAAATTACCATCTCTGGGCTCGTGCCATGACAGTTGCACTTATGAGCATGAATAAATTTGGTTTCGTCGACGGATTTATTTCTGCTCCAGATCAATCTGATCCTCTTTTCCAGATTTGGCAACGGTGCAACACCATGGTTCTGAGTTGGCTCAATCGGTCTCTTTCTTCCTCCATTTCTCAAAGTGTACTGTGGTTGAATCGTGCATCTGACGTCTGGACTGATCTAAGGGAACGGTTTTCACATGGTGATGCCTTCAGATTTGCAGATCTTCAGGAGGAACTGTATGCATTTCGTCAAGGTGACCTCTCTATCTCTGAATATTACACTAGGATGAAAATCATATGGGACGAACTTGTCAATTTTCGACCTATTCCTGACTGCACATGTTCTGCTAAAGAATACATTTATCAGGATTATGTTATACGTTTTTTAAAGGGATTAAATGACATATTTGCTACTGTTCGGTCCCAAATCATGCTTATGGATCCATTACCTCCTATAAATAAGGTCTTTTCCCTCGTCATACAGCAAGAACGAGAACTTGGTGGATATTCTACCGCCACTGTCTGTTTTAATAGATCGACTATTCCTAATAATTCTGGCAAGCCCGCTGGTAATGGCAGATTTCCTGGCAATACTAGTACTAACAATACCAAAGTTTGTACCTACTGTGGACGACCTAGACATACTGTGGAAACATGTTATAGGAAACACGGTTTTCCCCCTGGATTCAAATTCAGAAATAATTCCTCTGGTTCTGGTTCCTCTGTGAACAATTTAACTTCCACCCCTCATGATGTGATCGTGCCTGATTCCTTGTCTCATAAGCCTGCTACAACTGATTCCCATCCATTACTCACTCAAGACCAATACACCAAGTTATTGTCTCTGCTGAAATCTGATGATGTTGGTTCTACTTCTGTTCAAACTACTGCTCCCTGTGTCAATCAAATTTCCACCCTAACCTTGTTACCTAATCTTGACAAACAAGGTACATGTTCTATTCTTTCATTTAATTTTTCTAATTCTTGGATTGTTGATAGTGGAGCTACTGCTCATGTCTGTCATTCTCTTGATTTTTTCACTTCTTATTCTACAATTTCTCCTCTTAAAGTTACTTTACCAACCAATGATTCTGTCATCACTACTATCTCAGGTATTGTTCCCATCAATTCTCACATTTCCCTTTCTAATGTTCTTTTTATACCTGAGTTCAAATTCAATATCCTCTCTGTTTCACTGCTAACCCAACAACTGCCTTGCTCTCTCACATTTTCTCCTACTCACTGTTTCATACAGGATCCACAGACACGGAAAACGATTGGTATAGCTGAGCTATCTCATAGACTTTACAACATACAGTCATCTCAACCTTCGGTTGCTTGCACCTCTACTGCTCATGCGGCCCATTCTCTTTCATGTCATCCTGATTCTTCTTTTACACTATGGCATTTTTGTTTTGGCCACTTATCAAATAAAATTTTACATGTCTTGAAACAACAATTTCCCTTTATTACTTGTACACCAACTGATCTTAGTTGTGAAACTTGTCACTTTGCAAAGCAACGAAAGCTTCCCTTTTCCCATAGTGTTTCAAAAACTACTTCTTGTATTGAACTTTTACATGTTGATATTTGGGGACCATTTCATACTACATCTGTGACTGGTTTTCGTTATTTTTTAACTGTTGTGGATGATTATACTCGATACACTTGGGTTTCTCTTTTACAAAATAAGGCTGAGGCACGTCCAGCTCTTCAACATCTTATTTCTCTCCTAGAAAATCAGTTTACATGTACTGTTAAAATCATACGGTCTGATAATGGACCTGAATTTCAAATGACTTCTTACTATTCTTCCAAAGGCATTTTACATCAAACCTCTTGTGTTGAAACTCCTGAGCAAAACAGCACTGTTGAGCGAAAACACCAGCATATCCTCAATGTTGCTAGAGCTCTTATGTTTCAATCCCACATACCTATAGCCTATTGGTCTTATGCCATTTTACATGCTGTTTACATTATAAATAGATTACCAACTCCTCTTTTACAATATTCTTCTCCATTTCAAAAATTACACAATACTGCTCCTGATTTCTCTCTTCTTAAGGTGTTTGGCTCTCTTTGCTTTGCTAGCACACATGTTTCTCACAGAACCAAGTTTGATCCCCGAGCTCGCAAATGTGTTTTCTTGGGTTTCAAGCTTGGTACTAAAGGCTATCTTTTGCTGGATCTTAAAACCAATCAAATCTTTGTTTCAAGGCATGTCACATTCAATGAATCCATTTTTCCATTTGCCACCCACCCTCCTTTAGTTTCAGATTCTTCTATTCCTTCCCCTCAGCCTCTTCCCCTTTTGGATTTTTCTGATCCATTTGTCCCACCTTCTTCTCAACCTTTACCTTCCTTGACTACTCTTCTTTCATCTTCTTCTGTTTCACCTTCACCACCTATCCCTCCATCACCCCATGTTCCTCAGCCTTCTCCTGTCCGCAGATCTCAACGTGTGTCCAAGCAACCATCTTATTTGAGTGACTATCACTGCAACTTGCTACACCAATCGGTTTCCACTATCTCCAACTGTATGTATCCTTTATCTTCTTACCTTTCCTATGATCATTTATCACCTTCTTATAAACATTTTGCCCTTTCCATTTCTGTCCCTCTTGATCCTAAATCATATAAAATTGCTATTCAACATCCTGAATGGCAGCAAGCCATGCAAAATGAGATTTCAGCTTTGGAACAAAACAATACTTGGGTCTTGACTGAATTACCTCCTGGTAAATCACCAATTGGTTGCAAGTGGGTCTTTAGGACTAAGTTTAAGGCCGATGGTAGTCTTGAGCGGTATAAAGCCCGGTTAATGGCAAAGGGCTACACTCAAACTGAAGGAGTTGACTATTTTGACACATTTTCTCCGGTTGCCAAAATGACCACAGTTCGTTTATTACTTGCTTTGGCTGCTGCCTCCAACTGGCATTTGGAACAATTAGATGTTAACAATGCTTTCCTTCATGGTGATCTAAATGAAGATGTTTATATGAGTCTTCCACCTGGTTTTGGTTCTCCTACACCCACTCTGGTTTGTAAATTGCAGAAGTCCCTGTATGGCCTTAAACAGGCTTCTCGTCAATGGTTTGCTAAACTCTCTTCTGCCCTCACTTCTTGTGGTTATCTTCAATCCAAATCTGACTATTCTCTTTTTATTCGCTGCATAGATGATTCCTTTACAGCTTTATTGGTCTATGTTGATGATATCATTCTTGCTGGAAATGATGCTCCTGAAATTGCCAGAATTAAAGGTTTTTTGGATAATGCTTTTAAAATTAAGGATCTCGGCCCTCTTCAATATTTTTTGGGTCTTGAGGTTGCTCGTTCTAGTACTGGCCTTTCTTTATGTCAGCGGAAATTCACTCTTGAAATTCTAGATGATGCAGGCTACTTGGGTTGTAAACCTCTTTCTGCCCCTATGGTTCGCAATACACATCTTTCTCTTGATCAAGGCACTCCATTGCCTGATGTTGGTCCCTATCGGAGGCTTGTGGGACGTTTACTATACTTGACCACAACCAGGCATGATATTTCCTATGTTGTCCAGCAACTTTGTCAGTTTATTCATCAACCTACTTCTGTGCACCTTGCTGCTGCTCATCGTGTCTTACGTTATCTCAAAGGCACTCCTGGTAAAGGCTTATTCTTCTCTTCTACTTCTGCCTTGAAGCTTACAGCATTTAGTGACTCAGATTGGGCTGGCTGCCCTACCACGCGACATTCCTTGTCTGGCTATTGCATCTTTCTGGGTACCTCCTTGATTTCTTGGCGTACCAAGAAGCAAACTACTGTCTCTTTGTCTTCTAGTGAGGCTGAATACCGTGCTATGCAGTGTGTGGCATGTGAAATTCAGTGGTTATTGTATTTAGTCCAGGATTTTCAGATTCCACATGATTTTCCTACCATATTATATTGTGATAATCTCTCTGCCATTCACATTGCCAATAACCCCACATTCCATGAACGTACCAAGCACTTGGAATTAGATTGTCATTTTGTACGGGAAAAGGTCCAAGCTGGCATTCTGAAGCTTCTCCCTGTTAGAAGTAACAACCAACTTGCAGACATTTTTACTAAGGCTCTTGATCCGCAACCCTTCCATGATCTTCTTCATCGGCTAGGCATGCTCAATATTTACTTGCCAGCTTGTGGGGGGTAACAGAGCCCATTACACATGCGGCCCATTCCTAAATAGCCCACTCCTAATGTATTTCTGATTATGTATTTTAGTTATCATTTCAGTTACAACTGATAGCTTCTAGAAGTAGAAAGAATATAGCTACTTCACGTGTGTATATATCAGAAGTACCCTGTATGTTTATTTTTCAAGTAATAAGATGAAATATTTCCAGAAATGTGTTACTGTGAGCTGGGTTTTCTTTTGCTTACAAATTGAAGTTGGTATTTATTTAAGGTTGATAGAGAAACTTAGCTTCACAAAGAGTTCAAGTTTTTGGGCTTGGGGTCATAAATCATGATCCACGTCCCATATACTCCCATATTTATGATATTTCCTAGTAATCTAATTCTAGTGTTTTGATTTTCCTTTAAGAATATGGATCATAAGAACGATTTTTTCAATGAACTCAACCCTCATGCCGCCACCTCAAAGCTGAAGATGAGCATCATCATCAAGACACAATATCTTCTTCTGAAACAATGAGCTTTGGTGATAAATGCTTCAGAATAATCAACGAAGCATTGCCTGAGATTGAAGTAAGAGCGTTACACAACCAAGTTCTCATCATAATCCTCTGTGAGAAGCACAACAGTGTCATGTTTACTATATTCGCCCAACTCAAAAGCCTCCATTTCTCCATAATCAGCTCCAGCGTCTTAAACTTCGCCAATTCCGCTCTTGACATCACCATTATAACTAAGGTATGTGCACATTCATCTATACACGCTATAATTCTATCTATATATATGTATAGAGGAAATTTCAAGGGATTTCAATAAGATGAAAACTTGTGAGAAGATTACTGAAAAGTCCTCATAGCAAAATTTATTGGCTAATACCCAATTTCTTAAATGGGTGTGCAACCCTTCTTCAGCTCCGTATAACATGTCTTTAACTATTAGCAAATGTCTTTCGTTTTGCATATTCTTTAAGTGTGGTTTAATTAATAATACCCCTTCAGCTAGTCCTTCATGTGTCATCAACAAAATATTAGTTAATATTTGATACACAAAGGACCAAAAGGTAGTCCAAAGATGCGCTATGCTCCCTCTAATTCTATATATTTATCATCTTTTTGAATGAGTTCATAGTCCCTATAGTCTGGTTGAATAAAAATTCACCGATATAGGGGGATCACAGGTTTACTTCCACTTATAACCTTGGGTAATTAGTGACTCCACTTCTAATTTAAAAATAGAATAAATTCATACTTTTATATATATTGATCTCTTTACAAAAAAATGGACAATTGATTAATTTTTTTAGAAAAATTATCCTTTAAATCATTAAATTCTATATTGGCTTGATGGAGACTGCGCGGGGGTTGACCCACCACGTGGAGTTGTCCCCCAATTGTTCTCTCCATGCATTTTTTATTTGAGCCCTTGGTCATAAACTATTTGTTTTTTCAAAAAAAAAAAAATCCAAAATTATATTTGTTTTCAACTTTTTAGGATTTGTTTAGAGAATTATATTAAAGACGAAAATACTAATTTGGAAAAGGCGAAGCACCTCCTTCTTCCGTAACATGAAGCACTCGTATGGGGGTTTTACAACAGCAATTTGATGTGGATTTTTTTTTTTTTTTTTTGGTTATGTGTGAAGGTTGAGGAACACAAAATAGCAGTGAAGGAAGTTGTGAAAAGGCTTCGGTTGGCTCTGTTGAAGACCTGTCACAGCCAATAAAATTGATCATAGTTCAACCATATACAATTATAATTATATCTATATATATATGGGTGAAGACGCAAAATAACAATGTTTTACACTTTGAGCACCCAATAGAATTGTCTTTTGTTAGATGCAAACATGTTCATAAACAATTTTAAAGGTAGCTAATTCGACAACTCCATTAAGTAACCCTAATTTCTGTCCATTATGTACGTTGTGGGGCTCATGATTCTACCAGGTGCCGTGAGATCTGGCTCAGATGTGTTCATTAAAACTAGCCCTAACATCTATCCATTTAGTAGCCCTAACTGCTCCGATTACTCTGGCAAGAACAACGGTTGACAGCGACGACTCCATTGAGGTTGAAGACAGACGGCTCTGATTCCTAGAAGACAACAGACGCTGGCTCGTTGTCTTCTCCATCCCTTGATCTGCAACACGAGTTGTCTGCCCCTTCGACTGTGGTGACTTATTGTAATATCCCGAAATTTGGGATTGGAGACTTAGGAATAAGCCTAAATTAAGAGGACTGCTAAGCCCTAATTTAGCAGGAGCTCAAATTTATCCCCTAATGATTTCTATATCTTTGGGGTATTAAGAAACTAAAATGGTGAATTTTGGAGACTATAATTATGTTTTCGGTGAAATCACCTATGAGGTAGTGAGTTTGTCATATGATTTTGAATAATCAAATGATGAGTAAAAATTATGAAATTTTACAGGATGAAATTAGACATCCTAAGCTTTAGGTCATATGACTCAATTAGAGCCATACACAAAAAAATATGAATTTTTGAAGTTAGCACAGATAAACTGTGAAATTTCTGGAACAATATGCAAAGATTGAAATTCTGGGAATTTTGTGATTCCAAAAATCAAAATTTTATATTTTTCCTTGAAACTAGACTCAATAAGGGTTCTATAGGCTTTGGAATCAACTCATTTCAATTTTTCTAGAATTAGTTATGATTTTTCAAAGTTTGGGCAGAAATCTGCCAGAATTTTGTAAAAAATCCGAAATTGAGAAAATGAATTAATTAAATTGATATATATTATAAATCAGCTCATCCTTCCTCCAAGCCTCATTTCTGACGTGAAGTTCAGTATTTGGAGAGAGAGAGAAAGTTGAGATTTTAGAGAGAGAAGGAGAGGAGAAAACTCACAAAATAGGTCAATTTCTTCGGTAAATTCGTACCTAACGTGTATACTCTTTCTCCTAAGCTTATCTTCTATGTTGTTTGAGGTGTTTGAGGCAAGATTTTTGGAGTTGGGAAGGTTAGGGTTTTCAGCCAAGAAGAGGAAAAGCCAGTGGGAGCTTGAGGTAACTTCCAAACTCTTGTATATTGACTATTCTAGCTAATGTGGGCAATTTAATCGGTGAAATTTCACCGGATTGCCATTGGTTTTAATTTTTGGAAATGGGTATGTGGGGCTGTTATGCTGCCCAAATTGGTACTAAATGGTAGTTGTAACCTAATGGAATAGTCAATAAAGTGGTTAGGAGTAGAAAGGAACACGTTTACGGAGCCGAAACCGAAAAACCCCATTTTTCCCCTTAAAACCTATATATTTCGGTCAGCATTGTAAATGGGTCTTAGAGTTGGATTTTCAATTATTTTATAGTTTCATTGGATTCAGGAGGGAAAATTAGGTGGGGTTACAGTTGGGCACTTTTTCGGAAAAGGTCGAGAAAGCATAATTACGAAAATGCCCCTAAAACATTGAAATAAGGGCTGCCAAGGGCAATTTCGTCTTTTGGCAGTGAATTTGGTAATTCCGAGTCCGGAAATGGATTCCTTGGGCAAAAATATGTCAGGATAGCCCAGGTTAGAATTTCAAGAAAAGTACAGCCGACCGGGTATAATGGGGCCGGGTCCCCGGGGTATTTTAGTAATTTTTCAAGATAGACTCATATAACCCCCCAAAAACACTATGTAAGTGTCTAAATAGTATATTTGGCATTGTAGGATCAAATATGGAGCCCCGAGCTGTTTGCACGTAGATCGAGGCACGCGTTTCAAGGCGGAAACGGGTTAAGGTAGGGGACTTACCTTACTTGCATGTATTTGATATCTTTGCTTGTGTAATGATGTATGTGATTGCTTTACTTGATTGTGTAGAGCATATTTGAATAAATGAAGCTTTGTTTCTGTTTTCGCTTTGGCCATAGTTTTGTTGTATGAAACATTGAGCATGCAGAAATATCATTATGGGGCATACATCTAGATAAAGCTAACATGTCATACACATAGCATCAATCATGCATGCATTATGGTATCTGTTTCCTACTGAGATTCTCTCGAATCTAACCCTCCCCTACCAACAATTCAGACAGGAGACGACAGAAGATAAGCAAACAACAATGCAGGGTACCGTACGAGGGGATTACAGTAGTAGAATGAAGACGGAAAGAAGTATCCATTTCACTGGAATGAGTTTAGACACCGTAGTAGCCTTGTGCGGCTACCCTAATCGTAAGTATCATATACAAACCCCTATGGGGAATTTATGTAATCATGCACTTATTATCAGTATATTCATGTTATTCCTATGTTGCCCACCGAACCATATATCATCTTTCGCGAATACTCTAAAAAAGGTGAAAATTAGATAAGGGCGTGACACTTATCTCCCCCAGTGATGATGGTGACTCGTCTCCCCCAACGACGGCGGCGGACTCGTCTCGATCGGTGGAGTGTAACTTAGCCAAGTGACAATTTGGGTCTTCGATTTTTCTAGTTTTGGGTTTTTTTTCAAGTTCCTTCGATTAGTAAATTTGGAGGAGTATTGTTTCATGTTCGTTCAAGAAAATGTTTTTAGCTTTTCAGAAATCACCTGGTTCATATTTATTCCTCTTTTTTAATTTGATTGATCCATTTATGTTGCACGTTAAGACCAATGGAGGTGCAACTCAGCCAAGAGACGATCTGGGTCTTCAATTTTTCTAAATTTGGGTCTTGTTTCAAGTTCCTTCGATTTGTAAATTAAGACGAAGTATTTTTTCTGCAACTATCATTGTGAAAGGCGTTCTTTGGGTTGCGTTTTCGGCAACGGTAGTCACATGAAGGTGGTGGACAGCGAATCCTATGGTTGTTGATGCGTGAAGGTGGAAAAGATTTTTTTATCTTTTGCTAAAGGCCATTTTGGTATTCTGATATTATAAATATATATTTCAATTAAAAATTATATCCACTTTAAACTATTTCTGCCACATCACCTTGCAAAGTTTGACACATTAGCTTTCAAACTTCGCCACATCACCATGCCTGGTCAAATTTTTCCCTCCTCCTTTTCTTAAAACGGTCAATGTAGTTAAACTTGACAGCGTTTTCAATTTAACTACCTTAAAAATTGTTTATGACCCTATTTGTACCCAATAAAAGATAATTTTCTTAGGTATTCAAAGTGCAAAACATTATTGCTATTTTTTCGCCTTCACCCTATGTGTGTATGTGTGTGTGAATGAGCATGTGTTATTTAATTAACCCCTTTAGAAAAAATAACAGCAAAGAAATTTGTTGGGAGTCAACTGAAATTTTTTTAAAAAGGGAAGGGCGTATTTTTTGTGGGGAGGATTAGAAGATTTGCTATTAAATTAGCGGAGTGTAGAAAATACCTTATAATCAGAAACCGCCATATGTATGTATTTATGTATGATGTAAAAGAGCAAGCTGTGGGTTTTTTTTTCCCCGGGGAGTAGTGGATGAAAAAAGAAGAAGGCGAGACTCGTGTGACTCGTGAGGGAGAGTACGAGGACAAGAATCATACAACAATGTTATATTGTTTGAAAAGAGAAAAACGTGGCTTTCACATGAGAAATGAGAGGAGCACGGGTGTGGCTTATAGATTAATATTACTTCTTCCGATATTTAATATAAGACATATTTACTTGACTTGATTATATTAAGGAAGATAGTTAATATGACATGTATATTTTAAAATACCATAGTTATCTTTCTTAGGGATTGATGAGCTGGAATTGATTTTAATGGAAATGGATATAGATATTAAGTTTAAAAATATGTTTAGTATGCTCATAAAATTCTTATATGAGTTTAATTAAATTTATATATCTTTATTATCAAAAGTCTAAAATACCCTTATTAGTAAAAAACCTGACATTCATAGACACCACTGCCACCCCTCACACTCCCCGCTCTCGATGATTACCAGCTAGCGGCAACCACTAGAATCAACAAACAGCTACAAATTATGAATTTATATTTCATTTTAGAAATATGAAACCAAGTCACAAAACCCATCCTTATCAGTTTACTCCCATTGGTTAATGAGAAAGAGATCAGACCAGTAACATCATGAGGCTTGCGATTTCTACAGATTTAATGCCTTTGTTGTACCAGTAACAAGGTTTTAAGTGTCCGAAGGTGAAATTGAAAACCCATATCTGATGAATCTTGCGATTTCTGCATAGAATTGATGAAGTTACGGTTTTTAAAGACCTTATGAAGGTTTGTCATCACCGTTTTCAGCTGTAAAAAGATAGGAATTAGAATTAGATTTAGTTGTTGTCGTTTTGGTACTAATGAGTGTCGTATTGCTTAATATGGCAAACCATTAGGCCTATATAAATGTAATAAAGGGACGTGTGTACACATGGGTGTAAAATGATACTTTACAAAAATATATGAGAATTGCTTTTCTCCAAGATCTGTGTGGTTTTTGCTCAGTAGATTTACAGGGTTCATCATGGTACCAGAGCCATAGGCTGCTTTATTCCATTAACCCAACAAGAAAGCGCAAGAACGTGGCCCATCACTACTGCTTGCGCAAAGAACCCTCATCGGAGAAGCAAGATTCCTTCATTTTCAGCCGCACGACCCCAAACTGAAGAGAAGAAAGTGTACAGCATTTTTTTGAGAGAGCCCTAAATCGAAAAGGGCACTACGCACGCCGGAACTTCTACAAGCACAGCCGATATCTACGCTTCCATGGCCGCTGAGAAGACTTCCGTGAGTATTGAGAAGAATGTCGCTGAGGCGCTTCCGTTTTCTCACCCTCTGTACCTTCACCCATCCGATACTCAAGGAACGTCGATCATCTAACACACGCTCACCGGACCGGAAAACTATACGGTGTGGAGTCGCGCCATGAGAATCGCTCTACTCGGTAAGCATAAGCTTGGGTTTATTGACGGCACCTGTTCTAAAGATTCGCATGATCCATCTCTTCATCCCTATTGGGAACGATGTAATGCAATCGTTCTTTCTTGGTTACTCAACTCGATTTCAAAGGAGCTAGCCAACGGGGTTATATTCTTTCAAAGTGCTCACCAAGTCTGGATTGATTTGAAGGAGCGTTTCGACAAAAAGAATGGGGCTCGGATTTTCGCTCTCCATCATGAAATCTCCTCTCACCGACAGGGGAATTCCTCTGTTTCAGTTTATTTTTCAAGACTTAAGGAATTATGGGAGGAGCAATCGGCCCTCATCACTCTTCCCTCATGCACCTGTAACACGTCGACGGCCTATGCGGTTTTGATGCAGGAATAGAAGCTTGTGCAATTTCTCATGGGTCTTCACGAATCTTACCATCAAGCAAGAAGCCAAATCTTGCTCATGAATCCCCTGCCAACCGTAAACGAGGCTTATGGAATGTTGATTCAGGATGAGTTGCAACGCTCAATCGCATCTAATGATAAAAGCCCTCCTATTGAAGGTATAGCCATGGCAACCAGAGGGCGTGGCCGCGGAAGAGGGCGTGGCAGAGGAGATAGTTCAATTGAATGCTCACACTGCCTTAAGAAAGGACACCTGCGTGAACAATGTTACCAACTTGTTGGGTATCCACCCAATTTTAAGGGAAACAGAACAAAGCAGGGAAAGGATTCAAATTCTAACGATCCTGAGGTTCATACTCATACAACCAGCATTGTGGCACCCACGTTCACGCAAGAACAGTATGAGAAGATCCTGGAATTGCTGCAAAAAGACACAGAGGCACCTATTCACGCATTAACCGGTACAGGTTTGGTCAATCTTAACCGAAATTCTTCATATTCTGCCTATTGGATCTTGGACTTAGGGGCCACAACCCCCATGGTTGGAAATTTAAGCCTTTTTGATAATTACACGATATATAAAGGCCCTATTAAGTCTATAAAAATACCCGATGGGCAAAGAGTACCCGTTACTCACATTGGCACTGTTAGTTTATCATCTGATATTAAACTGGTTAATGTGTTGTATTCCCCTAAGCTGAAATTTAATCTTGTTGCTATTTCTCGCCTTACCAAAGAACATGGTTGCATAGCTTGTTTCTTCCCTAATCGTTGCCTACTGCAGGACCTTCAGGGTGGAGTGATGAAGCTGACTGGTAAAATGATTGATGGCTTATACATTGTTAAGATAGCTGAACATTCACATGTAATAAACATTAGACATAGCAAGGACTTTAAGTCTAAACCTGTGGATGTTTGCTTATGGCATAACCGAATGGGTCATGCTCCTATTTCTGTAATGAAACATCTAGACCTTGTACTTGATGACTCTGAATTCTTGAATGAGAAATGTGATATCTGTTTTCAATCCAAGCAAACGAAATTTCCTTTTTCCCCTAGCTGCATTAAAAGTGTCAAGTGCTTTGATTTGCTGCATGTTGATGTGTGGGGGCCATATAGAACACCCACACATCACGGTTACCAATATTTTCTCACTATAGTTGATGACTATTCTAGAGCTACATGGATATTTCTTATGCGACATAAATCAGATTGTCTTCTTTATATTAAAAATTTTGTTGCATATGCCTTAACCCAGTTTAATGCACAAGTTAAAAGGATAAGAAGTGATAATGGTAGGGAATTTGTAAACAGTAGCTTTAAATCATTCATTCAAGCAAAGGGAATCATACATGAAACTACTTGTCCCTATACACCACAACAAAACGGTGTTGTAGAAAGAAAACATAGGACCATTATGCAGGTAACTAGAAGTTTAATGTTGCAGTCACATGTTCCTACTCAATTTTAGGGTGAGTGTGTTAAAACCGCTGTCTATTTGGTTAATCGAATACCTTCAAAAATCCTCAACTACAAAACTCCTTTTGAGAAAGTATATGGACAACGACCCAATCTTCAAAACATCAAGGTTTTTGGATCTCTTGCTTATGCCACAGACTTAAAAAATACTGGTAAATTGCAAGCTAGAGCTATTCCATGTGTTTTTCTAGGTTATCCAGAAAATCAGAAGGGATATCTTTTGTTTAATCTTCATACCCATACTGTTATGACTAGTCGACATGTAAGTTTTGTAGAAACTAAATTTCCTTTCAGGTCTCCAGTATCTCCTCATTCAGGGGGAGAATCAAGAGCTAAAGGAAATGTTCTGGTATGAAAATGAACCTGTCCAGCTACAAAATAAAGAGACTACAATCCCTATTCCCATGCCTAATACCTCTGTGACAGCAGAACATGGTATTAAGGATAACGAAAAAGAGAATATCCACAATCATGACAATAATCATCATGATACACCTGCAGAATCAACTCTGCCCAGAACCAGCAGAGAGAGACGTCCACCTATATGGACAACCGATTATGTTTGCTCCCTAGTAGTACCAGAAACTGAACAGAAACATGCAAATAAATATCTATACCCCATTAATGATTATGTTTCCTATTCTTCTATCTCTTGTGATCACTTATGTTTTTTAACTAGCATTGATGCAGTGCCTGAACCAACCTGCTACAAGGAAGCAATTACAAATCAAGAGTAGGTTAAGGCCATGCAAGCTGAAATGCAAGCGCTGGAAAACAATGCAACATGGGAGATAGTATCTCTTCCAAAAGGGAAGAAAGCAATTGGATGCAAGTGGGTTTACAAGGTTAAGTATGACTCAACTGGAAACATTGATAAATATAAGGCTAGATTAGTAGCCAAAGGTTATAGTCAAAGGGAAGGCATAGATTATCATGAAACCTTCTCTCCAGTAGTTAAAATGTTTACTGTTCGTTTGGTCCTTAAACTAGCATCACTAAATTCATGGAACCTTTATCAAATGGATGTTCATAATGCTTTCTTGCAGGGAGATCTCCATGAGGAGGTATATATGAGGATCCCTCAAAGGTTTGATAATAAGGGGGAGAACATGGTATGCAAATTAAAAAAAATCTTTGTATGGGCTGAAACAGGCATCTAGGCAATGGAATAAGAAACTTACTCATGCTCTCATAAAGGGTGGTTTTACACAAAGCAAAAATGACTACTCTTTGTTCATTATGGATTGTAGTGATGGAATTGTGCTAGTTTTGGTATATGTTGATGATCTTTTGATAACTGGTAGTTCTGAACAAGGAATTGCATTTGCGAAGAATTTGTTACATAGTCATTTTAAAATCAAGGACTTGGGCATAATGAAATATTTTCTAGGAATAGAAGTAGCTAAATCAGAACATGGTATAGTCTTAACCCAAAGAAAATATGTGCTAGATCTTTTGTCTGAAACAGGTATGAGTGGGTGCAAGCCACTTAGTATACCAATGCCACAGAATCTGAAGTTGATGCCATATCGGAAAGGAAAAGACAAAAGGGAGGATTTGCTCATAAGTCCAGATAGCTACCGAAGGCTCATAGGTAAGCTGATTTATTTGACTATGACCCGGCCTGATATAAGTTTTTCCGTGCAGACACTCAGCCAGTTCATGCAAGAACCAACTAAAGCACATATGGTAGCTGCTAGGAATGTGGTGCGGTACTTAAAAGGCACTCTGGGGCTTGGAATTCTTCTAAGCTCAACTGGACAGATTCAGCTTGAGTGTTACTGGGATTCTGATTGGGCTTCCTGTGCAATCACACGAAGGTCAGTAACTGGGTACTTGCTGAAATTTGGTGGTTCGTTGGTGATGTGGAAGACGAAGAAACAGACCACGGTATCCAAATCATCAGCAGAAGCAGAGTATCGGGCACTTAGCATGGCGGTTTCTGAAATAATGTGGGCACAAGGACTTCTCAAGGACTTGAGAATTCATCATAGACAGCCGGTACTTGTATATTGTGACAGTAAGGCAGCCATTCATATTGCTGCTAATCCAGTCTACCATGAGAGGACGAAGCACATTGAAGTCAATTGCCATTTTGTTAGAGAAAAATGGCAGCAACAAATAATTGATCTTAAACATGTCTGTTCCAGTGAGCAGCAGGCTGATTTGCTTACCAAATCCGTTGCAGGAGATGTTCAGCGGAATTTGTTGAGCAAGCTAGGTTCTATTGATATTTTTCGTCCCCATCTTGAGGGGGAGTGTAAAAGATAGGAATTATAATTAGATTTAGTTGTTGTCGTTTTGGTACTAACGAGTGTCGTATTGCTTAATATGGCAAACCATTAGGCCTATATAAATGTGATAAAGGGACGTGTGTACACATGGGTGTAAAATGATACTTTACAAAAATATATGAGAATTGCTTTTCTCCAAGATCTGTGTGGTTTTTGCTCAGTAGATTTACAGGGTTCATCATCAGCAGCTGCAGAAGAAGCTTCGTGAAGGCCGTTATTTGTTCCAGAGAACCGCTGCCATGTTGTCCTTGCCTTTGTTGTCATAATCACCAGCGAGTGAGCATACGGTCCGCATGGGTGGAGAGATGAGGTCACCATTGTTGTCGGTGAGTGAGCAGAGGTCGCCGTCATCACCAGTAAGAGAGCATAGGAGGCCGTCGTTGTCATTGAGGGGGGAGGTTGATAGGATAGAGGAGAGTAAAAGTGGGATACGAGGACATGGTACTTGTTTGGGAAGCTTTAAAAAAACACTTTTTAAGCACTTTTCCGTAAATCGACATAAAATTCCTCTCACAAACTTATTTTGAATGTTGTAAAAGAATTTCCAAAAAACTAAAACAAATAGTTGTAAAACTTAGCTTTTTTATGCAAGCCAATTCCGTCAAAATTGATGGAATGGCTTTTACATGAAACCCAATTTCATGACCAACTCTTTGTACCAAACAAACTTCCTCATGGAGATGAATTCCATTTCCATATCCACCCTTTCCAATTCTAGCACACCAAACGAGCCCTTAGTTCCCTCCATCCGTCTCCTCTTTGATTATTTTTGAGGGACCATTAATAAGGATAAATTAGGAAAAAGATTGACAAATGTAGAAAATAAGTCTTACATTTGTGACCTAGATCAACTTCCTAGGTAGATCCTACATTAAGGGCCAGAAGAGTATCAATTTATGGTTGATATATATATAGACAAACTTAAGCTTCATAAGGAGTCCAAGCTTTCTGGCAAAAAACAAAACGGAGTTCAAGTTTTTGTGCTTGGGTGATTAAGTCGACCTTATGTGTATAAGCAAATGGACCTAAATTTTGTCTTGCATTAATTTAGTCAATTTTTTTTTACAAGTGATCAAAATGCTATATATATAGAAAGACTAGTACAAAGTCCAAATATTACAAACTAAAATAAACAGACGGACATGAGTTCAAAAATTGTAAAAACCCAGAAGATAAAGACGAAGCTATCTGAATTGTAGAAAAACTAAAGTCAGTTAAGGAAGACATAATATCTTGATGAGGATATTGGCTGATTCTTTGAAAGCTTCAGCAGGAGGTAGAAAAAGCCTTTTTAAGGCAAAAACTTCCAAAGTGTCCTTCCTTGAAAACAAAAAGAAAGCAGAATTTATGATCCAATATAAGTAAGCCCGAAAACAGATGAGACCATAATGAGGCCTTTGTGAAGAATCCTTTCTCCAAGCAATACGTTGAAGAGATTGACCTTGAAAACAAATCCAAGATTTGTAATAGATTTTCCTTCTGAATTTGTACTTTTGCAATATGATAGTCCACCATTCTTTGTGTAAGTTAAAATCCAAGGCGCCAAAAGAATTTACTGTCAAACCATTAGAATGAAGTCCTGGTGTACAAGGTTGGAATGCTAAGCAGAAAAAAGACAGTGAGTGCTGCACTTCCTTGATGGTTGATTGAGGAGATGAGATACTACCATGATGAAGAGCCAAATTTCTTTTACGCCAAAACGGCATTCAAAAGTAATATTATTGAGTGCAAGACTATATGAAAACCATCCTTTTCCAAGTTCAAAGGAGTTTCTTTAAGCCACAGCTGAAAAGTTTGAAAATCATTCATAGGAAGCCTTATGGATAGGCAACCAAACCATACAGCACGGGAAAAAGGACATGAAACAAACATATGATCCAGAGTCTCCAATTCAGAGCATCCAAACATGTAATTACCAGATGTATTCAAATGATTCTTAGCAAGAATGTCACAAGAAGGAATAGTATTGTGCAGTAGCTTCCATATGCACAAGAGATTCTTCATTGGTCAAGATAAGGACCAGAGAAATTTCCAAAAGGGATCTTGAGAGGAGTGAGTCGTTATCTGCCTACATATCTTGAAACAATCTTTTATTGAGTAAATCCCCGAGGCTTTTTTTGTCCCAAATGAACTTGTCAGGTTGATCAGTGAAGGAAATTGGGGTACTGAGAATAGTATTTTTCTATATGAAAAGGATATTATTGCGTCACCATAAAATTAGTCATTTTACTAATTTCAATGTTTTTGCTGCCTCTTTTTTTATGCATGCACAACAGATTGACAAGTCGTCTGTACTAAGCGAAGCTATCAATTACATGAAAAAACTCAAAGAACGAGGGAGTGAGTTAGAGGAACAGAACAAGAAGGTATAAGATATGATAGCAAGTCATTATTAATGTCATGCATAAAGAAGAAACCCTCATGCCACCTCCTCAACGCCAAAGCTGATCATCATCATCAAGACATAATATTTTCTTCTGAAACAATGAGCTTTGATGATAAATGCTTCAGAATAATCAACGAAGCATTGCCTGAGGTTGAAGCATGAGTGTTACAAAACCAAGCTCTCATCGGAATCCTCTGTGAGAAGCACAAAAGTGTCATGCTTAAAAAAAACCTTTTCCCCAAAATTATTTTTGTTTTCAACTTTTTAGGATTTGTTTAGTGAGTTTTATTAAAGACGAAAAATAGTATAATTCGGAAAAGGTGAAGCCCTTGTGGGATTTACAACAGCAATTTAATGTGGATTTTTCTTGGTTATGTGTGAAGGTTGAGAAACACAAAATAGCAGTGAAGGAAGTTGTGAAAAAGCTTCGATTGGCCCTTGGAGACCTCTTACAATAACCAGTACAAGTGATCCAGTTACACCATAATATATTTAAGTGGTAGAGAAATTTTGAACAAGAAATTAGAAGGTGATATTATTATGTTTATTATTTCACTTTTGATGTTTTTTTGGGGTTAAAGGCCAATTTTGCTCCGGAAGTATTCACTGGGGGCCAATTCAGGGCCGGAAGTATTTCGAGGACCATTTTTGCGTCGGAAGTTTCAAATTGGGACAATTTTGCCCCGGAAGTTTCAAATTTGGAGCAATTTTGCTCTAACGTTAGTTGACCATTAGTTGACTATTAGCCTGGGCAAATTTGCTCCAAATTCGATACTTTCGGGGCAAAATAGCACCTTAACCCACACCGAGGCCCATGCTGACTTCTCCGGACTCACTAAAACAGGAGGGCAGGCTGTAAAACAGAAAAGAGAACTCTTCTCGAGGCCCATGCTGACTTCTCCGAACTCACTAACATTGATGTCAACTGCCACGTCCCGGTTCAGGAATTTTGACCCGATTCCCTTTCAAACTATGTGCTGCATGCTATCATACGGCTGAGCCAGGGTGGGCAAGTACCGTTCACATCGAACCTTTCCCCTCTTCAATCTTCAAAGTCATTATTTAAATATTTGCTACTACCACTAAGATCTGCATTGACGGCCACTCCGCCCGAGCTCTGAAGTATGTGACCTATACCCGTCGTCGGGATAAGTGCTAGGCCTTGATGAGTAGAAAGGTGTGGCAGTCGCTGCAAACCTTGAGGCGCGCACCTGGGTGGAGTAGCCGTCAATGCAGATCTTGGTGGTAGTAGCAAATATTCAAGTAAGAACTTTGAAGGCCAAAAAGAGGAAATGTTCCACGTGAACGGTACTTGCACATGAGTTAGTCAACCCTAAGAGACGGGGGAAGCCCGTCTGATAGCGTTTAGCATGCGTACTTTGAAAGGGAATCAGGACAAAATTCCTGAATCGGGACGTGGCAGCTAACAAGAACGTTAGTGAGTCTGGAGACGTCGGCATGGGCCTCGAGTTCTCTTTTTTGTTTAACAGTCTGCCCATCCTAGCTCAGCCGAAGGTAGGGTCCAGCAGCTGGAAGAGCACAACACGTCGCCTGGTGTTCGATGTGCCCAACTAACGGTCATTGGGTTTTGGGACAATTTTGCCCCGGAAGTATCAAATTTGGAGCAAATTTGCCTAGGCTAACAGTTAACTAACGTTAGGGCAAAATTGCTCCAAATTTGAAACTTCCGAAGCAAAATTGTCCCAATTTGAAACTTCTGGCGCAAAAATGGTCCTCGAAATACTTCCGGCCCCGAATTGGCCCCCAGTGAATACTTCCGGGGCAAAATTGGCCTTTAACCCTTTTTTTTAAAGGGAGAGGCGCATTTTTTAAAGGGGAGGATTATAACATTTGCTTTAGTAGGACATAATTTGTGAGCAGATTTTGGTCTTAAATTAGAGATCACTTTTCATTTTATCTCTCATATTTATTATTTTAAACTAATTTGTTTAACTTATAAATTGATATATATAATCTAATGTTACATATAAGTATTTTATAGAGGTCATCTCACATATGTTATAATTAAGTAATTCATCACTTTGCTTCCTTAATCTACTCAAATTAGATAGATTGGTCTTACAATGAAGATAATAAGAATATTACTTATATATTGAAGATTAATAGAGTCTAGAAAATATCTTATAATTAGAAACGGCTAAATAGTTCAACAGTCAATGCATATATATATAGAGACACAATGGGACGATGCTGGTAATATAAATACTCCCTTGGGTCCTTAATTAATGTAGGACTTAGTTGGGGAGTTAATCTTAACCCTAAATATGAAACCTATGTATGTTTGTCAATCTTTTTAAATTTATTCTATTGATGCTCCTTCAACAATAATCAAACAAGCGAGAGATCTAGGGAATTAAAGAAGATGACTAGGATGTTTTATAAAAAATATGTCATATTAACTAACTCAACTAATTTTATTAATTTAATCAAATTAGATAATTAAATCTTACATTAAGGATTAAAAAAAATATATACATGGTGAATGTGGAGTGTGAGGTTTGGGGGGGGGGGACAAAGAAAGAAGGCGTGACTCGTGTGACTCATGGGGGAGAGTACGAGGATCAACATGCAAGATTTT